>CM033646.1:88672672-89272672 GCA_019512145.1 Engystomops pustulosus | reverse complement strand
ATTATACCAGATCTCCTTCAGCTTACGTAATATACTGTATCCCATATACAGCCCCCCAGTCCACTCACAAAGACCTCTGAATGTTCCTGTGCTACGTGTGGCGTGTTCATCAATGAGTTGTAAAAAGCCGAAGAACTGGGCTAACCTCCTCTAGACTGCATGTGTGTAATGTTGACGGGGAGTACGGCACAGACAACGTGCTGAATATAACAGTAACTTTACTGAAACTAGTAATAAATACAGAAAATGGTCTATCAAATGCAGATCAATAATTGGCGATGGATTTCCTTTTAGCCTCACTCGCAGGAATGTGGTGTCTTCTTCTTCAGGCCGCACGCCTGGGGGGCGGCGGGACGACTCCTCCCTGTCACACGTCTGTCCTAAGACACTCTTTCGCTCCTCTGACTCTCCAACTGAATCCTTGACTTCCTTTTCCCTGCTCCTTGCCAGAATCTCCTCTTCTGTACCCTGGTGCCATCTACTGGGACAAACGGTCCACACTGTAGAGCCCCTTGTTACACCTCTTCCCCAGGGTTTAAGGGGTTGCGTCTCCACACAACCTGAGTTTGCACAGGACATTTAATCCTCAAATCGAGTTGGCATACCTGCACAAAGTTGGAAGGCGTTGAGAGTGTCTCGTATTGGTAGGTAGCTCCTCCACTGTAGTACTCTCTCTGGTTTCTCCACATTCTAGCTAGGGGCACATTCGTCTCTGGGTTCAAGTGGTCGTTGAGCAGGCCATTGGGGGACACCACCAGCCACTCCTCATCAATAATCCTGGTAGCTGAGATGCTGCGAGGCCACTTTTTTGTGGTAACAGGGGGTTGTAACAAAGGCACATGGTCCTCCAAAATTCCGATGCACGCACCTTTGTGGGTCCCTGCTTCTTCTTGTCTCGCTCGAATACTGCATGAGTGGGTTTGGACTGCCGAACAACTTCATAGGCTTGTGGTTCCCACGCCAAACACAGCTTTCCTTCTTCCTCTGGGGCAGTTTGTTTTCTCCCATCACCGGTCTCCACCTGCAAGGGTAGTTCTCTCAGCTTTCGATTCACTACCAGATCACGGGGGCCCAAACGTTGGGCACCAGGTTATACACGTCCTGTATTCTTTTACGATGATCTCCCATCCATGTACTGAGGAGTCCATTCTCTTCCCTCCCTCATGTTTCATTTGGGGGACCATCATGAGGACTGAGTGGGTGACAATATTCGACCATTTCCTCTCTCCACAACATTAGCATAAAGGCGAATTCCTGTATCAAGTGTCACTGTATTATGTTAGATCCCACACTAGCTCAGCCACAAAGTGGAGTTCATGCCACCTTCCCTCTTTCATCTCTTAGGGTTCCCAGCATTTGCAGGCAAAGTATCTTTCATGCGTCCCAGCACCATGACCTTGTGGGTGATAAGGTTGGGTCCGTGTCTTTCTAATCTGGTAAAGTCGGCCACACTCTTCATCATGACTTTCCTTCAAAGCAGGCTCTTGATCAGAGTGCAGTTGGTGGGACATCCATAAGACACCAGAATAAAGTTCTTCCATAAAGCCAAGGCGGCAGTTTCCGCCGTTTGATGTCGTGTAGGGACAAGTCAAACTGCAAACTTGGTAAAAGTGACTCAACGATGACAACAATATTTGAAACCCTCGCACAGATCTGCCACCAGTGAGGTTGTCCACTCATAAACTAGCTTGTAATGGTATAACAGTTTGGATCGTTTCTTACTGGTTGCCTGTGCTCTGATGCGCGAGCAACGTCCAATTCCAGGCATCTGTTACAATATCCTCCAGTTATGTCTTCCTCAAGCTGGGGTGAGAACAATACCTTTGTAGCCACTCAAAGTTTTGGAAGAGAACAAAGTGTGCCTTTTTTTTACATGCTCCACAGTACTATTTCCCGTCACTCCTTTGAAGGCACACCACTTGCAGGTCGGGCCTTATCTTAGAGGTGAGCTGCACTTGCATGTAGAGTACCCCCGGCTCGAACCTTTCAGCTCTCATCCTGCTGCCAGAGCCTCTTACCATCTGGTGAAAGGGCATCTTGCTCTCACCTGGTGTCAGGACCCCATGTCTCATCTGTAGCAATCTCGCACTTTCGTATCTGGATATCACTTTGCTGCCATTCCTCCAATCTTCTTCATCAGACGCTCTCCACGTCCAAAACCTCAGCTTCGATATTCCTGAACTGCAAAACAGACCTTATGAGGCAGCCGGGGTATGATGAAGTCAATGAGTCTCATCCTATGCAAGGTCTTTCATTGGGTACCAGTGGGTCTATCCACAGGTGTTACGGGATAACGCATTCTGCATTAGCATTTTCCCGTCCGGACGGTACTGTGTTTTAAAAGTTAAACTTACTGGCCCGGCCAATCCACACGACGCCAAACGCCCCCAACTTGGCATTCTCCGTGAATAAAGGGTTATTGCGGTCATCAATGTGAACGTGCCCTGTCAAGATATCAGAAAACTTCTCTGTTAATGGCCCAAACAACAGCCAGCAATTCTAGCTTGAATGAACTGTAGTTATCAGGTTCGTTTCCCCATCTCTTAAAGGCTGGCTGGCGTATGCTATGACTCTCTCTTGGCCGCTTGCACATGGGTCAGCACAGCCCCAAACATTTCAAGACTCCCATCCGTCTGTAGCACAAAGGGCAATGATAATCCCGCAAAGCCGAATCGGAGCAATTGGTTAAGAGTCTCTTTAGTTCAAAAAAGGCCTGTTCTGCATCATCATTCCAGGGAGAGCACTCTTCGCTTGGCCTCTTCTGGGGTGGCTCCCTGAAGAAAAGGGCATACAAAGGGGCTGCAATCTTAGCAAGTCTTAAGGAAAACGCATATAATAGCCCACTAAGCCCAAGAGGACCGAGTTCATTCACTGTCGGGGTGGTTTGGCCATTGCTGCACTTGCACGTACCTTAGAGTCCAAAGGCGACCCCATCTTGGAACGAATGGCCCAAAATATTCTAGATCTCCCGGAACCAATGAAATTTGTGGGGCTTCAACTTCAAAACCGTGGACCTTCCAGTCTTGCTAACACTGCTAAACATCCTCAAGAAGAGACAGACAGAATCTGTCAAACCTTTCTCTTTGGCGAGATGAAGCACATCACTGTTTTTCGGGCCTCTCCCTCAGTGGACTGAGCGCCAATTCTGCGTTACATGTGGGGCTATATACACAGTCGAGCGCTTCTTCAAGTCTTTCCTTCCAGGTCTTCAGAGAAATGTTTCCCATTGAACAATTGGGCAGGGGCTCATCGTGCTCCCGGGACTGTCTGTGGTGGGGGCGGAAAGTAACTTGTCATTCGCCATGTCTGTCTCCTCTGCCGGACTGCGCCAGATGTAATGTTGCAGGGGCGACGGACAGACATCGTGATGAATATAACAATCAACTTTACTGAACTAGTAATAAAAATACAGAAAATGTCCATAGAATGCAGATAATAGGCAGATGGATTCCTTAGGCCTCACTGCAGGAATTGTGGGTCTCTTCTTCAGGCGCCACGCCTGGGGACGGGAGGAGACTCCCTCTCCATCCACGTTGTCCTAAAGACACTCACCTGCAGGACTGTCCTTTCTGGTGCTCACCACAGAGTTCTGGGCACAGTCTTTTCTCTCTTAGTTCAAGTAGGGTATTATCTTAACCAGGAGAACACAGGAACAGCCCACTTCTGCCTCTTATTAAGCTCCTCTGACCTCTCACACTGAATCACTTCCTTTTCATTGCTCTTGCAGAATCTCTCTTCTGTACCCTGGTGCCATCTCTGGACAAAGATCCACACTGCAGCCCCTTGTTACAGATGGAAAAGAAAAATTGGCAAGAGATTTTAATGCAAGATTGTGGTGGATAAAGAACTGCTGCTTGCTTTTTTTTTTTTTTTTTTGGGAAGTAGAGGGTTGCAACAGTGTTAACGTTGTATTATCCCGGTCGGAACGTCTGAATGAAAGGGACTGTATGGTAGGATACCCAGGAAGACTCCACTCTTACCCAGAAACATAAAAAAGCCAGGCTGGAGTTTGCCCAAAAATGTACCTGAGAACGCTCTAATAATAACAAATTTTGGGAGAATGTTCTCTGTCAGATGAGGCAAAAAAGTATAGCTTTGGGAAAAGGCAACAACCAGAGAGTTTACATTAAAAAGAGGCATTTAAACCAGGGCCGTCTCAAGCAATGCAATGCCGGGCCCAGAGCGAATGGGGGGGGGCAACAACTGAACCTATAGGGGGTCTTTATATAAAATAACCTGATGGGGCTGTTTAGAATGATAAACTAGGAATATTTTAGGGAACAGGAGAACTGAGTTCGCAGCGAAGGGGTTACTGTGGCTCTGTTGCCAGGGGTCTAATAAGACCTGGATGCCGGACCCTGCCTTAACCCCTTATCACCGACCCTAGTTTTTAGCTTAAGACCAGAATCGAGTTTTTCAAATCTGACATGAGTCAGAATAATTGGTTAGAACTTCGGACGCTTTAAAACATATGTAGGTGATTTTGAGAATGTTTTCTTGTGACACATTTTAATTCTGTTGGGATAAAATTTAAGTGATAGTTTTGCGTTTCGTTCTGAAAAAAAGGAAACTTGGACAAGCTTGATAATAACATTTACGGAATGTCTGCTTTATGTTGAGAAGATAGTTTGTTTAGATGTTTGAGGTGGCGAGTTATTCTTCATTTTCACATTTGAGGGACGACTCCAGCTTTCAAGTGACTCTGAAAAGGGCCTAAATAATGTAAAACCCCAATCTTTTTTTTTTTTGGGAAAATACATTCATTAGGCCAAAAGTGACAGTGTTATACTGAATAAACTGATGAAATGCTATGCAAATATTGATGCCCAATTTCTCCTGAGTGTACTGATAGCCCATATGTGGTGTAAACTGCTGTATGGCGTACGGCCAGGATAGAATGGAAGCAGCAGGGGCATTCACAGCAGATTTGATTGTCACAACGTACAGGCTATATGAGGGCTAATTCGAGGTGCGATACAATTTATAGATAATTCATTTTTGGGGTCCTGGCTTATTCATTGAGATTTTATTAACTATTTCAAGGGGGGTACAAACAAAATGTCACTTTTTATTTTGATTTTTAGCACTTTTTTCCTCACTGACTGTAACGTAACTATTATAAATATTTTTTCTTTTCTCTGGTTCAGTACGATTACGGTGAACCTTATTATATAGTTTTCTTATCTTTTGCCAATTTTAATAAGCAAAACCAACAATGGAGAAAATTGCATTGTTTTTTTACAACTTTTGAGGGACACAACTGTATTTTTTGTTGACAGATCTTGTGAGGGCTGGGCTTTATTTTTTGCAAAAAAGAGTTGTTCTTTTCAGTGTACAATAAGTGAAGCACATAACTTTTTGATCATTTTGAAACATTTTTTTGATGGTGATTGTGGATGGCATATTTAATGCAGATTTTCACTATCCCATTAGACTTCAAATGTAAAAAAATACCATGCAAAAATCGGTGAGGAAGCACGAGAAAAGTACGGGATCATTATTTTATTTTTCGCACTGAAACAGCGATTTCACCAAAGAAAAAAAATGCAGCTTTTACATATTTTTTCCATATGACTTTCACTTTAATGTACTGTATACCCTGGATTTTCTGCATTAGAATCTGATGTACATCCACATGGAGTCTACGCAAGTGTTTCAAATAGCCTTATAGTTATAAGCCTGGTAGCTTAAACAATATAAAACTATTATAATATGGGGCTGTTCATTAAACCCGCCCTTTCCTCCCCTGGCATGAGATATCGGTCACATCAGCGCAGGGAGAGTAACTAGTGATTTCAGTCTCCACTAGAAAACCCACCCTTATATTGCAAACAGCCAAATCACATATCTATCTTGATCCTTCCCATTCGAGGGGGGTGGGGATTAGGCAGCACCCAACGTATAGTCCTCTATAAACAAAAACAGTTGATTCCGTCAGTTGACATACATTGTACGGACACGTGTAAAGCCATGCATTGTACCATATAACTAGGTGAAAAAGGAGACCTATTATTACAATTTTAACAAAATTATATCCAATTTTTATTTTTATATAAAAAATGTGCCCCCCCCCCAAAAAAAAAACCTATTAGTATGAAGAATGTTCATAAATGTAATGACTGTGTGCTAGCAGAATGTTGTTCAACTGACGCTGATTTGTAGGATTTTCTTCTTATTTTTAAATTAAGCATCTTCTGTTTCTTATGCGAAAATGCAAATATTGCAGGGGAGGTGCTATCAGCCGAATATCACCGACGCGTCTGGTGCACTCAATTTAGGGGGAATTTGTGCATATTTATGATATATAAATAAATGTGGAAGCCCAATGTTAATACACACCGGAAAACGCCACTTTCTGTGCACTTATTGTGCGGCACGCACAGAGCAGCAGCGAATCGATTAATAGCGGAAACACTTCATAAATATAGGTGCAATTCACTATGCACTGATGTAGGAATAGACTTTGTGACTAGCAACGTAGTCTTAGAAGAAGGTGACTTCACAGATGTATAAAAATTGTTAGGCACGGGTTTGCGAAAAGGGGTGGGTTTCATCCTCGAGAAATAAATGGCACATGCAAGTTGGGGAGATATGGAAGAGCACTGGAATTGTGTTGGTAAAGGATCGGATTGTCCTCCAGTCTTGGAATCATAAGATAGTTCATTTAATTGTATTACAGTTATATTATACGACCAGGGGTTATTAAAATGCAAAATTCGGCCGATCTAGATGTCGGAGGTTGCCTGAGAGAATGGGACTTTCTTCATGTAGCTTTCGGTTATGTCAGAAGCTGTGGGGCCTATGAGTGAGATTACTGGACTTAAAATGGTATTATAATTTGAGACTCACTTTTTCAGCCCGGGGTTCCTGATCTAGGTCTTATAGATTGGGGAGAGATGAGTCTAGGAAAAGGCTGCTGATAGTTTATAAACTTCGTGTTCCTGGCTAGATTGATTACGCCAGGAAGTGGGTAGGGCAGGGTTAGTGCAGTAACCCGTCTGGTGGCGATGTATGGCCGAGGTACAAAAATGTAAAGCTACGAGGAAACTGACGCAGAAGAAAGAGGGGATGTGGATTTATAAATAAATGGAAGAAGATCTGGTGTGGGGGTATATAAGACAGGTTTTTTTTGTTATTATTTCACTATTATTATGTTTTTTTTATCTTATTTATGTTTTACTCTTGTTATTTTACTTTTTAATAGATATATATTGTTTTGGTTTCCCTTTTTTTTTTTTTTGTTTTCTTCTGCATGGTTTTGCTTTCTACCTTTGGCTAGTTCTGGTTCTAGATGGCAGTCTCGGTTCCATGCATCCTCCGGGTAGGGTGGCGGGGTGATAGGGTAGGGGGGGTGGTAGTAGGGGTTTCATAAGTTCAGATACGCACTTTAGTACTATGTGCAATATGGTATAACTTATATGGTATTATTTGTTTGGACATCGTATTTTGAGGAATGGTATTGTACATGTATATTAGAATGTTCAATAATAAAAATTAAAAAAAAAAAATAAAAAAAAAAAAATGGTAAAAATAATGTGCCACCAATTTGCACAAAACAGGACAGATTAATTATCAATGTGTCCCATTATGATATGTGTACATATAAATCATTTTTGATATATATTACATATGAGGACAATTCTGCTCAAGAGAATGAAACCAAAGTGCACCAGGAAAAAATAGGTGCAACTGTTTGCATTAAACTGACCAGATTACTTTAAGAGAGTGCAATACAATAAAAATAGTGGCGCAAAATTGACAAGTGCAAAGAAAACAAATGCACAGTCCCAGTTTTAAAATATCTTGTCTATGTTTTGTCATATGTTTTATTTTGTTAGTCCTACAGTAAAAATATCTGAGGGTCAGGCCCGGCGCCAGCACCCGGCTAACCCGAGGCAAGTGCCGGGGCCCCGGGGTACTGGAGGGGCCACGGATATCACCGGGGTCCGCAGGACATCTGCCCAGATGCCCGGGAGATCCTTTCCTCTCTCATTGCGATCTGTGTCCTCCGGGACACAGATCACGATGGAGAGAATTGCACTCACTGCTGAAGGCTGAAGGACCGTTATGATGTATGGTACATACATGCCGGGGAAAGCAGTAACAACACGGAAGAGAAGCTGAATCAGGGGTGAGGGGGAGACATGACAGGGGCAGGGAGGGGGTCAGTGTGTATACAGAGGGGGTCAGTTGTATACGGGAGGGGAGGCAGTGTGCATACAGGAGGAGGGGGAGCAGTATAGATGTATACAGGAATCGGGGCAGTGGGTGTGTATACAGGAGGGGGGCAGTGTGTATACAGGAGGGGGGGCAGTGTGTATACAGGAGGGGGGCAGTCTGTATACAGGAGGGGGCAGTGTGTATACAGGAGGGGGCAGTGTGTATACAGGAGGAGGGGGCAGTGTGTATAAAGGAGGAGGGGGGGGGGTGTATACAGGAGGGGGGCAGTGTGTATACAGGAGGGGGGCCGTGTGTATACAGGAGGGGGGCAGTGTGTATACAGGAGGGGGGGCAGTGGGTATACAGGAGGGGGCAGCAGGTGTATACAGAGGGGCAGTGGCTGTGTATACAGGAGGGGGCAGTGTGTATACAGGAGGGGGGCAGGGTGTATACAGGAGGGGGGCACAGTGGTAACAGAGAAGGGGGCAGTGTGTGTATACAGGAGGGGGGGGCCAGTGGTATTCAGGAAGGGGGGCCAGGTGGTATAAAGGGAGGGGGGGGGGGCAGTGTGTAGACAGGAAGGGGGGCAGTGTGTATACAGGAAGGGGGCAGTGTGTATACAGGGGGGGGGGGCGTGTGTTACAGGAGGGGGCAGTGTGTATACAGGGGGAGGGGAGGAATGTGTAACAGGATGGGGGGGGCAGTGTGTGGGGGGGCAGTGTGACTACTGGAGGGCGGCCCATAAAGGGGCCCACTAGGGCTCTGTCGCCCAGGGGCCCACTAAAACCTGGAGCCGGCCCTGCTGAGGGTGGTATGGATATTGCTCAATGGCTTCACTAAATTCACCCTTATTATTTCATTTGATTTTATCATTATTTTTTCTGGTCCTAAAAGTATTTGAATTTCTATGCGCTTAGGGATAAATTCAAAAGAAACGTTCTGTTGTCAGCTGTAATAATGTAGCACGACGGACCACACGCGGCGACCGGGGCTGCTTACTATCCGCCTATCACATAGAGAAGCCTGGAGCACCAGCGTTGTATTCCGGGAAAGATAGGACATGTCCTATCTTTTCCCGGGTACAGGAACGGTTTTATGGTGCCGCAAGTGTGGACTATTAACTTCACCCTCAAACTGATCAAATCGGCAGGTAGGAAGCCGGTTAACCTTTATGTATTTACAGAAATTCAAACAAATGAAGGTTTTAGTGCAATTCACAAAATTTATACATTAAATACATTCATTTATATAAAAATAGGGCCATGTGTCATTTCACTGGCCATCTGAGGGGGCGTAATGCAGCCGCAAATTTGCAGGCGCATATAAACTTCACCGGCCACGTTATTAGGGACACTGCTCGTAACGGGGTGGACCCGTTTTTGCATTCAGAACGCCCAATCTTTGTGGCAATTAATCAACAAGGTGCTGGAAGCATTCTCTGAGATTTGGACCATATTGCTTGATGGCATCACACAGTTGCCGCTAGAATTTGTCGGCTGCACATCCATGATGCGAATTCTTCCCGTTCCACCACATCCCAATCTATGGATGGAGATCTGGTGCTGTGGAGGCATTTGGTACAGTGAACTCATTGTCCAGTTCAGAAACCAGTCTGAGATTTGTTCCAGCTTTATGACTGGCGCCTTATCATGCTGAAATAGCCATAAATGGTTGGGTACATTGTGGTATAAGGGATGGACATGGTCCGCAAAAAATCATGTAGGCTGTGGCGTTGCACGATGCTCAATTGGTACAAAGGGGCCCAAAGAGTGCCAAGAAATATTCCCCACATCATGACACCACCACCACAAGCCTGAACAGTTGATACAAGCAAGGATGGATCCATGCTTTCATGTTGTTGACGCCAAATTCTGACCCTACTCAGAATGTCGCAGCAGAAATCGTATACCATCAGACCAGGCAACATTTTCCAATTTCTACTGTCCAACTTTCGATGAGCTTGTGCAAAGTATAGCCACAGTTTCCTGTTCTAGCTGAAAAGAGTGGCACCCGGTGGTGTCTATGTGCTGTAGCCCATCTGCCTCAAGTTCGACGTATTGTGCGTTCAGCTTCAGAGATGTCTTCTTTACCTACCTTGGTTGTACGGTTGGCGATTGAGTCCACTGTTTGCCTTTCTATCAGCCGAACCAGTCTGCCCATTCTCTCTGGCATCAACAAGGCATTTACGCCAAGAACTGCGCTCACTGGATGTTTTTTCTTTTGGAACCATTCTTGTAAACCTAGAATGGTTTGTGTGTGAAATTCCAAGTAGATCAGCAGTTTCTGAAAACTCAGACCAGCCCTTCGGCACCAACAACCATAGCCCGTTCAAAGTCACTCAAATTACCTTTCTTCCCATACTGATGCTCGGTTTGAAATTGCAGGAGATTGTCTTGACCATTCTACATGCACTAAATGCACTGAGTTGCCGCCAGTGATGGCTGCCTTAGAAATTAAGTGTAACGAGCAGTTGGACAGTGTACCTAATAAAGGGCCCGGTGAGTGTACGTCCCCATGGAACGCAATGACACCTGTGTGGCATGTTCAGCGCATTGCTTTTTATTATGGTTACAGATAAAGTGCAATAGTTCCACACTGTTGTATACGTCCCGTATTATGGCCAGAATACAGCCGTATATACAGAACAGAAAAGACTATACGTCATGTGCATGAGGCCACATGGTGCTCTTCTGGTTAGTATAAGAGGACTTGCAGTAGAGCCCTGTGACGGCAGGACAGTAATATTTACCTTGTGCTTCCTCAGATAGCCGGGTTGGGCGAATGCTGTGCAAAGTCTATGAATGGGACCACGGACCTGTTTGGACTTGTTTACATAACAGGATTGGAAGTAAGTATTGGTATTATCTGCAAACACACAATTTCATAAGATATGAGATCATATTATACCATATATTCATTCATTATTGTGGTAAATCATTCAGTAATTGATTGTGGCCATTACGTAGCTTAGCGCACATGCAAAGTATGTGACATGCATTCCAAGAGACCTAGTCAACAAGCAACAAGACATTGATTACATACATATGGTATTTTAAAAAGGCAAATTTAGTAATAAACTTTAGTTGGTATCATGAGAACATTCTGAGTTAACTGGGATGGTGACTGACTCAATAAATGTACTTATTGATTTATTATTATTTATATAAATGATTTGTATTATGACAGATAAACCTGTAAACATTAAATTGAACATTTTCAAATAATTATCTAAAATATGTGGTCAAAGAGCCCTAAAATCTTAGATCATACATAGAAAACGCATAAGTGTATTTGAATTTGAAACAAGTGCAAATGGTACAGATTCTGGATAATGTAAAGGGGCCCTTTTACCATAAAAATGTACAGCAGGGTAGATTCATCATAAAGTTCTGGGTGGTCAGTGGTAGACGTCTATCACTACTCAGACTGGACTATGATGATTCAGTGTTTCTAAATAAGAATCTAAAGGGACGTATGCAAAATATTTCTCACTAAATTGTTATCAAGATGCTTTTCAGGAGAGGAACCCTTATTATGGTAACTTGTGACTTTAAGAGCCCAACGAAGACAGGAGACACAGTTATGAGGACATGTATTAAGGCAAATGCAATAGTAATTTAGCACCAATACAACCAGTATAATAGCTGTAAACAGGTTGTTATAATGTAATCCACACCAGTATAAATGTAACATCTACAGTCATAATAAAAAACTATCCCTCCTGTTAAAGTACGGGGATTACTACAGAACGAAGAAACACCCGACTTACAGATGACCCTAGCCTCTGAATATTGGTAATTTACTTACTTTAGCCTCAGGCTACAAGGATCAACTGAAAGAGTTATCACAGTTGTCGTATGAAGCTTATCATTAATGTGGTTCTTCTGACAACCCACATTTTTAAAAATCCAATTGTCACAGATACCAAAAAATCTTTGCTGGGGGTAAAATATAAGTATACAGTTCCGACTTACATACAAATAACCTTAATGGAAACTTACCATGGGATCTACTATAGAAGTAGATCTGATTGTTAGATTACTCCTTCCTGCCCATGCCCTAATCTGTAATTTAAACCCCGCAACCTAATGTAATTGTAAAAAACTTTATTTAGGTAATAGGTAAATTAACTGAAGAGCTAATGGGGCGGTATGTAGTAACCTTAGCTTTACAGTGCCGGCAAGGCTAGTACACGACCAGTAGCCTTGCAGTTAATTTACATATTACTAAAATAAAGGTTAGGTTCCAGGGATATTAAATTACAGATTAGGGCGAGGAAGGACCCTGAGGAAACAGTCCATCGCTCTACATCTGATAGCAGATTCCTCATGGTAGGTTTCTTTAAGAACAAACTACAAACTATCTTGTACGTAACAGGGGAATGTCTGTACTTTGTTTTTGTTATTTTTAATTTTACCAAAACTTACAACTCTAGGCTTGTTTGCAGTATGTGATCAGTGGTCATTGGTTATTCCATATGATTTGAATTCAGTCCCTTTTTTTACTATTCATTTATTGCTAATAGAAAATTGTATCAAAAGTATCAGCGAGCAATATGGATGAAAACACTGGTGAATACTTGTGGCATGCGTTTTTAAGCCCTTACATAGACTACAACTAGGAAATGCCAGTGTTTGAGTTCCACAATACAGTATATTATGCACTTTCTTACAGACTTCGGAATATGGATATTAATTTCACTTGTAAGTCAGTATCTGTTGTAGCTTGCTAGCGTGTCCATGGTATAGAATAGCTTGGGGCATTATGTTTTATTTTTCAAAAATAACTTGATGGTAATGATAAAAATAATATTATAAAACAAAACTCAACGGGGTGTTCCCATGAAACTAGCGTTGGTGTAGGCGATCTCCGTCCGCTCATTAGTGTCATGCACAGTCTGCTACAATACAAATAATCCGGGGAGCGACGAGGGGTACAACGGAGGTACTGGGGACCCAATCCGACCCCTAATCTGTGATTATTAGGATATTATCACTGAGGACCCCCACCTATAGCATCAGCGATGTGGATAGGGCCGAACTTGTTTTGTGAGGAAAGCCACTTTAAGCTGTCACTAAAGTCTTAATAAAATGTCATTTATAGCTGCGTTGGGACAGGTGGTTCCAATAGCGTATGTATGTGCTTTTAAAAATGGCATCAGAATAATTGCAGTAGTTTATATGAATTTAATTAAACATTGGCCTGGCTCCCTGCCAGAAATATTTGGTGAGCCCAGTGGAGTGGCAGCTCAGCCATTCAGCTCCTCTCCTCCACACTCATGCAGTCCTCATCCCCCCATTCCTGTCATGTGCATTGAGAAGGTAGTAGAGGGAGGAATGGTATGATGAGAGGAAAAAAAAACATGGGAGACTGATGGGGCTGGCAGATGCCCTCACAGGATCACACCACATGCTTCTGGCAGAGAGCCAGTCATGTCAGTTCATAAACTTGTCTAAACTATGAAATGATTCAGAATTTCTAAAGTAGATGCAAGTGTGAGTAAGAAACGAAATTTTATAAAAGACAGCCAGTGAAAAGTATTACTTAGGGACACCGTTTATCTAGTTATCTAGTTAGTTGGAGGGAAATCCAAAGAAAAAAAAATATAAAAGTTTTCATTACAATCCAACAACTATAACATTGATATGAGTAACTCCAGACCTATAATAATATAAGAATTTTCCTAGAAAAAATTAAATACAGAGAAACTTTTTTTCCCACTAAAAGAGGAATAACCATAAATGTCAGGCGCTGGAGATGAACAATTCAAAAAACAAAAAATACTTCAATTAACCTGAGGTAACAAATAAGCTACACACAAAGCTGCATTATTAAACAGTTGCTTTCAAGTATATGCTTTGTATGTAAACAATCAGGCATTACAGGGCCAAGGGAAAAATTTTAGTCGTTACTAATTCCCCTCAATATAGTGGTTCAACAGGGCGGTTCAGACATGTTTAGTGTACAGTAAGTGGCACATGTAATTACAGGATTTAGGAGCAGGAGCGAATCAGTAGAGTAGATTTCTTCTCAATATACGTTACACTTTACATAATTATTGAGTGCACATGTGAATACTTTACTAATTAGTCTGACCTCAGGTTGAATTTTAATATTTAATTTCACTGATCACACTCCCAAGACATGAACATTACAGCACTGGAGTGTCAATGTAAGAGCAGATAAAGTTTGTCATTGGTTCAAAGTAAATATTTAGTAAAATAACCAACCGCTCTCCTCATAATAATTAATGACTACGTATGTGGTATTGATACCCTTGGTGGAGGCCTAGTAGCGTGGGTGCAAACATTGCATCTGTCAACCTATTAATCCCAATGGCCACGGCCCTGAGGGTATATATGTCAGCAGCCCGCGAGATAAAGATGGAAAAGACGTAAGTTTCTTTTTTTTTCTTTTTTTTTTTTTTGTTTTTTTGCCTTGAGACGGGATTTAGAATGGCATTGTGTCGCACACGATCGAATTTTAGCGTAATTACGCTGGCTTTCATGCGCCACAAGTCGGGGGATTCGGACAAACCACGGGATTTAACTTGAAAATTGTGTCGCAAACCAAGCCCTTACATGTACTAGGAAGAAGATGGTGAACTCTGGCGCACTGAGGGGGAGGACGCGAGGGGGGGGGACACTGAGGATAGTGAGTGCAAGATACGTGGACTGTCGCCAGTGACCTCATTGTCGGACATTCGGTCGGGGATCGTTGACTCGGACAGGGTAGATGTCGCCCGTATGGGCACATTATTACCCGGGCGGAGGGAGATCCCAAAAAGTGCATTGTCCGAGGACAATGCACTGTGCCGCGATTCACTTACACTCGTGAGCCTGACTTGCGAATGATGCGGCATTCACAGATCAGCGTCCTCCGGCGGAGTTCACCACTCCTCTCGGTGCATGTAGTGTTGGCTTGCAACACCCAATTTTTAAGTTGTTAACTCCCACGGTTTGTCCGCATCTGTTGATCGTCAGGACAGCCCCACCCCCACATTTGTTTGCATGAAAGCTGGAGCGATGGTGCGACACAATTCGATCACTCTGAGATCACCAATACCTTTTAAATGCGGTGCCAATATCCAACGTTTGTTAAAATAGCCCCAATGTGTCTTAATCAGGTTATCAAGGTTCAGATTTTGGACAAGTAACAACAAAATTTGGGGTCTGTCTGTTGCAATGCTGCTGTGCTCTATTCCTCTCTATGCACTGATAAGGTAAGCTAAAAGCAATGCTCAAAACTATTCTGTCATTCCATAGACAGTCATGGAGAAGCAGCATGTCCCACCTGCACCCATTAATTTCTGGTGACCCGTAGATCCCACCCACTGGCACCCCTACCAAACAGGCAAGCGGTCCTTTATCGTGAATAGTCGATAACTTGTGTAAAAAATAGAAACCCTTTAAGAGAAAAAGAATCCAAAAGGCATCCATCATATTCGGATATGGGTAGTGTGATGTTAATGCCTAAGTGTCTCAAACTAGCCGGGTCTTGAGGTTCAGTATGGAAATCACAGTAGTTGTGGGAAGGTGTATTTTCTGATCTAAAATGATTCCATTCATCTCAATAAAGGACTAAGGAACTGTTTCTCTAGATGTGATTGGATATCGCAGAGAGAATTAGAAATGGGTGAAGATTAACTAAGCAGAAAAGAAACCTATTCCTGAGACTGATGTTGAACTCTCATTTGTTCGGTTCTGAATGAACATTAGGCCTCATGAAAAAGATAGGGATTAAGAATTTAAGAGCTGTTACGTTCTTTTCTTCTCATTCAAGGCACATAGACTTTTTGGAAGGCTCCAATTTGTACAAAATGTAATAATTACCATATGAAATTTTGTAAATTTAGTACAAATTTATTTCGCTTACAAAACCAAAACTAGAAAATTCTAACATGATCTCAATAGAAACACATTAGGCCATGGTTACAGACGGTGGAATTTCTGTGGATGTGTGGTAAGTACTTTGGCAGGTTCGTGTTCTGGTTACAAATCTGTGCATATGGTAGTCATTTTACCCGTATTTGCATTAAAGCCTTAATTTTGGTGTTTTTTAAGACCTTATAGATTTATTTAGTACTGCCAAAGCTACCACTCTAAGTCTTGACTTAATATCAAACAGAATTAGCTTACCATTGCAAACTAAAAAGTAATATAATAGAAGAAGTCTAATCTAAACTAAGAAAGTCACAGTATAAAGAAAAAAACATATACAAATACACTACGCGTTGTTTTAAAAAAAAACAGTACCACAGGTTGGTTAGTCAGGGACAGTTCATTGACCAAACTCAAGGACGGGAGCAGCTGTAGCACTATTTAGGCATGAAAACAGTCATCTTGTAACCATTTTAATTACCTCCCTTTTTCCCCTCCTTCCTTCTCAAAAAAAACTTTAACACGCACCTTTTTGATGTTCAATATTACCTTGTATAGTGTTTTGTCTGTATCCTGTTGGAAAATTCAAACATTATATTTATATCAGTTCTAGGGAAAGGGGGGTGATTTGAGTTTTTAGGGTTTTTTATTATAATTTTATTTTTTTTTTACTTTTTTTTATTTTTAGTACTTTTCAGACTCCCTAGTGTACTTTAACCCTAGGGGGTCTGCACGATCCTATGATATACTGCCATACTACAGTATGGCAGTATATGGGGATTTTACTACTCATACATTACAATGTGCTGATAGCACATTGTAATGCATGGGTTAACCCGAAGTAGCCTCGGGTCTTCGCGAGACCCGTGGTTACCATGGCGACGGATCGCCGCTCCCCGATGACGTCACGGGGAGCGGCGATCCTCGAAAAGATGGCGGCGCCCACGTGCCGCCATCAAAATTGGATATAATTCCACACCAAACATAAAAAGGGGGTGGACAAAAGTATTGGCACTGTATTGAAAAATCATGTGATGCTTCTCTAATTTGTGTAATTAACAGCACCTGTAACTTACCTGTGGCACCTAACAGGTGGAGGCAATAACTAAATCACACTTGCAGCCACTTGAAATGGATTAACACCTTAAGGTTCACTCCCCACCTTCAAAGATCTGTAACTTTTTTATTTTTCCATGTAAAGAGCTGTGTTTGGGTTTGTTTTCTGTGTAACAAATTGCACTTCATAGTGATGGTATTTATTATTCCGTGCCGTGTACTGGGAAGCGGAAAAATATTTTTAAATGCAGTGAAAATGATGAAAAACCGCATTTGTGCCTTATTCTTGTGGGCTTGGGTTTTACAGCTTTCACTGAGCGCCCCATATGACATGTCTACTTTATTCTTTGGTTCGGTACGATCACGAATATTCCAAATTTGTATTGATTTTATAATGTATACATTTAAAAAAAATTAAAACCTTCTGTACAAAAAAAAAAATTCTTCATTTTGCCATGTTCTGGCACTAATAACTTTTTCATACTTCAGTGCACAAAGCTGTGCGTGGTGTAATTTTTTGCAAATTTTGATGACGTTTTTAATGGTATAATTTTGAAGACTGTACAGCCTTTTGATCACTTATTATAGAATTTTTTATATTTTTCAAAATGGCAAAAAAGTGTCCCTCTCGACTTTGGGCACCATTTTCCGTTACGGGGTTAAACGCCGGGAAAAGTCCTTATTATATTTTGATAGATCGGACATTTTGGAACGCGATGATTGCTAATACTATATACTGCAATACTACTGCATTGCAGTCAGGGCCGATTCTAGCATATTTGCTGCCTGAGGCGAATATTAAAATGCTGCCGCCCCCCCCCCCCCGCTAGCTCAGCCACAAAGTCAGGCCACCTTTCCCTCTTTTCCTCTTCTAGGGTTCGCAGCAATTGCAGCAAAGTTCTATTCATGCGCTCACAAGCACCATTACCTTGTGGGTGATAAGGGGTGGTCCGTGTCTTTTTAATCTGGTAAAGTCGGCACAGCTCTTCAATGACTTGTCCTTCAAAACAGGCTCCTTGATCAGAGTGCAGTTGGTTGGGACATCCATACACCAGAATAAAGTTCTTCCATAAAGCCAAGGCGGCAGTTTCCGCCGTTTGATCACGTGTAGGGACAGCAACTGCAAACTTGGTAAAATGATCAACGATGACCAACAAGTATTTGAACCCTCGCACAGATTCTGCCACAGTGAGGTAGTCCATCATCACAAGCTTTAATGGATAACAAGTTTGGATGTTTCTTACTGGTGCCTGTTGCTCTGCCACTTCTTACACAGAAACATAAAAAAGCCAGGCTGGAGTTTGCCAAAATGTACCTGAGAACGCCTAAAACATTTTGGGAGAATGTTCTCTGGTCAGATGAGGCAAAAGTATAGCTTTTTGGGAAAAGGCAACAACAGAGAGTTTACATTAAAAAAGAGGCCTTTAACCAGGGCCGTCTCAAGCACTGGGCAAGCCTGGGCAATTGCCGGGGCCCAGAGCTACTGGGCGGGGGCACATACTGAACCCATAGGGGTTTTATATAAAATAACCATGAGGGGGCTGTTTAGAATGATAAACTAGGGAATATTTTAGGGAACAGGAGACTGAGTTCGCAGCGAAGGGGCTTACTGTGGCTCTGTTGCCCAGGGGTCTACTAAAACCTGGAGCCGACCCTGCCTTTAACCCCTTATCACCGACACTAGTTTTTAGCTTAATGACCAGAATCGATTTTTCAAATCTGACATGAGTCAGAATAATTGGTTATAACTTCGGAACGCTTTAACATATTTAGGTGATTTTGAGAATGTTTTCTTGTGACACATTTTAATTCATGTTAGTTATAAAATTTAAGTGATAAGTTTTGCGTTTCGTTCTGAAAAAAAAAAAGAAAATTTGGAAAAAGCTTGATAATTAACATTTACGGAATGTCTGCTTTATGTTGAGAAGATATTTATGTTTTAGGATGTTATGAGGTGCGAGTTTTCTCATTTTCACATTTTGGGGGACGACTCAGCTTTCAAGTGACTATGAAAGGCCTAAATAATAGTAAAACCCCATACTTTTTTATTTTTTGGGAAAATACATTCATTTAGGCCAAAAGTGACAGTTTTATAATGAATAAAATGATGAAATGCTCTGCAAATATTGTACCGATAGCCCATATGTGGTGGTAACCTGCTGTATGGGCGCACGGCCGGGCATAGAATGGAAGCAGCGGCATTCACAGCAGATTTGTATTGTCACAACGCACAGGCTATATGAGGGCTTATTATTTGCGAGGTGAGATACAATTTATAGATAATTCATTTTTGGGGTCGGTAGCTTATTCATGAGATTTTATTAACTATTTCAAGGGGGATACAAACAAAATCGTCAATTTTTATTTTTGATTTTTAGCACTTTTTTTTCCTCCGCTGACCGTAACGTAAAATTAATATTTTATTTTTATTCTCTGGTTCAGTACGATTACGGTGATACCTTATTTATATAGTTTTCTTATCTTTGCTCAATTTTACTAAGCAAAACCAACATTGGAGAAAATTGCATTGTTTTTACAACTTTTGAGGGACACAACTGTATTTTTCTGTTGACAGATCTTGTTGAGGGCTTATTTTTTGCAAAAAGAGTTGTTCTTTTCAGTTGTACAATAGTGAAGCACATAACTTTTTTTGATCACTTTTTTGAACATTTTTTTTGATGGTGATTGTGATGCAGATTTAATGCAGATTTTCACTCTCCCATAGACTTCAATGTAAAAAAATACATGCAAAAATCTGTGAGGAAGCACGAGAAAAGTAACGTGATCATTATTTTATTTTTCGCACTGAACAGCGATTTCACCAAAGAAAAAAAATGCAGCTTTTACATTATTTTTTCCATATGACTTTCACTTTAATGCTACTGTATTACCCTGGATTTTCTGCATTAGAATCTGCATGTTAAATCCACATGGAGTCCGCAAGTTGTTCAAATAGCCTTATAGTTTAATAAGCCTGGTAGCTTAACAATATAAACTATTATAATATGGGGCTGTTCATTAAACCCCTCCCCTTCCCTCCCTCCTGCCTGAAGATATATGTCACTCAGCAGCAGGGAGGTCCCTAGTGATTTCAGTCTCCACTAGAAAACCACCACTTATATTGGCAACAGCCAATCACTATCTATCTTGACTCCTCCCCATTCAGAGGGGGGTGGGGATTAGGGAGCACCCAACGTATAGTCCTCTATAAACACACAGTGATCCGTCAGTGACATACATTGTAAGGACACGTTGTAAGCCATGCAAGTACTCCTTATAACCTATGTGAAAAAGGAGACACTATTATTACAATTTTAACAAAATTATATCCAATTTTTTATTTTTATACAAAAAATTTGCCCCCCCCAAAAAAACCTATTAGTATGAAGAATGTTCCTAAATGTTAAATGACTGTATGTTGCTAGCAGAATGTTGTCAACTGACGCTTATTTGTAGGATTTTCTTCTTATTTTAAATTAAGCCTCTTCATGTATCTTATTGCGAAAATGCAAATATGCAGTGGCGGTGCTATCAGCCGACTATCACCGACGCGTCTGGTGCACTCAATTTAGGGGGAATGTGTGCAATATTTATGATATATAAATAAATGTGGCAGCCAATGTAAATACACACCGGAACGCCACTTTCTGTGCACATTATTATGTCGCGGCACGCACAGAGCAGCAGCGATACGATACTAGCGGAAACACTTCATAAATATATGTGCAACCAATTTGCAAAACAGGAGCAGATTAATTTATAAATGTGTCCCATTATGATATGTGTACATATCAATCATTTTTTGATATATATACATATGAGACAATTCTGTCTCAAGAGCATGAAACAAAGTGCACCAGGAAAAAATAGGTGCAACTGTTTGCATAACTGACCAGATTAATTTAAGAGCGTGCAATACAATAAAATAATGTGGCGCAAATTGAAAGTGCAAAGAAAACAAATGCACAGTGCACCAGTTTTAAAATATCTTGTCTATGTTTTTTCATATGTTTCTATTTCTGTTAGTCCTACATTAAAATATCTGAGGGTGGTATGGATATTGCTCAATGGCTTCACTAAATTCACCCTTATTATTTCATTTTATTTTTATCATTATTTTTTCGGTCCTAACATGTATTTCGATTTCTATTCTCTTAGGCTAAATTCACAAGAACGTGTGTCAGCTGTAATGTAGCACGACGGACACACGTCGGCGCCCGGGCTGCTTACATCCGCCTCTCACATAGAGAAGCCTGGAGCACAGCGTCGTATTCCGAGGAAAGATAGGACATGTCCTATCTTTTCCCCGGGTACAGAACGGTATGGTGCCGCACGTGTGACTATTAACTTCACCCCTCAAACTGATCAAATCGGCAGGTAGGAAGCCTGTTAACCCTTTATGTATTTTACAGAAATTCAAACAAAATGAAGGTTTTATTTGCAATTCACTAAAATTTATCATTAATACATTCATTTATATAAAAATATGGGCCATGTGTTCATTCACATGGCCATCTGAGGGGGCGTATATGCAGCCGCAAATTTGCAGGCGCATATACACTCACCGGCCACTTTATTAGGTACACCATGCTAGTAACGGGTTGGACCCCGTTTTGCCTTCAGAACTGCCTCAATTCTTTGTGGCATAGATTCAACAAGGTGCTGGAAGCATTCCTCTGAGATTTTGGACCATATTGATATGATGGCATCACACAGTTGCCGCAGATTTGTCGGCTGCACATCCATGATGCGAATCTCCCGTTCCACCACATCCCAAAGATGCTCTATTGGATTGAGATCTGGTGACTGTGGAGGCCATTTGAGTACAGTGAACTCATTGTCATGTTCAAGAAACCAGTCTGAGATGATTCCAGCTTTATGACATGGCGCATTATCCTGCTGAAAGTAGCCATCAGATGTTGGGTACATTGTGGTCATAAAGGGATGGACATGGTCAGCAACAATACTCAGGTAGGCTGTGGCGTTGCCACGATGCTCAATTGGTACCAAGGGGCCCAAAGAGTGCCAAGAAAATATTCCCCACATCATGACACCACCACCACAAGCCTGAACCGTTGATACAAGCAGGATGGATCCATGCTTTCATGTTGTTGACGCCAAATTCTGACCCTACCATCCGAATGTCGCAGCAGAAATCGATACTCATCAGACCAGGCAACATTTTTCCAATCTTCTACTGTCCAATTTCGCTGAGCTTGTGCAAATTATAGCCCCAGTTTCCTGTTCTTAGCTGAAAGAAGTGGCACCCGGTGTGGTCTTCTGCTGCTGTAGCCCATCTGCCTCAAAGTTCGACGTATTGTGCGTTCAGAGATGCTCTTCTACCTACCTTGGTTGTAACGGTTGGCGATTTGAGTCACTGTTGCCTTTCTATCAGCTCGAACCAGTCTGCCCATTCTCCTCTGGCATCAACAAGGCATTTACGCCAACAGAACTGCCGCTCACTGGATGTTTTTTCTTTTTCGGACCATTCTCTGTAAACCCTAGAGATGGTTGTGTGTGAAAATTCCAGTAGATCAGCAGTTTCTGAAATACTCAGACCAGCCCTTCTGGCACCAACAACCATGCCACGTTCAAAGGCACTCAAATTACCTTTCTTCCCCATACTGATGCTCGGTTTGAACTGCAGGAGATTGTCTTGACCATGTCTACATGCCTAAATGCACTGAGTTGCCGCCATGTGATTGGCTGATTAGAAATTAAGTGTTAACGAGCAGTTGGACAGGTGTACCTAATAAAGTGGCCGGTGAGTGTACGTCCCCATGGAACGCAATTGACACATGTGTGGCACTGTTCAGCGCATTGTATTTTATATGGTACAGATAAAGTGCAATACGTTGCCACACTGTTGTAATACGTCCCGTATTTACGGCCAGAATACAGCCGTATATACAGAACAGAAAAGACTATACGGTCATGTGCATGAGGCCAAATGGTGCTTCATTCTGGTTAGTATAAGAGGACTTGCAGTAAGAGCCCTGTGACTGCAGGACAGTACTATTTACCTGCTGCTTCCTCAGATAGCCAGTGGTTGGGCAGAATGCTGTGCAAAGTCTATGAATGGACCACAGGACCTGTTTGGACTTGTTTACATAACATTATTGGAAAGTAAGTATTGGTATTATCTGCAACCTACACAATTTCATAAGATATGATATCATATTATACCATATATTATATCATATTGTGGTAATCATTCAGTATTGATTGTGGCCATTAAGTAGCTTAGCCGTCACATGCAAAGTATGTGACACTGCATTCCAAGAGACCTAGTAAACAAGCACAAGACATTTATTACATACATATTTATTTTTAAAAAGGCACATTTAGTAATAACTTTATTTGAGTATCATGAGAACATTTCTGAGTTAACTGGGATTGGTGACTTACTCAATAAATGTACTTATTTTATTTATTATTATATTCTATAAATTATTTGTATTATGACAAGATAAACCATGTAACATTAAAATCTGAAAACATTTCAAATACATTTATCTAAATATGTGGTCAAAGAGCACTAAAATCTATAGATCATACATAGAAAACAGGCATAAATGTTTTGAAACAAGTGGCAAATGGTACAGATTCTGGATCTGTAAAGGGGCCCTTTTACCATAAAAATGTACAGCAGGGGTAAGATTCATCATAAAGTTCTGGGATGGTCAGTGGTAGACGTCTATCACTAATAAGACTGGCCCTATGACTAGATCATTGTTTCTAAATAAGAATCTAAATGACAAGTTATGCAAAATATTTTCTCACTAAATTGTTTATCAAGATGCTTTTCAGAGAGGAACCCTTATTCATGGTAACTTGTTACCTTTAAGTAGCCCAAAAGCAGACAGGAGACACAGTATGATGTGACATAGTATTAAAGGCACAATGCAATAGTAATTTAGCACAATACAACAGTATAATATCTGTAAACATGGTTGTTATATGTAATCCACACAGTATAAATGTAAATCCTACAGTAATAATAAAACTATCCCTCTGTTAAAGTACTTGGATACTACAGTACATAAGAACACCCGACTTACAGATGACCCCTAGCCTCTGAATATTGGTAATTTACTGTACTTTAGCCTCAGGCTACAAGGATCAACTGAAAGAGTTATCAAAGTTGTCCGTAATGAAGCTTTATCATTAATGTTAGTTCTTCTGACAACCCAACATTTTTAAAATCCAATTGTCACAGATACCAAAAAACCTTTTGACTGGGGTTACAATTATAAAGTATACAGTTCCGACTTACATACAAATTCAACTTAATGGAAACCTACCATGAGGAATCTACTATAAGAAGTAGATCTGATGTTAGATTCCTCCTTCCTGCCTCTGCCCTAATCTGTAATTTAATAACCCTGCAACCTAATGTAATTTGTTAAAAACTTTATTTTAGTAATATGTAAATTAACTGAAGAAGCTACTGGGGCGTGTAGTAGCCTTAGCTTACAGTGCCCGGCAAGGCTAGTACACGCCCCAGTAGCCTCTGCAGTTAATTTACATATTACTAAAATAAAGGTTAGGTTCCAGGATTATTAAATTACAGATTAGGGCAGAGGAAGACAGGAGGAACCTTCCATCAGATCTACATCTGATAGCAGATTCCTCATGGTAGGTTTCCTTTAAGAACAAACCTACAAAACTTATCTTGTACGTAACCCGGGGACTGTCTGTACTTTAGTTTTTGTTTATTTTTAATTTTACAAAACTACAACTCTATGGCTTGTTGCAGTATGTGATCAGTGTGTCATTTGTATTCCATATGTATTTGCATTCAGTCATTTTTTTTACTATTCATTTTCTTGCCTAATAGAAATTGTATCAAAATGTATCAACTGATGCAATATGGATGAAACACTGGTGGAATACTTGTGCATGCGTTTTTAAGCCCTTACATAGACTACACACCTAGGAAATGCAGTGTTTGAGTTCCACAATACATTATATAGCACTTTATTACAGACTTCGGAATATGGATATAATTTCACTTGTAAGTCAGTATCTGTTGTAGCTTGCTAGGTGTCCTAGTTATAGAATAGCTTGGGGCATTTATTGTTTTATTTTTTAAAATAACTTTATGTAATCTATAATAAATAATATTATAAAACAAAACTCAAAGGGGTTTTCCCATGAAACTAGCGTGGTGTTCGGCGATCTCCGTCAGCTCCATAGGTGTCATGCACAGTCTGCTCCAATACAATAATCTCGGGGAGCGACGAGGGGTCCAACGGAGGTACCTGGGACCCAATCCGACCCCTAATTCTTGTGATTATTAGGGATCTTATCACTGAGACCCCCACCTATCAGCATCAGCTGTGGATAGGGCCTAACTTGTTTTGTGAGAAAGCCCCTTTAAGCTGTCACTAAAAGTCTTAAAATGTCATTTATAGCTGGTGACAGGTTCCAATAGCGTATGTTATGCTGCTTTTAAAATTGCATTCAGAATAATTGCAGTAGTTTATATGAATTTAATTAACATTGCCTGGCTCCCTGCCAGAAATATTTGGTGAGTCCCAGTGGAGTGGCAGCTACAGCCTATTTCAGTCTCCTCTCCTCCACACTCATGCAGCTCCCTCATCCCCCCCACTTCCTGTCATGTGCATTGAGCAGGTAGTAGAGGGAGGGACATGGTATGATGGAGAGGAAAAAAGCATGAGGAGACTGATGGGGCTGCAGCTGCCCCTCCCCAGGACTCACCACATGCTTCTGGCAGAGAGCCAGTTAATGTCAGTTAAACTTGTATAAACTACTGAAATGATTCAGAATTTTCTAAAGTAGCATGCAAGTGTGAGTAAGAAACAGCAAATTTTCTCAAAACAGCCATGAAAAGTATTATCTTTAGGAACAGTTTATCTAGTTATCTAGTTAAGTTTGGAGGGAAATCCAAAGAAAAAAACAATATAAAAGCTTTCATTACAATCCAACAACTATCACATTGATATGAGTAACTCCAGACCTCATAATATAAGAAATTTTCAATAGAAAACATTAAATACAGAGAAACTTTTTTTCCCACTAAAAGAGGAATACAACCATAAAACGTCAGACGCTGGAGATGCAACAATTTCAAAAAACAAAAATACTCAATTACCCTGAGTTAACAAAACCTAAGATACACACAAAGCTGCATATTAAACAGTTGCTTTCAAGTATATGCTTTTTTATGTAAACAATCAGGAATTCAGGGCCAAGGGAAATAATTTTAGTTCTTACTAATTAACCTCAATATATTGTTTCACACAGGGCTGTTCAGACATGTTTATGTACAGTACTGCACATGTAATTACAGGATTTAGGAGCAGGAGCAGAATCAGTAGAGTAGATTTCCTTCTCAATATTACGTTACACTTTACATAATTATTGAGTGACACTGTGAATACTTTACTTATATTATTCTGACCTCAGGTTGCATTTTATATTTTAATTCACTAATTCACACTCCAAGACATACATACAGCACTCGGTAGTAATCCAATGTAAGAGCAGATAAAGTTTGTCATTGGCTTCAAAGTAAATATTTAGTAAACAACCGCTCTCCCTAATATAATTAAATGACTATACAGTATGTGGCTATTTGATACCCTTGGTGGAGGCCTAGAGTGGGTGCAATACATTGCATCTGTCAACCATAATCCCCAATGGCCACGGCTGAGGGTATATATGTCACGCAGCACGCGAGATAAAGATGGAAAGACGTAGCTTGCCTATGAGACAGGGATTTATAATGGCATTGTGACGCAATTACGCTGGCTTTCATGCGCCACAAGTCGGGGGGGGGGGGCGGTCCGACGGATTCGGACAAACTGCGGGATGAAAATTGTGTCGCAAACCAAGCCCTTACATGTACTAGGAAGAAGATGGTGAACTCTGGCGCACCTGAGCGGGGAAGCGACACATGCAGGATATTGAGTGCACGATCTACGTGGACTGCGGCACAGTGCATCATTGTCGGACATTCCGGTTCGGGGATCATGACTCAGACAGGTAAGTAAATGTGCCCGTATGGGGCACATTTATTTACCCGGGCCGGAGGAGATCCCAAAAGTGCATTGTCCGAGGACAATGCACTGTGCCGCGATTCACTTACATCGTGAGCCTGACTTGCTGAATGTGTCGCTTCCCCGATCAGGTCCGGCGGAGTTCACCATCTACCTCTCGGTGCATGTAAGTGCTTGGCTTGCAACACAATTTTTAAGTTAAATCCCACGGTTTGTCCGAATCTGTCTGATCGTCAGACAGCCCCCCCCCCCCAATTTGTTTTGCATGAAAGCTGGCGCGATTGCGACACAATTCGATCACGTGCGACACAATACCCTTTTAAATGCGGTGCAATATCCAACGTTTGTAAATGAGCCCCAATGTGTCTTAATTCAGGTTATCAAGGTTCAGAATTTTGACAAGTAACAAAACTTTGGGGTCTGTTGTTTGCACATGCTGCTGCTGCTCTATTCCTCTCTATGGCACTGATAAAGGTAGCTAAACGCAATGCTCAACTACTTCTGTCAATTCCATAGACAGTCAATGGAGAAGCAGCATGTCCCACCTGCCACTCCATTAATTTTCTGGTGACCCGTAGTATCCCACCACTGGCACCCCTACCAAACAGCAAGCTGTCCTTTATCCTGTGAATAGGCGATAACTTGTTGTAACTAGACAACCCCTTTAAGAGAAAAAGCATCCAAAAAGGCATCCATCATACTTCGGATATGTGTAGTGTGATGTAATGCCTAAGTGTCAAACTCAGCCCGGGCTCTTGATCAGTATGGAAATCACAGTAGTTGTGGGAAGGTGTCTTTTCTGCATCTAAAATGATTCCATTCATCTCAATAAAGACTAAGGGAATGTTTCTCTAGCATGTGCTTGGATATCTGCAAGAGAAATTGGTGAAGATTCACTAAGCAGAAAAAGAAACAATTCCTGAGACTGAATTGTTGAACTCTCATTTGTTACTCGGTTCTGATGAACATTGGCCTCCTGAAAAAGAATAAGGTATTAAGAATTTAAGAGCTGTACCGTTCTTTTCTCTCCTCATTCAAGGCACATAGACTTTTTGAAGGCTCCAATATTGTACAAAATGTAATAATTACCATATGAAATTTTTGTAAATTTAGTACAAATTTTATCAGCATTACAAAACAAACTAGAAAAATTCTAACCATGATCTCAATAGAAAAACATTAGGCCATGCTTACAAGCGGTGGACTTGCTGTGGATGTGTGGTAAAGTACTTTGGCAGAAGTATATGTGTCTGGTTACCAAATCTATGCATTATGGTATTCATTTTACCCGTATTTGCATTATCAGCCTTAATGTAGACCTTATAGATTTATTTAGTACATGCAAAGCA
The DNA here is from genome assembly GCA_019512145.1 of Engystomops pustulosus. Lineage (NCBI taxonomy): Eukaryota > Metazoa > Chordata > Amphibia > Anura > Leptodactylidae > Engystomops > Engystomops pustulosus. The sequence goes on along the minus strand of CM033646.1, from coordinate 89,244,202 downwards.
CCACTATAAGTCTTGAATAATATCAAACAGAATTAGTACATTGCAAATCCTAAAAGTAATATAATAGCAGAAGTCTAATCTAAAATAAGAAAAGTCACATTATAAAGAAACACAACATATACAAATACAACGTTTGTTTTAAAAAACAGTACCACAGGTTTGTTAGCTCAGGGCCATTCATTTGACAACTCAAGGACGTGAGCAAGCTGTAGCACTATTTATGCATGAAAACATTCATCTTGTAACCATTTTAATACCTAAAAAAAACATTTAAATAAGTCAATACCTGAAGTTTTTTCTGTACCTTGGAAAATTCAACATGCCTTTGTGTAGGCTTTGTGCAACTCTATGCAGTACAACGTATAAAAATATGAATAAGTTACATCTATTTTCAGAAAGCTGACACAGAAATGGTCAAAACTATTTTAGAAAATAATAATTTATAGAAATCTTTCGCTCTGTTAATATACATATTGCTGTATACACTGTGTCAGCATCTTCTTTCCTGAATAAACATGGTAAATAATCTATATGTATGTGAGTGGTATAAAATCGGCAGCTTTGGCATATCTTTTAGCATCTTCAGTGCAGTAGAGGTGATAGGTCAGCTGGAATACCTATCCACTCTGGTAGGAAAGCAGCATCATAATGGAAAAGTTTCAAGAATTCCGATTCAGGAAGTGTAAAATTAGTGAGGTAAATGGTTTCTCCCCCAACCAGATAGCTTGCCCAAAATCCAAATGTCCCAATAGTCATGATTGTGTGGTTACAACTAACCAGAAGTGCAAAATCTTTGCCTGGAGTAGACTCATTGCCATCTCCTGAAAAGTAGACATCTCCCTTGGAATTATCAATATTCTCTTTACACCAGTTCATTCCATTACTAGCTACTACAAAAACTGGTTCTTTATATTTATTTCGGAAATAATTCATGGCTTTTTCCAAGTAGCCTTTGTCTGCAACCACACCCTTCCAAACATTTGGCATTACGTTTATATAATCTCCTCTTCGTACATGGATCCCAATGTAGGTAACATTTTTCCGAGAACCTTTAATGCCTTCCAAAACTCTGTTGGCCTCAGTCTTAAGATAGTCATGGATTGTAAATTCCCTAAGAATATCCTCTCGAAGATGGTGAAAAAATGTCCAAGAACATGGATAGCCTGTTAGTTTGATAAAACTCTCTTCAATGTGATTATATTCCTCGGACATCCAATCATGTATCCAGTATTCCTTAAATGGGACATGCCAGGCCACATTGTCATGTAAAACTGGCAGGGTTATTTGAAATATTGGCGCCAAGTAGTTATGCATATCTGAAAGTATAAACGCCTGACGCTTATTTGCTTTGGCCAAGGCGTATAATGTAGCATATTCACCCATGTTATTTCCTAACCTACCGTCAGGTTTTACAGTCCAAATTCCTGAATCTTTGCATTTAGCTACAATCTCTTCGCCACTATATGGTATCTCCACTTCTGTAGTAGATTGTTTGTTGTCATTTTTTGGGCAAATTAAAGATATTGGCAGGTGAGCGGAAAATGTCAAAAATTGGGTATGGATCTGTAATCGGTACAGTAAAATGAATACAAAGACTGACATAAATAAACAGCCCAAGAGGAAAAATTTCTTTCTTTTGTTGGGTGCATCCATCGTCTGATGTCTTTCCTGAGTTCCGGGTAGTAAAAGTGACTCATCGAATCTAATACCTATTTAAAAGCAAAAACACAAATTTTAATTAGTAACACAATAACCAATCATCTAAACATCTCAGTTCTCTAATCTAAGTCTAGCTTAGGCAAGGCTAAGCAGACAGCTCAATACCTCAGGGGTTGGCAATTATACCCTATAGTCCTGGAACCCTGAGCTTAGATCTAAACAAGAACAACTTTGTCATTTACATTTAAACAGTATGTAAGAAAAGAAAATGAACAGTTGTTTACATAAGCTTGCATGTTTAACCCCCTTAAGCCTAATTTTGCCTCTAGGACAAGGCCCCATTTTCCAAATATTCCCTATGTGACTATAAGTGGTTATAGCCTTGGAACGCTATAAGATATCCAGGGGATTTTGAGATTGTTTTCCCCTGACATATTGTACTTCAAATTAGTTTAAAAATGTGGATGATGTCTTTTGTATTTAGTTATGAAAAATACGAAAATTTGGCAAAAATTCTTAAATGATCACTCGCTCATGTCCCACCCGTGGACAAAATTAAAATGATTTTTAAAAAAAGTGAAATTCAAAAAATTATTAAAAAAGAATAAAAGTTGCCCAGATCCCATCCCATGCACTAATCAAATAAAACATAAAAAACCCAAAAAACACACATATTGCGCATCACAACGTCCTAATAACCCATACAATAAAATAAAATTGTCACTGAACCCATATGGTGAACTCCTGGAAAAAACGCAAAAAAAAACCCTCCAAAAATTATGACATTTTCACATCTGACCTCATAAAAAGCACATAAAAAGTGACCAAAGAGTAACATTTACCCTGCAAAAACAAAGCTCTGGGAAGCTCTGTAAACAAAAAAATTATAAATGTTATGCCTTTTGTTACATGGCAATGCAAAAACAAGCAAATTTCTCACAAAATAGGTTCTATATTCTGCAAAACAAGTTTACAAGTAAAAAAGCTTATATAAATGGCATTTATAGTCATATAAATGAACGTAAGGGGAAAAAAATGCTAAATTCATAAGCAAGAATTAATGATTTTTTTAAAAAAAGAGTTAATAAAATCTGATTATTACCTATTGAACCCCCATAAATGATGTACCTGAAAATTGGATCCCATCCACAAAAAAAAAAAATCCCCCATATGTCCAAATTACAAAAAAAATAAACATTTTATAGCCTGTAAAATGTGACAATGCAGATCTGCTCTGTATGGCACTCCTTCCTTTTTTTAAGTCCAGCTGTGTGCCAATACAGCAGTTTACCAACACAGATGACAAAATGACAAAATTTACGGGGTTACTGCTACAGGCGGTCCCTTACTTACACCCGACTTACAGACGACCCTTAATTACAAACGGACCTCTGGATTTTGGTAATGTACTATACTTTAGCCTGTTTCAATAAACGGCTATAATAGTTATCAAAGGTGTCTGCTATTAAGCTTTAATATTAATCCTGATTCTTATAACAATCCAACATTGTTAAATTTCAAATGTCACAGAGAACCAGAAAATTTTGGCCGGGATTACAATTATAAAATATACCGTTTCGACTTGCATACAAATTCAACTTAAGAACAAACCTACAGAAGCTATGTTGTACGTAACCCTGTGACTGCCTGTATTTAGGCCTCAGAAAGTCAATTAAAACTGAGCAGTTGCCTCTAAATAAGGGTTTTGTCAATTTTCATAAAAATGAGAAAAATTGCACCCACAATTCTGAACCTCCTAACAACCTACAAAAGGATGCATAAAAAGCCATGCCAATATAAAGCAGATATTTGGGAAATGTTAGTTACAAAATTACTTGGGTGCTATGACTATCTGCCTGAAAAGCAGAAAATTTAGAACTTTTAAAATTAATAATTTTTTAGAAATTATTGCCAAATTTCCATTTTCCACTAAACACGATTAATATTGTCAAAAATTTTCTATGACTTTGAAGTACAATGGGTGGCAAGAAAACAATCTCAAAATCTTCTGGATATGTTAAAGCATTACATAGGTATAACCTCCTACATAGGCAGTCCCCAGGATATGTACAAGATAGTATGCGTAGGTCTGTTTTTTAGTTGAATTTGTATGTAAGCCGGAACTGTATCGTTTATAATTATAGCCCCAGCCAAAAATGTTTTGGTCTCTGGGACAATTAGATTTTCAAAAATGTAGGGTTGTCAGAAGAACCAGAATTAACAACAAAGCTTATTTGCAGACACCTTTTATAATTCTTACAGCTGATTAATAGAGCCTAGGGATAGAGTACAGTGAATTACCAACATCCAGGGGTTTGTTTGTAACTAGGGGTCGCGACACACTGTGACACCCTGTTTTTAGACATGTATATATATTTTTTATTGATTTTTCACTATGTTTACTTATTGTTTTGTTGTCACGGGTGCTCCCGCGATCGCTGACTTGGATCGCGGGCGCACCCGTGTTCCTGCTGCTGCCCCCGGTCCTGTGCCCCGCTCACCTTCCCTGGCTCCCACGATGTCCTCTCTGGCTCCCGCAGCTCAGCGGGAGCTGGCCTGCTATAAGATTCTGCCCCTTGCCAGATTTTTGAGCCTCACACCCTAAGAGAAAGCTTCCTTGCGAGTATTCCTGCGTTCCTGTGTCCTCCAGCGTTCCTCCCTGCCTTCCTGTGTGTTCCTGCTCCCGAGTCCTGTGTTGCCGTGTTACCTGTGTTCCTCCGTGTTGCTGTGTTCCTGTGCCTGTGTTCCCATCAACTATTGCCTGGACCTCCCGTTGCTGACCCCGGATTGGACTTTACCCTGCATCTCTGCCGCCTGCCTTGACCCTGTGCCTTGACCCGACCACGAGACTGTCTCCTGTTAAGGTACCTAGACCTTGGCTGCCACCACGGGCCAGTCGCACCTGTGGAACGACCAGGTGGTATCCTGCTGCAGCAAGTCCAACCCGCTTTGCGGCGGACTCTGGTGAAGACCAGGTGCCACTTGAACTCCGGTCCCAGGTGTCGGCTGGTACCACCTCACGCAGTGGTACAGGGGATTTACACACCCCGAATCTTGACATTTGTGATGTAAATTATTTTGTATTTGTATCTCCTCTGATGCAGGTAATATTATACAGGGATGGGGATTTCTTTGTTTTTTTCTTATCTCTTTTTTATAGGAGCTTTTTATTGGATGTTGAGTCTTGTAGATTAAATTAAACATAATCTCAAACCAACAGAAAGAACGGCTCTCAAAAACCTTACGGACAATCCGGATTTAGTCATCAGGAACGCAGATAAGGGTGGGGGAATAGTCCTACAAGATAGGGACACCTATCTGTCAGAAGCCATAAGAATCCTATCCGATAAAGAATTCTACGAGATCCTGCCTACCAACCCCATCATCAACTACACAATGGAACTGAAAACATTACTGAATAAAGCCACCACATCCGGCGTCATAAACAAGAAAGAAAGAAATTACATCTGGCTAGATACTCCAATTACCCCAACATTTTACCACCTTCCGAAAGTTCACAAGTGCACAAAAAACCCACCCGGTAGACCCATCATCTCAGGAATTTCATCTCTCACCTGCAATCTCTCACACTATGTAGATGTCCTATTGCAGAAACACGTCACCCAACTGGACTCTTACCTACGAGACTCCACCAGTGTTTTATTAGCACTGGAGGAAATCAAATGGGAATCAACATACATGTGGTTATCCTTGGACGTCACAGCCCTTTATTCCAATATTCCCCACAAAAAGGGCCTTGAAGCTGTGCAATATTACCTAGACCAAGATCCCACAATGCCCACCCGACAGAGCACCTTTGTCATAGAAGCAATTAACTACATACTAACCCATAACTATTTCTCCTTCCAGAACACCATCTACAGACAAATAAAAGGCACTGCTATGGGGACACGGTTTGCCCCTAGCTTCGCCAACCTATACATGGGTAAATTCGAGGAAGATCTGATTTACAATAACAACACCTGGCAATCCAACATTGTACTGTACAAACGTTATATCGATGACTTACTCATAATCTGGAACGGCCCCGCTACTGCCATTGATCAATTCATTAACCATCTCAACAATAACGATTTAGGTCTATCCTTCACTGCCACTTCCTCCCCAACCGAACTCGAATTCCTGGACTTACACCTATCCATAGAAAATGACCGGATCATTACTAGCACCCACTTCAAAACGGTAGACACCAATAGCTACCTAGACTATGGTAGTGCACACCACAACAAATGGAAAAGCAACATCCCGTTTAGTCAATTCAGGAGGATCCGAAAAAATTGTACAGAAACTAACACGTTTAAAAAACAGAGTATAATCCTAAAAAGGAGATTCAAAGAGAAGAATTTTCCAAAACCCCTTGTTGAAGCAGCTTTTGACAGGGCCCTTAATCTCACACAAGCTGAATGCCTTCAACCATCCCATTCAAGCCAAAAACCCACCCAGGAATCACCACCCAACAACTGTCCAGTTTTCATTACGACTTATAATAATAACCATCTAACCCTCGCAAACATCCTGAAAAAGCATTGGCCCATACTACAAAATGACCCCTTTTTAAACAAAAATTTACCCAGACAGCCCAAAATAATTTATAGGCGATCACAGACACTAAAAGGCATACTAGCCCCAACGAAACTACGGGGAAGGAAAAACAAGACTAAAACGACTTCCCTCTTCCCACAAACAACGGGCAGCTTCAAATGTGGCCGTACGAACTGTAAATGCTGCCTGAACATCCAACATCGGAAGAACTCTTTCACCAGCAATCAAACTGGAGAAACCTTCAAAATCCATCAGTTCCTCAATTGTTCATCTACTTATGTTATATACCTAATGGAATGCACGTGCGGGCTACAGTATGTAGGCCGTACCTGCCTAACTTTACGCATTAGAATGAACGGACACAGAAGCAAAGTCACAAACGGCTATACTAAACATAGTGTCTCTAAACATGCTTTAGCCTGTCATGATAAAGACTTCTCAGCATTCACAGTCACACCCATCGAATTTATACCCGTCGATAGCAGTGATCGCTTCCAAAAATTACGAAAACGCGAAATGTATTGGATCTTCAAATTAAACAGCCTACATCCAGCAGGACTTAATGAAATGTTTGAAGAAAACTTCTAACACCATCACCCTTTTCCCCCCTCCCCTTCTGATAACTAATTGATGTACCAACCATAATTTATAACTTATACTATGCAACTACAATCTTAATTCATATATTAATATACCTTAATTACTATAATTCATGCATCCATTTAGTCATTCAGCTAATTATTTATTCAATACACCGTAATTCATGCATCCATTCACTCATTTATCCTTTCTTTATTATAAATATACATTTTTCAATCAACATTTTTTAACTAGACAAGCTTCTACTAAATCCTAAAACTAATCCTAATCCTAATACATCACCTAATCAGCATTGTGTTGTATACATAACACATGACGCCACATCGCGGGACGCCATATTTTTGGTGCCCTCACAACGAATGCGCTTGCGCACGAACCCGCGTGAACTTTCGAGCACGCGAAACATCATACTACAGCGAGTGCGCATGCGCACAAGTCCGCGCTCACCCGCCTCCAACAGAAGCATCGCTGGCTTTTTAATCAGCAGGCACTCTGGCGCGCGCACACACTGGAGCGCCCGTGCACCCCTCCAGCGACTGGTAAGCCCGATCATTATACCCATTACTCTCTGCTTGGTGGAAATTGAGCTTAAGACTAGACTTAAGGAACTCCAGTGTCCCTATCTTAAATTATATCAACTTATCTATTCAGGCACCAACTAACTAATTCATCTATCGACTTCTCAATCCAGCACTATATCATATATTTACTTATATTGATTTTTAACTAAGGGGTTAATCGGTACCCCTGATTATATCTCCATATGATTATATACTATGATTATATCACAAATTAATTTATTAATTAATTTATTTATTTAATTATTCATACATCCATTTATTTATTTATTTATTGATTTTTAACCAAGGGGCGAATTGGTATCCCTTATGATATTTCCATATTTTATCAATTTGTTTTTACCAATATATATAGATACGTGATACCTTTGTCATATATATTCGTGTATTGTGTGTATATATATGTAATTATTCTTTTATATAATAAGATCCATGCCCTATTTATGTATGTATGTTTATTCCTTCCATATACCAAACTTATGTCTGCACATAATTCTTTATATATATATATATATGTATATACCCTTTTGTACTTCGCCAACCCACAGATTTTTTATCCACTTGAAAAAGGGGACCACAGTTCCCCGAAACGCGTTGTGTATCCTCTGTGTACCCTTGACGATTCAATAAAAAGGAAAACCTATTTGGAACCATTATCCTGTCTTGTCGTGCGCCTTCTGCTTTTGGTCTCTCTACACCGACTCTATCACTCCAGCCGAACTAGCACCTCTCAGCTAATTATTTATTCAATACACCGTAATTCATGCATCCATTTCATCCATTTCACTCATTTATCCTTTCTTTATTATAAATACACATTTTTCAATCAACTTCTTTTAACTAGACAAGCTTCTACTAAATCCTAAAACTAATCCTAATCCTAATACATCACCTAATCAGCATTGTGTTGTATGCATAACACATGACGCCACATCGCGGGACGCCATATTTTTGGTGCCCTCACAACGAATGCGCTTGCGCACAAACCCGCGTGCACTCTCGAGCACGCGTAACATCATACTACAGCGAGTGCGCATGCGCACAAGTCCGCGTTCACCCGCCTCCAACAGAAGCATCGCGGGCTTTTTAATCAGCAGGCACTCTGGCGCGCGCACACACTGGAGCGCCCGTGCATCCCTCCAGCGACTGGTAAGCCCGATCGGTAAGCCCGATCATTATACCCATTACTCTCTGCTTGGTGGAAATTGAGCTTAAGACTAGACTTAAGGAACTCCTGTGTCCCTATCTTAAATTATATCAACTTATCTATTCAGGCACCAACTAACTAATTCATCTATCGACTTCTCAATCTAGTTTCACTATATCATATATTTACTTATATTGATTTTTAACTAAGGGGTTAATCGGTACCCCTGATTATATCTCCATATGATTATATCACAAATTTATTTATTTATTTATTTATTTATACATCCATTTATTTATTTATTTATTGATTTTTAACCAAGGGGCGAATTGGTATCCCTTATGATATTTCCATATTTTATCAATTTGTTTTTACCAATATATATAGATACGTGATACCTTTGTCATATATATTCATGTATTGTGTGTATATATATGTAATTATTCTTTTATATAACAAGATCCATGCCCTATTTATGTATGTATTTTTATTCCTTTCATATACCAAACTTATGTCTGCACATAATTCTTTATATATATATATGTATATACCCTTTTGTACTTCGCCAACCCACAGATTTTTTATCCACTTGAAAAAGGGGACCACAGTTCCCCGAAACGCGTTGTGTATCCTCTGTGTACCCTTGACGATTCAATAAAAAGGAAAACCTATTTGGAACCATTATCCTGTCTTGTCGTGCGCCTTCTGCTTTTGGTCTCTCTACACCGAGTCTTGTAGATTGATACATCATTATGGCATGCGATTGGCTGAAAGGTTATTTGCATGTGGATGTATGGATGATTAATATTTAGTTGTTGTATGTAATACATCATACATTTGTATAGTTTTGCATGTTGTTAGTGGGATGTGTGTTGCTCATCATTACTATTATTCATTTTTCATACATGCAGTTTATACATGTATCTTACATGTTTGCTTACACAAGCTACTTTGCACTTGCACTTTATACATGAATATATTTGCCATATTCAATACATTTTTCCACGCACAATTATTCATTTTATGTGACATTTGGCATAACATACACATTTCTTTTTATCACATTTCAAACATTGCAATTTTTTTCTTAAGATACACAACATTTCTCACACTACACCATACCATTTTTGCATATGATAGGTAGAAAGGCATTTTACTGATGCATTTTTTCTGATGGATTTTTATGGCATTTATAATCACTTATGAACGTCTACAATGATAATACTAATAAGTGTTCTTACTCTCGCCATCTAATCTAAAGGTTATTTGATACCAATTTTCAATTATCTTATATCTATAGTTCTTCTCTTTAATTGTTATGATCAACATTTCCCTTTCTCGACAGTTATACTTCAACACTCCGGGTGTGCATGTACGGAACTCCACTGCTGTGACAAGCTGCTGGGTGGGCGGAACTGACTGGCGTTATTGTGGGCGGACTGATCGCCGGCCCAATTGACGTCACTCTTGTCCTGCCTGCTTCCCGCTCGCACGGCATGTGTCCGCGTCTGTGCCCCATACACAGGTGAGAAGTCTGCTTATTAATCATCTAGATGCTCCGCTATTGGTGGACCTTACTATTTAATCCCGCTCTGTATTATCTGGCATCACCCCTTGATAGAGATCTGTGAGGTTGAAACAGACGTCAGGTTGGAAGCCAGGCAGTGTGTTTAAATCTTCGACCTTTTACTGTGTGCAGGTATAACCCTATTGTTTTGCAATACGTTGTAAGCATTATATTTATTGGTACGTTCTGGCCTCATTAGTCCGCATCTCAATTGGTGTGCACTTTATCCTGTTTCATATCTTGCACTTTATTTGTATACTTACTGATAAAAGGACACACTGCCTGGTGGTCTGTGTTTTCTTGCACTCCTCTTCCTGTATTATTTGCATGTTTACAATTTTAATGAATTATGATTAATAAAGTGATATATTTTATACAATAACAATTTGGCTTTTCAAATAGCACAGGATTCCAGCACTTTCACAGAGGACGCTTGTAGCATTTCAAAGTCTTTATTGCATCAGTAAAAAGTCACAGCAAGTGCAGCATATAGACACGAAAAGATCTACGCGGTTAGGACTTAGTCATGATCCCGCCACCAAAAGACAAAGACTGAGCATTTAAACCCTGGGTCATACACCTGTTGGACGAGGTGTGGATCACATGGTATCTACCAGATAGGAAGTAGTAACATTTCATTCACGCCCCTCCTAGCGTAAGATGTAAGTAGCGATCCACTACTGGTCCAACTAAAATAAAAACATTATAAAAAGAATATATAAAACATTACTTGTTATAGGGAGACTAGTTGTAGGTTATGGTCATGCACATTCTATAGGGTATAAATCTATCTAAATGTAAGAGAGCGATTCGCTCAAACCATGTACAAGAAAACAACCTACACTGACTTAAGCCGGGATACGCAGTATCACGGCTCTGACTGTGATAAAGTGCATATAATATCTTCTTATTAGACAAAAAATATAATAGACAATGCTATCTCATATATACTTAGCACGGAGTGTGTCCAATCAACTAGCACATAGTGAATTATTTTCCACATAAAAGAATATTGGAATTGTTTCTGCCTACTCAAAAGTGCATACAACTATGATTGTTATTGTGTCCACTTTTATACAATAACAATTTGGCTTTGGACCATGGTTCTTCAATTTGTTGGTTTGGTGGATTGTGTTACAACACTAGTTCTACATCTGCACATGTGGTCACATATGTACTTACCACCTCTTGACGCCTCATTGCAGTCATTCCTTTCTATATGTCTCCAACATTTCCACCCACTTACTGTACAGAGAACTGTATGGCTATAGTGAAATAAATTATAGTGGTTTCTTTTCTCTGTACACTGGGTGTAGAGAAGGTATCTGAGAATTCATGGGTTTACTGGCAGTCAGGCATTCACTAAAAAGGAAGTGACGACATTTCTTATAGTTATTTCTTTACTTCCTATTGCTAAGTAATATGTTTTTGTGCAAATATCCAAAGTGTCCTAAAGCTAACAACACTTTCTTACTCTTCCAAATGAGATGTACACTTTAATTTACCAAAACACTTGGTACTGTCTACACGATAAGTCTGTAAAATGCGACAGTTTTCCCAAACAAAAAAATCTAAGATCAACAAATTGACAATGGGGAAAGAGGGTAGTTTCATAGTGAACTAAAATCTGCCTTTTCCCAATTTGCACAAATTGATCACGTTGCACAATGTTTGATAATCTTGGTGCATATTCTAACAAGTCACCCCTGAGTTATTACTCTACACCCCACTGAAGTGAATGAGAATGCAACATTTTTTTTCATGCTCAACTGGCTAACCACGTAATTTTCTTCAAAAGTATAAAGGGCAATATGAAATGTCAAAATAATTTTTGTAGTCTTGATAGGAGAGTTTCTAAAGCTTCAAAAAGATCCTAGTAGTTAGTTTTTAAATCGCTGTTTTTCATAGAATGACAGTGATTAAAGCGTCACTGTAAAGTTACTTGACAAAAAGTCCCCCCCGGCCTGCACATCCATGATGCGAATCTCCGTTCCACCAATCCCAAAGATGCTCTATTGGATTGAGATCTGGTGACTGTGAGGCATTTGAGTACAGTGAACTCATTGTCATGTTCAAGAAAACCAGTCTGAGATGATTCCAGCTTTATGACATGGCGCGTTATCCTGCTGAAAGTAGCCATCAGATGTTGGGTACTTGTGGTCATAAATGGATGGACATGTCAGCAACATACTCAGTAGGCTGTGGCGTTGCAACGATGCTCAATTGGTACCAAGGGGCCAAGAGTACCAAGAAAATATTCCACACCATGACACACCACCAGCCTGAGAACCGTTGATACAGGCAGGATGGTTCCATCCTTATGTTGTTGACGCCAAATTCTGACCTAACAACCGAATGTCGCAGCGCAGAAATTGGACTCATCAGACAGGCAACGTGTTTTCCAATCTTCTTCTGTCCAATTTCGTGAGCTTGTGCAAATTGTAGCCTCAGTTTCCTGTTCTTAGCTGAAAGGCGTGGCACCCGGTGTGTGGTCTTCTGCTGCTGTAGCCATCTGCCTCAAAGTTCGACGTACTGTGCGTCAGAGATGCTCTTCTGTACCTTGGTTGTAATGGTGGCGATTGGTAGTCACTGTTGCCTTTCAATCAGCTCGAACAGTCTGCCCCATTCTCCTCTGACCTCTGGCATCAACAAGGCATTTCCGCCACAGAACTGCCGCTCACCGGATGTTTTTTCTTTTTCGGACCATTTTTGTAAACCCTAGAGAGGGTTGTGTTGGGAAAATCCCAGTAGATCAGCAGTTTCTGAAATACTCAGGACCAGCCCTTCCGGCACCAACAACCATGCCACGTTCAAAGGCACTCAAATCACCTTTCTTCACCCATAATGATGCTCGTTTGAACTGCAGGAGATTGTCTTTAACATGTCTACATGCCTAAATGCACTGAGTGCCGCCATGTGATTGGCTGATTAGAAATTAAGTGTTAACGAGCAGTTGTACAGGTGTACCTAATAAAGTGGGCGCGTATGGTGGATGTCAGGATAGGAAGAAGCCAGAAGCATGATACAGAGTATGGGAACCCCCCAGCTGTACGAAAATGAGGTGGTGGATCACATGGTACTCACCAGATAGGAAGTTAGTAAAGTTTCATTCACGCCCCTATTGGCGTTAGAATGTGAGTAGCCGATCCAATACGGTCCAACTAAAATAAAAAACAATAAAAAAGAATATATAAACATTACTTGTATACGGGAGACTAGTTGTAGGTTATGGTCATGCACATTCTATAGGTATAAATCTATCTAAATGTAAGAGAGCGATTCGCTCAAACCATGTACAGAAACAACCTACACTGATTAAGCCGGGAATACGCAGTTCACGGCTCTGACTGTGATAAAGTGCATAATATCTTCTTAGTAGACAAAAAATATAATAGACAATGGTATCTATATATAGCCAGGAGTGTGGTCCAATCAACTAGCACATAGTGAATTTTCCACATAAAAGGAATATTTGGATTGTTTCTGCCTACTCAAAATGCATACAGCAGTACTGTTATTATTCCACTGACCAGGAATACAGTTTGGCTTTGGGACCATGGTTCTTCAATTTGTTGGTTGGTGGATGTGTTACAACACTAGTTCTACATCTGCACATGTGGTCAATATGTACTACCACCTCTTGACGGCTCATTGCAGTCATTCCTTTCTATATGTCTCCAACATTTCCACCCACTTACTGTACAGAGAACTGTATGGCATAGTGGAAATAAATTATAGTGGTTTTCTTTTCTCTGTACACTGGGTGTAGAGAAGGTATCTGAGAGTCATGGGTTTAATGGCAGTCAGGCATTCACTAAAAAGGAAGAAAGACTGAGATAGACATTTCTTATAGTTATTTCTTACTTCCTATTGCGTAAGTAATATGTTTTTGTGCAAATATCCAAAGTGTCCTAAAGCTAACAACCTTTCTTACTCTTCCAATGAGATGTCACTTTAATTTACCAAAACACTTGGTACTGTCTACACGATAAGTTGTAAAATGCGACAGTTTTCCCAAAAAAATAAAGATCAACAAATTGACAATGGGGAAGAAAGGGTAGTTTATAGTGAACTAAAATCTGCCTTTTCACAAATTTGCACAAATTGATCACGTTGCACAATGTTTGATTAATCTTGGTGCATATTCTACACAAGTCACCCCTGAGTTAATACTCTACACCCCACTGAAGGGAATGAGAATGCAACATTTTTTCGATGCTCCAACTGGCTAAAACCACGTAATTTTCTTCAAAAGATATAAAGGGCAATATGAAATGTCAAAATAATTTGTAGTTTTGATAGGAGAGTTTCTAAAGCTTCAAAAAGATCCTAGTAGTTAGTTTTTAAATCGCTGTTTTTCATAGAATGACAGTGATTAAAGCGTCACTGCAAGCTACTTGAAAAAAGTCATTTTCGTACAGTGGAGGTTCCCTACCTGTATCATGCTTCTGGCTTCTTCCTATCCTGACAACACACTCACCGGCACTTTTTTAGGTACACCTGTCAAACGCTCGTTAACCCTTAATTTCTAATCAGCCAATCACAGTGGCGGCAACTCAGTGCATTTAGGCATGTGACATGTTAAAGACAATCTCCTGCAGTTCAAAACGAGCATCAGTATGGGAAGAAAGGTGATTTGAGTGCCTTGAACGTGATGGTTGTTGTGCCGGAAGGGCTGGTCTGATATTTCAGAAACTGCTGATCTACGGGATTTTCCCACACAAACCATTCTCTAGGGTTACAAAGAAGGTCGGAGAAAAAGAAAAAACATCGGGTGACGGCAGTTCTGTGGGGCGAAATGCCTTGTTGATGCCAGAGGTCAAGAGAATGGGCAGACTGGTTCGAGCTGATTGAAAGGCAACATGTGACCAAATCGCCACATTTACAACCAAGGTGGCAGAAGAGCATCTTAACGCACAGTACAGTCGAACTTTGAGGCAGATGGGCTACAGCCGACAGAAGACCACACGGGTGCCACGCCTTTCAGCTAGAACAGGAAACTGAGGCTACAATTTGCACAAGCTCATCGAAATTGGACAGAAAAAATTGGAAAAAACGTTGCCTGGTCTGATGAGTCTCAATTTCTGCTGCGAACATTCGGTTGGTGGTCAGTCAGAATTGTGGCGTCAACAACATAAAAGGATGGAAACATCCTGCCTTGTATAACGGTTCAGGCGTGGTGGTGTGGTGTCATGGTGTGGGGAATATTTTCTTGGTACTCTTGGCCACTTGGTACCAATTGAGCATCGTTGCAACCCACAGCCTACTGAGTATTGTTGCTGACCATGTCCACCATTTATGACCACAATGTACCCAACATCTGATGGCTACTTTCAGCAGGATAACGCGCCATGTCATAAAGCTGGAATCATCTCAGACTGGTTTCTTGAACATGGACAATGAGTTCACTGTACTCAAATGGCCTCCACAGTCACCAGATCTCAATCCAATAGAGCATCTTTGGGATGTGGTGTGGAACGGGAGATTCGCATCATGGATGTGCAGCCGACAAATCTGCGGCAACTGTGTGATGCCATCAGTCAATATGGACCAAATCTCTGAGGAATGCTTACAGCACCTTGTTGAATCTATGCCCAAGAAGTGAGGCAGTCTGAAGGCAAAAGGGGGTCCAAACCGTTAATAGAATGGTGTACCTAAAAAAAGTGGCCAGCGAGTGTATAGGGCTAATAGATATATAAATGCTATCTGTAATATCCTCTCCGCTTTTGCTGGTTGTGACATCAACAAGGGCAATGATGCCAAAACACTCAGGGCATTTGTGTGTGTATGTACACAAAACAGCATAGCCAATCATGGCAGAAGTCAGTGTTACTGCTTGTACCGGATCTAATGCCGGGAAGTCACAGAGCACAGGAGCTTGCATCATACAGTGATCACTACATCACAAAGAAAAAGATTTACCGTATTAAAACATGTCCACTAACAGGGTGGTTTTAGACAAAGTCGGCTCTGAAATAAAACTATTTATGAACAGTCACAGTCAGTAAGGGTCCCTTTAGCCCTAACAATAATAGCACTTTGTAGTTACAAACAGTAGTATGGTAGAATCTGTAATAGGTCTGAGGAGAAATTATAGAGATGGACAGATGATAGGTAGATTAATGATAGAAGATAAATATGAAAGATGATAGGTTCATATATCATAGATCAGCCATGTCCACCAACACCATAAAACACCTACATGTGTTTTTTGTGCATTAAAATGTCATAACATTTTTCCTATATAGCTTACTGGCGTATAATTGTTGCAAACTTTTGAGCAAACATCATTGTACATGGTGTGCAACAGCATGCAACACTGCATTTTTCAAAAGAATGCAAATTTAATTGCAAAACTACACCACATAGGAGGTGATGAATGTGGATCCATTGCTACTACAGGGGGAAGTTTTTGCTCAACATTATATTTGAGGTATCCGGTGAATTTCCGGTGCAAAAACATTTCAAAAATGCAGAAATTGAGCAGATGTTAAACATATGTGCGACTGGTGCAATCTATTCGCATAGGGTACACACACCTGATAGTCACATCAGAAGGCATTTAACACTGCCCATACACTCACCGGCCACTTTATTAGGTACACCATACTAGTAATGGGTTGGACCCCCTTTTGCCTTCAGAACTGCCTCAATTCTTTGTGGCATAGATTCAACAAGGTGCTGGAAGCATTCCTCAGATATTTTGGTCCATATTGACATGATGGCATCACACAGTTGCCGCAGATTTGTCGGCTGCACATCCATGATGATCCACCACATCCCAAAGTGCCTTGTTGATTGCCAGCGGGTCAGAATGAGAGAATGGGCAGACTGGTTCGAAGCTGATAGAAAGTGCAACAAGTGACTCAAATCGCCACCCGTTACAAACCAAGAGGTAGGCCAGAAGCAGCATCTCTGAAACACAGTATGTCGACACTCTTGAGGCAGATGGGCTACAGCAGCAGAAGCACCACACCTGGGTGCCACTCCTTTAGTAAGAACAGGAAACTGAGGCTCAATTTGCACAAGCTCATCGAAATGGACAGTAGAAGATTGAAAAAAACTTGCCTGGTCTGATGAGTCCGATTTCTGCTGCGACATTCGGATGGTAGGTCAGAATTTGGCGTCAACAACATGAAAGCATGGATCCATCCTGCTTGTATCAACACGGTTCAGGTGGTGGTGTGGTGTCATGGTGTGGGGAATATTTTCTTGTGCACACTCTTGGGCCCTTGGTACCATTGAGCAGCGTTGCAAGCCCACGCCTAACCTCTGAGTATGTTGCTGACCAATGTCCATCCCTTATGACCACAATTGTACCACATCTGATGGCTACTTTCAGCAGGATAAGCGCCATGTCATAAAGCTGGAATCATCTCATACTGGTTTTTGAAATGACAATGAGTTCACTGTACTCAAATGGCCCCACAGTCACCAGATCTCAATCAATCGATTAGAGCATCTTTGGGATGTGGTGGAACGGGAGATTCGCATCATGGATTGCACCAGTCGCACATATGTTTAACATCTGCTCAATTTCTGCCTTTTTGAAATGTTTTTGCACCGGAAATTCACCGTATACCTCAAATATAATGTTGAGTAAAAACTTCCCCCTGTAATAGCAATGGACCCACATGCACCACCTCATATGTGGTGTAGTTTTGCAATTAAATTTGCATTCTTTTGAAAAATGCAGTGTTGCACACCATGTACAATGATGTTTGCTCAAAAGTTTGCAACAATTATACGCCAGTAAGCTATATAGAAAAAATGTATGACATTTTAAATGCACAAATAAACACATGTAGGTGTTTATGGTGTTGGTGGACATGGCTGAATCTATGATCTATGAACCTATCATCTTTCATATTTATCTTCTATCATTAATCTACCTATCATCTGTCCATCTCCTATAATTTCTCCTACAGACCCATATTACAGATTCTTACCATACTACTGTTTGTAAACTACAAAGTGCTATTATTGTTCAGGGCTAAAGGGAGCCTCTTACTGACTGTGACTGTTCACAAAATAGTTTTATTTCAGAGCCAGACTTTGTCTAAAACCAGCCCTGTTAGTGGACATGTTTTAATACGGTAAATCTTTTTCTTTGTGATGTAGTAGATCATTGTATGATGCAGAGCTCCTGTGCTCTGTGATCGCATTAGATCTCGGTACAAGCAGTAACACTGACTCTGTGCCATGATTGGCTAAGCTGTTTGTGTACATACACACAAATGCCCTGAGTGCTTGTGGCATCATTGCCCATTGTTGATGTCACAACCAGCAAAAGCGGAGAGGATATTACAGATAGCATTATATATCTATTAGCCCTATACACTCGCCGGCCACTTTTTTTAGGTACACCATTCTAGTAACGGTTTGGACCCCCCTTTGCCTTCAGAACTGCCTCAATTCTTCATGGCATAGATTCAACAATGTGGCTGTAAGCATGTCTCAGAGATTTTGTCATATTGACATGATGGCATCACACAGTTGCGCAGATTTGTCGGCTGCACATCCATGATGCGAATCTCCCGTTCCACACATCCCAAGATGCTCTATTGGATTGAGATCTGGTGACTGTGGAGGCCATTTGAGTACAGTGAACTCATTGTCATGTTCAAGAAAACCAGTCTGAGTGATTCCAGCTTTATGACATGGCGCGTTATCCTGCTGAAAGTAGCATCAGATGTTGGGTACATTGTGGGTCATAAATGGATGGACATGGTCAGCAACAATACTCAGTAGGCTGTGGCGTTGCAACGATGCTCAATTGGTACCAAGGGGCCAAGAGTACCAAGAAAATATTCCCACACCATGACACCACACCAGCCTGAACCGTTGATACAAGGCAGGATGGTTCCATCCTTTTTGTTGTTGACGCCAAATTCTGACCCTACCATCCGAATGCCGCAGCAGAAATCGAGACTCATCAGACCAGGCAACGTTTTTCCAATCTTCTACTGTCCAATTTCGATGAGCTTGTGCAAATTGTAGCCTCAGTTTCCTGTTCTTAGCTGAAAGGAGTGGCACCCTGTGTGGTCTTCTGCTGCTGTAGCCCATCTGCCTCAAAGTTCGACGTACTGTGCTCAGAGATGCTCTTCTGCCTACCTTGGTTGTAACGGGTAGAGATTTGAGTCACTGTTGCCTTTCAATCAGCTCGAACCAGTCTGCCCATTCTCCTCTGACCTCTGGCATCAACAATGCATTTCCGCCAACAGAACTGCCGCTCACCGGGTATGTTTTTTTCTTTTTTCTCGTAAACCTTCTCTGTAAACCCAGAGATGGTTGTGTGTGAACCCAGTAGAGTTCAGCAGTTCTGAAATACTCAGACCACCCTCTGGCACCAACAACATGCCACGTCAAAGGCACTCAAATCACACCTTTCTTCCCAACTGATGCTCGGTTTGAACTGCAGGAGATTGTCTTTACCATGTCTACATCCTAAATGCACTGAGTTTGCCGCCTATGTGTTGGTCTGATTAAAATTAGTGTTACGAGTCATTGGACGGGTGTAACCTAATATGTGGCCGGTGAGTGTACACGGACTATAAATCCGACTGTTGGAACCTTCCAGTCAAACACATAGACAACCGCGTTCAAACCTGCCTAATGATAACTCCCCTTCACTCATTTAACTTTAAACTTAAAACACAACAGCTCTCCACATACCATTCCTGGTATGTAATTGGATGACAGCAAGCATTGTATTAGTCTGTCGCCTAGTATCCCTCCCAAGCAATACCCACAAACCTTCCTCTCTTCCGACTAGCTATGGATTCCCATGGCAACCAACCAAGCAAAGAAAGCTAGCTGCTAGCTGTATCTGTTCCCATCTTGGTTTAAATTTAGCCAGACTTTTCTCATAAGAAAATCAAATTCCAATGGATATAGATAAGACTAAATATTCCTGTGCATAACATTAATGTTTTTTTCCTTTTAGTTGGGATGACATGGTGTAATTCTTGGTTCCAAAGAAAATAGAATACAAGAATCACCTGTACAAGTATATCATGTACTTTATGTACTGCACTGTCGAGTGAGAGAAAGTAAACAATCATATAAATTAATTTGTTTTACTTTTGCATTAAAACTTATTAAACCAATTAGATTAAAAATTTTCCAATGACCAGAAAATCAGATCTTATGCTACAAAAACAAAACCTACTTAAGAGAACCTGTCACCAGGCGAATGTTATTTAACCAAAATAGTACCTTATATGGCCATTTGCCTGTGTGCTGGACTGTTCTTTCATGCTCCTGACAGTTTTCCTCCATGCGTGCCCCCCTCCCCAAGCAGATCTCCACAGACAGTCTCCTACCTCCAGCAGTTCGCCAAAGATATGCCCCTCATTTTGGGATTGCTTCCCCTCAATACAAATAAAGTGAAAAGTAAAACAATAAAAGTACTTACCTTTCATCCCCCCTGCACTGACTGTCTTTCTTTTGGAGTAAGAGGACATGAACAGCAATGATCTACGACATCTGGTCAAGAGAAGTTACAGGCAGAGTTCACTCTGCTATACCTTCTCCAACTTTATAGTATCGGAATCTTAAGATGCAGGTGCTATAAGTAGTGCTATGTAAATCAAAATGGCCAATGGTTCGGACACTCAGTACTTATAATGGCTGAAAAGCTATCGTGCCCTAAAGATAAGCCTCCTTGACCCACATGTTCGGAGCAGGAAAACCAGGACAGCAGAGTTGGGCTATACCCATGGTCTAGATGATGATGAAATTATTCATTTTAGTGATGGGTCGTTCCATGAACAGATGTGCTCTAAGAGCCGACTCTTTCTTAACCCCACCTCTAATCGGCTCACCACACCCTTTTAACCGATAAAATCAGTTTAAAAGTGTGTGTGAAGTCGAGGAATAGGCTTGACTGAGGCTCCGTATCACACATTTAATAGTGAGCCTTTCAGGAACCAGAAGAGATGGCTCTTCTTAGTGAGCGGATTATGATCTAGCTCACTAAAAAGAACTGGACTTCCAATCACTAATACATTTGATCATCATTCAGTGCAGTGGACCAGCAAAGCAGACTCAGGATCCGGGGCAAACAATGATAGTAGGTGGGCATCACTGGACGCGACGACAGGCCTTCCAGCATGAATAACATGACTCAGTGGCGGAGCGCTGTGGCACAGTTCTGTCTCAGTTTGCACAGCGCGATTGAGCACAGTCAACTGTCTGTGACACGGCTGAAAGCTGCAATGCTTAGCTCCTGCTTGTCCTCGGAGCGCTGGCAGTGGTGAACTGAAATCAATTTTCCTCCAGTCTTATCTCATTTTTTTTGCTTTGCGCCCCCTAAGAGTAGAGCGAGGTAGAGCACTAGGCCATCCCCTACCTCTCGCCTACCCCTCCAAGCCCCATTCTAATGTCCTATCATATGAAAAGTGTTCAGATCTGAATACATTGCATTGCTGTTGGCACCTTAAGCTGTTTTCATTTAATGTGTTTAAAGGCAGATTATGTTACAGCATAACCTTTGTTCTTTGCGAGAATGTGGCTGACTTCCACTAAACTCTTTTAGAGGGCAAAGAAAATTCAAGCTTAGTTAGAAGGATTTTTGGTCCGTGAGCAAAAAGTGCTAATATTATATTCTGTATGTGGTGACTACCTGCTACAATGCTTCTTAACCTGTTTGCTTAAGCGGGACTGCAAGTTTGAAGTAGATCTAAAGAAGTTCCTGAACTAGGGGATGGGTCCATACTACTGTTAGTGTTATTGTGGGCACAGAAATATCCAGTTTACGTTAATGACTGTTTATCCACAATACTTATGGGAGTGCCAGTCCATACGAGCACTACTAATTTCTGATGTGTGCCTTCGAGAGATTGTAACCAGTAAAATGTGTCCCTGAGAGAAAAACCTGCAGAAATAAGCTCGTGCTTTCTGTCAGGGTTCTGTAGAATTCTTGGTGTGTTCCCTTTTAGAAAAAACTGTTTGGTTGCCCATAGATGGCTACTGAGCTCTTTTGCCTAACTACATACCTAGAGTGTCTTTTACCCCAAGCTTTGTGTCTGCAGTGTAACCACTGAGCCTCTGTTGTACAAAAAAATATAGCTACATGCATTCTCTTTTCTGTAAATCAGTAACCCTGATGTATATTGTCAGGTGACTAATAAAAGCTTGTAAGCTTCTCCCCGTAATGATCGTAACATGGACAGTAACTACTTGTTAAGCACAACTAAATTCATCCATTTGCCTACCCTACTATCAAAGCCATAGTTGAAATTTTGTGAACATAAGATAACTAAATGAGGTAGCAGACCCAAATTGTTTGTGACAGGCAAAGTCTCTCACCGACACTTACAGATTTTGACAGGTACTGTTAGTACCCGGCCCTTTTATACAATTGTTCTCCCTAAACTCTGATGCTACAAAGTGGAGTGGGAGTGGAGAGGTGTGAAGGGTAGTAGTATTAGGTATAGTAGTGGGACCGGCATGGGGCCGCGAATATTGTTCCTAAGTTTTCTCCTGTATTCTACCCTTTATATAGCTCCAAATAAATTGTAGCACATACAGCACTAATTGAAGTGATTACATACAGAACCCCATAATAAATATAAAGCCCAACTACAGCCCCCGAATACAAACTCCCCAATTACATTATATATATTACCCATTACAAACCACCCAGTTTAATTAAATCAAGCCCCTAGATACAGACTCCATTTATTCAGCCATGAAACCACCCCCCTCTGTGGATAGTATATACAGCCACTCTGCCGCTCTGTGAGTAATATACCGCCATGCCGCCCCCCCCCTATCAGTTCATAGTATATACACCCCCCTCCAGTACATGTATATACGTTATATATAGCCCCTAGCAGACGTGGGGCAGATTTATCAACTGTCTGAAAGTCAGAATATTTCTAGTTGCCCATGGCACCAATCACGGCTTCCCCTTAAAATATCATGAGCACTGGTATAAACATGAATGCTGAGCTGTTGATTGGTTGCCAGGGCACCTAGAAATATTCTGACTTTCAGACAGCTAAATCTGCCCTTATATACAACTCCCCCATTACATAAGTATACAGCCTTCCAGTTGATTGTGTATACAGCTCCCGAGTAGACTGTGTAAATGCCCACCAGTACATAGAATCTATACCCTCCAGTCACACTTATATAACAGCTCGTCCCAGAAAGTATATAAAGCCGTTGTTAATATATTCAGTCCCCCACTTACATATATACAGTCCCCCAGTCCTAGATGGTGTATACAACCCCAACCAGTAGTATATACCTCACACGGGCCACTTATATTAGGTACACATGCTAGAACGGGTTGGACCCCACTCGACTTTGACCATTCTGATTTCATGTGCGCTATGCATGATTCAACAAGGGTGCGGAGATCATCTCAGCTTCCAACAGTTCAATTCCGCAAGAATGTTTGAGTTCTTTGGTTAAAAGATTCACTGAGAATGTAGTCCATAAGATGATCTGGTGGCTGGTGATTTTCGTAGATTGTTGTGCTAGGGTATGTTGTTTGAGAAGCAGAACCATCTCCATACCGATGATGACTATAGACCATACTTGTGTCTGGAATAAATTCCTTTGTCCAGCTCATGGACTTGCTACTCCTGGATCAAACGGCCAAATTGCCATGTAAGTTTCTCCTAAATGTATCTCCCTCAAGCTTTTTGCAATTGGAAACGTTCCTTTTGTGGACCTGATGACCATGGTGTTGCCCGGTGATAATGGTCCATATTGACCAGTCAGCTTGAAGAGGGTTCAGGATAATACAGGAAGACATTTGTGCATCATAGGTTCTCAAACTCTTAACTAGGACCCAATCTCAACACATTTATTACTACCTTTTTTGTAGCGATCCTTGCATCCATAGAATATCTCTTTCCTCCTCTTTCTTTGATAAGGAATCCTTGCGAGCCATTGGGGACTCAATGGTAGCTGAAGAGGCATTTGGGAGTTTGATGCGCACAGTCCTGTTATAAAGAGCAGTTTCTGTCAGTTGTGCCCGTAGTGTGGCATGTCTGAGTGTGGTGTGTTGTAGTGTCTAAGTGTTTCCATGAGTGGCAATCCTTAGATTTTGTTGATAGATTGCATGAAACGTTCCACTTCGCCGTTGGCCTGAGGCCAGTATGGAGTTATTTTCCTGTGGTGTAAACCCAGATAAGTGGCAAAAGATTTGAAGTTCTGCACATCGAGGGTGGCGCCATTATCATTTTTTACTGTTTCATGGTATGCCCTATGCAGAAAAAGACCTTGTCCAATTTAGGTTATAATGCCCTGCGAGGTTGTGGAGACACAGGCTCAAGAACTCGGAAATCTAGAAAAATTCATCCAGAATGACCCTAGACGTAAAATGATCTGGCAATGAACAGAAATCAAAATAATGCGGTCTCATGGACTTTCAGGCAAAGTGTCATTTGTAGTGAGCTTGTCTACAGACCCATGTTGCTGCTTGAAAAGGATGCATTCTTGATGAGGGACTTCACCTCAATTCTGGAACCATACTTTCGTCTCCAAGTAGTTTCTTAGTTTTTAACACTCCTTGATGAGCCAAATCAAGCACTTCTGTCCAGTTAGCTTCTGAGGTATCACGAGACGATTGTCACACACGTATGGATTTGAGATCTGTGCACTACGAAAGTGAATGCCTTGCTTTGAAGAAGTTTTGCAGGCATGCTGCTTGTTTCAGGTGGTTGAGATAGCCTCAGTATTGAATGAACTCCAATTTTGGCATCCGTTTTCAATAACCAGCTGAAGTTGGATCAGAATCCACTGCTTGTTTGACGTTCCTCATAGTCGTTGCTCTTGGACAGATGTTCAACAACAAAGTGTACATGCTCTTCAGCTAAAACAGTTTGTGGTGTGTCATCCTTGGCAGAGTATGGGTGAGGTGTCTTGAAAATAATCTGCAGGATTTCCTCCTGCCTCGTACCTCACGGGAAAATGTGTAGCTTTTGCAGCCGGTACCACCCAGCGTTCAATATCTAGGGCGAGGTTTGAGGAATGCTTATTGAAGATTGGAATAAATGGTTTATGGTCCTTACTCCTGTGAATTGACGACCAAAAAGGAAGATGAAAATGTAAGCATCCCCACACAACCGCCAGAGCTTCTCTTTCAGTTTTGTGATAACGCTGTTCTGTCTCGGACAGGCCTTACTTCCATATGACAGAATTGCTAACTATTATCAGACACCTGATGAGGATTGCACACAAGGCCTACTGGACTGGCATCCACAATAAGTTTCTGTACTTTCAGATGGTCAGTGTGTAAAAGCTGTCTGATGGTCAATAGACCATTCCAAGGAATATCTTTCTTTGTTAGTTGTCGCAGAGGTTCAGAAATAGTGGCCAGGTCAGTATGAAATCCACAGTATGTACCAGTCCAAAAAACTGCAAACTTCAGAAGCATTTTGTGGCTGACTAGCTGATTTTATAGCATCAACTTTTTGAGGTCCTGCGATAAAACCCTAAACCAAAACTTAACGACTTCTGGTGAATTCACATTTGGATGGATTTAGTGTTAGCTTGCAGGTTTCCAGTCTTTGAAACACGTGCTTAGCGCTGTCAGTTCCTCCCTGGGTGATGCCAAATACTAAGATGTCAATCACTAACATGAGGACTCTCGGTATTCCATAAAGAAACTTGGGCTGATAATGTTTTTGGAATTTCGCAATGATAAATTCCAGTTTTAGCATCTTAAACCTTCCCAGACCCATGATTGTGCTAAACTGCTGATGATATCCTGATTCTGGATGTAATTCAGCTGATGGTAACCTGATTTTTACCAGGCTGCTTTGTTGGGATAAATTAGGAAATCGCACAAGGCATTGGGTGACACCCAGGATTTGGGCCTTCACTGATCAGTCTTTGATTTCTTGCTCCAGAAAACGGAAGGAAACCCAAAGCCCCTGACTTACAAATATTAAATGTGAGAGGACAATACAGCAAAGACTAAAAAAAAAAAAGGAAGGTAGAAAAGAAATGAGGGATCTTAGAGGGCAAAGTTTCCCTTAAAGGCTGCTTGTCCTGCCGACGACAAAAAGAAAAAAAAGGCCAACTCAATGTGTCATTTTACTTGCAAGTGTTTTAGCTTGCAAAAAAGAGAGATTGTTGCCCAACGAAAAAACCAGGTCAAAGAAAGAAGAAAGGGAAAGGGGAAAATTAGTTGACACGGTTTACCAGCTTTAAAAACTAAAAAAACCACAAAAAAGGAGGGAAAAAGAAAAAAGGTCAAAGAGAGCTAAAAGCTGCAAAAGCTTGGATAAGCAAGCGTGTCCTGTTGAAGTAGTAGCAAAGGGGAAGAAGAAAGATTCCCCATACATCAACTTGTCTCTTGAAGTACTACAGAAGATAAAAAAATAGGAAATCCCCTCAAGTGCCAGAAGTTCTGAAGGAAGGAATGGAAATTTTACCAAAACCAGCAGGCGGTGTGGTTAAGGTGTGCAGATAGCTGACCCTGAGGAGATATTTTATCAGTAGGTGTTGGCACTGGTCGGTGGGGGGGGGGGGGGGGGGCGGGGGTATAGAAGCTGGCTCGAAGCGGGGGTAGATTTCATGATCATCCTTTAGATATAATACAAAAAAACAAAGATGCAGAAGACAAAAGAATCAAAAAGAAGAAAAAAAGATAAAAGAGAAAAAAAAAAAAAAAAAAAAAATAAAAAAAAAAGAAGAAAGAAAAAAAAAAAAAAAAAAATACAAAAATAAAAAGTAACACAACGTCATAAGACAAACAAAGATTCTGGGGGACCTAAGTGTTGAGCATCATTAAGAGGCGATGCCGCAAGGGGACATGTATCCACCAGCATTTCGCGACAGTCCTAGGGCCGCGCATTGGTATGCACGATTACACTGTTGGATGGTTAAGTAAGGCGGGCTGCATGCCCTTGTAGAGAGCCAGGGTCATGGAGGGGACTTTCCTGTGACATGATAGAGGTAAAGTACTTGGCTGGGTTCATCCATGTATGTAGGGCACGGGTGCCTGGCTGTACTACAAATGGAGCGGTGCAGTCTGTTACAAGGGGGAGGGGCAGAGCGTGGATGGTAGGAAAGTGGGGAGGTTAATAAGTGACCAGGACCGGAGGCGGACGTGGGGGGTGTGTAGGTGTGGTTTAGAGGTGAGGGAGCTGCCAGACTGTAGCAAAGGTTTGATTTCTGTTTTGGGCTAGGGGGGAAAAAAGAAGGGGATAAGGCGAGAGAAGGAAAAAAAGAGAAAAAAGAAAAAGAAAAAAAAAAGAAAGGGAGAAGAAGGGGGAAGAAGGGAGGTGGGGGTGGGAGGCGGGGAGGGGGCTTTTTTGACGCATCTGAGCCACTCCATGTCTCAACATACCTCCCAGCAACTTTTTCAATCTCTAACGCCCCGCCTTTCGATACTTTCATTGCATCTCAGTTACTGTCTTGATGAAGGGTCACCTCCATGTGTCTTCTAGAGCGGGTAGTGGCCAATCGGCCAGGAGTTCAGAGTATCGGGTGTCTCAGGAGATGCGCTTTATTCTGTCTATCGACGCTTTGTGGTTGGTAAGG
The DNA here is from genome assembly GCA_019512145.1 of Engystomops pustulosus. Lineage (NCBI taxonomy): Eukaryota > Metazoa > Chordata > Amphibia > Anura > Leptodactylidae > Engystomops > Engystomops pustulosus. The sequence continues at coordinate 89,216,577 of CM033646.1, read as the reverse complement.
TGGCGATGTGATCACGTTCCTTTCTATCAGCTTGAACCAGTCTGCCCTCTCTCTGACCCTTGGCATCAACAAGGCATTTCCCCACAAACGCCGCTCACTGATGTTTTTTCTTTTTCTGTAAACCATTCTCGTAACCCTAGAGATGGTTTGTGTTGAAAATCCAAGTAGATCAGCAGTTTTGAAATACTCAGACCAGCCCTTCCAGCAACCACAACATGCCACGTTCAAAGGCACTCAAATACCTTTCTCCCCATCTGAGCTCGGTTTGAACTGCAGGAGATTGTCTTTCATGTCTACACTACCCTAAATGCACTGAGTTGCCGCCGCCATGTGATTGGCTGTATGAATTAATTGTTAACGAGCAGTTGGACAGGTGTACCTACATAATGTGGCCGGTGAGTGTACACTGACTATAAATCCGACTGTTGGAAACCTGCCAGTCACACACATAGACAACCGCTCAAATCCTGCCTAATGATAATCTCCCCCTCTACTACATTTAAACTTTAAAACCAAACAGCTCTGCCCACATCCATTCTGTATGTAATTGGATGACAGCATCTTGATTAGTCGCATGCCCTAGTAATCCCTCCCACAATATCCACAAACCTTCCCTCTTCCGACTAGCTATGGATTCCCATGGCAACCAACCAAGCAAAGAAAGCTAGCTAGCTACTTGTATCTGTTGTCCCATCTTGGTTTTAATTTAGCCAGACTTTTCTCATAAGAAAATCAAATTCCAATGTAATATGATAAAGACTAAATATTCCTGTGCATACCTTAATGTTTTTTTCCATTTTAGTTTGGGATGACTATGGTTATTTCTCTGTTCCAAAGAGAAAATAGAATACAAGAATTTACAACCGTACGTCTATCTATAGTACTTTCTATGTACTGCACTGCGATTGAGAGAAAGTAAACAATCATATTAAATTAATTTGTTTTACTTTTGCATTAAACTTATAACCAAAAATTAGATTAAAAATGTTTCCAATGACCAGAAAATCAGATCTATGCTACAAAAAACCTACTTAAAAGAACCTGTCACCCAGGCGAATGTATTTAACCACAATAGTACCTTATTGGCCATTTGCCTGTGTGCTGGACATGTCTTCATGCTCCTGCAGTTTTCCTCCATGCAGTGCCCCCCCTCCCCCCAGATCTCCACAGACAGTGCTCCTCCTCCAGGCAGTTCGCCAAAGATAGTGCTCATTTGGGGCAGTGCTTCCTCCAGATACAATAAAGTGAAAAGTAAAACAATAAAAGTTTACTTACCTTTCATCCCCCTGCACTGACAGTGCTTCTTTGGAGTAAAGAGGACATGAACAGCATGATCTACGACACTGGTCAAGAGAAGTTACAGGCAGAGTTCACTCTGCTATACCTTCTCCAACTTTATAGTATCGAATCTAAAGATGCAAGTGCTATCATTGTAGCTATGTAAATACAAAATGGCAATGGGTTTCAGACACTCAGTACTTATAATGGCTGAAAGCTATCGTGCCCATAAGCCTCCTTGACCCACTGTTCGGAGCAGGAGAACCAGGACAGCAGAGTTGGGCTATACCCATGGTCTGATGATGATGAAATTAATTCATTTTAGTGATGGGTCGTCCTGAACAAGATGGCTCTAAGAGCCGACTCTTTCTTAACCCCACCTCTAATCGGCCTCACCACACCCTTTTAACCCATAAAATCAGTTTAAAAGTGGTGTGAAGTCGAGGAATAAGCTTGACTGAGGCTCCGTATCACACTTTAATAGTGAGCCTTCAGGAACCGAAGAGATGGCTCTTCTTAGTGAGCGGAGTTTATGATCTAGCTCACTAAAAAGAACTGGACTTCCAATCACTAATACATTTGATCATCATTCAGTGCAGTGACGGAGAGGAAAGCAGACTCAGGATCCGGCAGCACAATGTATGTGAGGTGGGCATCAGCTGGACCAGAACACAGGCCTTCCACATGAATAAACATGACTCAGGTGGCGGAGCGCTGTGGCAAGTTCATGCTCAGTTGTCCAGCGGATTGAGCACAGTCAATCCTGTCTGTGACACGCTGAAAGCGCAATGCTTAGCTCCTGCTTGTCCTCGGAGCTGGCAGTGGTGAACTGAAATCAATTTCTCTCCAGTGGTATCTCATTTTTTTGCTTTGCGCCCCCTAAGAGTAGACAGAGGTAGAGCACTAGGCCATCCCCTACCTCTGCCTCCTCTACCAAGCCCCATTCTAATGTCCTATCATATGAAAATGTGTCAGATCTGAATACATTGCATATGCATTTGGCACTTAAGCTGTTTTCATTTTATGTGTTTAAGAGGCAGAGTTATGTTACAGCATAACCTTTGTTCTTTGCAGAAGATGTGGCTGACTTCACATAAACTCTTTTGTAGAGGCAAAGAAAATTCAGCTTAGTAAAGGGAGTTTTGTCCAGTGAGCAAAAGTGCTAATATTATATTCTGTATGTGGTGACTCCTGCTACAATGTCTTCTTAACCTGTTGCTTTACATGGGACTGCAATTTAAGTAATACTAAAGAATTCCTGGAACATGGGGATGGTCCATACTACTGTTAGTTTATTGTGGGCCACAAAATATCCAGTTTACTTATGCTGTTTATCACACAGCAACTGTGGGAGTGCCAGTCCATACTGACACTAATTTCTGATGGTGTGCCTTCGGAAAGATTGTAACCAGTAAAATGTGTCCCTTGAGAGAAAACTCTGCAGACAATAAGCTCTGTGCTTTCTCAGGGTTCTGTAGAATTCTTGTGTGTTCCCTTTAGAAAAACTGTGGTTGCCCATAGGCTACTGAGCTCTTTGCCTAAACTACATACCTAGATGTTTTTACTTACCCCAGCTTTGTGTCTTGCAGTTAACCACTGAGCCTCGTTTGTACAAAAAAATAGCTACATGCATGTCTCTTTTCTGTAACATCAGTACCCTGATGTATATTGTCAGGTGACTAATAAAGCTTGTAAGCTTCTACCGGTAATGCTGTAACATGGACCGAACATAATTGTTAAAGCACAACTGAAATTCATCCATTTGCCTACCTACTATTCAAAGCCATAGGTGAAATTTTTGTGAACAATGAAGTATACTAAATGAGGTAGCACCCAATTTGTTATTGGTGACAGGGCAAAGTCTCTCACCTGACACACAGATTTTGACAGGTACTGTATAGACCCTGGCCCTTTTATACAATTGTTCCCCTAAACTCTGATGTACAGTGGAGTGGGAGTGGAGAGTGTGAAGGGTAGTAGTAGTAGTGGTAATGGTGGGCCCACGCGGCGGGAATATTGTTCTAAGTTTATCCCTGTATTCTACCCTTTATTAGTCTCCAATAAATTGTGCACATACAGCACTAATTGAAGTGATTACATACAGAACCCCATAATAATATAAAGCCCAACTACAGCCCCCGAATACATACTCCCCAATTACATTATATATTACCCATACAACCACCCAGTTTAATATAAATCTAGCCCCTATATACAGATCCCATTTATTCAGCCATGAAACCCCCCTCTGTGGATAGTATATACAGCCACTCCTCTCTGTAGATAGTATATACAGCCTGCCGCCCCCACTAGTTCAAGTATATACAACCCCCCTCCAGTACATAGTATATACGTAGTAATATAGCCCCAGCAGACAGTGGGGCAGATTTATCAAACTGTCTGAAAGTCAGAATATTTCTAGTTCCCATGGCAACCAATCACGGCTCCCCTTTAAAATATTCATGACACTGGTAAAGTAATCTGAGCTGTGATGGTTGCCATGGGCACCTAGAAATATTCTGACTTTCAGACAGCTGATAAATCTGCCCATTATACTAACACTCCCCCATTACATAGTATACAGCTCCTTCATTTGATTGTGTATACAGCTTCCGAGTAACTGTGTAAACGCCCACCATTACATAGAATACATACCCCTCCTCCAGCACTTATATACAGCTCGCCCAGTAAATAGTATATAAAGCCACTGTTGATAATATTACAGCTCCCCCAGTACAATGTATACAGTCCCCCAGTCCAAGATGGTGTATACAACCCCACCAGTAGTATATACACTCACCGGCCACTTTATTAGGTACACATGCTAGTAACGGGTTGGACCCCCTTTTGCTTCAGAACTGCCTCGAATTCTTCGTGGCATAGATTCAACAAGTGCTGGAAGCATTCTCAGCTTCCAACAGTTCAATTCCGCAAGAATGTTAGAGTTCTTTGTGTTAAAATTCACTGAAGAATGTAGTCCATAAGATGATCTGGTGGCTGGGATTTCGATTGTTGCTGATGTGTGGTGGAGTTGTTAAGCAGGAACCAATCTCAACTCCGATGATGGACTATAGACCATACTTGTGTCTGGAATAAAAATTCTTGTCCAGCTCTAACTTGCTACTCCTGGATCATACGGCCAAATTGCCATGTAAGTTTCCTAAATGTATATCCCTCAAGCTTTTTGAATTGGGAAACGTTCCTTGTGACCTGATGACCATGGTGTTGCCCGGTGATAATGGTACCTTGTGACCTGAGTCACTTGAAAGGGTTCAGGATAATACAGGGAAGACAGTTTTCACTAGGTCTAAACTCTAACTAGGACCCAATCTCAAACATTTATACTACCTTTTTGTAGCGATCCTTCATCCATTAGATATCTCTTCATCCTTTCTTTTGATAAGGAATCCTTGAGAGCCATTGGGACTCAATGTACTGAAGAGCCATTTGGAGTGTTATGCGCACAGTCCTGTTATAAAGAGCAGTTTCTGTCAGTGTCCCGTAGTTGGCTTGTATGTAGTGTGTGGTGTGGCTATGTAGTGTCTAAGTGTTCATGGTGCAATCCTTAAAGTTTTGTTGATAGATTGCATGAAACGTTCCACTTCGCCGTTGGCCTGAGGCCAGTATGGAGTTATTTTCCTGTGTGTAAACCCAAGATAAGTGGCAAAAGATTTGAAGTCTGCACATCGAGGTGGCCCATTATCAGTTTTACTGTTTCTGGTATGCCCTATGCAGAAAAGACCTTGTCCAATTTAGGTATAACTGCCCTTCAGAGGTTGTGGACACAGGCTCAAGAACTGGAAATCTAGAAAAATCATCCATGACCACTAGACTTAAAATGATCTGGCAATGAACAGAAATCAAAACTAAATGCGGTCCATGGACTTTCAGGCAAAGTGTCATTTGTATGGAGCTTGTCTACAGACCCTGTTGCTCTTGAAAGGAATGCATGCTTTGATGAGGGACTTCACCTCAATTCTGGAAACCATACTTTCTCTCCAATAGTTTCTTAGTTTTTACAACTCCTTGATGAGCCAAATCAAGCACTCTGTCCAGTAGCTTCTGAGGTATCACGAGCATTGTCACACAGGTATAGATTTGAGTCTGCACGAAAGTGAATGCCTTGCTTTGAAGAAGTTTTGCAGGCATGCTGCTTGTTCAGGTGGTTGAAGATTGCCTCAGTATGAATGAACTCCCAATTTTTGTCCATCCATTTCAATAACCAGCTGAAGTGTGGATCAGAATCCACTGCTTGTTTGACTTCTCAATAGTCTTGCTCTTGGCACAGAATGTTCAACACACAAGTGTACATGCTCTTCAGCTAGAACAGTTGTGGTGTGTCATCCTTGGCAAGTATGGTAGGGGGGTCTTGAAAATAATCTGCAGGATTTCCTCCTGCCGCCTCACCTCAGGGAAAAATTGTAGCTTTTGTAGCCGGAGTACCCAGCGTTCAATTCTAGGGCGAGGTTTTGAGGAAGCTTATTGAAGATTGGAATAAATGGTTATGGTCACTTACTACTGTGAATGACGACCAAAAGGAAAGATGAAAATGTAAGCACCCCACACAACCGCCAGATTCTCTTTCAGTTTGTGAATACGCTGTTCTGTCTCTGACAGGCCTTACTTGCATATGACAGAAATGCTACTATAATCAACCTGAGTGAGGATTGCACCAAGCCACTGGACTGGCATCCACAATAAGTTTCTGTACATTTCAGATGGTCAGTGTGTGAAAGCTGTCTGATGTGCAATAGACCATGTCCAAGGAATATCTTTCTTTGTTATTGTCGCAGAGGTTCAGAAATAGTGGCCAGGTCAGGTATGAAACATCCACAGTATGTGACCAGTCCAAGAAAACTGCAAACTTCAGAAGCATTTTGTGGCTGACTAGCTGATTTATAGCATCAACTTTTTGAGGTCTGCTGATAAACCCTACACAAAACTTAACGACTTCTGGTTGAATTCACATTTGGATGGATTAGTGTTAGCTTGCAGGTTTCCTCATCTTTGAAACACGTGCTTTAAGCGGCTGTCAGGTTCCTCCTGGTGATGCAAATACTAAGATGTCATCACTAACATTGAGGACTTCGGGTATTCCATAAAGAACTTGGCTGATAATGTTTTGGAATATTTCAGCACTGATGAAATTCCAAAGTTTAGCATCTTGAACCTTCCCAGACCCAATGAGTGCTAAACGTGGTGATATATCCTGAGTCTGGATGTAATTCAGCTGATGGTAACCTGATTTTACCAGGCTGCTTTGTTTAGGCGCAACAACAATTGGTGCACCCAGGATGTTTGCCTTTCTCAGTCTTGAATTTCTTGCTCCACCAGCTTGCGGACATGAAATGGGATGCGCCTATGCGGTTCACTGTCGTTTTACTGACCAATCATGTGTATTTACTTGAAAGTGTTTTAGCTTGCCAAGAGATGGGGAAACAGGTGGATTGTTGACACTGTTGACCAGCTTTACTAAACCTAGAGCTACTAGCACTGAGAACGTGTCTGTGGTACAGTCCCCTACATAGAACGTGTCTCTTATGGACTTCCCTCATTGCCAGTTCTGACTGAAATTACCCATCAGGGGTAAGGCAGTAGCTGAACCATGAGGAAATATTTCAGGTTGGCACTTTGCAGAGCATGGTTGTTCTCAAGACAATCATAGACAGTTTGACTAATGCATTAACAGATGCCCCTGTATCCACAAGCATTTCCACAGGACTGCCATTTATGAAGATGACCTGTTTGGGATTGTAACGCATGCACCTTGTGAGAGCCCTCTTCTGTGACTGAGAATAGGTAAGTATACTGCTGGATCTCAGTCAGTATAGCACTGGCTGTACTACATGGACCTCTACTCGCTGCACTGATGTTTATAAGGGACAGGACCTTTGGTTTAATGAGGATCTGCAGACTTAGCAAAGTGATTCTGTTTCCCCATTTGGAAAGCTGCTCCCTTTGCTGGGGCAGTTTTCTGGTGAGGATGGAACCACCACAGTTGTAGAGCGTTGTACCCTGTGTATGAGGCATGTGTGGTTTATTAGTGAGCTTTGCTACATAAGTTTGCTGCTCTGGCTCTGCCCTGGTCTCTATGAGTTTATCCTGATTCTCTGCAGTTCTCCAGCAACTTTGCAAGAGACCCGCCACTCACCCGCGTCTGCTGTCACATCTTCATCTCCTTCTCTTCTCCCGCCAGCAGCAACGGTGACAGTGAAGGGACACAGGCCACCGCATGTGATGCACATCACGCCTGCGGCCTGGTCCTCAGAGAGATGTGCACACAGATGGGTCTGCTTCTCAATTACATCAACGCCTTAATGGCACCGTCGATCTGCCGCCCCTTAAAGGCCCCCCTTCAGGGGTCCCAATATGCTGCCTGAGGCTAGATCTTCGTTCTGCCTCATACAGATGCGGTCCTGCTTAACCCCTTCCCCGACGCGCCCAACGGCTCGCGGGGCCGAGCCCTCTCCATAGCCGGTGAGTCTTTGCTGCATATTGCAGCAAAGGCTTACCGGTAACACCCGCGATCGGTGCTAGCGCGGGAGCGGTGATCCGTTGCCATGACAGATTAGGGTCTCACGAAGGCCGAAGCAGTCTCGTTTTAACCCATTCATTACAATGTGCTATCAGCACATTGTAATAATGAGGAGTAAAATCCCCATATACTGCCATATTGCAGTATGGCAGTATAGGTAGGATCGATCAACCCCTAGGGTTAAAGTACCCTAGAGTCTGAAAAATAGTAAAAGTAAAAAAAAAAAGTTAAAAAAAAAAAAATATAATAAAAAAACCTAAAATCAAATCAATCACCCCCCTTCCTAGAACTAATATTAATATTAATAACAGTAAAAATCATAAACACATTAGGTATCGCCGCTCCGAAAATGTCCGATCTATCAAAATATAATTACGGTTTTTCACTGCGTTTAACCCTCGTAAGGAAAATAGCGTCCAAAGCAAAAATGACATTTTTTTGCCATTTTGGAAATATAAAAAAATTAATAAAAAGTGATCAAAAGGTCGCACAGTCCTAAAAATGATAGCAATGAAAACGCCATCAAAAGTCGCAAAAATGACCTACCCACAGCTCCGTACACCAAAGTATGAAAAAGTTATTGCCGCCAGAAGATGGCAAAATAAAAAAAAAAATTTGTACAGGAGGTTTTAATTTTTTAAATGTATGAAAACATTATAAAACCTATACAAATTGGTATCCCTAATCGTACCAACCCAAAGAATAAATTAGACATGTCATTTGTGGCACACAGTGAAAGCTGTAAAATCCAAGCCCACAAGAAAGTGTCGCAAATGTGTTTTTTCACCATTTTCACTGCATTTGGAATTTTTTTCCCCTTCCCAGTACGCGCCTGGAATATTGAATACTGTCACTCAAGTGCAATTTGTTACGCAGAAAATAAGCCATAACAGAGCTCTTTATGTGGAAAAATAAAAAAGTTATAGATTTTTGAAGGTGGGGAGTGAAAAATGGAAGTGAAAAAAACTAAAAAAGGCCAAGTCGTTAAGGGGTTAAAGCTATAGTTCTGTTGTGTGTGCTGGGGGCTCCGTCATAGGCTGGAGCACTTAGCACAACTGTATGATAAATGTGCCCCATCTATGTACCTCTTAGGAACCTTTATAACATATCTGTAGAGCACAGAACCAAAATAAAGTAGTGTGTATGAGGATGTTTTACTAGAGCAAGCTGGCGGAAAAGATTTGTATCTACTATTTTAGACACAGTCAAGCACACTTTTAAGATCCCTTCTGAACATATGGTCTAACAAAACTGAATTATTTTATTATAAACACGATTGTGTAAGTGATCTGAAACTTTCTTTCTAAATCACAGGCATGCCTCTGCTTATTCACACATAATATATAGTTTTTCTTCTTCACATCAGATTCCAAGAATGGGAAGAGATATACAGGTCACAATATCTGATATACTGTACACTTTCAATACAGCTGTTCAACAGATAATGCAACTCCCAAGATTAAAGTAATGTGCTTTCGTTTTGTATAGTATTAGGGACACACAGCATTTACCCATAAACAAATATTCCCTGTTTACAATATGGAAACAGGGTTTACTCAATGCAAACATTTGCCTCCATGGATGTCACATTCTGCTTAGTGCATGTCATACTGTACAGACAGAGCAATATACAAAGCCCACCGGAAGAGGAAAAGATGCTTTAAGTCTATTGTTGACTGTTCTTAGAAGAGGTGAATAACATGTGATGGCTGTGGTTACTGTTGCCAGGGCCAATCTACAGAAAAAGAGACCAAGACCAAACAAATGAATAGGATGTAAAAAATAAAAGTAAGTACCATTCTGGCAATGTGAGGAAGAGACCAGTGTCTAGCTGCATATTTTTTTTGCAAATGCCAAATATTGGCTGGCTTTTGGTCTGAGTGCAGCAATAAGAAGGGGGAGATGAGGGGCCACAATATGAAGGGGAAATGGGGGAGGCACAGCATTTAATATGGGGTAAATCTTAATGTCGGACCTTCAGACCATGTTCACAAAACTGACTTGCGTTTTGAAATGCACATCCAGTGCATCTAGTATATATCTCTTCCATGAAAACAGATGGGTTTAGACCTTAACCCTTTTACTGCCATGCGTTTCTGGAAAACTTGTTGTGTTATTAGCCAGAGCAGCTGGGTGTGCTCTATGCAGATAGATTGCACCAGTCGCATGTATGTTTAACAACTGCCCAATTTCTGCCTATTTGTGATGTTTTTGCACAGGAAATTTTCAGATACCAAACAACCTGGCGATTGCATTTATTTTGATTAACAGTTGACAGCCTTTACCACCATCATGCAACTTTTTGACAAATAAAAATTATAAAAAAGAAAATGCATTAAAAAAAAGCAATGAAAACATACCATATATACTCGAGTATAAGCCAAAACCCCCACCTCGGCTTATATACAAGTCAATAAAAAAAATAAACTTATATACTCACACTCCGGCGGCCCCAATGCTCAGCGCGGCTCCCTGATGTCGGCACGGTTCCTCTTCTGTCTTCCCTGCGGATCCACTTGTGTCTTCGGTAACAGCCCGCATAGAAGCAGCCATGTGATCTGCCGTCTGGCACATACTTTGACGTCAGCAGCGGCCGTGTCATAGCATGCGCCCACCGGCAGAGTGCATGGCCGTACCGCTGCCGGCTGTTACAGAAGACCAAAGAGGAGCCCCGGGGAAGACAGAAGAGGAGCCGCGTTGAGTATTGGAGCCGCCAGAGGGTGAGTATATAAATTTATTTATTTTTAAGTGCTGGCTGTATACTACAGGGGGCTGGGTGGGCTGGCTGTATACAATAGGGGGACTGGGTGGGCTGGCTGTATACAATAGGGGGGCTGGCTGGGCTGGCTGTATACTACAGGGGACTGGCTGGGCTGGCTATATACTACAGGGGGCTGGCTCAATACTACAGGGGGCTGGCTGGGCTGGCTATATACTACAAGGGGCAGACTGGCTGTATACTACATGGGGCTGGCTTTATACTACAGGGGGCTGGCTGTATACTACAGGAGGCAGGCTGGCTATATACTACTGGGAGCTGGCTGTCTATATAGTACTGGGGGCTTGCTGGCTATATACTGGGAGGCTGTGACCAATGCATTTCCCGCCCTTGGCTTATACTCAAGTCAATAGGTTTTCCCAGTTTTGGTGGTAAAATTAGGGTTCTCGGCTTATACTCGGGTCGGCTTATACTCGAGTATATACAGTATAATTTTACATAAAACTCACATCAGAGTGAAGGTTTATGCACAAAAAAGGATTTAAAAATAATAACACAAAGTTAGCAGATTTATATATACCACAATACACAAAATCAAGTATTTACACTCCCAAGGAATGCTTAAACATAACGCATGCAATGTTTGCACAAAATAAAAAGCTCCCATTCTGTCAAAATCTTATTTTTTTCAGAAATCACTGCCTACCATGCATACAAAAATAGATTTTTAACACCTTAATGATCTGGCACTTTTTCATTTGCTTTTGAATTTTTCACTCCCCACCTTCAAAAGTCCATAACTTTTTTTATTTTTCCATGTAAAGAGATGTGTGTGGTCTTGTTTTTGTGTAACAAATTGAACATCGTAATGATGGTATTAATATTTATTGGTATTTCATTCCATGCCATGTACTAAGAAGTTGGGGAAAAAATCCAAATGCAGTAAAATTAATGAAAAATATATTTAAGCCATTTTCTGATTGGCTTGGTTTTTACAGCTTTCACTGTGCACCCCAAATGACACATCTGCTTTATTCCTTGGGCTGATAGGATCACAGGGATACAAAATTTACATAGGTTTTATAATGTTTTCATATATTTACAAAAATTAAAACCTCCTGTACAATAAAAAAATATTCTCTATTTTGCCATCTTCTGCCACTAATAACTTTTTTATACTTTGGTGTACGGAACTTTGTGTGGTATAATTGTTTTGCAACTTTTGATTATGTTTTCAATGCTACCATATTGAGGACTGCCTTTTAATAATTTTTTATTGAAATTTTTATATTTTGCAAAATGGCAAAAAAAGACACTGTCGAATTTGGGCGCTATTTTCCGTTACAGGGTGAAACGCTGAGAATAACTGCTACTATTTTGGGACCTAACATGTATATTTATTTATATCAGGGGAAGGGGGTGATTTAAATTGTTTATGGTTTTTTAATTTAATTTTTGTTTTACTATTTTTCAGACCCCCTAGGGCAGTGGTTCTCAACCTTTGTAATGTTGCGACCCCACAATACAGTTACTCATGTTGCGGTGACCCCAAACCATGCGATTTGCGGTGAAAACACAATAAAATCACGGCTTCAATGGCTTTAGGCGACCCCTGTTTTTTGGTCGTTCGACCCCTGCTGGGGTTGAGAACCGCTGCTCTAGGGTACTTTAACACTACAGTATGGCAGTCGCACATTGTAATAAATAGCTTAAAATCAGACGACCTTGGGTCTTTGTATGACCCAATACTGTCATGGTAACAGATCGCTGTTCCCCGATGACATCACGGGGAGAGACAGTCTGAGCCAATGTGGTGGTGCCCACATCCTGCTGGCTTTTTAATGCAGGAAGCACCCGGTGAGTATGTAGAGGGCTCAGCACGTGAGCCCTCTTCATACTCCACCTCTACAACAGGAGGTTCAGGAATGTCCAAATGCAGGAAGGGCTAACTTCATACACACAACCACCCTCATGCAACTTTGCAGCAAGCAGTGATAAAATGCAAAAATATGTAGCAAAGATATATTATTAATATATCACACAGATATATTATTGAACTCTCCAAAGCAAACATAACCAAAATAAAAAACTATATACCTATAAACCAAGCTAATGACATAACTAAAGTCCCTTAGAGTGTGAAGCATGATGTTTTCCTACTTAAGATGGTCGGTTTTCAGATTATATTTATTATCTGGTGTGGACAGTTTATAGGGAGAATATACATTTTGTGCACTGTGACAAGCACACCCCTATAAATTCCACCTTGTAGCAAGCAAAATCCCAAAATATCTCTAGAAACATTCTTAACCATGAGTAACAGTTATAAATGGTCCATAAATGTCAAAGTCACTAGAAAAATGCAGAACAAGCTGCTTGTAACTTCCAGTGCAATATTTACAGTCAGCATATTCTACACAAGTAAAAACAAAGTCACTTTCGCATTGCAGAGTAAATAACTATAAGAAAGTGTATGCAATGAATAGCAAAACAGTCAACATAAAGCACAAATAACTGATTCCCTTACCCACAAAATGAGCAAAGACTTGATCACTAATATTTAATAGTAACTGGATGTTTGTCTCCATAAACCACAGTATTCCTGGTAAATGATACAGTAAAAACGGCCACAGTTGTCAAGAAGCTTTCCCAGATATCTGAATTGTCTTGATGAGACATCAATGTATCTGAGCAAAGCCCTTTCTGGAAGCAGGTGTGTGTGTGGGTCCTAGCAATTCCCGAAAAACACTTTTAGCTGAAAGTATCCTACAATTACTTGTGCCATTTTCAACAGTTTAGGTGTGTATTTAACCCATCTAGATGTTCATTGTGAGCAGTCTGTAGCGTACTTAGTATAAGACTTATATCCAGTTAGAAAGACTCAAGGTACCTGAGGTTATGCCACAAATAAAAAAAATGTAAATAGAAAATGTGACCTTGAAAAGATGTAAGGAAGCACAAAGGAAATAGTTAATCGTGCATGAGATCTGCAGCCGTTTTCCTTCCGGCTTAAGTATTTTGCATTCAAGCTTCACCTGCTCTTTTAAACTGCAAATAAATCTACAGTACATAAACCTAGAACACGGGCATATAGTATATGTAGGGATAAAATAATACATAATGTGCAGATTATTGCAGAAACTGTTCAACAAACAATGATGTCACAAAGGAGACAGCTCCCATTATGTGAGATGTGGTCATTGGAGAGTATTCCTTTCACAGTGTGCTTTGTTTCTAACAATGAGATCCTTCTCAACAGTAATTCTTTTTACAGGACAAAACGCGCGCTTTACAGCTGCAAACAGAACTCACAGCGCAAAAAAATCAAACTAGTAACATCACACAGTATTATTAAATATATGAGTCTTAGTGGAGAGAAACAAGATATTACAAGGACATCCATTGGCCAGAGAATGACAGCGTGAAATAACTGAAAGAGTATGGGCAGAGTTCCTTCCAAGCACATTGCTGACGTCATAGTATGCACGGCCAAGAAGAAAACATGGTCGCGTCCATGAGAGAGGAATCCAGCCATCTTAAGCCGAGGGGACGTTTTTCAGCACATTTTTGTATATATGGTAATATGTGAGGTAATATGATGGATAGATATAGATAGATATAGATTAAGCTAGATAGAGATAAATATATCACCCCCACAACCCCGCACTCGAAGCCTTGCATCACTCTGCACGCCATGACCCCATCCCTCACCCATATTCCACTATCCCCTATTCCAGTGATGGTGAACCTTTTAGAGGCCGAGTGCCCAAACTACAACCAAAATCCAACATGGCATTTTAAGTAGTAACTTATAGCTACCTGTTCTTCCACATCTTTCAATTGTATCGGCCCCCTGAAGCCACCAATATAGTTGAAAGAAGGAGGGCAAATTCAGAGACTATATTTGCTTCTCTCCAGGGCCTCTCTCTGTACAGGAAGAATGGTGGGTCTAGCAGGAGGACCTCCACCAAAGACGTTGCAGTTCAGTCCACACCTTCTAATTTTACCTGCAGTTCCAAACAGCCAATGAAGTGTTGCTTTAAGGTAGTGCTGAGAGCAGAATTTCTTAAGTTGCCTGTGACAGTAGGAAGATTTGGTGGATTTGGTCCTGTTTGGAGAACTCTGTCCTGAGTGCCCACAGAAATGGCTCTGAGTGCAACCTTTGGCACCCGTGCCATAGGTTCGCCACCACTGTCCTACTCCCTAAATGCTCCGGCAGGGTTAATTTTTATTTGGTCCTGCCAATGAAGCTTCTTTCAATTAAACAGTTAGTTGAGATTGATAGATAAGTAAATAAATAGGTGGCTGTTGTAGAATCTAGTAAAAATTTTTTGGTTAAAATTTAAAAATGTATGTAATTATATATATATATATATATATATACACACTCACCGGCCACTTTATTATGTACACCTTTGAACGTGGCATGGTTGTTGGTGCCAGAATGGCTGGTCTGAGTATTTCAGAAACTGCTGATCTACTGGGAGTTTCACACACAACCATCTCTAGGGTTTACAGAGAATGGTCCGAAAAAGAAAAAACATCCAGTGAGCGGCAGTTCTGTGGGCGGAAATGCCTTGTTGATGCCAGAGGTCAGAGGAGAATGGGCAGACTGGTTCGAGCTGATAGAAAGGCAACAGTGACTCAAATCACCACCCGTTACAACCAAGGTAGGCAGAAGAGCATCTCTGAACGCACAGTACGTTGAACTTTGAGGCAGATGGGCTACAGCAGCAGAAGACCACACCGGGTGCCACTCCTTTCAGCTAAGAACAGGAAACTGAGGCTACAATTTGCAGAAGCTCATCGACAGTAGACAGTAGATTGGACAGTAGAAAATTGGAAAACATTGCCTGGTCTCATGAGTCTCGATTTCTGCTGCGACATTTGGATGGTAGGGTCAGAATTTGGCGTAAACAACATGAAAGCATGGATCCATCCTGCCTTGTATCAACGGTTCAGGCTGGTGGTGGTGGTGTCATGGTGTGGGGAATATTTTCTTGGCACTCTTTGGGCCCCTTGGTACCAATTGAGCATTGTTACAACGCCACAGCCTACCCGAGTATTGTTGCTGACCATGTCCATCCCTTTATGACCACAATGTACCCAACATCTGATGGCTACTTTCAGCAGGATAATGCGCCATGTCATAAAGCTGGAATCATCTCAGACTGGTTTCTTGAACATGAAAATGAGTTCACTGTACTCAAATGGCCTCCACAGTCACCAGATCTCAATCTAATAGAGCATTTTTGGGATGTGGTGGAACGGGAGATTCGTATCATGGATGTGCAAGCCGACAAATCTGCGGCAACTGTGTGATGCCATCATGTCAATATGGACCAAAATCTCTGAGGAATGCTTCCAGCACCTTGTTGAATCTATGCCACGAGAATTGAGCAGAGTTCTGAAGGCAAAAGGGGGTCCAACCCGTTACTAGCATGGTGTACCTAATAAAGTGGCCGGTGAGTGTAAATCCATATATACTCGAGTATAGGCCGACCCAAGTATAAGCCGAGGCCCCTAATTTTACCACAAAAACCTGGGAAAACCTATTGCCTTGAGTATAAGCAAAGGGTAGGAAATGCATTGGTCACAGCCTCCCCATTATATAGCCTGACGGACCCTGCCCCATAGTATATAGCCAGCACCTGTCTCCCAGTATATAGCCTGCCAGCCCATATTCCCGAATTTTTTTGTGCTGCAAAACTAGGCTTATACTCAAGTATAAATGATATATATATATATATATATATATATATATATATATATATATATACGGCGGTCCCTATTAAGGACACCCGACTTACAGAACAACCCATAGTTACAGACGGACCCCTCTGCCCACGTCACTATAGTGAGAAAGAAAGAAGCGGCACTCACCGGACTCGTGCGTGCAGAAGATTTATTCAAAACCACAGGTTCAGACGTTGGACATGGTGCAGAACGCGGGCAGCGAACGGGCCGTTTCGCGCCTGTGTGGCGCTTTTCAAGCTACAAAGTCGCGTCTCCGAGCTGTCCCTCTAAAGTCGACTTCCGGTGGCGTGCCGGTCTGTGACGCAGCACTTCCGGGAGTCGGAGGGAGGTGAACGCCCCGGCCCCCGGTGACGCCACGTTGCTCCGCAACAAACAACATAGAAAACATTAAGCAGTATTCATGGGAATGCCTTGCGGGTAACGAGATCGCCGTATATGCTAAGTCTGTCAACAAGACCGACTAATCGATCGATAAAGGCATAATCACTAAGGGGATATAGGAAATACTTATGCCTATATAGTATATATGTCCTAGCCATAATGGGGTATAGAAAAAAGACCACCTGATGATAGTGAAAAAGAAAAAACACAGTGTAAAGAAAAATAGTGAAAGGCGATCTCGGTGAGCAAAGGGTAAACCCAGGAGACAGTCAAACCACGATGCACAGATAAAATGTACAAGTATACGGCATTATGACTTTTTTCTATGATCTTCTTGGTTATACGGGCATATGTTTATCTATCTAAATAATGGCACAAGTGGGAGCTGTAAGTCGTAGCACCACAAAGGTACTGCAGTCTTTTTTTCAAAGGAGATCAGTAATCTCATTTAATTCCTTTTATGTTACATTTTATTTTTTTTTTTTTGCTCCTAATCGTCTTATGACCTCCGATAATAGTCTTAGAATAGAGATGTTATATGTATATATTACACTTCTGCTCAACCTGTGCCCAAGAAGACACTAAGGTCATTTCTATACTTAAGGCCAGCCTCCCCATGCATCAAACCGTATAATGTGTTTTGCCTACGGCGCGTACAATTCTTTTTCCTTGTTACCTCCCCTCGGATCCTTTTCGACCCTTTCGAGGCCAGCAAATTGGAGTACCTCTGGGTATTCCATGTTGTTCCCTTATGTGTTCAATGATTCTGGGGCAGCCATTGCCCGTCACTATGATCTACAGTGTTCCCTAAAGCGTACAAAGAGACTACGAATAGTTTTTCCTATGTAGAAACGTCTACACGGACACCAGATTATATATACCACAGTGTGGTTCGACACGTTATGAAGGAGTTGACTTTCCATTTTAATGCCACCCATATCGATACACTTAGCCTGGTGTTAAAATTTGCAAAAAACTACAGGATCCGCATCTAAAATTCCCACTAGGGATGCTGCGTCTAGCCAGTATTTTTTGTGTTTTTTGAGAAGAGAACTGGGTACTAACTAGATGGTTCCTGATAGGTTTTACTCCTTCTAAATGAGATAACAGGTCTCTGCATAGTATTTCATTTATGTTGGGGATCTTTTTCAGAAGGTCCCAATTTTTGTGTATGGCCGTTCGAATAGCATCCCCATGTGGGGCTGTATCCAAAGGAAACGCAATATATTCGCTCTCCTTCGGGCGTGCCCCTTTAGATTCTCTGAGGGGTTCTAATGTGTCATGCCTTTGGGGGGAGTCTAAGGCTTTTTTTAAAGCTGTCTCGGAGACGTGTAGGATACCCCCGCTCTAATAATCTAATCTTAAGTTCATGTGCTTGTGATCTGAAGCCTGTCTCAGTGTTGTTAAGTCTCCATTCGTAAAAACTGGCTATAAGGTAAACTGTCACGGTGTGCTTTGGGTGAAAACTGTCGTATCGTATAGGGAATAGTGGCTGGGGTTTTCTGAAGTTGGTCGTAATGAGGGTTTCCCTTTCTATATTGACTCGTACATCCAAGAAGTCCAGCCTCTTTCCCCAAATACAGAGGTAAATCTCATATTCATATCATTGCAGTATTCAAATACCCCACGAACGTGAGAATCATCCTCTGGGCCATCCCAACTAAAAACACTCATCTACAAACGCAGGTAAGTTTTGATATATTTGTAAATGGGTTGTCAAGAGAGAACACAAATCTGCTCTAAATACTGCCAAAAAAATGTTGGCGAACGTGCAGGCCACGGGAGGAGGTCTCGCCGTACCGGCTTTTGTATATACCATTTCTCATGAAATAACAGTTAGTCTGTGTGAGCACGAAAAGTAGACCTCACAACAACTGATGACTTTTCATCTTTTTTTTGCATTTTCTAATCCGTACGGACACTCTCACCCCGCCTGATGCGGGATACGCGTATCGAGGCTCTCTACGTGATAAGGCAGATGATAAGTATCTTTGCCATTCAATATCTCGTGGCCTTCAAAATTCACCCGTATCCTTCAGATGAAGGGATATTTTCCAAATGGGCCGCAAAGCCAATCGAGATATTGAGAAATAGGTCATGAGTGACCCATACCCGCCACAATGGGGGCGCCCAGGGGGTGGAGAGTGTCTTATGTGCCTTAGGTAAAACAATACCAGTTAGGGTATTTGGGGAGGGGGGAGGAGTTTTTTTTGCTGTTTTTCGAGAGAGTATCTCTTTGACACACCATCTAAGAAAAGAACGTAGTTGTGGTCTGATTCGTTGTAGGGTTTGAAACGTAGAATATATACGTATCTGCGTTCCCAGTTTTGTCTATGCGCTTCCTGTCCTCGCATAATAGTTCTTCATGACACGACATGCCGCCCCTTGTCTGCCGTGTTTTAACCACTGAGGTCATTGCGGGATTGGAGTCCAAGAGAGGGCTCTTATCCACGCCAGTTAAGTTATCCTTGAACCTTTGGAATAGAGAAGGCTTTAACGTCCTTCGTTTACTCTGTGGAAAAATAAGCTCGATCGGTGAAGCCGCGACAAGGGGGGACAAAGGTGATTCAAGGACCGCCTCTAAAGCGGTTTTTTGCTCGGGAGTGTTTTTGAACATGGGTGTCTATAGTCGTCGTTATCTCTAATAAAGCGTGTATATCGGCCTCATCCTATCTGGGGGGTTCCAGGCCAGGTGCTAGAGAACCCAGAGACTTATATGTGGCTGGTACGTCCCCTCTCCTTACTTCTCATCTCATGGGTGATTTTTATCACAAAAAATTTTTTAAAACTAATTTATCGGTACGCTTTAAACTAGATCAATCGCGAATTCAATGGATCAAAAAACATGTACAGGCAAAATTAAGCCCTTTTAGAAAGGAAGCAAATGCAGTCCTATCCAGGACTACCTCAGCAGGGTTAAGGATGTTTGTAGACTCATGTGTACGACACGCATTTTGACATTAGTGTCTTAGCATGTAGATCTCGTCAGGGCAATTAGGTTAGCAGAAAGGAAATGGAGGTGTTAGACTTTTAATCGTCATCATACCGTAGTCCCGACTTCTGGGGGTCCTAGCGCCAGACATTTTTTTTCTCTTCTGACTTTGAGATCTTGCTGTAATTCTGTCCTCTGTCCTCGCCTCCGTGTTTCTCCGTCTAAAGGGCGCCGGTGGCTAGGATTGTGAGTGCTGGGTATTCCGATTTTGTGACTGTTGATTTTGTGTCCCTGGTGGTCGGGTTGGCATATCTACTGACCCGCTGGATTCGGATTCTGTCGCCAAATCCGTGGTATTGTCTTTTGCGGTTCTGTTTCCTTCGATTGGTTTGTCTTTAGGTGTAATTCCCATTCGAACACCGACCCTGACCAAAGTCCAGTTTGAGCTCTCACAAAGTTGTCTCTCTTTTTCCTGCACTTCGATTTGGTGGCAGTGCGACTGCCGTCATCGATTTTTTGAAGAATCACTGCTCGGAAGGACTGCATTTCCCCTTTCTAAATGGTTAAACTTTGCACTGTAAATTGTTTTTGATCCAATTGAACTCGAGATTGATCTATTTAAAGATACCACCGACAAATTATTGTTTAAAAAAATTTTTTTGTGATAAAAAACACACAGGAGATGAAAGTAAGAGAGGGGGAAGGTACCAAGCACATATAAGTCCTCTTGGTTTCTAGACCTGGCCGGGACCCCAGAAGATGAGGCCGATATAAGCTTCTATTAGAGATTAACGACGACGATAGAACACCATGTTCACTAAAACAACTCCCGAGCAAAAAACCACGCTGTTAGAGGGGCCCTTGAATCCAATTTTTCACCTTGTCTGCCGCTCACGCGATGCTTCTATTTTCACTAGAGGTTAAAGACAGACGTTCAACAGCTCTTCTCATCACAGGTTCACGGATATACTTAACTGGGCTGAGAGAAGAGCCCTCTCTTGGCTCCAATCCCGCCAGGACCCGCTGTGTTAAAAAAAAAACCGCAGTACAAGGGGGCCGGCAATGTGTGTCATTGGGACCAATAATCTATTATGCGCAGGAAGCGCATAGACAACTGGGAGACCGATACTTATAGTATGCTAAGTTCAGAACCTACACGAAGTCCGATGACAACTACGTTCTTTTCTTAGATGGTGTGTCGAAAATGAGATTACTTTCTGAAAAAAAACAGCAAAAAAACTCCTCCCCACCTCCCCAAAATACCCATAACTGGGTATTTTTACACCATAAGTACATACGACAATCTCCGCCAACCCCTGGGCGCCGACCTTGTGGCGGTATTGGGTCACTCACTGAACCTATTTCTCAATATCTCGATTGTTCTTTGCGGGCCCATTTTGGAAAATCATACCGCTTCATACTTGAAGGATACGGTGAATTTTTGAAGGCCATACGAGATATGATGGCAAGATACTTTCATCTGGCACTCTATACGTAGTAGAGCCTCTATAAACGCGTATCCGCTAAGGCGGGGGTGGAGAGTGTCCGTACGTATTAGAAATGCAAAAAAGATGTAAAGTAATTCGGTTCGTCGTGTGAAGGTCTAGTTTCGTTGCTCACACATAACCCTTAATTCAGAGAAATGGTTATTTCAAACGCCCGGTTACGTGCGATGGTGCCTCCGTGGCTGCCGTTTCGCCAAACAGTTTTTGGCAATTTTGAGAGCAGATTGTGTTCTCATCTTGACAACATTACTAAATATATCAAAACTTACCTGCGTTGTGGAGATGTGTTTTTAGTTTGGGATGGCCCAGAGGATGAATCTCACGGTTCGTGGGGTATGGTATTTGAATACTGTCAATGATATGAATATGAGATTTACCTCTGTAATTTGGGGGAAGGGCTGGACTTCTTGATGTACGGTCATATAGAAAGGGAAACCCTCATTACGACCACCTTCAGAAAACCCACAGCCACGAATTCCCTATTACGCATACGACAGTTTTTCACCCAAAGCACCCGTGACAGTTTACTATAGCCAGTTTTTACGAATAAAGAGAACTTAACAACACTGAGACAGGCTTCAGATCACAAGCACATGACTTAAAGATTAGATTATTAGAGCGGGGGTATCCTACACAAGTCTGACGACAGCTTTTAAAAAAAGCCATAGACTCCCCCAAGGCATGACACAGTTAGAACTCAGAGAATTCTAAAGGCGCGCCCGAAGGAGAGCGAGAGATTTGCGTTCTCCTTTGGATACAGCCCACATTGGGATGCTTTCGAACGCCATACACAAAAATTGGGACCTTCTGAAAAACGATCCCCAACAAATGAAATTACTATGCAGAGACCTGTATCTATATTAGAAGGAGAGTAAAACTATCAGGAACCATCTAGTTAGATAGCCAGTCTCTTCTCAAAAAACACAAAAAATACATGGCTAGAGCGCAGCATCCCTAGTGGGAATTTAGATGCGGATCCTGTAGTTTTTGCAAATTTAACAGCCAGCTAAGTGTATCGATATGGGTGGCATTAAATGGAAAGTCAACTCCTTCATAACGTGTCGAACCAACATGTGGTATATTATTGGTGTCCGTGTAGACTTTCTACATAGGAAAAACTATTCGTAGTCTCTTTGTAACGCTTTAGGGAACACTGTAGATCTATAGTGACGGGCATGGCTGCCCCAGAATCATTGAACACATAAGGGAACAACATGGAAGTAACCCAGAGGTACTCCAATTTGCTGGCCCGAAAGGGTCGAAAAGGATCAGAGGGGATACCGAAGGTAACAAGGAAAAAGAATTGTTACGCCGTGAGGCAAACACATTATACGCGTTTGATGCCATGGGAGGCTGGGCCTTAATGATAGAAATGACCTTAGTGTCTTCTGGGCACGGTTTGAGAGAAGTTATATGATACAATAGAACATCCTCTATTCTAAGTTACTATTATCGGAGGGTCAAAGACGATTAGGAGCAAAAAAATAAAAATAAAATGTAACATAAAAGGAATATTAAATGAATTACTGCATCTCCTTTGAAAAAAACAGACTGCAGTACCTTTGTGTGCTACGACTTACAGCTCCCCACTTGCCATTATTTAGATAGATAAACATATGCCCGTATAACCAAGAAGATCAATAGAAAAAAGTCATTAATGCCGTATACTTGTACATTTATTCTGTGCATCTGGTTTGACTGTCCTCCTGGGTTTACCCTTTGCTCACCGAGATCGCCTTCACTATTTTTCTTACGTTTTTTTTCTGTTTCACTATTCTCAGGTGGTCTGTTTCTATACCCCATTATGAGGACATATATACTATATAGGCATAAGTTTCCTATATCCCTTAGTATTATGCCTTTATCGATCGATTAGTCCGGTCTTGTTTGACAGACTTAGCATAATTACGCGATCTCGTTACCGCAGGGCATTCCCATGAATACTTGCTTTAATGTTTCTATGTTGTTGTGTGCTGAGCAACGTGGCGTCACCGGGGGCGTTCACTCCTCCCGACTCCCGGAAGTGCTGCTTCACTGACCGGCACGCCACCGGAAGTCGACTTAAGAGGGACAGCTCCGGAGACCGACTTTGTAGGCTTGAGAAAGCGCCCACAGGCGCGAACGGCCCGTCGCTTGCCGCGGTCTGCCCATGTCCAACGTCTGAACTCTGTGGTTTTGAATAAATCTTCTGCACGAGTCCGGTGAGTGCCGCTTCTTGCTTCTTCACTATAGTGATATTATGGTGTATCTATTGAACCTGAGCACCACCTGAGTGCAACCTTTATCCCTGACTGGAGAAGGGCGCTAAGGAGAGAATTGTCCTCAAGGGGTAGTGCAGGGTATCCACTTCTTGTATATACCTCTGCCCACTGTGACCTCTGGTGAAGATCTCTGGATGCTTTACTATAGTCCCAGACTGCAATGATCACTGTAGATGTCTGTAATGAAGCTTTATTGATAATCCTTGGTCCAATTAACCAAAATTTTGAAAATCCAATTGTAGGGGCAAAAGAAAAAAAACTGTCTAGACCTTCAATTATAAAATATACAGTTTCGACTTGCATAAATTCAACTAGAACAAACCTCCAGCCCATATTCGTATGTAAACGGGACTGCATGTATAAAAAAAAAATTAAAACAATTCAGCTGCGCCAGTTAAGAAAAAAATCAGGTGCTCAACCTTCAGGTTTGTTAAATCCTTGCACATGTAAAAATCAAAAAATGATGGCACTCCCAAGTTCTTGTGAAAAAGGAATTCTTTTATTCCAAAAGTGCTACGATTCAGCTCCCATATCTGGAGAGCCTTTTCTCAAGCCTTTCTCAAGCCAAAATTTTGGCTTGAGAAAGGCTCCAGATATGGGAGCTGAAACGTAGCACTTTTGGAATAAAAGAATTCCTTTTTCACAAGAACTTGGAGTGCCACCATTTTTTGATATATATATATATATATATATATATATATATATATATATAGACAGACAAACAGAAAGTCCAGGCTGCACGCTGTAATCAAGTAGCAATGGGTGCAAGCTGTGTAGGATTGGGTCAAAAATACTCCAATGATAAAAACGGAAAATGAGCAGCACTCCAAAAAATTACTGTTGTACTACGGCACACTAGTCCACTTGACTATATTTAATAACAATGTATAGTACACAGTGTCACCAATAATCGAAGGGAAACGTCCCATCACAAGAGCCTCCAATAAAAAAATATATACATGTCTCAGCGGAACAAAGCAATAGTATAGGGGTCTGGAGTCCCACATAATATGAAAACCCAACTTTATGACCGTAAGGACAACTATCGGTGACACTGTTAATATGTTTCCATGGCAGCAAAAAGGCTCTTCCGGTATTTTGACGCCTGCGTAGTCAGGCGCTCCTGGCTTGCGTTTCAACACATATTATTATATTATTGTTCATTGCTGCGATCAGAGGACTGGGAGCATGCAGTGTTTTTTTTTAAGCACTTTGGCACTTTACACTTTAATTATATTTATAGCTAATGAATAACATGTAATATTATTTTGTTTTTATTTTGTTTCGATAACGGAAATATATAATATCTAACTACTGATATCTTGCACTTTGTATTTGTATATTTGCTTATATGATGAAATATATGTATCACATTAATGTTGTTTACATGAATTTGGTGGGTGGGATTTGCATAGTCACATGACCGCAATATTTTGTATATATACCCGCTTTGTACGCTGATTGTTTGACTTGGAAAATGCTCAATACGATTCGAAACGTCGCTATTGTCACACATGAAATAAAAAGGACCACATTTTTCCATATTGGATGTTTTGGAGTGCTGCTCATTTTCCGTTTTTATAGATAAATACATTAAGTTTTAATTATATGTACTAAGCTAAATATATACATATGTATCTACATGTACTGTATATTTTAAGGAAATCTACCATCATAATCAATCATGATACATCACGGCACTAACTCATAGATCCAGGCACTGACTAATCATCTTCTTATATTTGTTATCCATGGCCTCATGCAAATTAGTCCGAAGGGCTCTGGGGGGGGAGGGGTGCTTGTGCAGTAGCTTAACCAGCTTTACATTGTGCAGGAGCACTTCCCCTTTCCACTGTGTGAGATTACAACAGGCAGAGGGAGGAGAGAGGTGAGACTCGCTCCTGCAAACACCCCCATAGAGCTATTCTGGCTCATTAGCATGATTTTAAAAGTAGATTTGTGAAGAAAGGAGGCCATGGATAAAAAATATAAGAATACCACAGTCACAGTACCTGGTGGATCTATGAGTAAGTGTCCGTGCTATATCATGATGGATTTTGATGGTAGATTTTCTTTAAAATCTATATTAACATTTGGTAACTTTCATAGTAATCCATCTTCACATATTATTTTGTGTAGCATTTCCTGTTAAATGAATTACAAGTGTTTTGATACATTTAGAAACATCACTGACCGCATATCAGGTTACAGAAATTCACTAACTAAACAACCGTGCGGGCAGAAAATTCATGTTTTCCCCAAAACATTACTAAAAAAAATTATGTTTTGTTTCAAACTGGCTCTGACAAACTGCACCTAGTAGTTTTTAAGATCTGTGTGACCCTATAGGCCATGTTCACACCTCTTTGGAGCACAGGTTGATTTTTAATCCACATTATGTAAATTTTTACTGTAAGTTTTAAGTGCAAATTTCAACTCTGTGGGGAAGAAGAACACAAAGGGCTTCTGATGCAAAAAGAAACTCATTTCTGGCAGTTTTTCTGCAGAAAATATACAGTTTTCACTAAATGTGTCCTTGGCCTTACAAACTGATATCAGTCAATTGAAATTAATAAACATATCTTTGCCTATTTAAAGGACTAAACTCAAATTGTACAACATTCTGCACACATCTACATCTCACTTTTGTAAAGAAAATAAGGCATTAGTCATCTAAAGACACGAGCTTAGAGATGAATAAAGCATCATTATGTCCTATTGGTAATATCATATTCTATTTACATTTATGTCTAATTTTTAAAGATATATTAGGACTATGCATCCTTTTTAGCTTATCTCATTTTTATAAAACAGTAAGTTAACTTGAAGAGTTATAAGAATGCACTTAATAGTATCATTTTATTACACTACTAATATAAAAAATACAAGCAGATGATTTTATGATGTGCTAGAAAGATCTGCGTCTTTTTTCCATGGAGACACAGGATACACCTGGGATATATATGTAAGGAATGCTACATGATCCTTAATTAAAGTCTAGGGATGCCATATGCCCTAGAGAAGGCATAGTATCTGAAGTAGTAACCAGACTGCCTTCATTACTGAGCGCATAGAGAAAATAAATTATAATATTGTAGAAATAACATTGATAATATAAAGTCTTCTTCTACTACTAGTGTTCTAAGGTTAATACAGCAAAGAATGAAGCACATTAACAAAACCCAGCCAATAGTTATGCCTTACCTTTTAGAATCTACAGAGAAGCATTGTAGCTACCTTGTTCCCGGACCATCTATGTACCTGTGGGAAATGGCAGGTGGAACTCTTGCACTGTGACAGGTGTAAGAAGATTATGTCATAAAATGAGTGTGACTGTGTGTGGCTCCCTACTGGCACCAGGTGTCAGAGTCCAGCAATTAAAGCACATACCTTTCCGTCAATGACCTAAACCGGTTTCAGGTTTCAATGTTGGCTTTCTTTTAAAACATCTTACTTCTGTTTTTCTCAAAGAAGCAATGGATTTCAGCCATCATTCAGTTGAACAAGAGGTTAAGATATATTTGGCTACAGAACTCTCAGAGACTAATGAATGCATTTGACAGGTGAAGAAAGTAACTACTCAACCAAAATGTTTTGTCACATTCATCAGTTTTGTTATTTTTTCACACAAAAAAATAGGGGGTTATAGATGTACAATCACTTGATAGGTATCATTTTTACATTTTAGCAACTTGCACTAGAGTTGGGTAAAAATATTACCCTATAGTACTGATGTACAAAAGTGACCACTAACATCCTCTCCTGCGATACAATTTTCATTTAGATCATTAAAGGGAATTCTTCAGTTGATTTTTAACCATTTTTATTTGAAAAGTTCAAGGTTTTATTGATATAATAAACCAATTCTTGGAACATAGTGCGCCGGGTCTTTGTCCAAAAGGATCAAAGGGATAGTCCACCAGGTTTCAAGCAACGGAAACCCTCCTCTGCCAGTTTCTGCATCGGCTGAATCTATTCCCTGAAGGCTGCACCCCGTTCCATCCGACGTGCGATGATATGCGTTGTGCCATTAGCACAACATAAGAAGGTGAGTGCACACTTTGCTCAGGCACTAAACCATTAATACTGAGGAAATTCTACACATCGGGCGCCCCCGCTCTCTCCTTTCTCCCCCCCCCCCCTTTCTCTTGTCCAAGGGGTGTGACTGAGCTCCAGGCTTGAGGTAACAGTGTGAACCTTGTGGTGCTCCAAATTACTTGTGGGTTCATTTGCAGATGAATCTAAGATGATTTGTGTACATAATAATATATGTTGCTATTAGAGATGAGCGAGCACTAAAATGCTCGGGTACTCGTTATTCGAGACGAACTTTTCCCGATGCTCGAGTGCTCGTCTCGAATAACGAGCCCCATTGAAGTCAATGGGAGACTCGAGCATTTTTCAAGGGGACCAAGGCTCTGCACAGGGAAGCTTGGCCAAACACCTGGGAACCTCAGAAAAGGATGGAAACACCACGGAAATGGACAGGAAACAGCAGGGGCAGCATGCATGGATGCCTCTGAGGCTGCTTAATCGTACCATTATGCCAAAATTATGGGCAACAGCATGGCCATGACAGAGTGACAGAATGAAGCTAGATAGCATCTAAAACATCCAATAATTGACCCTGACACTATAGGGGACGGCATGCAGAGGCAGCGGCAGCAGCGGCAGGCTAGAGAGTGGCATGGCGACATACCCTAAATGGACTCAGGCTTCAAACCAATGGGTGGCAGAGAGGAACCAAAGGAGGTGAGCAAGAAGCGCTCAAATAATATCGCTACATGATAAAAGTTTCCCAGTATATTTTGTGGATTACACAGCAGGGTGGCGACAAAGTTAACATGGAATCCATGAAAACAACCCAAAATTCTGCCTGACACAGCTCGTTTGATAAGGGGACCATGTATGGAGGCAGTGAACTAGTAGTAGATTAAAGGTGCTGCAGTTAAAACTATGTTAGTTGGATCTTGAGATGGAGCTGGCGCTCCGCTGCCAGGCGAGCTTTCGCCAATCCAAGCGTCGTCCTCCCATCTGTTATCCAGCAACCAACAGGCACCAGACTTCTACGCAGTCCCATTCACCCTGGACCTGGTGACGGCTGAGTGGTTCAAGCGACAGCAATTCCATTTATTATATTTTACAGTGCAGGATAAGCAGGGCAGTCACCCATCATCAGCACAGTGCAGGATAAGCAGGGCAGTCACCCATCATCAGCACAGTGCAGGATAAGCAGGGCAGTCACCCATCATCAGCACAGTGCAGGATAAGCAGGGCAGTCACCCATCATCAGCACAGTGCAGGATAAGCAGGGCAGTCACCCATCATCAGCACAGTGCAGGATAAGCAGGACAGTCACCCATCATCAGCACAGTGCAGGATAAGCAGGGCAGTCACCCATCATCAGCACAGTGCAGGATAAGCAGGGCAGTGGTAGGGGCAGGCTGACAGTGTCCTCTGCCATACACATGTGCCAGTGCTGCACACTGACAAGACATACAAGGTACCAACCTACCCCTGGGCACCAGGCTGGCATCATGCAGATCCCTCATATTGCGATGCTGATGGGTGCTGGAGGTGGGTGACATTGCGGAGGGGATGAGGTGGATGGAGCATCATGTCGCACATCACCTGCAGCACATCGGACACACTGTACCGGATCCTCAGCGCAGTGACATAACGGGACGCGTCATGATGCCAGTGATGTGCCGGGCTCCCCCGTCCTTACCTCTGCCTTGTGCCGCGGACACTCCCGGAGCCTCCGGTGACGCAGAGCGGACACGCACACCCCGGGCAGCCGGTAACGGGCAGCTTTATCGCTGACAGCCAGTTCTCCTCAGCAAACACCTCATGACGTCAGCAGCTCACGTGACAGAGGCGCGGGTCACGTGGTGCGGGAACCGGAGCGGGCTCGTTCCGAGGGAGACGTCACACAAGGGGTTAATAGGAGAGGTCTGGGGGCAGTTGTGAGGGGGGAGGATGTGCTGTGTGTGAATGAGCTGCGGGTAATGGAATTGGATGGGGCTGCGTCTTTAGAGACAAACAAATGTTTTTCAGGTACCCGCATTGCATCCTGGCGGCAGCCCGGACATCCTCACTAATTCCTGCAAACAGACTCAGATGTGTACATTAACTTCTGAGGATATACGTCCATTATACACAGCAGAACCGCTCCAAATGGACCTACCCGGTCCATAACGTGCTCCTTATTCATAGACATATATACATATCCATATACATCCTGAGGATGCTGAGGCGCGGCTGACTGCTGACCTCTAGTGGTGGGTTTTGATATTGCGTTTTGTAGTCAATTATCTGAATTAGTGTTACTTCTTATGTGCACACCATGACTTGATTGGAATTGTTATCTGGAAAGTCAGGAGAGCGTTACATTGTGGCCAGGGGTGTACCAAGCCTGTCTGCTGCCTGAGGCGAGCCATAGAAAGACGCCCCCCCCCGCCCATATATGATATATTGCAGGGAATGTCAGGACCAGATCCATCATATTGGTTTGGTGTAAAAATAAAGCAATGCAAAATGCATACAGCGTGCCGTCATGTAGTATAAGATAGATAAAGCATATCGTACCGCCATGCAGTATAAAATGCATACAGCATATCGCCTGTAGTATAAAATGCATACATACACCTACAAACACAAACACTAAGCCAATTTTTAACCAAAAATATATATTTTTGGTTAAAAATTGGCTTAGTGTTTGTGTTTGTAGGTGTATATTTCTAAAAAAAGCCAAATAGACGATTTGACCGAGTTATAGAAAGGATTGAGAGATAGAATGAGACCATTATGGTATAATGTATATTAGACAACACGAATATATATCCTTCTCTACTTTTGTAGCCCAATTTTTTGCATATAAAATGCATACAGCATATCGCCTGTAGTATAAAATGCATAAAGAATATCGCCATGTAGAATAAAATGCATACAGCGTATCGCCATGTAGTATAAAATGCATACAGCGTACCACCATGTAGTATAAAATGCATACGGTATAAAATGCATACAGCGTACCACCATGTAGTATAAAATGCATACGGAATATCGCCATGTAATATAAAATGCATACAGCGTGCCACCATCTAGTAGAAAATGCATACAGCGTACAGCCATGTAGTATAAAATGCATAGTTTCCCCCCATGTAGTATAAAATGCATACAGCGTGCCACCATGAAGTACAAAATAGAAGTCCTGATAAATATCACAAATACTCCATATACATACAGCATATATACAAATAGTAGATACAGCATATACACACACTGCACATATATACACACATCTTACAGACGGACCCCTCTGCCCACTGTGACCTCTGGTGAAGCTCTCTGGATGCTT
Source organism: Engystomops pustulosus (assembly GCA_019512145.1). Lineage (NCBI taxonomy): Eukaryota > Metazoa > Chordata > Amphibia > Anura > Leptodactylidae > Engystomops > Engystomops pustulosus. The sequence continues at coordinate 89,185,849 of CM033646.1, read as the reverse complement.
TACTATAGTCCCAGACTGCAATAATCAGCTGTAAGGTGTCTGTAATGAAGCTTTATTGATAATCCTTAGTTCCACTACAGCAAATAAATGTGTAGCTCCAATTGTCACTGGGGCCAAATATTTGTCTAGAACTACAATTATAAAATATACAGTTTCGACTTACATACAAATTCAATTTAAGAACAAACCTATGGACCCTATCTTGCAGCCAGATAATACCATATATCCACCCAATAGTAATACTTTATATAGTGCACACAGATTACACAGCACTGCACAGTGCTCGCCAAATCAGTCCCTGTTCTGAATGGGGCTCACAATCTGATGTTTTGTAATGTGGGAGGAAAGCGGAGGACCCGGAGGAAACCCACGCAAACAAGGAGAGAACATACAAACTGTTTGTAGATGTTGACCGTGCCCAAATAATAAACACATTCCCTCCCCTCATTCATAAAGCCATAACTTTTTTATTTTCCTATTTACAGAGATATGTGGGGGCTTATTATCTGCTGGACATTATGGGGGACATTTACTATGGTGTTTCGGCCTATTTTGTCTCAACGCCTGTTCTCCTTTTCAACCTATTTATTAGCAAGCGGCACCAGAAAAAAGTGAGATTTTCAGCCACCTTCGATTCTTTTCTGAAAATCGGCGTGGTTTAGGCGGTATGGAAACTCCGACACAATTAATATGTGTCATATACATTTTTTGGGCGCAACAAAGTGGTGGAGAGTAGATCAAAAGAAATTTGTTCTAGCAGGGGCCAGAATTCCAAGCTTCAGCAGGAAACTTCCATTGTCAAAGACTGTCAAAAAATTTCTTTAGAAAAGTGGTGGAGGCAAAATTGGCAACTGCACTCTGATGTTCATACAGATGGGGCATCAATTCTATGATGGACTCTGCAAATATTTCCAATGTGTAATCCAATTGGCAAAATGCTAAATTGTCATGAAATGTGTGTAGCTAACGTGAAGTCGGGCTGGGCAAGTGAATATTTTTTGGAGTCAGCTGCTTACTGAAACCCACCCGGGGCAGCTTAGTGTGTTCTCCTACTAGTGCTCCGGACACAAATTACTCCCAAAAAATAGTCTCAGCGCCAGAAATGTGTCTGCTGAGCACCACAAAAATAAATATATACATCTTTACCAACAGCTAGTTGGAAAGCAAGCCAGTGGAGATTACGACAATTTAGATAAATCTTCCCCAATGTACTTTTTAGTTGCACTCTTTAATATTCCAGGCAATGTACAGGAAAGCTGGGGAAAATTCCAGTACAGTAAAATTGTGGCACTTTTACTATAGGCTCTGTTTTTACGGCTTTCTTTGTGCTGTCCACATGACACCTCCCCCTTATTCTTTGGTTCGGTACTATCACAGAGAGACCAAATGTATGTAGGGTTTTTTTTTTAAGGTTTTAGAAGATTAAAAAAAAATAAAAATCTATTGTACAAAAAATAACTTTTTCATACTTCAGTGTACGGACCTATGTAAGGTGTATTTTTTTTGTGGAAAGTGCTGAAATTTTCATTTATATCAATATATAACATCATAGAATCTACACTGAGAAACTAAGTTTTAGGAAAGTGTTAGATATAACGTGAATAATAAGAGTAAGATAAGAAAAAAATTATAAAATTTCGGATTTCAAAAATTTTTTGAAATATAACGGATTAATGGTGACAGATTTATTGAATATATAACTTTTCATTTTAGGCCTTGTATTGAACATACCCAAGAGGCAATTTGGTATAATAAGTATAAATTGAATGATTTCAGAAGATTTTAATATTCATGCAGATATGATTAGAAAGTGGTTCTACGAAAAAATTATGGGCAATTGCAGCAATAGATGAAAAAATAATGATCAAGAAAGGTGATTGAACATTCACCAGGAAATATTAAATAAATTCTTTTTGTAATCAGGAAATCATTTAAATGAGATTGGAATACAATTAGGTGTTCCCTCCATGATAAACCATTTTATTAGCTATATTAGAGACTAGAACATACTTAAAATCCTGCAGCACTCTAATATGCCTACTTAAAGGGATTTTCCAATGAAAGAAAATTCTCAATCCCCTAGTGATGTTAACACTATGAAGATAAAGTAAGACCCCCTTACTTTACAATTTTACTGTCACGGGTGTCTCTGCGATCCACGACTCGAATCGCAGGCACACCCGTGCCCCTCTCTGTGGCGGCGCCCTCACTTACCTCTCCATGCTCCTGTTTCCTCCTCATCTGGTCGGCGCGCGGGTCCCCGCTCCCTAGGGCACGCGCACACCGGCTTTCGAAGATTTAAAGGGTCTACACACCACTGATTGGCGCTGGCCACTTTCAGGTTTTCAATTTAAGCCAACTGCTCCCATCAACCTCTGAAAGCTTCCTGAGAGTATTCCCTGTGTTCCTGTTCTGACCTCCCATAGTGACCCCGGACCTGACCCTGACTCTGCACCTCTGCCGCCTGCCTTGAATATCTGCCTGCTTCTGACCACAAGATCGTCTGCTGCTCCCATACCTCGACCTTGGCAGCCACCGCAGGCTAGTTGCACCTGTTGAACAACCTGGTGGCACTACGCGGCAGCAAGACCATCCTGCTTTGAGGCGGGCTCTGGTGAAGACCGGGTGGAATTTAGATTCCGGTCCCAGGTGTTGGTTAGTGTCGTCGTCTGCGGTGGCCCAGGGGGTTCACTGACCCCGAGCCTTGACATTTACTCAGTTTTATTGCTGTTTTAGCTCCTATCACTCAGTGATGGTCAGTGTATGATTCCAGGCTGTGGTTGGGGACTCTAAGCAGACAATTCATGATCCATCTAATTCTGTGAGCTGAAAATGTGTTTAGATTATCAGGGTATATACCATTTCATTCAGCTTCTGAACATCTTACTAGTATCTGACACATAGAAAGAGATAAGAGATGATGAGATCCATGACATACCTATTACACACAATGCAAACTACAATACATCTTGTCACGAACCCCAGTTACCGGTCTTCACACTCGGGGATACCTACTCTACGGAGTCCCAGAATTTAGCCCTTACGCTCCTCCCACTTCCACAAAATAGCGTCCTAGCACTAAATTTACTCCACGCAATCTCAGCACCCCATCCAATCCACTCCCACCACCCACGAGTTACTTACGCAAAGAAGGCCGTAAGCACCTCAACCACACTGACCCTGATGATTACACAGCACATGCGCTCACTACTTATACGATATTACAATTATAAATTCACACAGAACACGCAATCGCTTACTACATAGACTATGCTAAAAATTACCTCTGGTAACGTAATTCCCTTCGACGACAGGGGCGGAGAGAGCCATCCTTTTTTGTGACAAAAAAGAAACCAGCGCCAGCTGGCGAGGAGGATTTGCGGATGAAACCTCTTTGCAGATTTTCCTTAACATATTCCGACATAGCGGCAGTCTCAGGAACCGAGAGCGGATACACCCGACCCCGTGGTGGAGAAGATCCAGGCAGCAGGTCAATGGGGCAATCATAGGGACGATGTGGAGGAAGGATCTCGGCTTGTTTTTTGGAAAACACGTCTGCAAAGTCCCAGTACGGAGCTGGAAGTCCCTCCAGAGGCTTGGGAGACAAGGTAGCAGTCCTGACAGGAAGCGGATGTGGAACCGTCATGCAGCGTGAGGGGCAATCCGGACCCCAACGGAGAATCTCCCCAGAAGACCAGTCCAGAACAGGGGCATGATGCTGCAACCAGGGGAGACACAGCAGGAGAGTGGAAGTGCACTGTGGCAGCACAAAAAAGGAGAGTCTCTCTTTATGCAATGCACCAACTTGAAGGAGCAGGGGTTCAGTGCGAAACCAGATAGGCATGGAGAGAATCTGGCCACTGACTGAGGCAATGGACAAGGGCTTCTCAAGACGAACCACCGGGAAGTGATGCAGGGCGACCAGTGCAGCATCTACAAAGTTCGCTGCGGAGCCCGAATCCAGGAAAGCGGAAACCTGGACCGGAGTACCGGTGCCAATGCTGAGGAGTACAGGGAGAATCAAGCGTGGAGAAGCTTTATTCACACCTAGGGACGCTTCTCCTGAGAAGCCTAGGTGCTGGCGTTTCCCGGGCGTTGGGGACGTACAGGGCAAGTCCCGACGAAGTGCTGTGGGCTGGCACAATACATGCACAAGTTCTCCTGACGTCGTCTGGAACGCTCTTGTAGAGTGAGCCGGGTTCGGTCAACCTGCATGGGTTCCTCAACAGAAGATTCAGGCGGGACCTGGAGCGGCCAGGTGAGGAATGCGTCTAACACGGCCTTGGGGATACTCGGAGCGTAGTTCCTCAGCTCGCTCCTTAAACCGAACATCAATTCGAGTGGCCAAGGTGATGAGGTCACTCAGCGTAGATGGAAGATCCCGAGCTGCCAGTGCGTCCTTGACCTGCGCAGAGAGCCCTTTCTTAAATGTAGCGATGAGGGCTTCATCGTTCCAAGCAAGTTCAGAAGCCAGGGTGCGGAATTGAACTGCGTACTCTCCCACCGATGAGTTGCCCTGACGCAAGTTCAACAATGCAGACTCCGCAGAGGAGGCTCGTGCTGGTTCCTCGAAGACTGACCGGAACTCTGACAGAAACGCAGTGAGGCTAGACACAACCGGGTCATCTCTGTCCCAAAGCGGAGTAGCCCAGGCCAGGGCTTTCCCGGAAAGAAGGCTGAGGACAAATGCCACCTTGGACCGCTCTGTGGCAAATTGCGACGGCATGAGTTCTATGTGCAAGGAGCACTGGGTTATGAAGCCCCTGCACATCTTTGGATCTCCATCATACTTGCCGGGCAAAGAGAGGCGTAGCCTGGGTTCAGCAGCAGGAAGATAAGCCGGGGTAGCAGGGGTCGCAGCGGCCGCTTCAGGAGACTGTTGCTGATGTTGGGTAGCAAGTAGTTGTTGTAGCATGGCGGTGACTTGCTCTAGCTGATTCCGCTGTGCTGCAATCTGCCGGGACTGGTGGATCACGATGGTGGCGAGATCAGGCTGACTGGGAGAAGGAGCCTCGGCGGGATCCATGGCCGGATCTTACTGTTGGGATCAGTGGATCCTCTGGACCACCACGGGAGATGTAACTAGCCAACACCCGGAACCGGAGCCCAGCGGCACCTGGTATTCACCAGAGCACGCCGCAAAGCGGGTTGGACTTGTTGCGGCAGGATACCACTAGGTCGTTCCCAGGTGTGACTAGCCCACGGTGGCAGCCGAGGTCGAGGTACCTTAGCGGATGACAATCTGGTAGACAGGTCCAGGTGCAGTGACCCAGAGGGGCCACTTTGGTATGTTTTAGGGTTTTCCTGTACCTTTGATGGCAGATGTTATAGTTTCACTGTATAGGTAATGTATTGCACTGTTGTTTTACAGGTTTGCACAAACATTTTCAGATTGATATTGTTTTATACTTCCTATACTGTCTTGACATTCTGATTGAAATGTGATTTCTACAGTTATGTAAGAGCTGATAGGTCACTGTAGGGATCTTCTCTCCTCCTCTCTCACTCTTGGATTCACTCAGAATCTTCTGGAACCCTCCAGAAGTCCCTGTGTGAAGACCTTACATAGTGTGTTTACACAGGGCTCCCTGCTATTTGGCTGGGGAGACCCTGTGCAAGGTAAACACCCCTGTAGGAGGTGTGTTTTAGTTAGTGTTTCCCTGGGCCTAGACAAGTAGTGTGTGCTGGGCCTTAGCCAGGCAGAGGCCTGCTCCTGCTCTCTCCATCCATAACCTACCTTAAGCCGCTGCCCTGGTGGCTAGAGTCGAAGACTCAGGTTTGATATTTTGATTCAAAGCACACTATACGCATTTTTGAGCCCAGCTCCGCAACCAGGAGGAAATTTCGGTATTTTTCTTCAAGACATTCCTGCAGTTATTCGTCAGAGAAGATAACAGTAAGTCAAGGGCTTCTCTGCCTAGTATTGTCGCCTTTAATGGGTTCCCCAGCACAGTACGCTTAAGAAGACGGATCCGTTAACCGAGCCGGACCGCCTCATTACCCACGGTAAGCCAAGCTGTGGAAGTCCCCTGGATTGCAGTAAAGTCATTGAGCTAGGAGCCTCCATTTTCTTAATCTGAGACTGTTTCCTTAATCCTTGCCTACCCATCCCAAGAGAGAGAGGGAGAGTGAAGGAGATTACTAGTGAATCTATCAGCTATACTCCGCTAAGCAACTGTTATATAACAAATGACTGTGATAGTTTTCTGGCACCACATTCAGTAAAAAGTACCTGGTTCACCTGAACTTTGTGATAGAAGTTATTTACCCTGCACACTGCACAAAGGTGTTCCAGAAGAACTGAAGGGGTCCGTGTGGTACTTGGGAACTCTAGGGCTGCGTACCGCCACGTGACACTACAACACCCAGCAAGCCCATTGCTCCCAGGTTACTGCACAGGCACAGGGTCAGGGCAGGCGGCAGAGATGCAACGTCAGGTCCAAGTCCGGGGTCAGCAACGGGAGGTCCAGGCAGGTGGGAACGGGAACACAGGCACACGGAACACAGCAACACGGAGGAACTCAGGTAACACAGGACTCAGGAGCGGGAATACACAGGAATACACAGGAACGCAGGAATACACGGGAACGCAGGAATACTCGCTTGGAAGCTTTCTCTAAGGCTATGAGGCACAAAGATCCGGCAAGGAACACAGGAAGAGGCAGATTCTTAAAGGTGAGGTGTTCAGCCAGTGCACCAATTAGCGGTGCGCTGGCCCTTTAAATGTTCGGCCGGAGCCGCGCGCGCCCTAGGAGGCGGGGACTGCGCGCACGGCAGTCCGAGGAAGTGCAGGAGCTGGGAGAGGTAAGAGACACCGGGCAGCAGCGGGGGCACATGAAGGAGCACGGATGCGCCCGCGATCCGTGACAGGGATCGCGGGAGCACCCGTGCCAGTACCCCCCCCCTTCGGCCTCCCTCTCTTCTTGGGCCTGAGAAAACGTTGGAGCAGGCTCTTGTCCAGGATGTTATCCTCTGGCTCCCAGGATCTCTCCTCAGGACCAAATCCTTTCCAGTCTACCAGAAACAACCGTCTACCTCTCACAGTCTTAGTATCCAGGATCTCTTTCACCTCGAAGACATCGGTGGAATCAGCTTGTGGTACCGGAGGAGGAGTAATTTGTCGGTTGAAGCGGTTGAAGATGACTGGCTTAAGGAGAGAAACGTGGAAAGAATTAGGAATGCGCATGCTGGGAGGCAGACGCAACTTGTAAGCCACCGGGTTGATGCGGCCGAGAATTTCAAATGGACCCAAGAACCGAGGTCCCAATTTATAGCTCGGGATCTTCAGCCGAACATACTTGGCGGACAGCCAAACCTTGTCACCAGGAGCTAAAACAGGGAATGGTCGGCGTCTTTTGTCTGCTTGACGCTTGGTCTGGGCTGTAGCTCGGAGCAATGAGGTGTGGACTTGCTCCCAGATGGCTTTCAGATCACGTACCAGGTCCTCCACAGCAGGAACATCTGCAGACGTAGGTAACGGAAGAGGAGGCCGAGGATGCAGTCCATAGTTAATAAAAAAGGGAGCAGAACCGGCAGAAGTGGAGTCCAGGGAATTGTAAGAGAACTCCGCCAATGGTAGAAGAGATGCCCAGTCGTCCTGACGGGCAGAGACGAAGTGGCGGAGATAGCAACCTAAAGTCACCCTCTCCACTTGGCCGTTAGTCTGTGGGTGATAGGCAGAAGAGAAGTCCAAGTTCACCTGCAACTGGTTGCACAAAGATCTCCAGAATTTGGACACAAACTGAACTCCTCGATCCGAGACGATGTGCTGAGGGAGACCATGAAGCCGGAAAATATGCTGGAAGAAGAGGCTGGCGAGACGTGGAGCAGAAGGCAAACCTGGTAGAGGGACAAAGTGAGACATCTTCGAAAAGCGGTCAGTCACCACCCAGATAACGGTGTTGCCAGAAGATGGCGGTAGATCCGTAACAAAGTCCATAGCCACATGAGACCATGGGCTGGTAGGCACGGGTAACGGCAACAGAAGACCAGCAGGTTTAAGTCGTGAAGGCTTGTTGCGGGCACAAGAGGCACAGGAACCCACAAAATCCCGAACGTCCTTGACCAAATCAGGCCACCAGTAGAATCGGGAAATTAAGGCCACAGAGCGCTGCACCCCAGGGTGCCCAGCCACACGAGAAGAATGTCCCCAGGTCAGAATCCTCTTTCAGAGACCAGGTCGCACATAAGTCTTGCCGGGAGGCAGCTGCCGGAGGTCCACCGGCGCGGCAAGCACAAGTCTCTCTGGAGGAACAATATGCCTCGGAGCAGAGTCCTCCCCCATAACATCAGAAGCACGGGACAAGGCGTCAGCCTTGATGTTTTTCTCTGCAGGGCGAAAATGGATTTGGAAGTCAAAGTGAGAAAAGAAGAGGGACCACCGGGCTTGACGTGGATTCAAACGCTGAGCCGTCTGAAGGTACTGAAGGTTTTTGTGGTCCGTGAAAATGCTGACTGGAAATCGGGCTCCCTCCAGCAGATGACGCCACTCTTCCAAAGCCAGCTTGATGGCTAGAAGCTCCCGATCTCCAATGGAATAATTTCTCTCCGCGGAGGAGAAAGTTTTGGAGAAGAAACCACAAGTGAGTGTTCGTCCCCTGGGACCCTTCTGGGTAAGGACTGCCCCAGCACCCACGGAGGAGGCATCAACCTCCACCAGGAACGGCTTTTCAGTATCCGGTCGGGTAAGGACTGAAGCGGAGGAAAAAGCAGTTTTTAATTTCGTGAAGGCTTCTTCTGCTGCTGGTGGCCAGACACGGGGATTAGCACCCTTTTTCGTAAGCGCCACCATCGGCGCAACCAAAGATGAGAAGTGTGGGATAAATTGCCTATAATAATTAGCAAAGCCCAGAAATCTTTGTATAGCTCGCAGTCCCACTGGGCGTGGCCACTGAAGAACCGCAGATAACTTGGCAGGATCCATCTGCAAACCCCTAGCAGAAATTATGTAGCCGAGGAATGGAAGGCTCCTCTGATGAAAGTGGCACTTCTCCAGCTTGGCATAGAGGTGGTTTGTCCTGAGGCGGCTGAGAACCTCCCGTACATGAGACTGGTGGGACTCCAGATTGGCAGAATACACAAGGATGTCGTTCAGGTACACCACGACACAACTGTACAATAGGTCCCGGAAAATATCATTTACAAACTCCTGGAAAACGGCTGGCGCATTACAAAGTCCGAAGGGCATAACTAGATATTCAAAATGCCCATCACGGGTGTTAAAGGCGGTCTTCCACTCGTCACCCTTCCTGATGCGGATGAGGTTGTAGGCCCAATTTGGAAAAAATTCTTGCACCCCGCAGATGATCAAATAGCTCCGTGATAAGCGGCAGAGGATAGTGGTTCTTAACGGTGACCTTGTTAAGACCGCGATAGGGGCGGAGAGAGCCATCCTTTTTTGTGACAAAAAAGAAACCAGCGCCAGCTGGCGAGGAGGATTTGCGGATGAAACCTCTTTGCAGATTTTCCTTAACATATTCCGACATAGCGGCAGTCTCAGGAACCGAGAGCGGATACACCCGACCCCGTGGTGGAGAAGATCCAGGCAGCAGGTCAATGGGGCAATCATAGGGACGATGTGGAGGAAGGATCTCGGCTTGTTTTTTGGAAAACACGTCTGCAAAGTCCCAGTACGGAGCTGGAAGTCCCTCCAGAGGCTTGGGAGACAAGGTAGCAGTCCTGACAGGAAGCGGATGTGGAACCGTCATGCAGCGTGAGGGGCAATCCGGACCCCAACGGAGAATCTCCCCAGAAGACCAGTCCAGAACAGGGGCATGATGCTGCAACCAGGGGAGACACAGCAGGAGAGTGGAAGTGCACTGTGGCAGCACAAAAAAGGAGAGTCTCTCTTTATGCAATGCACCAACTTGAAGGAGCAGGGGTTCAGTGCGAAACCAGATAGGCATGGAGAGAATCTGGCCACTGACTGAGGCAATGGACAAGGGCTTCTCAAGACGAACCACCGGGAAGTGATGCAGGGCGACCAGTGCAGCATCTACAAAGTTCGCTGCGGAGCCCGAATCCAGGAAAGCGGAAACCTGGACCGGAGTACCGGTGCCAATGCTGAGGAGTACAGGGAGAATCAAGCGTGGAGAAGCTTTATTCACACCTAGGGACGCTTCTCCTGAGAAGCCTAGGTGCTGGCGTTTCCCGGGCGTTGGGGACGTACAGGGCAAGTCCCGACGAAGTGCTGTGGGCTGGCACAATACATGCACAAGTTCTCCTGACGTCGTCTGGAACGCTCTTGTAGAGTGAGCCGGGTTCGGTCAACCTGCATGGGTTCCTCAACAGAAGATTCAGGCGGGACCTGGAGCGGCCAGGTGAGGAATGCGTCTAACACGGCCTTGGGGATACTCGGAGCGTAGTTCCTCAGCTCGCTCCTTAAACCGAACATCAATTCGAGTGGCCAAGGTGATGAGGTCACTCAGCGTAGATGGAAGATCCCGAGCTGCCAGTGCGTCCTTGACCTGCGCAGAGAGCCCTTTCTTAAATGTAGCGATGAGGGCTTCATCGTTCCAAGCAAGTTCAGAAGCCAGGGTGCGGAATTGAACTGCGTACTCTCCCACCGATGAGTTGCCCTGACGCAAGTTCAACAATGCAGACTCCGCAGAGGAGGCTCGTGCTGGTTCCTCGAAGACTGACCGGAACTCTGACAGAAACGCAGTGAGGCTAGACACAACCGGGTCATCTCTGTCCCAAAGCGGAGTAGCCCAGGCCAGGGCTTTCCCGGAAAGAAGGCTGAGGACAAATGCCACCTTGGACCGCTCTGTGGCAAATTGCGACGGCATGAGTTCTATGTGCAAGGAGCACTGGGTTATGAAGCCCCTGCACATCTTTGGATCTCCATCATACTTGCCGGGCAAAGAGAGGCGTAGCCTGGGTTCAGCAGCAGGAAGATAAGCCGGGGTAGCAGGGGTCGCAGCGGCCGCTTCAGGAGACTGTTGCTGATGTTGGGTAGCAAGTAGTTGTTGTAGCATGGGACAAGTCCCGATGAAGTGCCCTGGACTGGCACAATACAGACAAAGGTTCTCCTGTCGTCTTCTGGAACGCTCTTGCAGAGAGAGCCGGATTCTGTCCACCTGCGTGGGTTCCTCAGCAGACGACACAGGCGGAGGCTGGAGCGGTCTTTGGAAGGCAGGTGCGAGGCGAGGAAAACGCCTTACCTGAGCTTGAGGATGCTCAGAGCGAAGTTCCTCGGTAGCTCTTCTGTCACTCTGTTCAGGCCATGCTGTTGCCATTAATTTTGGCAGAATGGTGCGATTAAGCAGCCTCAGCGGCATCCATGCATGTGCCCTGCGTGTCCTGTCCATTTCGTGGGTTTTTCCATCATGTTTGAGGTTCCCCAGGTGTTTGGCCAGCTTCCCTGTGCAGAGCCTGGTTCCCCTTGAAAAAATGCTCGAGTCTCCCATAGACTTCAATGGGACGTATCGAGACGAGCACTGAGCATCGGAAAGTTCGTCTCGAATAACGAGTACCGAGCATTTTAGTGCTGCGTCATCTCTAATAAATATACTTATTTTCAATCAATGTTAGAGATGTAAAATCCAAACCTAATGCAGCATACACTAACGGACACAAAAGAGTAAAATTGTGTGTATACCAAATAACGGTAGTAACCAGCCAATACAGCAATAACACACTGTGTATCAGTAATGAAAATGTAGTCAAAGATAAGCAGAGAAATAATACAATATCCAAGAATGAATTATCTGGAGATATACATTAGAAAGTTGTGAACCAATGGCTCGCCATATGCGAAACACGTGTCGGGGCATTGTCTGTGTGTAGTCCTTTCTTTGGTATAGTATTACAGCCATTGGTTCATTCATTTCATATAAAGTGGCCAACGATGTAACAGATCTCTTTCTTTCACTGTTCGACATAGCAGCAATTTCTTTAAGCAGTAGGTCCTGTCATCAGGACAAGGAGGGCAGGGCAATGCAGAACCATTGACAGGGACCCCCCATGGGGGGTCTAGTGGGACTGGGTTTCAAGGGCCCGCCCATTTTCCTATCAAAAGGGGGCCCAAGGGGCTCACAGTACCCACTAAACCCCCATGCTCGGGCCCTATATGAGGAAAAAATAAAATTAATCAGTAAGGCGCAGGCAGTGTCACAGCCGCACGACTCATTGATTTGTATGCGCCGTGCGGCCACTTACACTATGAGGGCCAATGCTGTGCACCGACACGTAGTTAGTGATGAGCCCGGGGCCGAAGAAACAGAAGGATGGGAGCCAGGGAGAAGACGTGCCGCAAGGAGAAGAAGGAACTGTGGGCCAGGGAGAGAAGCTGAGAGGTTCAGTAAAGGGGGCGTCTGGCAGGACAATTGATTAAAGGGCTTTGGCAGTTACATTTAATAAAGGGGCATCTGTGGTGGACATTTCATTAAAGTGGGCATCTGGGTGGACATTCATTAAGGGGGCATCTGGTGGACATGTCATTAAAGGGGGGCATCCCGGGTGGACCTTTCATAAAGGGGGGCATCTCTGTGAATGGGGGTACTATCTATATACTAAGGGAACATGTGAAGGGGCTGATCTATATATAGGTGGGCACGTGCAGGGACTATCTATATACTGAGTGGTAATAATAATTCTTTATTTATATTAGCACACACAGATTACGGAGCGCTGCACCAAAGCATGACAATTGGTCCTGTCCCCATGGGGCTCACAATAAACAACCATTAATGTTTTGGAGTGTGGGGAGGGAGGAAAAACGAGAGTACCTGGAGGAAACCACGCAACACAGAGAAACATACAAAACTCTTTGCAGATGTGACCTGGGTGGAAGCGAACAGGACCCCAGTGCTGCAGGCAGAAGTGCTACTCACTTCACCATGCTTCCCTAGGTTATAGGTTGAGGGGCTATATTAATATGGAATATAATGTTATTTGAATAAAAAAAAGCACCACAAGCAATTCCACAGAAGGGTTTAGCCATACCTCAAAAATTTGGACGCATCTTTTCTATGCTGGTGACTTCAGTATTTTTTAGTGTGCGGGGACCTACTGAGAGTTTTGTGTCCAGTTAATTTAAAGGAAATCTGCAATCAAAATCCACTCATGATAACAGGGAAACGTAGTTAATATACTGTATCCAGGCAATGACTGTGGTAATCCTCTGAATTGTTATAATGGCCTCCTTCATTCTAAAACTTCACCTTGTAGAATGATGCTAATTAGCCTAAAGGGCTCCATGGCGGTGTGGAAGGAGCCTTCAAGCATCAGATCACAAACTGTAATACTGTGCTTGAACACTTTCCCTCTCCAGCTGTTGTGCGGATTCATTTTGTAGCGGAAGGGGGAGGGTAACAGCCTATGAAATACAGTACAGATAATTTTAAAAGTTATTTTTGAAGGAAGGAATAAAATATAGAAAATACTAAAGCATGGTGCCGGGGTATAGGAGTAAGTGCTCTTTATGATTGAAGAATATTTACTAACTGACAAAGTCAGAGTATTAAATAACCATTACCAGTAATGATTATTAATGTAAGGTAGTCTTCCTCGGATTAGCCACACATACTCACAGTTTATGATAGGCGAACATCACTATAAGAGGGTCTTTCACGTAGTACATTATAGAGGGTGACTTCGCCAATCAGGGTGAAAAAATACAAATCGTTCAGGTAAGCGGCAGCGTCGTTAATTACGATGTGGCCGCAGAAACAGCATCAACCTGAAATGGCCCTTTGACCTCTTGCATAAACAATATCTGTCAATAAATGTAAGGTCAGTGGTTTTGTGTGATATGTACGTTGCCCCTCCCAAGCAGCCTCAATTATTTTCCTGAAATGTCTACCAAAACCTCCCTGTCCCTTGGGCTTGGGATTAGTACAATGGGATGGAACTCACTAGTAGACTCCTAAATGACACCTAATCCAGCATATGCTGACTAAGTAAGAAAACAGCCTCTCTGCGTACCTCTGTTATGTACCAATATGGCTTTAGGTTTACTGTTTACCATTAGGCTCATTTTTTTTGTATTAATCAATTTGTATTTTTTATGCAATGGCCTTATGACCTTGCACTTACCTCTGTTCACTGTCGGTAATTCTTATCTTTTGTGTATGCGTGAACTGAGTGCCTCACTTATTTGACCGGGCGCGTTTTTTTTTTTTTCCCCATAGTGGCAACAAATATTTAACCAAACGTCTGTGTTTTACAGAGAGTAGGTTTACTTCTGCCCTGGTGATGGAGTTTTTATGCATGGTGAGAACCCTGTAGCTCACCTCATCTATATAACGGAAGCCCCGCACCAGAAGGAGTTTCAGAGTGGGTGTCGGCTGTATGTTTACGCTGACATTTTACACTAAACACCCGCTTTCGGAGCAGCTCTGAGTGCGAGTGTTAAACCCTTCCAGATGAGCCTCAAGCTGACCGCGAGTGTAAGGGTCTTCCCCCTTGTGATGTATCCTGTGCCGCTTACCGGGGGGGGGGGTCTGTCAAGTGCCCTGGGGGCCGCCCAATAATCTTGGCAGTAGAGCCCTTACGGATATGACGTAACTGTCTGACAGCGTTACACTACTCTACAATAAATTAGCATTGGGAGAGCAGGGTATTGGACTTAACCCAACAATGCTCAAGTTCAACTTGTCTAAAGAAAAAAAGTTAAAAAATATAAGTTTAAAAGCATACCATAATGCAAAATAATAAATAAAATATAAGCCCTAATATAACACATTCCTGCCGGTGGGATATTGTGGGAGATTTGGCCCAATAGAGGGACCGTGTGTGTTTTGGTTAGCAGTTTTGGTGCGTGACCTTCTGCAGTTCACGACAAGTGACATTCCAAAGTCAGTCCACAACAGAGTCTAGCCTGTGTTTATTTCAGCAGGACAAAAATAAACCGCTTCACATTAGGCATCCAAAAACAAATAATATTCCTACCCGTCTGGTTGGGTGCTAACTAAACAATGTTCTCTGACTCACCATAACAAAAACACTTTGCTGCTCCAGGCACAGGGTCAAGGAGGCGTGACTCTCCAGCCTCCTTTCAGAGAGACAACACTTTCAGCTTGCTGAGCAGCTTTATTAGCCTGAATTGGGGCTGTTCCCACCACGGTGTCCAAGGTGCTGGACAAACACAACCTCAGCAATAAGGCCTTGCTAATAGCAAAACTAGGGGAAACATACCCGCCCGTCCACAGTTAACCCTTCAGTGTCTCAAATACCCGCCCCTCTGTGTGACCCTGTGGGGTCCCCCCTGCGAACACTTTTGGCCATCAGACAGTGGTGGGCTACTGAGACAGCTGCGCATCGGCCTTCCATGCATGTCTTTCATGCTCGGAATGTTCCACGTGGAATTTGAAATTCTTGCAACATAGGAACCACCTGTGACCTGGAGTGCTCTCTTTGGACTGACTCATCCAGTGAGGGGAGAGTGATCGTCACCAGTGTATGTATAAAACTGCGCCCACAGTAATACATCAGGATTCCAGAGCCCATTGTATCGCAAGCACTCCCTCTCAACTATGCTATAGTTCTTTTCAGGAGGTGTGTGGCTTGCGGGGCCCTCAGGAATGTCACGGGATGTTCCGCACACCCACTATAGTGGGATATTTCAGGACAGCTTCCCGAAGCCCACGTCAGAAGCGTCAGTCGTCAACAATAAAGTTTTTGTTGAAGGTAGGGGTGATCAGACCGGTCCCCTCGCACAACACCGTTTTTATAAGTCGCTGACCACGCCCCCTAATCAGCCTCTTCACAATCACTTTACATCACAACCCTGCACCATGGTCAGGTCAGTCAGAGGTGCCTGCTATGGTAGCAAAACGGGGAATAAATCGGCGATAATTAGCCTCTATGCCTAGGAAAGCCCTCCTTGCTTCTTGCTCATAGGGTCGTGGCCACTGCTGGTTATAACCTCAACTGATTACCTTGGGGTTTGATGACACCCGCCCATCCCACGGTACCCCAGCGGGTAACGGGCCTCTCCAGCACCCAGTGACCTTTTTGGGGGTTCGCGTCAACCTGCTGCCTCCAGGGAGTCTACCACTGCTTGAACCTTGGCAGGTGACTCTCCCAATCGTATATTGAGACATGAGTCATCCAGGTAGCGAGGCATATTCTGGTGATTTGGTTACGCACGAGAAATTAACCTCTGGCAATGTGGCGGGAGCCCCATGTAGCACAAAGGGGAGTACCCACGTACTGAAAAAAAGCCCATTAGGAGTAACAAAAGCTGGTCTTCTCTTTTGGCCCCCTCGTCAGCTCCAAGGGGCCTACAATCCGCACAATACCCCCTTTGCAGGTCAAGGGTGGTAGAAGGGCCTTTCCACTTGAAAGAAACACTCAGGCCTGTCCCAAGGTCAATCTCTATTCAAAACTAGGCAACCCTGGGCATGGCGATAACAGAGTAGAGATGAGCGAGCACTAAAATGCTCGCGGTACTCGTTATTCGAGACGAACTTTTCCCGATGCTCGAGTGCTCGTTCGAGTAACGAGCCCCATTGAAGTCAATGGGAGACTCTCGAGCATTTTTCAAGGGGACCAAGGCTCTGCACAGGGAAGCTTGGCAAACACCTGGGAACCTCAGAAAAGGAGGAAACACCACGGAAATGGACAGGAAACAGCAGGGGCAGCATGATGGATGCCTCTGAGGCTGCTTAATCGCACCATTATGCCACAAATTAGGGCAACAGCATGGCCATGACAGAGTGACAGAATGAAGCTAGATAGCATCTAAAACATCCAATAATTGACCCTGACACTATAGGGACTTCATGCAGAGGCAGCGGCAGCAGCGGCAGGCTAGAGAGTGGCATGGCGACATACCCTAAATGGACTCAGGCTAAACACTGGGTGGCAGAGAGGAACCAAAGGAGGTGAGCAGAAGCGCTCAAATAATATCGGTCACATGATAAAGTTTGCCAGTATATTTTGTGGATTACACAGCAGGGTGGCGACAAAGTTAACATGGAAGCCATGAAACAACCCAAATTCTGCTGACACAGCTCGTTTGATAAGGGGACCAGTATGGAGCAGGCAGGAACTGAGTAGATTAAAGGTGCTGCAGTTAAACTATGTTAGTTGGATCTTGGCATGGAGCTGCGCTCGCTGCCAGGCGAGCTTTCGCCAATCCAAGCCCCTGTCTCTAGGCTACTCCCAAACAGCACTTCTAAGAACCTTTTGTATAAGATCAAGTGTAATAGCGTTCTTATAAGTTTAGGATATGGCGGGTGAGGGGAATGGAAACAGATGCGCAGAAGCGCTGAAATATATTGGTAAATGATAAAAGTTTGCCAGTATATTTTGTGGATTACACAGCAGGGTGGCGACAAAGTTAACAAGTTTGTTGTGGAGCCATGAAAACAACCCAAAACAGCTTGCTGACAGCTCGTTTGATAAGGGGACCATGTATGCTACAGTTCATGCCAGCGATGCTCTGGCTGCCAGTCTCCTTTCGAACAGTTTAATAAAAAACCCCATCCATAAAGCTCTGTATAATGCTGCACCCCCCTACCTCTCCTCTCTTATCTCACTATCGCCCACCCGTGCTCTTAGATCCGCCAGTGATCTTAGATCAACCTCTACCCTAGTGCGGACCTCCCACTCGCGTCTCCAAGACTTCTCTAGAGCTGCACCAATTCTATGGAATGCTCTGCCCCGGACTATCAACTAATACCTAACCTCCAAGTTTCAAACGTGCTCTTAAACCCATTTCTTTAGGCAAGCCTAACACTCATTAACTGCATGAATTTTAATCTTCTACTAACCCGTCCTGTGTCGTCCTCCCATCTGTTATCCAGAACCAACAGGCACCAGACTTCTATGCAGTCCCATTCACCCTGGACCTGGTGACGGCTGAGTGGTTCAAGCGACAGCAATTCCATTTATTATATTTGTTCTATTCCCTAAGAAGAATGGCTTGACCATTAAAAATTCTTTTACCTCGTGTTACCACCATCATCTTCATAAACCGTAAGCTCTGGCGAGCAGGACCTCACTCCTGTTGTTCCATACAATGTTGTGCTCTGTTACATTACATTTGTATTTGTTTCCTAGATTTGTAAAGCGCACGATATGATGCGCTATATAAAAAGATTATATTATTATTATTATGAGGCAGTGAACTAGTAGTAGATAAAGGTGTGCTGCACTTAAAACTATGTTAGTTGTATCTTGGGATGATGTGGGCGCTCCGCTTCCAGGCGAGCTTCGCATCCAAGCCCCTGTCTCTAGGCTACTCCCCAAACAGCACTTCTAAGAACCTTTTGTATAAGATCAAGTGTAGTGTAGCGTTCTTATAAGTTTGGGATATGGCGAGAGAGGGGAATGTAAACAGATGCGCAAGAAGCGCTGAAATGAATATCGGTAAATGATAAAAGTTTGCCAGTATCTTTTTGGATTACACAGCAGGGGTGGCGAGAAAGTAACAATTTATGTGGAATGCCGTATAGTCTTTGGGCGGTGTGCCTTTTATCGGCTAGGCTCAGCGTTTGAGCACCGCCTGCTGTCGCTTAGCGACGGCACTGCTGCTGGCCTTAGAGCTACCGACTGATGGCGCCATGGCCACGGATGTAATTCGGAGGAGGAGGAGGTGGAGGAGGGGTGGGAGGAGGAGGAGGTATAGTATGGCCTTTGAGACCTGGACCGAGGTAGGCCCCGCAATCCTCTGCGTCGGCAGTATATCACCACCCAGGGTCAGACTCGGTCCCAGCGTGCACCAAGTTAAGTGTAGTAGCGTTCTTATAGTTTGGGATATGGCGGTGAGGGGAATGTAAACAGATGCGCAGAAGCGCTGAAATAATATTGGTAATGATATAAAGTTTGCCAGTATATTTTGTGGATAACACAGCGCGGTGGCGACAAAGTTAACAAGTTGTGTGGAAGCCATGAAAACAACCCAAAATTCTGCCTGACACAAGCTCGTTTGATAAGGGGACCATGTATGGAGGCAGTGAACTAGTAGTAGATTAAAGGTGCTGCAGTTAAAAAACTATGTTAGTTGGATCTTGGCATGGAGCTGGCGCTCCGCTGCCAGGCGAGCTTTTCGCCAATCCAAGCCCGTGTCTCTAGGCTACTCCCCAAACAGCACTTCTAAGAACCTTTTGTATAAGATCAAGTGTAGTAGCGTTCTTATAAGTTTAGGATATGGGGGTGAGGGGAATGTAAACAGAAGCGCAAGAAGCGCTGAAATAATATTGGTAATGATAAAAGTTTGCCAGTATATTTGTGGATAACCAGCTGGGTGGCGACAAAGTTAACACTTTGATGTGGAATCCATGAAAACAACCCAAATTTCTGCCTGACACACCTCGTTTGATAAGGGACGATGTATGGAGGCAGCTATATGACGATTTTGGAGGAGCAATGGAGACAACGTGTGGAGGCTGCTATGGAGACAATTTAATTTGGATAGTGCCTGTATGTGGCAGTCCAAAAAAGTTTTCAAACCAGAGGAGGTAGGTGGCCCTCCAGAAAAATGGAATAGATTGAGTGCCTGTATGTGGCAGTCCAAAAAAGTTTTCAAACCAGGAGCAGGTAGTGGCCCTCCGAAAAAGGAATAGAATTGAGTGCCTGTATGTGGCAGTCCAAAAAAGTTTTCAAACCAGAGGAGCAGTAGGTGGCCCTCCAGAAAATGGAATAGATTGAGTGCCTGTATGTGGCAGTCAAAAAGTTTTCAAACCAGAGGAGCAGGTAGGTGGCCCTCCAGAAAAATGGAATAGATTGAGTGCCTGTATGTGGCAGTCCAAAAAGTTTTCAAACCAGAGGAGCAGGTAGGTGGCCCTCCAGAAAAATGAATAGATTGAGTGCCTGTATGTGGCATCCAAAAAGTTTTCTAAACCAGAGGACGGTAGGTGGCCCTCCAGAAAAAATGAATAGATTGAGTGCCTGTATGTGGCGTCCCAAAAAGTTTTAAACCGAGGAGCAGGTAGGGGGCCCTCCAAAAATGATAGAATTGAGTGCCTGTATTGCACTCCAAAAAAGTTTTCAAACAGAGGACGGTCGGTGGCCCTCCAGAAAAATGATAGTACTTGAGTAGATCGTATGTGGCCAGTCCAACAAGTTTTCAACCAGAGGAGCACGTGTAGTGTCGGCCCTTCCCCTCCATGAAAAATTGAATAGATGTGAGGCTGTTTTTATTGGATTCACCCCAAATAATTGTTTTAAAAACAAGAGGACCGGCCAGGGTCGGTGGGCCTCATACGAAAATTAAATGAATAAAAGTTGACTATGCTATTGCAGCCAGTGGGCCTGTTCAAAAATAGCCAGTTTCTCTGCTTACTGTACACAGAGGAGGAGAGGAGGAAAATGAGGAGATAGCATCTAAAACATCCAATAATTGACCCTGACACTATAGGGGACTTCATGCAGAGGCAGCGGCAGCAGCGGCAGGCTAGAGAGTGGCATGGCGACATACCCTAAATGGACTCAGGCTTCAAACCAATGGGTGGCAGAGAGGAACCAAAGGAGGTGAGCAAGAAGCGCTCAAATAATATCGGTACATGATAAAAGTTTGCCAGTATATTTTGTGGATTACACAGCAGGGTGGCGACAAAGTTAACATGGAAGCCATGAAAACAACCCAAAATTCTGCCTGACACAGCTCGTTTGATAAGGGGACCATGTATGGAGGCAGTGAACTAGTAGTAGATTAAAGGTGCTGCAGTTAAAACTATGTTAGTTGGATCTTGGCATGGAGCTGGCGCTCCGCTGCCAGGCGAGCTTTCGCCAATCCAAGCCCCTGTCTCTAGGCTACTCCCCAAACAGCACTTCTAAGAACCTTTTGTATAAGATCAAGTGTAATAGCGTTCTTATAAGTTTAGGATATGGCGGGTGAGGGGAATGGAAACAGATGCGCAAGAAACGCTGAAATAATATTGGTAAATGATAAAAGTTTGCCAGTATATTTTGTGGATTACACAGCAGGGTGGCGACAAAGTTAACAAGTTTGTTGTGGAAGCCATGAAAACAACCCAAAATTCTGCCTGACACAGCTCGTTTGATAAGGGGACCATGTATGCCTACAGTTCATGCCAGACGCTGCTCTGGCTGCCAGTCTCCTTTCGAATACAGTTTAAAATAATAACCCTCATCCATAAAGCCCTGTATAATGCTGCACCCCCCTACCTCTCCTCTCTTATCTCAGTCTATCGCCCAACCCATGCTCTTAGATCCGCCAGTGATCTTAGATCAACCTCTACCCTTAGTGCGGACCTCCCACTCGCGTCTCCAAGACTTCTCTAGAGCTGCACCAATTCTATGGAATGCTCTGCCCCGGACTATCAGACTAATACCTAACCTCCAAAGTTTCAAACGTGCTCTTCAGCATACTCTCCCACAGATGAGTTGCCTTGGCGCAGATTCAACAACGCAGTCTCGGCAGAAGAAGCCCGTGCTGGTTCCTCAAAAACGGCCCGGAACTCCGCCAGAAAAGCTGCAAGAGTAGTCGTGACCGGGTCGCCTCTGTCCCAAAGAGGAGTGGCCCAGGCCAGGGCCTTCCCAGAGAGAAGACTGACGAAAAATGCCACCTTGGAACGCTCCGTGACAAATGCCACCTTGGAACGCTCCGTGACAAATTGCGAAGGCATAAGTTCTATTTGTAGGGAGCATTGAGTAATAAAACCCCTGCACTGTTTGGGGTCTCCGTCAAATTTGCTGGGCATAGACAGCCGTAGTCGTGGTTCAGCAACAGGAAGGCAGACCGGGGTTGCAGGAGCCACGGGAGCAGACACGGGAACCTGTTGCTGTTGCTGGGCGCAGGAGCCACGGGAGCAGACACGGGAACCTGTTGCTGTTGCTGGGCGGCTAGTAGTTGTTGCAGCATGGTGGTAACTTGATCCAGCTGTTCGCGCTGAGCGGCAATCTCCCGGGATTGCTGGACCACTATGGCGGCAAAGTTTGGTCGAGTGGGAAGCGGAACCTCGGCGGGATCCATGGCCGGATCTTACTGTTAGGATCAGTGGATCCTCTGGACCACCGCCAGCGGCTAGTCTATCCCAGGGTCACCTGATCTGGCCAGCCAACCACTGCTATCGACGTGTAAGGGTACCACGTCATGCTGGGTGGAGTGCAGAGTCTCCTGGCTTGTGATTGGCTCTGTTTCTGGCCGCCAAAAAGCAAAACGGCGGGAGCTGCCATTTTCTCGAGCGGGCGAAGTATTCGTCCGAGCAACGAGCAGTTTCGAGTACGCTAATGCTCGAACGAGCATCAAGCTCGGACGAGTATGTTCGCTCATCTCTAGTTGCTATATATAAGGTACTAAAGCAAAGTATAAGGAGCCATATCAGAAGGTATGGTTACCTTGGGAGATGAAGACTGACAGAATTCCTAAAACACATATTATAAGAAAGTTTTAAATAACAAAATCTGGAACAGAGTACCTTCAAACACCTTATGTGTAGTTCTGGTGTCATCACATATCTCAGCCCCCATGTGTGATCACAACATCTGCACAGATGAAGTTCTAGATGGCGTGAAATGGCCTCCACACAGGTTACCTGCTGATCCTCCCCTTCCCTACACATAATGTTTGTCCTATTTGTAAGTATGTAATCTTGGAATACAGCTTAAGGATATATGAAAGATTGGAGAGTGTCATCCTATTTCTACATGTACCTTTGAACCATATTTTTCATTTTACAAGGTTTTGGAAGGATATGAGCACTGCTGCCTTCTAGCAATATAAAGGTCATTTTAGCATACATAAATAATCCTATTCAGTGCAAACAAGCCCTAAAAAGGCATACAAAAACAAGAGAAGTGGGAGTGCTACTTTATCTTTGCTGAACAAAATCTGCATTATTTATAGTCATTCATACGAATTATTGATATTTAGCCCCCAGAAGGCCATGTAAGAAGATGAAAGATTTAAAAGAATTATTAACTGAATAATTACATTCATTTACAGTTTATTTCCTCCAATTCTTTCTACAAGTAATTTAGCTAAATGTGTTAGATTGTTTGTTCTTATAAAGATTATGGTGGGAATTTATTGTGCTGATTGTATGCATTTTTAGAAGACCAAAGTGACAGACTTTGGAGATCACATTGTTTGCTGCTAATAAGAGGAATAGCCCTCTTCATTCAGACATGGGGTTTAGATATTGCCGCTAACAACCACGATCGGTGCTTAATTGCCACTGGCAAAGACGCCGGTGGCATTTAAAAGATATCTTGGTTGAGATCACTGCTCCCCATGACATCTTCAGGGAGCGGTGATTGCTTGCCACAACAGCCTTGTGTCTCTGTATGGTTTCTGCAGATTCGTTGGCACTTTGTAATGAATCCTATGTAGAATCGCCATTTACTGCAATACAGTAGTATTGCAGTATATGGTAGGAACGATCAGACAATCTAGAGTTAAGGTACCCTAGAGGGTTTAAAAAATGTTTAAAAAAAGGGTTACATTTTTAATTTAAATTTAAATCACCCCCGTTTCCTTAGAACTGATATAAAATTAAACAAACAGTAAAAATCACAAGCATGTTAGGTATCGCCGTATCCTAAAATGCATGATCTATCAAAATATAAAACAGTTATTGTCGGTGGTCAACTGCATAATGGGAAATAACGCCCAAATGTCCGAAATGCGACTTTTACACCATTTTACATAACATAAAAAATCCACAGCTTTGGATTTTACGGCTAAATACTATATTGTACAGCTTCTTATGGCTTTTTGTAAATAAAATGTTATAGGATACCTTAAAACATATACAACAAACATATCAGAAAATGCCTAAATAATTGTCCTAGCCCACAAACCCAGGGTAAAACCGTTCAAGAAACCCTAAATCATCTCCATTTCAACTTGTACTAGAATACCATATCTTTTCCTACTGCTTTATTATAACAGTAAGTTAATCAAATTACTAACAGTGGGAGACTTCTCTGTACCCCATGAACTATATATAGCTTGGATTATCAGGGTACAAGGTTCATATACACTTTCATTTACCTTTTGAACATTCTACTAGTATCTGACACATAGAAAGAAAGATGAGACAGATGAGAGATGACACCTTTTTATCTTACAGTTAATCATTGCAAATACAGTAAATTACCAGCATACATAAAATTTCTCCAGAAGTCACAGTGGTCAAAAAGAGCGGTTTGAAGCTAAGAGTCGTCTGGTAGTTAAATTTTCTTAAGTAGGGGACTTCCTGTTTCAGTATTACATATGCTAAAGAAAGCATTTTGTTAAAAAAACATTCACTTTTTTATGAAAATATTATCCTGATTGTGGTTTACAGTACATAATACACCTGGAAGTGGAAAGAGCCATTAACAAAACTATGAAAAAGTTGGTCTGTGTCTATGCAGAGTCTACAGCATTTAAAGAAAGAGAAGAGCGTGTTCTGTGGACAATGAATACATGACATTTTTCTGAATATAGGGTCGTTAAACTTTAAAAGGGTTTTTCCACTAAGTAAACGTATTCCTCTAGCCACAGGCTAGTGAGAGAACCAACTTCTGAAAAGTCAGTTCAAGGGTTTGACTGCTTGGTGAGCTAAATTCATACCACTGTAAAAGGAACTAGAGCCGACACATTTTTTGACTCCATGGAGAATAAATATCATACACTGATAGCACCCACCTGGTGTAGATTTGCGCAAAAAACAGCGCTGGTATTTCGAAAGAATGCAGGCATGGGGTGGGCCACTCCACCGCACCCCTCTATGCCCCCTTCATGCCCACATTGTGTGGAAGTGGCGTTGTTTCTGTAAGAATCACAAATTCTTGTACAGTGAGAGAATTTAGGATTCTTTCACTGCTTCTATGTCATAAAACTGGCATAAAAGCAGTGATAAATTTCCCCCAATATCTGCAGTTTTTAAGGGATTTGGAGTTCTGTATAAAAAAACAGAGCCAAAATACTATGGTGTCATATTGAAGGTAATAATTATAGCATTTCAAGGCTTTTGTTATAATGTTGTGAAACTGTGTTGAATTGCTATCGCTCAAGCTACCTGGAAATCAGGTTGGACACACACAGCTCAATACAAGTTCAATGTTTTATAGTTAGAGTCAAGGACATCTTAAGGACATCTTTGGGCAAGGGGCCCCACTTGGTCCTAGCAATAAAGATCACAGTCAAAGTTATAAAGAGAAAGGAAACCAACATAAAATGCAAATCATGACAAGTTGAGTAATACTGAACATTGCATTTAGATTTTTGTAGCTTCTCTTACTAAAAGTGGTTTGCAAATTCACTTTGTATTGATTGCTTTATATTCTTTTAACAAAACACAGTTTTAATTCATCAAAGTAGCCCTCCTTTTGCTCAGAGAAAATTTTTGGACACTTTGCATTTAACACTCTCTCTGAAACATTTAGGGGGGATATTATCATACAATATGATAGCCCTGCTGCTGTTGGCGCTGGCCAATACATCAATAGGCTTCAGCCTCTTGATGTATCCGGCGGGGTTCTGCGCAGCGTTTATATCTACGGCAGGCCCTGTCTGGTGTAGAAATAAATGCAGCCAGCTGCATACATGGCTCACTCCCAGCAGCCCGCACTCTTAGCGCGCCTGGTTGCACCCCCTTCATGCCCCTTCACGCCTCTCTGGTGTGAAAGCGATGGTTTGGGAAAAATAATCGCAAGTGCTAGCAATAAGCTAGCATTTGTGATTATTTTAGGGCTTCTATGGCACTGAAGTGGAGCAGAGGTCCTGATCACATATTTGTTATTCTTGGGGACCAAAAATATCTTAATGCACCATTATAGAGCACAGAGTCTATTGCTTTAAATTGTACTGGTGCCCCAAGTGTGTCAATGTGTCCCAACCCCCATCTCAGGAGCCCCAAGAACACGCAACATATTATTACGGGCCTGGCCACCATACACCAGCGTCAGGCCTCATTCATCTCTGGGAAGAGCTCGATCAAATGCCAACCATCTGATGTAATGAACCGTTGTAATGAACCAACAAAGGACATTTAGCTCCCGTTTTTTTGCTGCTTAAATGTAGAATTGACAGAATTAAAAAAATCAGTTATTCCAAGTATGTTAGGTCTTGCAAATAATCGCTACAAGATGATAACTCAGTTAATAACTAATAAGTCAGTTGTAGAGTAACAACTTAACTATTTTGTACTGGCCAGACCTGAGCAGGCTTTGTCTGTGGGCAACTGACCACTAAGCGTATGATTTTAATCATATATTTTTGAGGTATTGTTTTTGTAAATTTTTACATGTACATTTTTACATTTTTAACCAATGTTAAATGTTATTGTGTGTAATTATTTATTACTCTTGCTGTGTATTGCTGCTTGTACAGTAAGGTAACAAACTCATTTCCCTTTGGGAAATTAAATATTTTCTTATCTTAGTATGCAGTGAGCTCATAAGCTCTAATATTGGCATTTGCAAGAAGCTAAAATAATATATTTTTGTACATATTGGGGTTCAAACTCTACATTAGACACACAGTATTGAAAGCATATTGAAAGTACACAATTATGACCTTACTTTTCTTCTAAATAGGAACATTCACTTTAAAGTCATGAAAAAAATGGATTAAAAAATATTATTCGAATATTGCACACAATTTATTTCATTTTCTGAATCATATACATTGAACCTTAGACCTAAATTATCTACAGAACCTTTGTTTGCACATGATAAGATAACACCTAATAATGGTTGAAAGATTGAACTGCCCTTCCTCTGTGGTAAAAGTGTTTAACAAAGTTATTATTGGCCTTTTTGCTTCTAAACAGACGGGTGTGGACATGCTATTTTTTACTTTTATTTTTTACTGGTATTGTAATAGACTTTGACCACTCAGTGTTAAAGCTTCAATATAGTCCTACTGAGCATAAATTCAAAGTACAAAGCCGAAAGCTACTGGAATGATCCCATCTTGGTTTTCAAGATGACTTCTAACGCATTATTAGGACTACATATATATAAAGCTTAAAGTCACTGACAACTTCCTTTAAAATCTTCTTTAATAAACACTATTTGCAAAATTGCTTTCATTTTCATTTGAAGCACAAAACAGTAATTGTAATTATTGTGCATAAATCTAAATTATGTGACATGTAGGTATTTTAATGCATCATGCTTTTTGGCCTATAAGGATGAAAATTCAGCAAGAGCATGTTTTGTGCAGTTTAGAAAAGTAAATGGACTAAAGTACAGTAGATTACCACCATCCAAACAGTTCACAGTGGGCAGAGAGGTCCGTTTTTAACTAGGGGCCGTCTGTAAGTCCAGGGTTCTTAAGTCGGGGACCGTCTGTATATTATTACTACAATATTATTGACCAAACCATCTTCCAACTGTTACTCAAACTGAGATGGTACAAGATGGAGACTTTCGGCAATTTATTATTTAAATACACAGTGCAAACCTAATATAGACAGTGTAAAAATGCAGCATAATCTGAAAGCTTAAAGGGGTATTCTCGCCTGGGCATTCACGTTCAGTTTGATAAATCTGCCATATATAAACATTTCTTCAATTAGATGTTATTAAAAAAATGTTCCTGTGTGAAGATAATTTTTTATAAATGTAGTGATTTTGTCCCTTAGAAACGAGATTGCTTCCTCGGATACGGCCACCTCTGCCTGAGAGATTGCACAAATAAACAAAAAGGTTTTGGTATATGAAATGTCCGGAAGTTACTGTATGTCCCACAGCCGTCCTGTAGTAATGATCGCTGAAGAGGACGGGCAGGACTTTATAGCCCAAGTCTGGCCACCGCTGCCAGAGTGGGATGTGGTCGTATCCGAGGAAGCCATCTGGTTTCTAAGGGACAACATGACTACAACAACAACATTTATGAGAAATTATCTTCACACAGGAACATATTTTTTAATAACATACAATTGAAGAAATATATGGAAGATTAGTGAAACTGTATGTGAGTGCCCAGACAAGCATACCCCTTTAAGTATTAAAGCAACTGATGTAAGGAGGTGCTTTTTATTGGGACTGTTATTGGTGAAGGGTAGTACAACCAAATTCATGAAGGGTGTGCAGTGGATATCACTGTCTGAGCAGAAGAGAATTGTACCATATTCAGATTGCCCAGATTGAGACATGGAAATGATAAATGAGAATGATAAAATGTATTTTGACATTATATCCTATTCTGCTGTGTGAATCACTTTCTGAAGACTACAGTTGCTCTGTATGACATACTGTCATGTTTTTCTAATCTTATATCGATCAACCTACGTAGGATACTGATACAGTGAGTTGTTTATGTCTTTTATTTATCTTGTGCACAACATTTTACCTGCATGGGGCCATTACATTCCTTATGGCAGTCATGGTAATGGGATCCAAACTATTGTACAGAATTCTACTTTTCGAAGAAACTCAATGGGGGGTATTTATCAGGGTTTCTGTGCCAAGACACTGGTGTAAAAGCCCTGGAATAATCGCAAATGCTAGCTTATTGCTAGGACCTGCAATTATTTCTCCCTTTCTGCTGCCTCCCGCCAGGTTCAAAGAGGGTGTGGCCAGCAACAGATTGGGCACAGCCAGCGGAGGAGTAAGATGGCGCAGGGAGTTCATGTTCTCACAATGATACATTAGCTGCAGTTGGTGATTTTTTATAAGCCAGCTGCACTTATTTCTTGATGTACATAGCCACGCCCGGAGGGTTAGCAGGGTTATCATACACCAGCATATGAGCGCAACCGTATGATAAATAACCCCCAATAGCTCTGATATGTATGCTTCTTTTTACATTTATAATTACCTGTGTAGGGGCTTCCTTGCTCCATCCTTTTTGCTTTCAAGAAAGGGTACCTTTACCCATGCACCACCATTGCAACTTTGCTAAAAGGTGGTAACCTTCTGCTGTTTTAAAGCACACGCAAAAACATATATCCAATTACTGCAGCTCTCTTGTTACCTTTAGATTATTCGTAGACATGGTAATCATGTGTACTCATGAAATTTGGCCCAAATAACCAGTGCATGCCATTTGTTTCTCTGATCCAGCTCCTGACACTACTCAGTCCCAAGGGATTTAGTTCTGGTACAATGAAGAAACTACCGTATATTCCGGCGTATAAGACGACCTGGTGTATAAGACGACCCCCCTACTTTCCTGTTTAAAATATAAAGTTTAAGATATATTCGCCTTCTAGATACCCTTTCCAACGCATAAAAACACCGGTAAAAATTTAAAAAAAACAGATTTTAATTTAACATGGTCCTTTTTAAATGTAAATTTTGACATGCAGGTATATAGCAGGAAAACTGTCGCTCAAAACATAAATACAACAACATTACCATTACAGCACAGGCCCCGTAGGATACAGCAAGCCCCCAGTAGTATACAGCACGCCCCCAGTAGTATACAGCACTGCCCCAGTAGTATACAGCACTGCCCCCAGTAGTATACAGCCACAGCCCCCAGTAGTATACAGCACTGCCACCAGTAGTAAACCAGACAGCCCCCAGTAGTATACAGCACAGCCCCCAGTTAGTAGCACATGCCCCCAGTAGTTATACAGCACTGCCCAGCATTAAAAAAAAAACAAAAAAAACTTATATACTCACCCTCCGGTGGCCCCGATGTGCGGCGCTGCTCCCCCGATGTCCGCACCGTCTTCTTTCTTGCTGGGCGCCGCCATTGATCTCCCCGGCTCGGCGCCTAGTATGATGCGCCGCGCTGACGTCATACTAGGCGCCGACCCGGGAAAGACTGGTGGCGCCCAGCAGAAGAAAGAAGACGGCGCGGAAAGACTGAAGACAGCACAGCGCGGAAACGGGGCCAACGTGAGGGTGAGTATGCGCCCCCAATGTCTTTTTGAGGCTGCCGGCAGCTTTTTGAGGCTGCCGGCACCATCGCTGTGCAAACACCGCGATCGGGTGAAATTTGGTTCCAAATAACCGTGCATGCCATTTGTTCTCTATCAGGCTCCTGACACTACTCCCCAGTCCCAAGGGATTAGTTCTGGTACAATGAAGAAACTACGTATATTCCGCGTATAAGACGACCTGGTGTATAAGACGACCCCCCTAACTTTCCGTTTAAAAAATAGAGTTTAAGATATATTCGCCGTTTCTAAGACTACCCCTTTCAACGCAACAAAAAACCGGTTAAAAATTTAAAAAAAAAAACAGATTTTAATGAACATGGTCCTTTTTTAATGTAAATTCTTATGACATGCGGTATATAGCAGAAAAACTGTCGCTCATAAACATAAGGCATACAACACAACATACCCTTCCATACAGACAGGCCCCAGTTAGTATACACACACCCCAGGTAGTATACAGCACAGCCCCACAGTAGTAACAGAACACCCCAGTAGTATACAGCACTGCCCCCAGTAGTATACAAGCACAGCCCCCAAGAGTCTACGCACAGCCTAGATACAGCACTGCCACCAGTAGTATACAGCACAGCCCCAGTAGTATACAGCACATCCCCCAGTATATGCAACAGCACGCCCCCCGTAGTATACAGCCTGCCCCAGAATTTAAAAAAAAAAAAAACTTATTACTCACCCTCCGGTGGCCCGAATTGTGCGGCGTGCTCCAACGAGTCCGCACCGTCTTCTTTCTTCTGCTGGGCGCCGCCATTGATCTTCCCCGGCAGGCGCCTAGTATGATGCGCCGCTGCTGACGTCATACTAGGCGCCGACCCGGGGAAAGACATGGTGGCGCCCAGCAGAAGAAAGAAGACGGCGCGGAAGACTGAAGACAGCACAGCGCGGACATCGGGGCCAACGGAGGGTGAGTATGCGCCCCAATGTCTTTTTGAGGCTGCCGGCAGCTTTTTGAGGCTGCCGGCAACCATCGCTGTGCAAACACCCGCGATCGGTGCTAGCACTGATCGCGGGTGTTACCGGTAAGCCTTTGCTGCAATATGCAGCAAAGACTTACCGGCTATGGAGAGGGCTCAGCCCGTGAGCCCTCTCCATGCACCGGGACCGCCGCCGTATAAGACGATTACCGGCGTATAAGACAACCCCAGAGAAGACAGAAGATTTTTCTGTCTTCAAAAGTCGTCTTATACGCCGGTATATACGGTAAACTCTCATTGAGGAGAGGAGCACTAGTCATCTGGTGCAGGAGCTGCTCAGTAAATCTCCTGAAACTGGGGAACCCCTTAACGAACAGTCCCTTTTTTGTTTTTGAGTTTTCATTTTTCACTCCCCACCTTCACAGAGAGACCATAGCCCTTCAGACTCATTAGCATAAAGTTTAAAGTTTATTTTAGAGGAAAGGAGGACATGGATAACAAATATACCTTAAGGAGATTACCACAGTCATGGTGCCTGGAACTATGAGTAAGTGTCCCTGGTTTATCCATCCTTTAAATACTAAACTGGTAGCATGCATCCAGGGGTAATGTTGGTGATCTGGCTTGCAATAGACTGTGTGGACCAGCAATACATTGACCTTGTAAAGGACCAGTTGTTTCAGACCTAAATGTTTCCTAACAGAAAATGTCACTACTCTTTGCATAACCTATACATGTACTACCATGTACAAGCAGACAAAAATTCTTCATATTGCTATAACTACAATTATTAGTCAACACAATGAAAATAATAATGGTATGGGGGTGATGCAATGCACTGAATAAATCTGTCAATAAACACCTTAACTAACATAGTTCCATTTAATTTTAAGAAAAAGAAACACAAGCTACCTAAATACTAAGTCCTTTATTAGGTTTTAAATACATAAGTAGCTTTGTCCTAGAAATAGGGCACCTGCGCAAAGAGTATGTGGAGACACATAAAGTAAATATGTGATCATGAATAATCTAATGCACGTACTAATGGGGAAAATACAGGTAATGTACATATTACTTAGTAGTAAAGTAGGACTTTACAGCCAATAAAAGAACACTCTGTAATTGATATGCACATAGTTCTGTCAAAAAACTTTTGAAGGTAGTATTTTAAGTCTACTTCTTAAAGTTCCACGAATATGGAAAACCACCATGCGGCCATGGGTAAGACAAAAAAAACATGCTTAACCTGCTCCAGCTCTCCACTCTGGCACTTCCCAGCTCCAGTCCCCATTCCTTCTTCACTTCCTTTGTCATTCCCATGGACTGAAGAGGCCATTCATTAAATGAATGGGCCTGTGACAGCCACACTCACCCAGAACTTCCATTTAGGACACAGGCCCAAAACCATAAAAACTCTAGTTCTCCTATCCTATACTGACTTTTCTTTCGCATTATCCTATATTACCACTCTGTCCACTTTTTAACCCTTTTGTGCACCACAAAATAATATAATGTTGTGGTGCTACATGGCATGTATAGAGAGAGCTCACAGGCTGAGGTCTCTCCACACACAGTGGGTGTCAACTGACACCCACCTCTAACTGCCACAGTCTGTGCTGGCACCAATTGAAGCAGTTAACCTGGTAAAAGTGCTGCCGGCGGGTAGCATCTTGGATGGCTGCTCGCCCTCTCCCCCTAGTGGCTTCAATAGATAGCACCAACTGGTTGCTATTGCAGCCTATAGCCTCATAGAGACTTGTAGGCCTGCTATGGATACAGGATACAGGCTACTAGTGATCAGCAGTAAAAGTAGCACATACTGCAATACGGTAGTATTGTAGTATATAGTATGAGTAATCAGACCCTCAAACTGCAGCCTGTATACTGGGGCAGGAGCTGTATACTGGGGGGGGGGGGGGGGGGGGGGGGGTACAGGCTGTATTGGGGGGGGGGGGGTCTGCAGGCTCTATACAGGGGGGCACGGGCTGCATGCTGTATACTGGGGACAGGGGGCTGCAGGCTGTATACTTGGGGGCAGGGGCTGCAGGCTATATACTGGGGTCAGGAGCTGCAGATTATTTAGTTTTTTGTGTTAACATTAGGTAACTCAGGTTATATGTGGGTCGGCTTATACTCGAATATATACGGTAAATCGCCCCCCTTTCCCCAGAACACATATAAAAATAAACAGTAAAATCCTAAACATGTTAGGTATCATTACATATATATATTATTCCCGGTTGTAAAAACTGTAATGGAATATAGCCCCCAAATGTCCAAATCGCCACTTTTCTATATATTTGAATAAAAAAATGATGAAACTTCCATATAGGTCTTAAATTGATATAAATCAAAAGCCAGCACTTGCCTCAAAAAATGACAGCGTACAACGAAGTCCAACAAAGGTATGAAAACGCTATTGGTCTCAGAATTTGCCAAAATGGCAGATTTTTTTTTTTGCACAAAGGATTTACATTTTTTATAAAGCTAAAATCTAAGAAAACCTACACGAATTTGGTATCCATGTGATTATACCCGACCCAAAGAAAAAAAATGGTAGGGGTCATTTGAAGCACACAAAGACAGTTGTAAAAACAGAGCCCACAAGAAAATGCTGCAATTGTCAATTTCACTGCACTTATATTAAAGTTATAGCTTTTGAATGAGGAAAGTGGAAAACAGAAACACAAAAACACGAGAAACAAAAAAACTAAAGAGTCCTGAAAGGGTTAAAATCATAATCAGGGGGCGTGGTTTGGCAGCCATATTGAATGGACTGGTGAGGAGCTAGCTCTGGCAGCCACCTCACATAAAGCGACTTCCAGCATCAGCGTTTGACCAATAAATCCTCCTAAATGTCAGGGGAAACTCCAGGAAGATGTCCAGTAAGAGGGGCAATACTTCCAAGACTCGAAAATTGATGGAATTGTATTTTTCCCCTGCGCCAGAGAAGACCCGAGATGGCAGAAAATGGGACTTCCCTGAGCCCAGTGCAACACAGCAACCGCGAGGAAAGTCACCCTCCTTGGAAGATGGATCTTTCCCTCCGGCCTCGCCATACATGGAGAAAGACCAGTCCGGCAGCCGTGATTCCCCTCAGTTGTTTCAGCTATGCAGCGACAGAAGTTGCAAGGCAAGCTGCAGGAAGACACAAAGGACATTAATGGAGAAGATGAACAGGCGGTGAGTAGAGGTCGCATTAACGCCTCACCACGCGTCATAGACGCGTGATGAGGCGCCATTACCCCCAAAATAATTGCCATGCATAAAGTTACCCCCGGCAATTATTCCGTGTAGCGCGCAGGCTGAGCGGTTCAGCGCGCGCTGCAAAAGAGGGAAATGTCACTAGCGCGAACACAGCGGGCGCCGGACCGCTCAGCGGGACACGTGACTAAGGGCCCGGAGTGAGAGCACCAGCACCAGGGGAGACATGTGGACAGCGGGGCTGCTGCTCCACGTCCTGCTCCATCTCTACCTGCCCGCAGCTGCCTGTGCTTGTGTGATCCTGATGGGACTTAAGAGCAAGGCCGGGTGTGTGTGCTGTGTTAGTGTAGTGTTGTGTGTGTTGTGTGAGTGTAGTGTAGTGTTGTGTGTGCTGTGTAGTGTAGTGTAGTGTTGTGTGTGCTGTGTGAGTGTAGTGTTGTGTGTGCTGTGTGAGTGTAGTGTTGTGTGTGCTGTGTGAGTGTAGTGTGTGTTGTGTGAGTGTAGTGTAGTGTTGTGAGTGTAGTGTAGTGTTGTGTGTGCTGTGTGAGTGTAGTGTAGTGTTGTGTGTGCTGTGTGAGTGTAGTGTTGTGTGTGTTGTGTGAGTGTAGTGTTGTGTGTGCTGTGTGAGTGTAGTGTAGTGTTGTGTGTGCTGTGTGAGTGTAGTGTAGTGTTGTGTATGTTGTGTGAGTGTAGTGTAGTGTTGTGTGTGCTGTGTGAGTGTAGTGTAGTGTAGTGTAGTGTGTGCTGTGAGTGTAGTGTAGTGTAGTGTTGTGTGTGCTGTTGATTGGATTGTATGAGTGTGCTGTTTGAGTGGATTGGAGTTGCTATGGGTGAGTGTAGTGTGTGTGTGCTATGTGAGGGTAGTGTTGTGTGTGTTGTGTAGTGTAGTGTATGTGTGAGTGTGTGTGTTGTGGTGGAGTGTATGCTGTGTGTGTAGTGAGTGTGTGCGGTGTGAGTGGAGTGTAGTGTTGTGTTGTGAGGAGTGTGAGTGTTAGTGTGTGTGTGAGTGGAGTGTAGTGGTGTGCTGTGTGAGTGGAGTGCTGTGTGAGTGTAGTGTAGTGTTGTGCTGTGTGAGTGTAGTGTAGTGTAGTGTGCTGTAGTGTATGTGTGTCGTGTGTGTAGTGAGTGGAGTGTAGTGCTGTGTGATTGTAGTGTAGTGTTGTGCTGTGTGAGTGGAGTGTAGTTTGTAGTGTGTGTAGTTGAGGAGTGTATTGTGCGTGTGGTGATGTAAGTGTAAGTGTTCGTGTGAGTGGAGTGTAGTGTGCTGTGTGAGTGTAGGTAGTGTGCTTGTAGTGTGAGTGGTAGTGTAGTGTGCTTTGTGAGTGTAGTGTAGTGTAGTGTGCTGTGTGAGTGGAGTGTAGTGCTGTGTGAGTGGAGTGTAGTGTGCCGTGTGAGTGGAGTGTAGGGTCGTGTGAGTGAGTGTAGTGTTGTGCTGTGTGGTTGAGGGAGTGTAGTGCTGTGTGAGTGGATGTAGTGTTGTGTGCTGTGTCGAGTGGTGTTTAGTTGCTGTGCGTGAGATTGGAGTGTAGTGTGCCGTGTGAGTTGTAGTGTATAGTGTGCTGTGTGAGTGGAGTGTAGTGTAGTGTGCTGTGTGAGTGGAGTGTAGTGCTGTGTGAGTGGAGTGTAGTGCTGTGTGAGTGGAGTGTAGTGTAGTGCTGTGTGAGTGGAGTGTAGTGTTGTGCTGTGTGAGTGGAGTGTAGTGTTGTGCCGTATGAGTGGAGTGTAGTGCGTGTGCTATGTGTGCGTGTTTTACCGAAATTTTTATACTCCTTCTCGGGTAAAAATACTCCTCAAAAATGGTGACAGGAGTATTTTTACCCTTCTGGAAAAATGTTAGTGCGACCTCTGGCGGTGAGTGAAGAGAGGGGAGTGGATGACTTTTATAATTTACCATCTACAAAGAAATTCATGATGGTAACCATTAAAAGCCCAAGTAAAAGGAACTACACTCCATGGGCAACAGAGAGGACTATTTATAGACCAAAGTGGCCATAATACCCTTATGAAACAGGTGCAACAACTAAGAGTAAAAGAGGTGGTCCTGGAGGACAGGTCATGCCGCAATAACATAAAGTTCAGGGGCATTCTGGAGATTGTCCCTCAAGCTGAACTGCCTAGATATCTCCAAGACTTAATGTAGACACTTTTACCTGAAGCGACTCTACAAGAATTGGAGTTAGATAAAGCTCATAGGCTCCCACAGCCTTCCCACTTGGATGAGTCAGTACCTAGAGACATGCTTTCAAGAGTACATTTTTTCTCCAGGGGACTGGGTAAAGTTCCGGTCCATATCAGGACATTTATTTGTATAAAGATGTGTCAGCAGCAACCCTAAGAACACGTAGAATATTAGCACCGATTACGGCTATCCTGAGGAACAATAAAATCCCATACAAATGGGGCTTTCCTGTGAGAATCCTGGTGCCAACAAATTGGAAAGTCCACGTTATTAAAAAAAAAGAAGAAGGGAAAGCCCTACTATGGGGATGGGGCATCTCTATCCTCAAAGCAAGAGAAGAAGAAGAAGAAAGGAGGCCGCCGGAGCGAATAGAGGATGAATGGCAGACCGTCTCTCACCGAGGAAAAAAGATGAAGTGAGGAGGAGAAGTCGGTCCTGGTTCCAAAACGTCCACAAAATTGATTGGACAAGATTGGACCAGTTGATTGACAGCTAAGGACTCATGCTGTCAGTGTTGTTATGTTGGTTGTATTTTCATCTCTCCTCTCACTTTAGACGGGATGCAATGGGGTTTCATGCAATAGGGTTTCAGCAGTTTATGGTATGTAAGATGGTGTCATGAGATATGTTTTGATTGTACAATATTTCCCACACAGCATGTAACACTAAATAGACAAAGATGTGTAATAGGTGCTACGGAAGCTTGTGAGCACTCTCATTCAGAAAGTGCTTTTATGAAAAGAAATGGGGATTAAATTTGTTTCTATAAAAGGGCTCCATAGCCAATTTTAAAGGCACTATCTATGGGAAGAAATTGGAGAGCTCAATGGAGATATCTTGATGGATCAAGAAAAACACTTGCTGGAAGGCCTACATGCTTAAGCATATAGCATTCCTGTACATTTATTTCGCACACTATAAAAAGAAATGTAGGGGATCAATGATAGCTACAAGGAATACGGTAGCATTTGACTAGCTTAAAGTGCAATGTGACCCCCCCCCCAGTATTCTAGTATGCAGACTAAATAATGCACTATTTACGTTGATCTCAGTATTCGCCCCAAACCTACAGATCAGATAAATTTTTTAAATAAGGTGATGTGGATAGCATTTAAAATCAAGCAGGGAGAGCAAATACTAGTTGGGGATATGAATGTAACTGTGGACCCAGGGTTGGATAGCTCAACTGTTTCTCATCCCCAGGCTCGGTCTGGTGGGGGGGGGGGGCGGTGAATCCCCGGTGGGCCACGACACCTGGCACCATGGCAGGGCCCTCCATTCGTATCCATCGGAGGCCCCTGCCAGTGGCAATGTGTATGTAGGGCCTGCCAGCCCCCTGTATTGTATAGCCAGCCAGCCTCCAGTGGTACTTAGCCAGCCAGCCCCCAGTGGTATATAGCCTGCCAGTCCCCACTGGTATATAGCCTGCCAGGCCCCAGTGGTATATAGCCAGCCCCCAGTAGTATATAGCCAGCCCCCAGAAGTATATAGCCAGCCAGCCTCCAGTAGTATATAGACAGCCAGCCCCCAGTAGTACATAGGTTCACTGTAGGTGGAGGTATTTTTTTGGAACAAAGACATTAAAATATAACTTTTATTATTCTTAATATAAAATTGAAAAACAGGACTTCAAGTTCATACATACAAATATGAAACACAAATGGTTATTTCTCAGTGTTCTGAAGCTAGGAAGGTGCAGTCGCGTGTTGCTACACCCCTTCAGCAATATGGTACGGCTCTGGTTGTTGCTTATATGTTTTTAGGCAACAGCCCCACACTGAGAAATAATAAAAGTGGAACCAGTTATTCTGTGGCAGTATGTGCGGATTTTTTGTTTTCCGCCACATTGCTTCACAGTTATAGCAGTGAGCTGCGTTGGTGTCAGTCGATTGGACGTATATACTAGCGTACTCTTTGAGACAATCACACAGCAGCTTATGACATATAAAGCTGCTGTGTTGGGACAAATAGCCAGTTGTTTTTGGTTGCTTTTTTTTAAAGACAACTAAGGGCTATTTCTACTATTTCTCAAAGTCTCAATTAGAGAGCTGTAAGTGCGTCCGTTATTGCTGTGAACTTATTGTGTGACGGAGTGGGACATCCGGCCGTCATGACGCGAGGAGGAGGAGGAGTCACGTAGTGTCCGGACCCGATCTCCTCCCCCGCCGCGTCCGCGTGCTAGATGTAGCTACTAGAAGTAGCTGATGTGCCCTAGCTGCCCCTACCCCACCGCCACCAGTCTCCTGAACAGGCCTCCCTGTTGCTGAGAGACGAAACTGGGCGTTATCGGCGCAGGAGGTGGGGCTCGGCGGTGGGGCGCAGTTGGTACCGATGATCAGCAGGTGCGAGGAGGCTGGATCTGGACAGCTGAGGGGGCACCCGCGCTGAAACACAGACGGAGTGGATTAGCGCGGACTCCATCACCGGGATGCACCGGGATAGGACGGCGTCTGGGAAGGTGATCTGACCGGAGAGGGTGTTGCAGCATCAGATCCGATATCGCCTCCCGGACTTCTACTCCGATCAGCAGGCTCCACGTTTTTTCACGTTTGCCCGGCGGACCCTCCCGGCTTCTAACATCCCCCTGCCGGGGGTGTTAAAGGTATTTTTGTATCGTAGGAACTGTGTTCTGGGAAGGCGGTGTTCTGCAGACGGTCTGCTATATTAAGCTGCCTGAGCATGGCAAACTAACAACTTTTCTGCATCTGTTAGGTCTCTGCATAAGATATTCAATGCAAATTGTACTAACCCAGCTAACAGGCAAATGTACTTAGTGCTCGGCTCATGGGTCGCTTTACCTGTTTAACTTCTCCACCTCGCAGGCTAATACGCTAGACTCTTTGGACTAATTTTGTGAACTTCTTGCATTTTTTCCGCCTGTCAGCGGTAACATTACTAAAAGAACTAACTGCGTGGCAATTGTTGAAACCTTCTTTTCCTTTACAGGACTAATTCTTGGACGTTGTTGGACTCTGTTGGACTCTGCTTTGACTCTGTTTAGATATCAGGCCTAAATGGCTCGCTGTTGCCCGCAATACTAACACTAACAGAATCTGCCTTTTTTTTTTTTTTTTTCTTCTTTCTTTAACATCCAGTCGGTTGTATTATCCTTGGTTCTGGGTATATGCTGGCTAGTTAAGTTATCTTTTAACTTTGTGAACAAATTGCTGCAGTGTGTATATTGTTGCTTTCTAATTGCTCTGAGGTCCCCTGCGAGGTTCCTTTTGCTATGCCACCAAAAAACTCGGGCCGAAAATCCGGTGGGGGAGGGGGGTCCCCAAAGGAGGTGAAAGATCGGGGAGGTAGTAAAAATGACCCTGCCGGAAAGTTGGAAAAATTATGGAGCTCCCCCATTGTTAAAACTCGCCAAACCGGCAAAGTAGGTAATCCCCCCCCTACCGTCCCCCCGGACATACATGAAAGGCCCTTGCAGGAGGACGAGTCGGCACACTCTGAGGATGCCAACAATCCAATTTGGATAGAGATCTTGGCTACTGTCAAAAAGACCGGGGCAACAGTGGAGGGGTTAGATAAACAGGTGGCGGCCCTGGCCTCCGATATGGTCCTGGTTAAGGAGGATCAGCCAGGTAAAAAATCTAGAGGGAGAGACTAAGAGTTTAAGAAAAAGATACATGTATTAAGGAGCATCTGTCACAGCTTTTTCATTTAAAATGAATGTCAGTGTGAAATATATTCTC
The DNA here is from genome assembly GCA_019512145.1 of Engystomops pustulosus. Lineage (NCBI taxonomy): Eukaryota > Metazoa > Chordata > Amphibia > Anura > Leptodactylidae > Engystomops > Engystomops pustulosus. Next base: position 89,146,098 of record CM033646.1, on the reverse strand, counting down.
TTTAAAGCATCACATTAAATTGTGGCTTATTGGTGTTCACACATGGCATGTTCTACACAAAAAATGTAGTAGAAATACTATGGTAATACAACAGCCGACCATAAAGTCATATGTCACCCAAAATGTTACCAATTAAAACATTTTCTTATCTTCCAAACACAAGCCCTATTAATGCTCTTTTGATCAATAAACATGTTATAGCTCTCAGAAGTGACAACAAATTAATTATTCTTAAAAATATGGATTTATTTGCTAAATGAATAAATAATAAGATGTAATATAATAGATATTTGGTGTCTCCTCGCACCAAACTACCGAATATTTTTAGTATGTTTTTTATAATGTATGAAATAATTGTAATTGTAAAAAACAGGGATATGGGTGCGCTTCCAGGTAGAGGCGTAAATCCAGGTGGTTTAGATAAAGGTTTTTTAATTAGTCTGTTAATACTGTATGAAATAATCTACCGTATTTTCCGGGCCATTAGGCGCACCGGAATATAAGGCGTAACAGTCCGATGCGCCTTATATATGTAATAATTCCATATATAACTATAACTATAAGGCGCAGGGTCCGGGTGACTTCTCCCAATTCTACATAAGACAACAGAATTATAAAAATCTAATTTTTAGTGGAGGTCCATCTACATGTGTGTTTTTTGGTGTTTTACAAGCTACAACTTCAGCTTTACTGCAAGGATAGATTTAGATCCTGGAATATCAAATGAGCAATAACTTGTGACCTGGGCAAAGTATATGTTTATCAAATCTCCCTAAAGAACACTTAGGGAACCTTATTGTTTGCTCATCCAATAAAAATGTATTAGATCTTACGGTAGATATGATATGGTTAAATATTACATCATTCCGGGACACAAGTCAGAATGATGACTGTTTCTATGTGCCTCCCACCCTCTAGAGGTCACCGTAGGTATTATACAATACATGCAGTCCCCGGGTTACATACAAGATAGGGTCTGTAGGTTTGTTCTTAAGTTGAATTTGTATGTAAGTCGGAACTGTATATTTTATCATTGTAATCCCAGCCAGAACTTTTTTGGTCTCTGTGACAATTGGATTTTAAAAATGTTGAGGTTGTCATTAGAATCAATATTAACACTAAAGCTTCATTACAGACTCCTGTGATAACTGTTACAGCTGATCATTGTAGCCTGGGACTAAAGTACAATAAATTACCAACATCCAGAGGTCCGTTTGTAACTAGGGGTTGTATGTAAGTCGAGTGTTCTTAAGTAGGGGACCGCCTGTATAAGGATAGGGGATAAAGGGTGATCACTTGGGGTTCAAAAACTGGGTACAGTGAGCCCATTGCCGTCTATGGGGGATGTATATATACATAAGTAAGCATGCGTAATTGTCGGGCGACTCCTTAATGCAGCACAATTTACAATGTAATCACAAATGACTGGTCCATAGGTCACAAATCAGGACTTTAACCCTTATCAGCCAGTGGCAGAATAAACACTTAACAATTACGATATGTCATATAAATCCTACACACATCAATGGCAGAATTGCTTCTTTCAACAAACAATAACCCACAATCCCATCCACCACCACATAAAATAGCACAGCCGGTTTTCTATAAGCTACCCATATACCCAGTGGCGGATTAGGTGTCCCAAGGGCCCTGGCACATGACTAGGGCCCCCACAGCGTCCAAATCAATCTTGTGCACCAAGGGCTAATCTCCTCCACCCAATGACACCAACGCAGCCCATACTGGTCCCCCTTTATAGAAATGTCTACAGCAGAGCCAGGGGCGGACTGGAAACTCGTAAGAATCAATATTAACACTAAAGCTTCATTACAGACACATTTGATAACTGTTATAGCTGATCATTGTAGCCTAGGACTAAAGTACAATAAATTACCAACATCCAGAGGTCCGTTTGTAACTAGGGGTTGTATGTAAGTCGAGTGTTCTTAAGTAGGGGACCGCCTGTATTTTTTTTTTTTTATCATTCTGGTTTATTGAAGGAATAACATAGATATACAAAGTCTAGCCATGTAAGGCTCACTGTATCACATAAGTAACTTCTCACGCACGTAGGCGTGGGGACATGAAGAAGCATATTAAATACATTTGCATGACATAAGTTTGTTCCATTTGTGAGACATATACATTGTCAGAATTGTACAATCAGGAACATCTTTATTTCAAAAATACTTTAGGGGAAGTGATTAAGGATGCTGTAAACCTGTGTTCAATGACCTCAGTCATCTCTACATCCAGTTCACTTCTAGTATCCGGATTATCTTATGTACTCAAAAATCCCCTTAAACGGTGGGAATTATCTTCCAATACTATGTGTAACAATTTCAGACTAAGGAGGGAGGGAGGAGAGTTATGGGGAGGAGAGAGGGGGGTTGGGGAATACTGAAGCATCTCTGTTCCGAGATTACCGCCTGTATTTTGTATTAACAGACTAGTCTGTTAATACAGTATGAAATAACTGGGATTTTTACGCACAACCATCTCTAAGGTTTACAGAGAATGGTCCGAAAAAGAAAAAACATCCAGTGAGCGGCAGTTTCTGAAATACTCAGACCAGCCCTTCTGGCACCAACAACCATGCTACGTTCAAAGGCCTCAAATCACCTTTCTTCCCCATACTGATGCTCGGTTTGAACTGCAGGAGATTGTCTTGACCATGTCTACATGCCTAAATGCACTAAGTTGCCGGCATGTGATTGGCTGATTAGAAATTAAGTGTTAACGAGCAGTTGGACAGGTGTACCTAATAAAGTGGCCGGTGAGTGTATATGTATTTATTGAGAATTATATCAAACATTCCAAAATACACAATGGGGCACATTTACTTACCCAGTCCCTGCGCGATCCCCAATCCGGACTGTCTGACGATAATGCACTCTGCCGCGATTCATGAAGATCGTGCGCCCGATATCCTGCATGTGTCGCTTTCCCGATCAGGTCCGCCGGAGATCACATTCTTCTTCCCGTTGCATGTAAGTGCTTGGCTTGTGACACAATTTTGAAGTTAAATCCCATAGTTTGTCTGAATCCTTCAGATCGTCCGACGACCCGCCCCCCGATTTGTGTCGCATGAAAGCCGGCATAATTGCACCAAAATCCCCTTATAAATCCCTGTCCCAAAGATACAAAATGGAAATCGTTTGGATGTCCAACAAAAGTGGTGCCCGCGGTGACCTTAGTAAATGAGCCCCAAAGTGCCTAGGTGCCCAATAAGGTAAAGTAAGGACAGTTAGGAAAAGCGGACCTAAACAGTACAGGTTCGACCATTTATCATGAACCCAACCTTAATTCAGAAGTCTGGCATTTGAGTTCACCCCCACCAGTAGCACTTATAATTGGTGATGGGACCAATTAGGGGAGTTAACCTTTTAACAAAAGGTTAAGGTTAACCAGTTAATACAGCAAATATAAAACACAGATAACATCAAAGCATAACTTAGATAATTGACTTAAAAACTCTTGAAGAATCTTCTTCTTTCTTTAAGAAATTACATTTTAGAGTCTACGAGTAGTATTGACCATAAAAGCTGCTGGACTTAAAGTCCAGATACAATCCTGGAATATAGATGCATGGTAAACTCCCTTCAAAGTAATCATACACTTTTGTGTACCTATTTAACATGCAGTCAATCTGACTTACATAATAAAGAAATTTTGCAATTAGTCTACTGTTCTGTCTATCAAACTTTTGGGTCTCAATTGAGTTTCTTGGGTACCTACTAGATAAATTATTAAATAGTAAAAATCCTGATGTGACTCTTGTTACCTCCAATGCTACAACCAACAGAAAATGGGACACATTTACTTAGCCGGCCGCTGGAGTTCCCCCGAAATTTCATTGCTCCGATGATAATGAACTGTGCTGCCATTCACTAAGATTTTGCGTCTGATATCCTACATGCGTCGCTTCCACGGAGGTCCAACGGAGTTCACCATCTCTTAAGTGATGCATATAAGTGCTTGGGCTTGCGACACAATTTGATTGTTAAATCTGGCATTCAGTCCGAATCAGTCGAATTTTCCGGCAGTACGCCCCCCCATTGCTGCCGCATGGAAGCCGGCGCAGCTGCACCAAAAATCGATTTGTGTGCACCAAACTCCCAGTGCAGACACTTGCTAAATACCTGTCTGAGCCGTGTAATCCCCAAAAACAGTGCATATTCTGACAAAATTGCCATCCACGACCCTTAGTAAATGAGTTCCAATGTGTCAGATAGAAATTATCACATGACTACATGACCTGACTACAAACACTTTATAGTCTGCAGCCGTTGAGACTCATCAGTCTGCACAGGAGCTTTCCCTCAGTGCTACCTTGAAACGCAGCCCCCTTTACATCAAGCATGACTGACAAGAAGCTGTATCACAGTATGTATGACATGTTGTTGGTATCACAGTTCGTAGGGCCGTACTGTCAGGGAGTCTCTTAGGGAAGAGTCTATGGACCCTCTGGAACACCGTGGGAGACGATGGTACTAGCCGACAGCCGGGCCCGGAGTCTAAGTGGCATCTGGTCTTCGCCAGAGTCCGCCGCAAAGCCGGATGGTCTTGCTGCGGCGAGGTGCCACCAGGTCATTCCACGGTTGCAACTAGGTTCGCGATGGCAGCCAAGGTAGTACGGCAGGAAATGCAGGAAACAGTCCAAGCTTGAGAAGACAGCAGGAACACGGAAAAACACTGGTAACACAGGTACACGGAAGAACACTGGTAACGCTTGGCATGGACTGAAGACACAGCTGGACAGGAACCCAGGAACGCACAGCAGGACACAACAACTGGCACTCGGTACAGGAATGGAGGAATAAGACCACGGGAACACAGCAGACACAGGAAACACAGGAGCAGGAATACAGGAATCACAGGAACACTGGAGGGATTTCACTTAGCAATGATGCTGATGCTGAAGACCCGGGAGGCAGGAAGGGAGGTGCCGGATTATAAGGGCTGAGCCGGATTAACCATCGCCAATCAGGAGGACGCTGGACTTTTAAGTCTTGAAGAGAGCGGGAAGGCGCGCATGGCCTAGTTGGATCCGGGGCAGAGCCAGGAGCGTGGAGAGCTGAGTCTGGGCCGGGAGGACCTGCGCCACGTAGAGGGGCACTGGTTGCTATGGGCAACTAAGAATGTTTTGACTTTCAGACATCTTGAGAAATCTGCCCCGTTTTTAAAAAAATTCTTTTTTTTTTTCCAGAAATAAATAGAGCATGTGATAATAGTAAAGTTTGTAATATTCTCCATTAAGTAAAACAGCTTCGTCTTTTTTCTGCTTCACTCTCCTGTAGTGAGCTGTTTATCTGAAAGTGGACATATAAGGAGGTTTATTATTAACTATTTTCATCCCTGGGGCATATTTTCCCTGAAGATTCAACTCTCTGATGAAATTAAACTATCCAGTGTAAAGAGTCAAAATAAATCTATCATCAAAATTAAGTCTGATAAATCAGGAACTCTTAATTATAGATCCGAGCAATGGGGCTGTGGTAATATTCTTATAGTTGTAATCTATGTCCCCTTTCCTTCTAAAATCAACTTTTAATATTATACTATTGATCCAGAAAGGCATTTAGGGCAGAGTTATGCTTGATCATGATGGTAGATTTCCATTAGGTCATTAGGTTCCTTTATGTTTTTGCTGTCAGTGGAGAACAGGACTGAAAGCTGAGATACACAAACTGACAGCGTATGAAACAGATGCGAACCCGGACATGAGTTTCTGGCTTGGGCCTAGCTGTAGATGTGCAGTTCTGGTGTAGGCCTGTAACACACCAGTCAGAGCCAGCAACAAGAGGGGGGACATTGGGTAAAAAAGTTCCCAATGGGACACTCCTGGTTTATATGATGGGTCCCTGCTAAAGGTACATAGGATTTGTAATTAGGCTCATGTAATTAGTGGTTTTAGCCAGGGACTCATACTTGGAAATGGAGATGATGCAAAAACGTATAGTTCCTTTATTGTAGAAATTACAAAACAGGCCAGCAAACAACAAGAGGCTATGTAACAAACACCAGTCCAAATTGGCTAGCTGAAGTGCATGAAGTGCAGATAAACATCCCTCTTAGGCTACATTCACGCAATGTATACCCACCGTACCGTAGAACGACAGGCATACATTGGCACTGCGGAGAGGAGCAGGGGATGTTTGAATATTAACAAAGCAATTGATATACAATTCATTTGATCTGTTGCATCATAGGGTCGCTAATTACCAAAAAAGGAAATATGACAAATAAGCGTGGGCCAGCTCGCCATCCATCAAAGTCAATGACACAAAATATTTGAGAAGGCCAAGAAAGATGATGCGTGGCTATCGCAAAATATCAATTTTATTTCAATACAACATTAAAAAGATGAATAAAACAATGTAAAGACAAAAATATTTAACAATTGGTGAAATGTATAGACCACACAGAGGAATAAAAAACATGTAGGTCACCAGGTAACGCCCTTATGGGCTTCCGGCAGGTTATATGGTCAAATAAGGTGCAAACAATGTAAACAACAAATATGCAGCTAAATGCTGCTGTACAAAAATGCAAAGTGAGCAAACCAGAGACCAATACCATACCAATAAGTAGGACCCCACACGTAAGACCCCGACACGTGTTTCGCCGTCGCGCTTCTTCAAGGGAGTCCCTTCAAGAAGTGTGTTGTGTAGCGGCTGAACCGTCTTTATGTGGTTAGAAAAATGAGAAGTGTTGAATGTGGAAGGTAAACCAGATAAAGCTGTGTTAAGGAAAACAGGGATTATACTGAAAAAACAAGATATTGGTGTGGATAGCATCCTCCACAAGTGTCAATATACAAAATCTGTTTCTGTATTTCAGTCACTCTGCTGATAGGATGGGATTGAAATCTGTGCAGACATAAGGGTCAAGATGGATGGTAAATGGACACAAACAATAAGATATTTTCATTGGTTTTCTGTCCGTATTTCAGCTTTGGTGCGATTGCTGAAACCAAGAAACCAAGCCTTAAGTCCATCCTAATTGTCACAGATAGGGGAAGGGGGAGATAATCTATTAATCGCTGTCTAAATATACAAAACAAATAAAAAGCACTTAAAGGTAAAAAGCAAAACTATATTTCTACCGTATCTATCTATCTATCTATCTATCTATCTATCTATCTATCTATCTATTATCTATCCATCCATGTATCACATGTATTTCACAGATAAGGTGCATGTACTGTGCATTATTTGTTACCCAAATGTAATAATTGTTAAAAGTGTCACGGCAATGAAATTTCTGGAAGAGTTTGCATTGATGCAGTCGTGTCATTATTATTTGCATGAAAGTGACAAGCGGCATCACAACTTATTCATGCAATGCACTGATAAAGCTGAGAAAAAATTTTCAGTCTCCTGGATACATTTTAATTTCTGGGTCTTTTTTTCCCTCCCAAAATGCACCCATTGCTTCCATCTGTCAATCTTTGTGGTGTGAATGTTTATTTATTTTTAAAGGGAAACTGTTATCATTAAATTCCACAATAAACCCTAGACTGTACTTTATAGATGACTGTTATTGTGGTGTAATGATGAATGTGGGGCATCATTATTCCCCATCAGTTTCTTATCAGATCCAGTTCAGGGATGGGTGAGCTCCTAGATGCTGTCCAGGAGGTGGGAGAGCTCTTGGATCCCTCCTCCTCACATCTGTCCTGCATTGTAAACATTCACGCCCCTTGTCACAGCCCCCAACACCACATCACTATAACCTGATTTGAAAACTCTGCTTGTGTGCAGTGTTCCTGAAATTTCTATGGTGCACATGTGTGAAATTTTCAAATCAAGTTATAGTGAAATAGAGCTGGAGGCTGTGACAAGGGCCACGAGGAGAAGCTGGCTTACAATGCAGAATAACTGTGAGGAGGCGGGACCGAAGCTTGACTGGTTCCAGGAGCTCTCCTGCCTTCTTAACTGGATCTAGGATTTAGGAGTTCTCCTGCCTCCTTCACTGGATCTAGGAACTTAGCCATTTTCTTGGCTGGATCCAGAAGCTCTCCCGCCTCCTTGAATGGATTCAGGAGTTCTCCCACCTCCTTGACTGGATTCAAGTGCTTTCCCGCCTTCTTGACTGGATTCAGGAGCTCTCCCGCCTCCTTGACTGGATCCAGGATCTATACATTTCACCAATTGTTAAATATTTTTGTCTTTATATTGTTTTATTCATCTTTTTAATGTTGTATTGAAATAAAATTGATATTTTGCGATAGCCACGCATCATCTTTCTTGGCCTTCTCAAATATTTTGTGTCACCTTACATTTTGGCAGCGGTGGCCAGACATGCTGTATTCAGTCCTGCCTGACCACCAGGATTCACCAATTATTACCACAGGACGGCTGTATACAGTAACTCCCGGACATTTCATATACAAACACCCTTTGTGTCTTTGTGCAAGCACTCCAGCAGAGGTGGCCGTATCCGAGGAAGCTATCTTGTTTCTAAGGGACCATATTAATACGTTTATGAGAAATTATCTTCACACGGGTAAATTTTTTTAAATAACATCTAATTGAAGAAATGTATGTTTATGGCAAATTAATGAAACTGAATGTGAATGCCCAGATGAGAATACCCCTTTAAGCAGCACTATCGTGTCACTTGTCAGTACAGTACTTTCGGTACAGTCAGCAGTGGAAAAGCAACCACGTAGTGGGTGATCATGGTTGAGACCTGCTAATCTTATCTTATATAAGCAAGAATAAAACTCTGATATATAAACAACAAACAGTTGGGTTTTTCAGGAACCCTACTCCAGCTCCTAATTCTTGTTTCATGCTGTTCTTTGTCACTGAAGTCCGAGCCAAAAGTTCCATGACTCGAGGGACCACTTTTGGCCAACAAGTGACTTCCTTGGATCACAGGAAATCACTTACTCTTATGTTGAACCATCAATGCCAAAGACTAAAAGACCACATGTGAACTGGGATCTAGGGTAGGAAAAGTGCAATTTCTTTTTTTCTGGAAAAGCCTTTTAACTATTTTTTGACCGATCAACATATAATGATGTTGACTGGGCGTGAAGGGGTGTATGGAGAGTACTCACAGACTGAGCCCATTCTTTACACTGTACAATACAGTGGACAATTGACACTACCTCCAGACAACCTGGACGGGGTACGTTTACAGCACCGCATACGTGGTGATCGCTCCCCCATGATCGCTCCCACATGATGTCATTCGAGGGCACCGATTGGTGAGCCTGTAAGACACTCTCATAGTTGCTGCCCCATTCCCTAGAAGACATATAACAATTAAAAAAAAAAACACATAAACATGTTAGGTAGCCCAACGTCCCAAAATGGCCAATTTGAATATCACATTACTATGAGCGTCCAAATGTCAAAATTCCCACTTTTGCAACATTTTTTCTCCCATAAAAATTTTCATCTCATCCTGTAAAAAATTATATTTACCTAGCTCCTAGCATGAAAAGTTTTTTTTTTTATTAATGCAACGTTTTTAAAAAAAATTTCAAAGGTATTAAGAACCAAACTTGTTTGCTATCTCTGTGATCGAACTGACCCAAAGAATAAAAGGAATGTGTCATCTGGACTGCACAATGAGAGCTGTAAAAACAAAGCTCATCAGAAAATGGCGCCAATTCCACCATATTTGGAATTTTTCCAGCTTCCGGTATATTGCCCAGAGAACTAAATGGTGCCACTAGAAAGTAAAATTTGTCCTGTAGATAACAAGCCTTCATATAGCTTTGTAAACTGAAAATGGGTTGTGGAAGGAGGGGAGTGAAAAAAAAAAACGTAAAACCTGGTCATGGCACTGTTAAAGGACATCACCACAATGTTACCTACAAGCAAGTTCATGCAGCTTCACAACACTTTATACTGGTTATGCTCATCTGATGTATAGGATAAGGTGTAAAGTAAATCAACCTATTGCAGGCTCCAGACTGTATGATAACTAGTATACAGCAAAACTCCTGAAGCCTGAGACCGTGTGTGTTCTGGAATAAGTATAATTTGTTTTACTTTATTTACTTGCATTACAACGTATATAGGAGTGTCATCAGCCAGTGCACATGGAAAACAAAAAACCCACGTAAAATACATCTAGTTATATGCAAGAATTTTAAAGAAAAGTGTGTGTGTATCACTTTTTTTACCGCTGATATTTTTTTCTCAATGGCTTTTAGTATAATCACTTTGCTTTTGGTATTTATTCTATCTGGCTACTGTATTTACAGTAGGGATCAGAATATGTGTTTTTTTGCTTTACTGTTTTACACTTTAGGGCAGTGAGGAATGAAGAATGTAATAGATATTTTTATAGCCTCATCACATCCGGCCGGCATGACGCGAGGAGGAGGAGGAGTCACGTAGTGTTCGGACCCGATCTCCTCCCCCGCCGCGTCCGCGTGCTAGATGTAGCTACTGGAAGTAGCTGATGCCGCTGCCCTAGCTGCCCCTACCCCACCACGTCTCCTGAACAGCCCCTGTGGCTGTAGAGCCGGAACCTGGGCGTATCGGGCGCAGGCGGGGTACCTCTCGCTTAGCAGGTGCGAGGTGCTCCTGAAGGCTGGAACCCTCCTGTCGGAAGCTGGATCTGGACAGCTGAGGGGACACCCGCGCTGAAACAGAGACGGAGTGGATTAGCGCGGACTCCACCACCGGGATGCACCGGGATAGGACGGCGTCTGGGAAGGTGATTTGACCGGAGAGGGTGTTGCAGCATCGGATCCGATATCGCCTCCCTGATTTCTACTCCGAACAGCAGGCTCCGCGTTTCTTCACGTTTGCCTGGCGGGCCCTCCCGGCTTCCAACATCCCCTTGCCGGGGGTGTTAAAGGTATTTTTGTATCGTAGGAACGGTGTTCCGGGAAGACGGTCTGCTATATTAAGAGGCCTGAGCATGGCAAACTAACAACTTTTCTGCATCTATTAGGTCTCTGCATAAGATATTTAATGCAAATTGTACTAACCCAGCTAACCTAGTTAACAGGCAACTGTACTTAGTTTTCGGCTTATTGGTCGCTCTACCTGTTTAACTTTTCCACCTCGCAGGCTAATACGCTGGACTCTCTGGACTAATTCTGTGAACTTCTTTTTCCCGCCTGTCAGCGGTAACATTACTAAAAGAACTAACTGCGTGGCAATTGTTGAAACCTTCTTTTCCTTTACAGGACTAATTTTTGGATGTTGTCGGACTCTGTTGGACTCTGCTTTGACTTTGTTTAGATATCAGGCCTAAATGGCTCGCTGTTGCCCGCAACACTAACACTAACAGAATCTGCTTTTTTTTTTTTTTTTTTTTTTTTTTTTTTTTTACCTTTAGTCGGTTGTATTATCCTTGGTTTTGGGAATATGCTGGCTAGTTAAGTTATTCGTTAACTTTGTGAACAAATTGCTGCAGTGTGTATATTGTTGTTTTCTAATTGCTCTGAGGTCCCCGGCGAGGTTCCTTTTGCTATGCCACCAAAAAACCCGGGCCGAAAATCCGGTAGGGAAGGGGGGTCCCCAAAAGAGGTGAAAGATCGGGGAAGTAGTAAAAATGACCCTGCCGGAAAGTTGGAAAAATTATGGAGCTCCCCCATTGTTAAAACTCGCCAAACCGGCAAAGTAGGTAACCCCCCCCCCCTCCGGCCCCCCCGACGTACATGAAAGGCCCTTGCAGGAGGACGAGTCAGCACACTCCGAGGATGCCAACAATCCAATTTGGATAGAGATCTTGGCTACTGTCCAAAAGACCGGGGCAACAGTGGAGGGGTTAGATAAACAGGTGGCGGCCCTGGCCTCCGATATGGCCCTGGTTAAGGAGGATATCTCCAAAACCAGGGAAACGGTTTCTAAGGTGGTCAGTCAGGTAAAAAATCTAGAGGGAGAGACTAAGAGTTTAAGAAAAGAAGTGAGCGCTCTGACCAAGGCCCAAATTGCCCTTAGAGATAAGCTTACGGATTTGGAGGATCGATCCAGACGATCCAATCTTCGTATTATAGGCCTTCCAGAAGAAGTAGGGGAGAATTCCCTTTCAAAATGGATTCAGGATTGGTTAATAGAACATGTGGGCACAGAGACTTTATCATCTGTCTTTATGATAGAAAGAGCCCATCGGGTTCCTAATAAACCTCCCATTCCAGGGGCCCCACCCAGGGTCATTCTGGCAAAAGTTCTATGCTCACAAGATCGAGATGCAATTATCAGATGCTCCCACTCCAGGCAGGATATTATGTACAATGGGGTAAAAATTTTTATCTTTCCGGATTACTCACAGGCTACGCAACAAAAGCGAACCAAATTTAAAGATGTAAAGGTGCGCCTGAAGAAGGCAGGATTAAAATTCTCACTTTTCTACCCAGCAAAATTGAGAGTAATCCATAATGATCATACCCTTTTCTTTGATAACTCCACAGAGGCCTCGGAGTGGCTAGAGTCGAAGGGGTTCTAGGGTGAAGCAGCAGGAGGCAAGCGTTGCATAGATCTCTTAGAAGTATATAAGCTACAGCACGCGGACGAGGGTCGGGTAGGGGGGACGGGGATGTAGGAGTATAGAGGCCTGTTAATCGCGATGGGTCAAGTAGGGGGTCGGTATAGGGTTGGGGGGCGGGGGGGGGGGGGTTCGGGATGGGACTCTGCCGTAGGGAATGCTTTACTGTCCTAACTGTTATTTTTTCTGTTTGCAGCCATATTTTTGTTAAGGAATGGCCACGCAATTTTTTTGTTGGAATGTAAGGGGGTTGAATGACCGCCGAAAGCGGTGCATGGTAAATGATGTAGTGATTCGTCACCTTCCAGGGATTATTTGCCTTACAGAGACCCATCTAACTCAGGACACTATCGGGTGGTTAGAAAGACGTTGGGCCTCCATGTCATTTCATTCATACGGATCCGCATTCTCCAGGGGTGTATCTGTTATTATTCACCAAAAGGTTGATATTAAGGTTCTATCACATAAGATAGACCGGCAGGGAAGGTATATTTTCCTGTATTGTGTTTTAAACCGTATCACTGTTTTTTACAATTATTTCTTACCCCCATTGGGTCCCCTCACCCGATTACAGGGGAGTTTGCTGCATCCGTTAGGTACAACTATTCTATCATCCTTTTCTCCAGTAGCCCAGAACTTTTCTTTGGACCCCTAGTGGTTATTCTCACCCATCTCTCTACCACAGGTGCCTCCACCCCCCTTTTTACCATTTTTACAATACTATTTTATACTGTTTGGTAATGTGCACAAACTTTCTAATTAAAAAAAAGTTAGCCATTGAAAATACATCTCTCACTAAAAAAACAAGCTTTCAGAGGAATACTTCAGATCAAATAAAACAAGCACATGAAAGCCCTAAGGTCCCTTGTCCTCTGGCTACATCATGCACATGAACATGAACAAGCAAGCATGTTATGTGATTTAAAGCCAGGTTCCAGGATGATATATTGGCCTACTTGTTCCAGAATCCACGTGACTTGTTTTGATGCACTGTTACAATGTTAAGCCATGCTGCTTTGTTATTTCAGAAAGAAAAGGTTTTCTTCCGGTAACCCTCGCGAACGTACCATATTTGTCTGTCTATTTCTTATTGTAGTGTTCTGAACTTGAACATTTAACATGCTAACTGTGTCTTTAATGTAGCCTTTGTGTTTTGTTTGTTTTTGCAATTTCTCTGGCAACGGTTTCACCTTGGGGAATTTATTGGGCCATCCATTCCTAGGAAGCTTTTAGAATGATGGACTTCAAATTGTTTGGAAATCATCTTATAAGCCTCCCCTGGCTAAGGGGTAGCAACAATTCGTTTTCAAAGATTATTGCTCATTTCTACAATTTTGTTAGCACACCTCACCTCCAGCGGACAATTAACATGATTGGTTTGAATCCTGTTTTAACCAGCCAACGCATGGTAAACATATGTTTTCAGTGAAAAATGAATGAACTGACTGTGTTACACTACCCTTGGCCACTAGTTCTATTGAATCAAGCTATTTATCATACGTATCCACAGCTCTAAAACTGGGCAAGTGGTCTTAGCTCTTAGAGCTTAGCCCTTCTACATCTGTAGCTGTTGGAATGTGTTTTTTGTACACTGGCAAAACACATCTGCAACGTAAAATCATCCACTTATAAGAATGTTGTTATTTTGCAAACACGCACAAAGTAATCCATTCCGCATTTGGATGTCCACTTCTTAATTCACCCATATTATTCCTTATTTCAAAACAATAAAGTTTCACTCATTGGCATAAAGCAGATTTAATATAGATACCGACCTGGAATATATTAAAAAGTTGCATGATTGTTTTTGTTTTACATTCAATAAGCTTTATTTACATGAAAAATGGAAGTCTCTTTAATAGAGCATATGGTTGATTATAACAACAAAAAAATCAGTCAATTATAAAAAGTCTACCTTTCCTATTACTTATTTAGCATCATAATAACATTGTGAGTCAATATTCATTTAATTTTTGACCAATAGGTAATGTAAAGTAGGCGCTAAACTGTATATTGCTATTATGTGATAAAAATGCACCACTGCCCTAAATGAATCTTCATAGAGCATACAGCACATTGGGAAATGACATAGCAGGATTTTTCTGCAGGTTTATCTGACTGTTGCTTAAATCCAACAGCTAAGATGCCTGGGTTGTGTCTAGTGCCAATCAAGCATGGTGAATTTCCAGGTCGGTGCTTTAGTGATGCCAGGAATAACAGAGTCATTCAGAAAGAACACCGTTGGCTGCGGTACAACTTGCTTCCTCTAATATGCCAGTCTGGCAGACACATTTTACCATCCCTCTGTTGCTCTGTGCCACCCTGCATGATCATTTCTTGCTGTATCGGAATTCTAGTGTGCTAGTGAACTGGAGCAGAGCCTGAGGCACTCAGCTTAATGTGCCACGCTCTAGTAGAAAGATGCACAGATACGTTTTATTTCACAGTTTATTCCTATACACAGTATACGCGCTACCACAGAAATCATATATGAGTGGATTTGTCAAACAAACCCTTGATTCAAATTGGTTATTACTAAAGAAAAGTGGTTAAATCAATATTGCAAAAACAAGACAAATATTTAGTGACATAAAATATGCACAAAATGGCTAAATATTTTTACTTTCACTTCATAGTTTTAAATGGGTTGTCCTGTTGATTATATCTTCTTAGGCTGGCTGCACATAGACGTATGTTGATCCAATCTCACACATTGCTTAGGATGAGAATCCCAGCATTATACAGAAATATGATGCAAGGACTCCCTGTCTTCTGAATGCAATGCAGTGCTTGTATTTTAAGAACTTTTACAGTGTCAGAGCTGCAGTTCAGCTGACAGGCAAGGAATCTTTCTATCATGTTTCTGTATATGAGCAATTTTTTCAGACATTGTGATGGACCAACATATGGGTCCTTTTAAGAGGCCTGTCAATGGCGGAGATTGGATAGTCATTTCCTATGTGTTGAGAGGGAACGAGGAAAAAATTCCTGGAACGGGAACCTAGAAGCAACATAAAAGTAAAGTGGGGGATTGTGGAGGGACCTATTTTTTACACTATTCTTAGACTTTAAAATAAAAAAATTATTAAAATGGGTGGGGACAATGGGACAGGATTACTCATCTGTCATTAAGATCCATCATGGAGATAATATCAACGTGATCGTACAGTGTATAAACCATGTTGAATCTCCAAATTTAGTATACACATTATTCAATGATGCTTATAAAAACCTCTTCAAATAATGCCATTTCTTATTTTACATCTATAATTGGTTAATTTGAGAAAGGTGATGTGTAACAGCAGTGTATGCATAAACCAAAGGATGTGTTAAGTCTATCAGCCGATTGGGAAGCAGCAGCATTTTTCTTGTTCGCTTCTACACAGAATTTGCTATTTTACAAAATTTACCTCCCAGTTTGAGCTGAATATAAATAGTATTTATAAAAAGACCTATGTGGTTATTAAATAAGACTGGGAAAACCCAGCATGCAGTTGAGGAATGCTGCCAGGGAATGTTGCATCTTCATTCTGTTGTCATAGCAACCAATTTTAAAAGCATTGTCCCATATCCTCCTCCTTGTCAAGCTCTCTCCAGAGCATGCCAGGCAGTCCTGTAATTTCCTTCACCCACATTTTATCCTTCACTTAATCCCCTCCAAGTGCCGTAAATGATGCTCAAATGGTTTATTACAGGCATTTTCAGTTCAGTGGTGAAGCCTTCAAGGGCACGTACAGTACATAACACTGTACACTAGTGTGACTGATCTTAATGAATGTATGAGCACATCATTTTAGGACTGAGTCTTTTGTAGACTGCATTAACAAACATATTGCCCAACAGCTGCCTCCATTGTGTGAAAGCTAATAAATAAAACAGTGGGAAAATGGCAAATGACTTTGTGTTGCACTGCTTTAAAAACCCATCTTTGTCATTCTATTCAATACAAGTCTTTTTAGTGTAGAAGGCTATACGTGTCTACAGAATGTCACAAAATATTTGTCAAGACCATTGGGGCATTGTGGTCACTCTGCATTGTAGTACATACAATAGAGGATATCATTCTACTTCTGAGGGCATCAGAACTATCAATTAACACATATGGAATTACCACAGCATCTTAAAGCGTCATGCTATTCCATCATGTTTGCGTTTAGTTGGACCATCATTTATTTTCAACAGGACAATGACCCCAAATACACCTCCCGGCTGTGTAAGGGCTATTTGACCAAGAAGGAGAGTGATTGAGTGCTACGCTAGATGACCTGGCCTCCACAGTCACCAGACCTTAACCCAAATGTGACATGATGCTATAGTAAAGCCAAAGCCAAAAGGAACAGATTCCCAACTGTAGACAGTGGTGTCTTGATGTATTTGCATCTCATCAGTACAGTGTAGGGAACTGGTTTAGCTGAGTGAGAGGCTTGCAACTGGGTTCAGAAAGTGAGAAGACGTCTTAGCGGGCCTCAGTATCAGTGGAGCAGTCTATGCCTAGTAAAGGATGCAAAGAGTTGGTGGAGATGGTGAAATGCTGTTTTAAAGTCCCACTCCAGGAAAACCCCAAACTATCAAGGTGGCCCAAAAATCCCATTGAGTGTACCCCACTTGTAGTCCCTGGCTGCAAGATTGTACATATTTCCAATTTTAAGAACTGTTGTATTATACCGCCCTGATACTGCAGTAGTCATATATAGACTTGAGTATCAAACATACTGTAACATAATCCAGGTGAGCAGCAATAGACATAAACTGTACAGTGCAATGACTGACAACTCCATCAAAATGGGGCGGCTGTTCAGGAGCGGGTATAATATGTTAACATAGCAATGTCTAATTTGCTCTAATTTATTATATATTACATGTGTTTTATCTCTTTACATTTTACCACAATGTTTTATATTCTAATAAAATACCATAAAAAGTTCACAACATAGCCATATCAACAATATATATGACGATGAGAACCATCACTTTTCCAAACATAGAGGTTTTGAAGTGAAGAAAAGGGTGTGGTACAACCCTGGTGTTGTGAAGTAGCCGGTATGGATTGGTCACGGCCTGATTCACAACACCAGCTGCTGCACAGCACCATAATCTCTGGTAGAGGTGTTGTATCCTGGGCTACAAGACATGCAGCTCGATTGGCTCTCCAGGTGATCTGTTTAAAAAAAAAGGAATTTTACTGAAGTGATATAATAATAAATGACAAGTGAAACTATAGCATTTCATGTAGAAAATGGGTCATATCTAGCTGAAATTAGTTAAGGCCTTGGACTACATTTTTCTCAACAAAAACTGAAAGGATTGCAGGTGAATACAGGTTTCACGCCATAAATCTGGCCACATGTGACTGCTCCTTACATACCACCTATACCTATGACTGTATATGGTTATAGAATATCACACATGTATGAGAGCACAATTCTTTCCAGTTTCTATAGGATATTCTGCAAGCAAATCACCTTTTATGAGCTGTTCTGAACAGTACATAAATACTTGATAAGTTTTGGGCCCACTGAGATCAGGTAAAATTTTATAGATAATTTAAAAAATATTTTTTTGAGCCCACTTTTTTCAGGGGTCAATGATACAATGATAAAACCAGCAGAATTTACTGCTTTCAATGACCATACAGGATTGTAGTTTCTCTATGACCGTCATCCATGTATGTATTAGATATAAAGTATATGTGAGGTTGAACATAATAACCTGTAGCATATGTGTTGCTGAAACGGTTTCTGAAATAAAATGCTAAAAAATGCTAAAAAATACTACCAAACATACCTTACATTTCTACTGCTCCAATCCTGATGCTGCCTGCCCCTGCCAACCAACCCTGATGACCAAACTGCATCAAGAATGGAACAGCTGGTGAGCCAAGAGTTGAGTTTGCTTCTTTGTCAGCTGAGCTATTTTAATTATAATCACTTTAAAATGAACAGAAATGTAATTTTCAGCTAGTTAAATGCTCCAAGAGCCTATACTATGCTGATTTTAAAAAATTCAGCATTCTGATTTAATTCAGTACTTTATATAAACTTAATTCACATTACCTGGTTCCCTGCCAGCAGAACGTAGTGAGTCCCGGGGTAGGGGCATCTGCAGTTTTTTGCTATAGTTAATGTGAATAGTAAATTTACTATACTAAATGTGGTGTGTAGGGTGTTCATGCCCCTTGACCTCCGCTTCCCACCTTGACACGCCTGAAGTGGCGTGAGGGGTGGAAAACTGAGAAACTGTGAGACACTGGAAAATTTTTAAAGCAGAGATTATCTATAAAATGACACCATGATAGAAAATGAAACATGGTTATAGGTGCTATAGAGAAAGTGATGCTTTTCCTCCAGCCTTTTATGGAAGAAAGTTATTCTTTTCTGCTCATTTGAACAAGGCTATTTTGTAGGTAAATTGACAATTTAAACTTGCCCTACCTGACAGTGCAGTTAAATAACAGCCTACAGCTAGGAGAAAGGACTTTAGTGTACATGGACAGTCAGTCCTAATAGTTGCAGTGGTGATTTTGAAGGTTTTTTTCTTATTGGTTGAAGGGAACTCCAGCAAGCATTGGCCATAGAAAGTATATTATTGATAACTACAAAAAGCATATTGGCCCACATTTATTAAAGCCCCTTCACCAGTTTTTTGTCTGACCTTGCACATTTTTTTCAGTGCAAACTGCTTGCACATGTATTTATACATGTATTTATGTGTCGCAGCTGCACTATAACTGACACAACAAAAATTCTGCACTGAAAGGGGCATTCCGATGCATAGTCGGACTGTGCGCCACATTTATCACGCAGAGTCTGACAGACTTGTGTCACACTCTCAATGTTAAGGGTGATTTTTTTTTAAATTATTATACATTTTCAGAATATTTCTAATTGCTCATGTCCCATTCACAGCTCAGCTTTCATTTTACCAGTGCTCATGAATATTTTAAAGGGGAGCTATGATCGGTTGCCATGGGCAACTAGAAATATTCTGACTTTCAGACAGCTTAATAAATCTGCCCCATTGTTTTATTCAAAAGCAGAGTTATGATTCTACAGGAACATTGCTATAAAAGTATCAAATACAATAACATATTTCAATAAATTATATGTATAACTGTGAATTTAATATTTCCCTTTGCATTTCCCTTTGCAAACTTTAGCAGAGAAGCATTTTATTTACTTAATTTTACTTTTTAAAAGGAACTTGAGAATTATTTAGCAGCTAACATGCCTCTAAATTCCCTGGTCTAAGGCCCCTTTCACACTTGTGTTGCAGATCACGTGAGAGTTTGATCAGGGTGAGGTCATGATTTGTTAAGTGAAAAATGGACATTTTTTATTAGGGTTCAATCAGTTTTCAGTCAGAGTTTGTTCAATGTCTCAGTTTTTCACGTACGTTTCTTTGGTGTTTCCGATTTATTTTCAATGCGTTTTTCATGCGCAGATAACGCGCATAAAAAGGACTCAGGGCCGAGGTCTATCTTTTCTATGGCAATTGAACAGTGAAATACACATTGGACTTGCATGTGTGCAATGTGTTTTTTATGCATCTCCATAGACTTGTATGGTGCTTTTTTCACGCGCGTGACTTGCAAAAGTAGAGTATGCTGAGAGTTTTTTAAAAAACGCACATGAGGGTGAAAAGGAATGCAAGTCTGAAAAAACCTGTTGCTTACAATGGCTCAGAGTGCAATGCAAAAGCATGCGCAGAACATGCACGTGAAGAACGCAAGTGTGAAAGGGGCTTAACATTTCAATAATGAGCTTAAAGGGGGTGTCCAGTATAAGCAAATAAATTGTTTGTATAATAAACACTCACAGACACATATATACTATAGACATAGCTGTTTAACAAACTGTATGTATTAATTTCTTGCAGTTTTCTAGAAAAAAACTCAGTCCATGGTGATGTGATGGGCAGCATGTTACTGGTCACAGTACTGATGGCTGTAGTGTGATTGTACCAAACTGTGCAATTGATCACTTACTAGTTTATATCCACTGGAAGTAAGCAATAAATAACAGCAAGCAGAGATTGATATATTGGGGCACATTTACTAAGGGTCCGTGGACCGCATTTTCGTCGGGTGTCCTGACTATTTCAGTTTTGTGCCGCATTTAACAGGGGCTTTTGGCGCACGCTATCACGCCGACTTTCATGTGACACAAATCGGGGGGTGTGGCCGTCGGACACTCCGACTGTTTGGGACTAAGCGCAGGATTTAAAATTCAAATTGTGTCGCAAGACATGGACTCACATACACCGGGAAGAAGAAGGTCAACTCTGGCGAACACGAGCGGGGAAGCGACACAAGCAGGATCTCAGGCGCACATTCTTAGTGAATCGCAGCAGACTTCATCCTCATCGGACAACGCACCTTGGGGATCGCACAGGGGAAAGTAAATGTGCCCCAATATGTATTTGGAATATAAATTTTCATCTTAGAAATAATAACATAGGTTTGCTAGACTGGACAACCTTTTAAATAATGTTAACTTTAAAATGGAATTGTGATTGTAATATTTTATACCATTTCTAAACTACTTTAAAACAGTGATTTATGAGGCTGTCGGAAATCAGTGATCCCTGTGACAAGTGGCATTTATCCACATAGACCTGCGGTATTTTGACTGCAGCTGGCTTACAGGTGGTCGACAGGGTTCAAATGTAGCCTGCACTTATCCATAAGGACTGACTGTAACAGAGAAGAGTTCTAAGTGATTTACCTGATTAATTCAGTTTTGATAACTGCTTGAGAAACATCCAGGCATTTCCTAAGATATAAAAAAGACAGACAAATGTGTTACATAGAATTTATAGAAACAATAACCTCATTCTTTAATTGTTAGCCTATATAAATTACCCCTAATTGACACATGACTCATTTTAACATAACTCTGAAGTAGGTTTTATAGGTAAACAGGCAAGATTTTGCATAAAATAGATAATTCTAGAATTGACATTTCATAACCTACATGAGGAGGCTTGTATTTTAATTTCAGTTCTTCATTTACCCCATGTCCAGAAATGCTGTCCCTTCCCTGATACGATACCAGTTAGTCTCCTGTTTACATAACATAGTTTGGAATAATGCACCTGACCTTACAAATAGGCACATAAGGCCTTTTACTGTTTTGTGCCTTTTGTGAATTGGGTCATCCATTATATGACTTTTCAATGACATCACTGTCAATCACAGTGGATGTGGCCTTTGTAGATCACACATTAATTACACATCACTTTTGCAGAATTAGAAGGGTTAATAGAGTGCTATTGTCTGTTACATCTTCATGCTCTGCAAGTTAATCCTTCCAAACTTCATCTCTGTGGAAATTGTCACCTAGTGTGTGACATCCAAATATACTGATTTGCTAATCCTGTTTTATCAGCTTTGTTGCCCTGCCTACTCATATCCAATAATAAAAAAAAACTGCCTATGGGTTCTTTTTTTCTTTTGCCAACAGTCTTTTTTTCTTCCCTATGGTTTCAATTAAATGTTTCGAGTGAGGAAAAATTCAATCTGGACATCTGCCAGTGTCCTTCAGACGCAATGCCAAGACATTTAATTACATACCGTAGGCCTTCAGTCCCTTTCAGGAAGCCCACCTAGCAAGTCTACTGAGTCTACAACATCAAAGTGTAAAAGAAAATACAACAAAAACAAATCTTAGTTCTTGTTAATATTAAAATACTTTTTAAAATTATTTTGCAGCCAATTACAACAACCTTCTGGCCTACAAGACTTGACTATGTTTTATACAATTTACTGGACTCGTTGACATTAATCTGTGGCACGTTCCTTCTTGAACTATCCTCTGGCATCTGGTAAGTGGCTTCTCTAGAGGAGACATTGATACTCTTTACTCCTGTGCCAAGAGGATGGGAAAGATCACACAAAACTCAAGTGGGGGAATGGCCTCAGATGATCCATTCTTCAAAAGGTGCATGTGCCTATAAGCCTAGCCCCGTGAAGTAATGCTAAGAAGTTGTGGTTAATTTAGAGAATTAAAGGGGTTGTCTGGTATCAACAAAGGGTGCATTAAAACAATAAACAGCTTATAATTACCTCTCTCAGCACTCCTGTTCTCCCACAACAATGTACTGAATCTCGAGCTGCAGTGGTGCACACACTGTTGATGCCACATTGCCGGGCCCTGTATACAAATGAAAACCGGCAGTAACGGCTGTTGCAGCGGGAGAGCTGGAGCACAGAGAGAAGTAAGCATAAGATGTGTATTGTTTTAATACAAACTTCAGCCAATCCCCAGACAACCCTTTTAAGTGTGAAAAATGGACAAGGAGAAATGAAGAGCTAAAGTATGTGAATAAAATATAACCCTGCCCTGATATGATGTATAACAAAGTTTCTTGTAGTTACTTGTATTATTGATTTATGCAATGTTTGTCGAAAAGTTACTGACCATTTTTAAATGAATAAATTTGTTGTAAATGCACAATTCGTCAAAGTGTTTTAAAAATTAGATAAACAGCCTCAAACCCACTGCTATGTATTGATCGAGAAGAGGTATAACAAAAAACTGCATGGTCCAACTACTGTACAAAGTCAGTACAAGGGCCCCTACTATAACTCTGTACTGTTCTGTTTATATTATTTGTCTCCTCATATTGCGAAGAGTTCTGTTTTTATTGTTCCAAACAATAATTAAAAGGGAATGTTGCAATAAAAAACAGCCAGTTAACAATTAATTTTAAATAAAACGTTTTTAAAAGTTTTTAAAGTACAACTGTAAAATATAAAAGCTTTTGCCTAAATCTGCAGTAAGCGATTTTTAAATTTACTGTAATTAGCTATCTGCAGGTGTTTAGCTGCTAGTAGAAGTTTTATCTTGCCCCCCCCCCCCCCCCCCCCCCCCCCCCTTTTTTTATGCTTTCTGGTAACCACAGGAAAACATACAGGGTGGCTGGAGAAGGGAGCAGGCTTGTTGGGAGGGACAGTAGTAGAAGAGTGCAAGGAAACAGAACCTGGAGTGATTTCACAAGTATGCGACTCATCACATGCTTCATGTCATCCTATTACAAACATGCTGTCTTGATTAATGTAAAAGGCCTTTGAGTGCCCTTAGCTGATGTTATAATCAGGAAGTACCACCCACTTCAAGAATAGCTGAAAAGGATTTTATAAGAATGATAGATATATAAGGCTATATCTAAGGCTAAGAAGAAGCCAGCAGCATGAAACAGGCATCATTGGAATTGTTAGCAAAGGCTCTCTCCAGCTGTGCTAAAACTATTTTTTGTTAGTAACTTTACAGTAATGTTTAACATTTTATTTATTTTTATTTTTTTTATTTATTATTTTAAACATTTTATGTTAAACATTCTTGTCACAATCTGTCTTTAAAGGCAATATTCACTCGAACCACTTAAACTAATAGTAGATTGGTGGTTATTTATCACAGTGACAGACAAACAAGATTTCAATAGATTGATAAAACCTCTATAAAAAACAACATTAATGGGC
This sequence comes from Engystomops pustulosus, assembly GCA_019512145.1. Classification (NCBI taxonomy): domain Eukaryota; kingdom Metazoa; phylum Chordata; class Amphibia; order Anura; family Leptodactylidae; genus Engystomops; species Engystomops pustulosus. The sequence continues at coordinate 89,122,154 of CM033646.1, read as the reverse complement.
TAGATGGATTCAACTGGCTGCACCAGATTTCTGAAATCTGAAATTACACAGAAAAGAATGTGCAAATGGCTTGAATGAAGTGTCTGTGCCAGTTTTGTGGACGTTACTGCACTGTGTCCGCCGCGCCACAAAATTCTGCACCTAAAAGGGCATGTTAGTGCTGAAAAAAAATGTACACCACAATAATGTCATTTATTTGGACATAAATGTGGCGCACCCTCGGTGCACCAAAAAACAAACTGGTGCAATCAGTTTAAGCGTGGTCAATGTGTGCAGGCTGCACAGGGAGAGCAAATTATTTTTCAAGTATATAAATGATAAGAAACTAAAAACAGAGAGTGTGGGTCCCCTTAGAAATAACATGGGGGTCATGGTGGAAGGAGATGAGGAAAGGGCCAATCTACTGAATGTCGCCTTCTCAACTGTCTTTACCCAGGAAAATCCCCTGGGGAAGACACAATGAGGAATAATGGAAATTCTTTTTGGAATGTCAACAGTTTAACCCAGGAAGAGGTACGGCACCGCCTCGCAACCACTAAGATAGATAAATCACCGGGGCCAGACAGCATACACCCCCGGGTTCTGCATGAACTATGTACCGTGAAAGACAGACCGTTATTTTTAATATTTGAAGATTCACTGAGGACTGGTTATGTTCCACAGGACTGGCGCATAGCAAATGTTCAAGATATCTGATGTTGGCATTCCTTATCATATTTACACCACCTGGGATCAGTTAAAAAATTCATATCCCAGACAACTATTAATACTTATTGCTCCTGTGAATTCATCTATATGGAGGTTTTTAGTCAATATTTCTACCAGTCTGTACTAGATTTGTTGTTTTTTTTAGTTTATTAATTAAAAATCCACAAAAGTACAAATCAAAATTTGAACATTTTAAAAACTGAACTGAAATGGTCTGTCTGTAGTTTGACTATCTTGTTCAAGACTGGATCTGGGGGACGCTGTGGATGTTGTATATCTGGACTTTTCAAAGGCATTTGACACCGTGCCACATAAAAGGTTGGTATAGGGGAAAATCTGTGTATTTGAGTAAGTAATTGGCATAGTGATAGAAAACAGAGGGTCGTCATTAACGGCACATTCTCAGATTGGGTTGATGTTACCAGTGGAGTGCCACAGGGGTCAGTATTGGGGCCACTTCTTTTTAATATTATTATTGATGACCTTGTAGTGGATTTACACAGTCAAGTTTCAATATTTGCAGATGATACTAAGCTGCGTAAAGTAATAAATACTGAGGTAGATAGTTTAGCATTACAGAGGGATTTGTGGAAGCTTGAGGAGTGGGCAGAGAAATGGTTGATGAGGTTTAATGTAGATAAATGTAAAGTTATGCACTTGGGCCAGGGAAACAAAAAGTATAATTATGTTCTAAACAGTCAATTACTTGGTAAAACTGGAGCTGAAAAGGACTTGGGGGTATTGGCGGCTGCTGCTAAAGCAAATAAAATTATGGGATGTGTCAAGAGAGGAATAAATTCTCATGATAAAGACATAGTTTTGCCCTTATACAAATCCCTGGTCAGACCACACATGGAATATTGTGTACAGTTTTGGGCACCAGTGTATAAAAAGGATATAGTAGAGCTGGAACGGGTGCAGAGGAGAGCAACCAGGATTATTAGGGGAATGGGGAGATTAGAATACACTGACAGATTACAAAATTTGGGATTATTCAGTTTAGAAAAAAGACGACTGAGGGGAGAGCTCATTACAATGTACAAATATCTGAACGGACAGTACAAGGATCTCTCGAAAGATCTTTTTATATCTAGGCCTGTGACCAGGACAAGGGGGCCTCCTCTGCGCCTGGAGGAGAGGCGATTCTACCATCAACATAGACAAAGGTTCTTTACTGTAAGAGCAGTGAGACTATGGAACTCTCTGCCGCAGGAGGTTGTTATGGGGGACTCTATGTACATGTTCAAGAGAGGCCTGGATGACTTTCTGGAGAGAAAAAAAATCACGGGTTATGGGGATAACACATTTATTTAATTCTTAAAGGTTGGACTTGATGGACTTGTGTCTTTTTCCAGCCTTATATACTATGATACTATGCACCAGATTATTGAAGACCATGCACCAGTATCTGGTGCACCCTGCACACTTCACACTAGGTGCAGTTTGCATCACTATTGATAAATCTGGGCCATTGTGCCAACTACTATCCATAGATGATATCACAACTCATCTATATTCCTCTCTGCACAGAACGCAATGAGTGAGCACCAGACTTTTGCTGCTTATATCACTAAATTTTGTTAACAGTGCAAAGGAGAGCAAGCAGATTTTCGCCACAAATTAGGAAATGTCCCCTTTTTTGTGAGGCAATGTAAACACCCATAAAAATGCATAAAACCCACTGCATGTTTAGCCATGTTTTTTGCACAGATTAAGGCATATTTAAAGGAAACCTACCACCACAAATCTACCTATAAAGGTAGATTGGGGACTTGGCATAAGAAAGCAACGGCATTTATCTGCCTTCAATTATAACGTAGACGTGATTATTCATAACAAATGATAAAAAAGATATAAAAAAAAATACTTTATAGTTTAATAATAAATAATGCACAAATAATACTGTATTAGTACAATAAAATGCCAGAGACTCTAACAATGAGCGGCTTGTGGCTAATACACTTGTCATTTGCTAGTTTGTCTGCTAATAAATCAACTATAATAAAATCAAACCAATTTGTATTGTGTGCATCTTCTATGCAGACCTACTGGGGCACATTTACTTACCCAGAACTGTCGCAATCCAGAGGCGCGTTCTCCGGCGAGGATTCGGGTTTTCCGCCCATTCACTAAGGTAGTGCGCCCGATGTCCACCAGGTGTCGCTGCTGCGCTGAAGTCCGCCGGAGTTCCCTGGAGTTCACCATCCTATCCTGGGTGCAGGTAAGCGCGTGTCAAGTGACACATTTTTAAAAAAAAATACCACCATTTTTCCGAATCCGTCGGGTTTTCCGACGGCCACACCCCCCGATTTCTTTTGCATGCAAGCCGGCGCCGATGCCCCACAATCCTATCGCGTGTGCCAAAGACCCGGGGCAATTCGGCGCAAACCGGTAATTTCGGGAAACCCAACGAAAAAGAGTGATTCAGGCCCTTAGTAAATGACCCCCACTATATGTATCGTCATGGCAACAGACTACAAACCTATGGTTGTCTGATCCTGCTGTCATATTGCCATTTACCTGTTCCCTACTTCTTGATGATCTACTACATGTGTGCTTGTCAAGTCCAGGTTGATGGCGATAAGGATCAGACTATACTGGTTTGTAGTCTGTTGCCATGAAAACACATAGGTCTTTACAGAAGCAATAGAAAAAGAATACAAATCTTTATTTAAGATTATTTCCAAAGAAGAAAAATCAACCAATCCAAGCTTTATCTTGTTTTGAATATGGGAAAATTCATCTAAAGGAAAAAATTATAACAAATTCAGTATTCATAAGAATAGACTTAAAGAGGACCTGTCACCCAAAAGTTTGGCACTAGATGATGTTACTAAAGTAAGCAGCTCCTAGTGCTTTAACAAACGCCGCAGTGTTAGAGTGATAGCGTTACCGGAAACCTCCGCTATCTAACACTGCAGCGGGGTACAGTGTAATCATCGGACCACTCTCAAAGCGGTCCGATGTATTCATGAGGGGGGGGGGTCCAAGGCGCTGCCTCTTCCCCAGACCGCCCCGCTCTCTCCTTTGGCCGGCAGTGACTGCCGCGCGTCATGCAGTCACCGCCCCTAGTCACACCCCAACCCCGCCCCCTCATGAATACTTCGGACAGCTTTGCGAGCTGTCCGACAATTACACTGTACCCCGCCGCAGTGTTAGATAGAGTTACCGGAGGTTTCCGGTAACGCTATTCTTCTAACACTCCAGTATTTGTTCAAGCACTAGGAGCTGCTTACTTTAGCAGCGAAATTTTGGGTGACAGTTCGTCGTTAAAGGGGTTTTCCCACAAAGACTAGTTAGGGCGGATAGGGCCTAACTTGCTGATCAGTGCTGAGAACCCCACAGATCTCAAGAAGGAGTGGTTCGACCGACCCCTCGCTGCTCCGTCAGTCTAATGGAGCAGAAGGCCGCGCATGACCGTTCTGCTCCATTAACCCCATAGCGCAATAAGACGTACCCTTACGTCTTACTGCGCATGGGGGAGTATGAAGAGGGCTCACAGGCTGAGCCCTCTTCATACTCACCAAGCATTTGCTTCATAATGAAGCAAACGCCCGTCGCTAACAAAGCTGCCTAGTTTTAATAAGTAAACAATTGGCGATTAATTATTCTTGCCATTAAAAGCTATAAATGAACATCTTATTGTCTACATTAACCTTACTTTAGTCAGTAACAAAATATGAAGCATCTTTTGGCATGTTATTTGTGCATTGTTAGTATGATTGCATGGTTTAGTATTCTCTTATAATCCGCATCTTTCCTTTGTATTGAAATATCAGCTTGTTGTCTAATGTTCAGCCTACATTTGCAAATCTATGTGCACAGCTCATCTACAGTGACAGAGGCTCTAATCAGCAGTCGGAAAATGACAGCCAAGCAAATCAGCCTCCTGTCAAGCCGAAGATCTCTACTGACATCAGGATGAAATTGGAGAATTTTCTTGGAACTACATTATTTGAAGACAACTGAGTTGGTATTAAAACTGGACAAGATATAACTGAAATTTCTGGATTTAGTGCCAATAAGAACTTCTAAAGCCACATTCTGCAGATTTTTTCTTTTGCTTATCTTGACGCAAATGCACAGCAAGCCCATTGTGCTTCAGGAGATAAATGTGCATTGTTCTGCCCATGCACAATGAAAGGATGAAACACCTTATGGATTTACTGAAGCTTATGGGCCCGGTGTACCCCCTACAGTAAAGCCCTTGTATAGAATTACCAATAACTTCTAATTTCTAAGTGTTCCATAATATATTCACTACCATGAATAAATGTATTTATATTTTTATAGATTGGGAATTTTGGGATACAGCGATACCTAAAATGTGTGTTTTTTAAAACTTTTTTCTACTTTTTAAAAAATTATTTATTGTTTTATATGTGGCTTTTGTAAAATTTTTATTAATTTTATTTTTAATTTTTATTTTTTTTTTATTTTTTGTGCATTTTTTCCGTTTTTTTATTTTTACATTACTTGCATATGAAATAGTAATCATGTGATCAGTAGTTCATACTAATGCACTGCAATAACCATGCAATGCATTGTATTACAAGTGTCAGCCTATGCTCTCTCATAGGCTGACAGGCAGACTACTCGGTCCAACCAGGCTCTGTTTTGGAGAGAACTTCAGTAGGTCCCCGGCTAAAAGAAGACGGCACCCTTCCGGAAGGATGAGGGAGCCCCCTACCTCAGCAGGTACATATATCCCGTGGTCACAGCATTGACCACAGGATCTAAGAGGTTAAACTTGCCAGATTGGAACACATTCCAATCTGGACTGTTAAAGCAGGGGGTCGCTATTCTTCCCTGCACGGGGGCCCCGTACAAAAATTGGGTTAGGCCGACAGAAAAACCTGTCGGCCTGGCCCAAAGCCCCTTCATGACCAACAGAGGAATCTGTATGGGTGGTCACTAAAGGGTTAAAGAAAATTCTTACTTATGTATGTTTTCCCACAATCCCCTAGTGGACTGTCAATGGCTATAAGTCTCTACACACCTACAAGGTGGCCTAATTGGCAGTCTCCGTAAAGAGAACTCTTACTTCACAACCCTTGTCACAAGCTTCTCACTCAACCAAACAAGTTTCCTACATGCTACTAAAGAGATGCAACCTCATCGAAAAACTGCTCTGACTACAGTTGGGGATCTGTTCCTTCCTGAATAGATATAATGATTTGGTTATAATCCCATATCATGTCATTATAGTAAAGGACTGCACGTCACTCCACTGGGTGTGTAAGAGGGTGCTCAAGTAGGATACCAGTCCGTTAAGTATAATAATAAAACACTTGGCACTCCATTTGATGATGCAAAAACACAGAATTTTACTGGTGTACAAAGTATGACGCAAAAGCTGCGGTTATAGCAATCGGCTGGCATCAGGGACACTAAATGGAAGTTTGTTCTTATGTTTCGCTCCGGCAGAGGGGGAGGTAGGGAGGGGGGGGGGGGGGAGGGGGGGTGGCAGGAGATATGGAGGATACTACCCTGGTTATATGTGGGTCTTAGATTATTTATGTTAGTGATAAAAATCTGTTAAAATGTCTTATAACCTTTGTAAGCGGTGTTGCTAATGTAAATGGTATTATTCTCATAAAATAAAAAAAATAAATAAAAAAAAAAAAAAAAAAAGAACTTATTGTGTGACTGCAACAAAACGCATCCCTCAGCTTAAGATAGTCACAGCATTACACAGCAGCTTATATCTTGTAAAACTGCCGTATCGGGGAGATAGCCAATTGTTTTGATCTATTTATTTCAAAACGTCTTATGGCTATTTATGCTATCGCCCTGATGTTCACAGGGATAGCTTCTGATGTTCTCGCTAATTTTATTGTATTTATAGCGGAGACATCCATCAGCTGTAGCTCAATTGTTCCAATAGCATGATCTCCACTAGCTGGTTGATTGTCTAGTTGATAGAGCTGACTGGCTATCAAGCTAGCTTCTGCTAACTGTTCATATAGAACCCTAGGACCTGACGCATTTCCTCTGCCTCAATTTATCTTGTAAAATTGCCGTGTTGGGGAGATAGCCAATTGTTTTCATCTATTTATTTCAAAATGTCTTATGGCTATTTATGCTATCGCCCTGATGTTCACAGGGATAGCTGCTGATGTTCTCGCTAATTTTATAGTAGTATATAGCCTGCCAGCCAGCCCCCTGTAGTATATAGCCTGCCAGCCAGCCCCCTGTAGTATATAGCCAGACAGCTGCCAGTGGTAAATAGCCAGCCATCCCCCAGTGGTATATAGCCAGCCAGCCCCCAGTAGTATATAGCCTGCCAGCCCCCAGTAGTATACTACAGGGGGCTGGCAGGCTATATAATACACGCATACTTTTAAATGGCACAGTATTATCTATTCGTGGACTGTAGTACAGTAATATATTTGGGGGTAACAATGTAATTTTTAATATGCTGAGGACATAGCGGGGTTTCTTATGTCGATTCTTTAGAAGTACAGTGTGGGACATTGTTTTATGCAAGTGACATTATACTTTAAGTAACTGTGGTATTTTTAGGGGCGCAGTGAGGGGGGGTCTGCTTCCCAGAGCTGAACAGAAAATTCTGCAATCAGATTTTATGACAATTCTGGATGTGAAGGAGAAGACATGTCAATCAGTGAGGTACTAGATGCTACCTCTTCCTGTACCATATCAGTATTGTATTCACTGACTAACATTCTTGTGTGAGACAGCTCTCAGCTTATGTACTGTTATATCTATGGGGTCAGAGAGCCAGGTGTGACTCGTCTATTTGGTTCGGGGATGCCAGAGTAGGGAGCTGAGCACTAGCGGAGAAGTAGGGAGAAAGGGCTTAGCTTATCCTCTGCTTCACTGCCCCCACTAGTGATTAGAAATTCCCTTACCCTAGAATGTTTCTATGTAGTAGTAGGTGGGCCCCCAAACTCAATATCACTGGTGGGCTCCAGGTACCCCAGTCCGACCCTGTTCGTCCCCCAACAGAATCTTACTAAATATCTTAACCAGCAAGACTTGTATGACATATGGAGAATACAGCATGGAGAGGAACGGGACTACACCTTCCACTCCAAGGCCCGCAATTCTTATTCTAGAATTGACAAAAACATGCTGGAGAATGTCTACTCTTCGTATACAGAGACAATTAAATGGTCAGACCATGCGAATATCTGCATATCCATTCATGAGAAAGCCTCATCGCCCACCACATATTTATGGAGATGTAATTCCTATATCGCAGTGATGGTGAACCTTTTAGAGCCTCAGTGCCCAAACTTCAACCAAAAGCCACTTATTTATTGCAAAGTGCCAGCGCAGCAATTTAAGCAGTAATGCATTTCTCTTTGTTCATTGACAACTTTCAATCCTCCAGCCTCCTAAAGACACCAGCCCAGTTGAAAGGAGGAGGGCAAATTCATCTATCATTGTAGGAAGATTCTGCAGGCAGATTCTTTGAGTTCTGTTTGGTGAACTTCATTCTGGGGTGATGATCTGGGTGCCCACAGAAAGGGCTCAGAGTGCTGCCTCTGGTACCCGTGCCATAGGATTGCCACCCCTGCTATATCGTCTCTCATCATAAATATAATCTGCAGTTGGAAAAGCGGGTGAAATCTTTTCTAGAAGCCAATGGAAGGGGGTAGGCATAGAAACTCTTTGGAATAAAATGGATATTAGGGGACAATTTATTAGCATACGCCACTATGAAAAGAAATGTAGAACCCTTGAGACTAACAAATTACTTGACCTGGTGCGAAAACTGGAGGCGCTAAATAAAAAAGCCCAATCAGCAGATACTGCTGGCAAGAGCCTTAAAATCAAGACCCATAAAAACGAAAATCCTGTACTTAGCAAGGGCGATCAAAATGTTTTGTTTGGGGAAATCACCGTGGCCCAACGAGAATATTATAAGGCAAATTTTTAAGTTCAGCAATGGAATCGGGAAGACTACCAGGCGAAAATCAAGAAGCCCTGATAGTGACACACCCCTGGAAACGATCGACCTCAGAATTTTCGCCTGATTTCACTGCCGAACGTGGACCTCAAGTTCTATTCAAAGATAATTGCTGTGCCGGTAATGCCGTTACTGTCCCACCTGATTGGTCCAGACCAAGTAGGTTTTGTGAGAGGCAGGCAAGCTTCAGATAATAAGAGACAAGTGGTGAAATTGTTACATTGTTACCATGATTAAGGGAGACTGTTCTTCTGCAATGCATAATGTTTGCTATGGACTTTTTAATCTAAATGAAATAAAGAAGAGTGGATTTTGACCATTTGATGCTAAACCATTTTTTGCATTTGAATCTTCACTATTTGTGTCCGTGGCCGCAGGACTAGGCTCTCCTGCATCCCAGAGGAGTAGAGACTGGATAGCAGACTACATGTCCAGGTGAGCACTTATACCTATTTCCCTTTCATTCCATATATATGCTGACAACATTATTTTGTCACTTGCAAATACGGTGGACTCCTTTGCGGGCGCGATGGAGACAATCCAAAACTTGCCTTTTTCGTGGTCTATATCAATGCTGAATTTATTGAAAACACAGTACCCATTTGATTGGCAGCTAGAAAAATAGCATATTTGGGAGAAATTGTAGCGAACCCGATCAAAAACCTATATACACAGAATTATCTGACTTTATTATCCAAGCTAAGAGAGGAGAGGGATTCTCTACTAAAAATGGAGGTCTAATGGATAGAAAGAATGGCAGCGTTTGAGATTATGCTACCCCGCTTAATATATCTTTTCTGCACCCTACATATCCTATTGCCGAATAGATTTTTTATAGAGGCCCAATCAATAGTGATCAAGGGTGTATAGAAAAAGGGCAAACCCTGCATAGCCCGAACTACATTATGCAAACATAAACTGACTAGCCATATGCTGCTAGCCACTGCTGCCACTTGTGTGTTGCAATAGATGAGGATCGAGAACAATATAGCACTTAACTTGGACTATGTTTTTTGGGAAATCCACTGCGTGAGAAACTATTATGGCGAATTGTGCTGCTGTTTTTTGATTCCCCTGTGTGGGTGAATTTAGAGCAAACTGTGCCAGATCTTTGTCTATTTTGACTGTTACTTTATAAGAAGTTTTCATTTGTTAACCTTCCTCTAGTGTGACCGACCCCTTTTAGGTTTTAAATGCATACAAATTCTACATACATTTGTTTATTGCATCAATACTTTTTGACTTTGTCAGGAACTTATTCTTAAACAAAATACAATAAAATAAAACTATTTTACTAAATTGTAAAATGCTCTTATTAAAATTATAATTATAAATTGTGTTGTTGGGGTAAATTTCGACCCAGGTCTGATATAAGAGTAAAAAACAATAATTAGTCCCAAAACTGAAGTCATAAACACAATGTAAACCAGTAAACCAACAGGCCACACCCAGCTCTACCTCCAGCAACTTGAGTTAGGGACATGTCCAGGCATACAGCTTACATTTGGTACTTTGCAGTGTATACATCTTCAGTTTACACCATGCAACAATGAGGAGAAGATTAGATACAAGCCACATTCTGGATTATATCTTGGATGATAATGAATCAGAGGACACACAGCAGCAAACTGATACAGATGAACAGGTTTCTGAGGAGGAAGATGATGTGGAGTGTCAACCAGAAGACACAGATTTGATTTCTGAGAAAATGAAAGGATTTTTGGTGCACCTTATAGGCCAAAAAATACAGTACATGGCATGGCAGATGCTGCAAATGTCATAAAAATGATGCCTGGGATAACAAGGTTTGCTGTGACAAGAGTAAGTGACATCAAGGCATGTTTTGATTGCCATTGTCAATAAAAAAAGCCATTATTGCTATGACAAACTTTGAAGGAAAAAAAGTCATCGGCAACATGTGGAATGACCTTCATGATGATGACCTGGATGCCTACATTGGTGTTCTTCTCCTTGCTGGAGTGTACAAATCCTGCAATGAGGCCACTGATAATCTCTGGGACGCATCGAGAGGCAGGATTATTTTCCGGGCAACAATGTCCTCTGGGACGCATCGAGAGGCAGGATTATTTTCCGGGCAACAATGTCCCTTCAAAGGTTTCAAATGATATCAAGAGTCCTCACACTTGACAGCAGAGACACCAGAACAACATCTGACAAACTTGCTCCCATCAGGGATGTTTGGGAGAAATGGGTGCAACTCCTTTTTTGCCTTTTTCATAAAGTAGTTAGATATAGGTCAAAATTGACCCGTAACACCATAGATGTTACTAGAATTAATAATATAAAATATATATATGTGTATGTGTATATGTATATATAAAATATATAGATATACGTGTATTTTTTTACATTTAAGAAATGTGTTCTAAAACCCTTCAGTAATAGTCAGGTAATATAACAAACTTTTTAAAGTTTATATTATTCTCTTGAGATTCATTTGACAATATTTTTATATTGAAAATGAAGGGTGCACTCTCAAATGAAAGGCCCAGGGGGCCACAACACAAATATTAAAATCAATCCTTCCATGAATGAGAAACCCTAACAAGGTAACTAAGAGGTAAGAAACAAATTGGATCATAAATAACTGTTTAGGGTATCCTAGGGGTGATTTAAGACACAGGTCAAAACCGACCCGTTAACATAAGTAAGAGTAACAGAAAGCTAACACTAGAGGAAGGTTATACCGAGCAGATTACAGCTGGACTGCTTTGTTGTATTACAAAAGTACCATTGTCTCCTGCGAGAGATTCCTTTGGGCATTCCTGTGCCCTTGTATTCCCTGCTTTTCATTTAATAAAAATATTTGATATTAAAATAACACATACGCCACCCTCGTGCCCACAGTCTATATACAGCACCCCCATTCTATATGCACCCTTGTCTTTATACAGCCCCCAACTGCCCCCAGTCTATTTTCAGCCCCCCCAGTCTATATACAGCTCCCCTCAGCTCCCAGTCCATATACAGCTCCCAGTCTGTATATGCAGCACCACAGTATATATATACAGCCTCCCAGTCTATATACAGTCCTTTAGTATATATATACAGTACAGCTCCAAGTCTATATACAGGCCCCATTGCCCCCAGTCTGTATACAGCTCCCAGACTCTAGTCTATATACAGCTCCCCATATATATACAGCCCCCAGACTCCAGTTCCTGTGTTCTTGTTAACCTGAATAATGTAGATCCTTATTCAATATAGCTTAACAGATTGATCCCTATTGAATCTACCTCTTGAGATCACGGATGGTGATGAACAAGATGGCTACAGCCCCCCAATATCTTGCCCTTCCTTTTTGTTTGGTTTTTCAGTCTCTAGGCTTTTCTGTGTTTCTGTCCCCCTTGCTTTGTTTTTTCTCAGTTTTTATCCCAGACTTGTATATCTATTTGCTTATACAGCAGATTTGTATGGACAATATGGTTGTGTGCAGAATTTGATTTGTTTACTCACTTATTATTGCAACCTGAGATGACTGACTTGAGTATGCCAATATGCCACATGGTCATGTAAACGGTTGTATGTATTGCATGGGCACTGGATGGGGCTTGGAAGGGAAAGAGCATCAGTTGGCTTTTGGAGGATAGTTTTGACTGGCTAGTTTTAGGTGCCTGCATACCCAAAGTTATCAGAATAGTAGAAACCTCCAAAAAGTGACCCACCCCTTGCAGAATTTATCAAGGGTACACTTCATTTTGCCCCTACAAGTGTATCATAAAATCTGGCTCAAAAGTGAAAAATGAATTTCAGGAGAGAAAGACTGCTTCCCTTTGGAGTCAAATTTGGCTGAAATACTTTTCAGGTGCAATAATGCTTTTGTATTGGATGGCGGGTGGGGCTCAAATCGGAGAGCGTGCTGTGTGACTTTTGCTAGGCAGATTTGGCTAAAATAGTATTTAGATGAAAGGATGAATTTGGAAAGTTCCAAAGGTACCACAGTGGAAATACTGTCAATTTAGTAACAAGAACCCTTACAAAATTTCTTGGTGGTGGCAATTTCTACCCTACAAGTGTTTTTCAAAAATAATGTGCAATGTGCTGAAAAAATTTACATTGCAATTATTTCTGGAAATTCATTATGTCAGTGGCAAACACTGCAAAATGACAGCTCTTTGCATGGATTCCTGTTCTTGAATATGTGGACCTAATCTTTGGGAAACATGAAAAGTCAGTAATAAGTAATGATGGAGAACCATGCACATTTGAGGTTTAACAGAGTTGGTCACTTTACCTCACGTTTCAGAAATTAATGCGCTACAGATTTTTAAAGTCAATTTGCAATCTGCACAGGGTGCGCATGGGTTGAAATAGGTGGCATGTACCAGGGCTACTGGGTATAAGGAGGAGAAATGCACCAGGCTAAACAAATCCTATTATTCGCGCTCCTTTAAAGGCCGTTAGCCATCAAAATAAATTCCGCGACGCTCAATGGATTAATGTTGGGGGTGTGGGGGGAGGAGAAAAATTTTCACTTTAATATAATGAATCACTTTCTTTTATATATATTCGGATGATATCCTCCTGACATATCAAATACAGCGCGCCATACATGATGTGTATCCACGGTGGTGATGAATATGGCACACCTTCTCCGCCTCAGCCTTCTTGGGGAATCATTCCATTCTTCTCCCTTTGAAAACGTAACGGAGGCCAGGGCGGGGGCAGACCGTGGTCAAGGTCCTTAGAGCGATGATTCTTTTTACAATATTTGGGGATCTAGTCGGCATCGGATTTTGAAACGCTTTGCCTGAATTACATATCATTCACTTATAACTAAAATCAATATAGCACACTTCTTGCTTAGAAAGGCCCCTTTCCAGACAATAGGGTAGTGATATTAAAAATGGTTCTGCTCCCTTCACCGCAGCTCCTCTATCCCCCGTCGGTCTCCCCGGTCTGGCTACACCTAATAGACTTTTGATTGATGGAGACGTTTTTAAATAATCAGAGACTTTTAATTGGGGGAAAAAATGCCCTAGGATTGGCCTGTCCTTCTGGTGCTGTCCGAACATACAAAAGGGGGGTTTGGGGGTCCATATCTTTTGGTATGTTATAACACCCCAGCTAGCATTCTTGATCCCCAGGAGGGAGTGCAGCGCCTTTGGGAAACATTACAATACGGAGTCCACAATGATTCTCAATTTTCAGTCTTTTGGATAGACGGGGAACTCGTGTCACGTAGATATAATCGACACCTATATAGGAAATTGGTTGGATAACACGTGGGGTGCGTATATGAAAAATAGAGTTTCAAGGTATTTTTTGTTTCACTCCAATATGGGGACATTATATAACTTTTGTTTTTAGGAGTTCGGATTCCATTCCGATTGTCGTATTGGGAGTAGGAGGGTAAAAGTTTTTTGACACAACTCACTAATTTTATATTACTCAGAATTTCTCAGAGGCTAAAGCACTAACAAGAAGCCATTGAGAATGCTTCTTAAGTTTTTTCAATAAAGCACTCATTATAATCGGCTAGAGGCTAAAGTAGTTTAATTATGTACGCTGCAGGAGGTAGAATTGTTACTGGGTTCCTCCACTCGAGATAAGGTGGTTGCACATATTTCTAGATACGTGAGTCAAGGCCCTCTCACAGGAGTCACTCCTCCCTCTAAGAAGGTGGCATGACCATTTGGGCGCTCTCTCTGAGCGGATTGGGATAAATGCATAGGGGCTAGGTCGTCCTCCCTCTCCTGGAACCACGAATGGTACACTTCAACTTTTGTGGCACCACCTTATTCTTCCCCCCCACAGTTAGTTAATGAAATCTGAAAGATACTCAGCTGTCTGCGTTGTTAACCTGGAGAATCGATTTTGGTACAATGTATGCCTTCATTGTGCATAGTCATAAAAGTTGTTTCTATTGGTTCTAGGGTCTTCACAGATCTGAAGAACCATTTAAAGTGTAGTTTTGCCTTGCCCTGCCCCATCCGGTGCGCTGCTCAGTCTTCACAGTTAGTATTAGGGAAAGTGGAAACAAGGCGGTATTCGAAACAAGGTTCTCTTGTTGGCTAGTACTGATTATTGCACGAAATTGGGGGCGTTCCGAACGGCCCCGGGCCCCGGAAGAAGTTTTAGGAGGGGGAAGAAGTGTAAGAAATACGAAGCTTGATGGCAATTAGGAGGATACCTGGATAAGTGAAACAGATTTGGTGGTATTAGAACTAGAATTAGGGAAAGATAGTAAGAAGTCGGCAAATCCTCGGTTATATCAATTCGGCTGCATCAGGACACTAAAATAGAATTTTTGTTCTTATGTTTTCGCTCCTTTTACGGGCAGAGGTGCAGGTTAGGAGGGGGGGGGAGGGAAGGGGTGGCAGAATATTGAGATCCTAACCCTGGTTTATATGAGGTCTTAGATTATTATGTTAGTGATACATCTGTTCAATGTCTTATACCTTGTAAGCGTTGTTGCTAATGTAACGGTATTATTTCTCATAAAATAAAAAAATAAATAAAAAAAAAAAAAAAAAAAGAACTTATGGTGTGACGCAACACAACGCCTCCTCAGCTTAAGATAGTAGTCACAGCATTACACAGCAGCTTATATCTTGTCAACTGCCGTAATCGGGGAGATATCCAATTGTTTTGGATCTATTTTTTCAAAACCGTCTTAGGGCTATTTAGTTAATGCTTCCCCTGATTTTCACAGGGATAGCTTTCTGAGTTCTCGCTAATTTTAATTGTATTTAGAGCGGAGCATCCATCGCCTGTAGCTCATTGTTCCAATGCATGATCTCCACGCCCCTACTGGTTATTTCTCTTGATAAGCTGACTGGCTCTCAACTCGCGTCTGCTACTGTTCCATATATAACCCTAGGACCTGCCGCATTTCCTCTGCCTCAATTTATCTGTAAACTTGCCGTGTTGGGGAGAATAGCCAATTGTTTTCATCTATTTATTTCAAAAGTCTTATGGCTATTTATGCTATCGCCCGGATGTTCACAGGGATATAGCCGCTGATGTTCTCGCTAATTTTATAGTAGTAATATAGCCTGCCAGCCAGCCCCCTGTAGTCTATAGCCCGCCAGCCAGCCCCCTGTAGTCATATACCAGACAGCTGCCAGTGGGAACTAGCCAGCCATCCCCGCAGTGGTATATGCCAGCCAGCCCCCAGTAGTATATGCCTGCCAGCCCCAGTAGTATACTAAAACCAAGGGGGCTGGCAGGCTATATAATACACACACGCATACCTTTTTAATGGCTCGTATTATCTATTCGTGACTAGTAGTACAGTATATCTTTGGGGGTAACCATGTAATTTTTAATATGGCTTGAGGACAATAGCTGGGTTTCTTATGTCTATCTTAAGAAGTACAACCGTGTGGGACTTGTTTTAATCAAGGGACATTATACTTTAAGTAACTGTTGTCTTTTTTAGGGCGCAGTGAGGGGGGGTCTGCTTCCTCAGAGCTGAACGGTAAATCTGCATCAGATTTTATGACAATTCCTGATGTGAGGAGAAAGACAATTCAATCAGTGAGGTACGAGATGCTACCCTCTTCCTGTACGAATATCAGGTATTGTATTCACTGACTAACATTCTTGTGTGAGACAGCTCTCATCTTATGTACTGGTATCTATGGAGTCATAGAGCCAGGTGTGACTCGTCTTTTGGTTCGGGGATGCCAGAGTAGGGAGCTTTAGCACGAGGGAGAGTAGGGAGAAAGGGCTTAGCTTTCCTCTGCTTCACTGCCCCCACTAGTGATTAGAAAATTCCCTTCCCCGAATGTTTCTATGTATTCGTAGGTGGGGCCCCCAAACTCAATATCACAGTGGGCTCCGGTAACCACCCAGTCCCGACCCTGCTCGTCCCCACCGAAGCTTACTAAATATCTTAACCAGCAAGACTTGTATGACATATGGAGATACAGCTCTGGAGAGGAACGGAACTACACCTTCCACTCCAATGCCCCGCAATTCTTATTCTGATGGACAAACATGCTGGATATTTCTACTTCCATTACATGTTTGGACATGGAAGGACTCTCATATGCATTCATTAGAAAGCCTCATCGCCCACCACATATTTATGGAGATTTAATTCCTATATCGCAGTGATGGTGAACCTTTAGAGCTCAGTGCCTCACACTTCACCAAAGCCACTATTATTGCAAGGTCCAGCGCAGCAATTTAAGCAGTAATGGCAGTTTCTCTTTGTTCATTTGACAACTTTCAATCCTACCCAGCCTCCTAAAGACCCAGCCCAGTTGAAAGGAGGAGGGCAAATCATCTATCATTGTATGAAGATCTGCAGGCAATTCTTTGAGTTCTGTTTGGTGAACTTCATTAATTTGGGGTGATGATCTGGGTGCCCAAGAAAGGCTCCGGTGCTGCCTCTGGTACCCGTCCATCAGGATTGCCACCCTGCTATATTTCTCTCATCATAAATAGAATCTGGGCAAGTTGAAAAGCCGGGGTGAAATCTTTTCTAGAAGCCAATGGAAGGGGGTAGGCATAGAAACTCTTTGAATAAAAAAATGGATATTAGGGGACAATTTCTTAGCATCGCCCTATGAAAAAAATTAGACACCCTTGAGACTAACAAATTACTTGACCTGGTGCTAAAACTGAGGGGCTAAATAACAAAGCCAATCAGTCAGCTAATGCCTGCAGAGCCTTAAATCACGACCCCTAAAAACGAAAATCCTGTACTTACAGGGCGAAATCAAACACTGTTTTGTTTGGGGAAAACACCGTGGCCCAACTAGAATATTATAATGCAAATTTTTAAGTTCAGCAAATGGAATCGGGAAGACTACCAGGCGAAAATCCAGAAGCCCTGATAGTGACCACATTACCCCTGGAAACGATCGACCCTCAGACTTTTTCGCCTGCTGTCCACTGCCCCCCGAACGTGGACTCAGTTCTATTCAAATAATTGCTGTGGCCGCTAATGCCGTTACTGCCCACCTTGTTGGTCCAGACCACGTAGGTTTGTGAGAGGCCGAGCAAGCTTCAGATAATAAGATACTAGTGGTGAAATTGTTTACTTGTTTACATGATTAGGAGACGTTCCTGCATGCATAATGTTTGCTATGGACTTTTTAATCTAAATGAAAACAGTAAAGAAGAGTGGATTTGACCATTTGAATGCTAACCCATTTTTTTGCTTTGAATCTTCACTATTTGTGTCCCGTGGGACCGTAGACTATGCTCTCCTGCAATCGCGCAGAGGAGTATAGCCTGAGAATAGCGACTACATTTCCATGTGACACTTATACCTATTTCCCTTTCCATTTCCATATATATGTCTGACAACATTATTTTTGTCACTTGCAAATACGGTGGACGCCTTTGCGGGCGCGATGGAGACACCAAACTTGCCTTTCGTGGTCTATTCAATGCTGAATTTATTGAAAATACAGTACCCATGTTAGTGGCACTAAAAATACATTTTGGTATGAATTGTAGCAAACCCGATCAAAAACCTATAGACACAGAATTATCTGACTTTATCCAAGCTAGAGAGGAGAGGGATTCTCACTAAAAATGGAGGTACCTATGGATAGAAAGAATGGCAGCGTTTTGCGATTAGGCTACCCCGCTTAATAGATCTTTTCTGGCTTTTTCTGCACCGCTACATATCCTATTGCCGAATAGATTTTTTATAGAGGCCAATCATAGTGGGGATCAGGTGTATCGAACAAGGGCAAACCCTGCATAGCCCGACTACATTATTCAACATAACTGGACTACCATATGCTGTGCTAGCCACTGCTGCCACTTGTGGTTTGCAATAGATAGGATCGAACAATATAGCACGTAACTGGACTATTTTTTTGGGAAACCACTGCTGATAAACTATTATGCGAATTGTGCTGCTGGTTTTTGATTCCCTGTGTGGGTGAATTTAGGCAACTGTGCCATATCTTTGTCTATTTGACTGTTTCCTTTTAAGAAGTTTTCATTTGTTAACCTTCCCTAGTTTGACCGACCCCTTTTAGGTTTTAAATGCATACAAATTCTACATACTTGTTTTATTGCATCAATACTTTTTGAACTTTGTCAGGAACTTATTTTTAAACAAATACCAGAAAATAAAACATTTACTAATTGTAAATTCTCTTATTAAAATTATAATTAAAATGTGTTGTTGGTGTAAATTTCGACCCGGTCTGATATAGAGTATAAACAATAGGTAGTCCCAAAACTTAAGTCATAAACACAATTTAAACCAGTAAACCACCGGTCCTACCCCGCTCTACCTCCCAGCAATTGAGTTAGGACAATGTCTAGGCATACAGCTTACATTTGGTACTTTGCAGTGTATACAGCTTCCGTTTACCAACCATGCAACCATGAGGCGAGAAAGGATACAATCCCATTCTGGATTATATCTTGGATGATAATGATCAAGGCCACACCGCTCAGCAAACTGATACAGATGAACAGGTTTCTGAGAGGAAGATGATGTTGAGTGTCCAACCAGAAGACACATCGGTTTCTGATCAGGTCCCGTGCTGAAGCTGGTTCCCGCTTAAAGATTCAAAATCCAAAAGTGGCAAATCTTGGAAGCTCAGTAGCTCCGAGATGTACAATTTTTTCGGCTATCCGGCGCAAACACCCTCTAATAATGCCTACTAAGACATCTAGCTGAGATAAGGCGCACTGTAGAAAAGGCGCGGATCAAATGTAAGGACCTAAAAATGACGATGATGTGGCAGACCTGTGCCAGTTCAAGCCAGCCACTTCCCGGGAAACCTTGTCTTCATTCAGCGTTCAGAAGAGCTTCCGATCAGAGGTAATGGGCTGCGGGGGTTAATGCATGGTGATGCTCAGGTGTAAGGGTCTCCTCTGCCCCTTGCTCCTTCCCTCTTCAGCCAGTGTGTTTTCCGGGGGTTCCTAGGGCTTTCTGTTACAGGGCGGTCAGTATGGGGGATTTGTTTACTGATTATGATGATTGCCCTCGTGGTCGGCCTATGGCGCTCGTCTCTCCGTGCTAGGGGAGGGCAGAGGACACAATGTTTGGTTGTGGTGCCAGGGCCCTTCAGGAGCTAGGCCTGTTACTGTTGGGAGCGGGCAGGAAATTTCTGGGTGGAGCTTATTAAACACTGGTAATGTACAGTATCTTGTCTGTAGTACATTTCTTTATAATTTCATATATAAGGCCACGCCTATAGGCGCACGCTTTGATTTCTGAGAAAATGAAGGATTTTTGTGTGCACCGTATAGGCCCAAAAATACAGTACATGGCATGGCAATTCTGCAAATGTCCATAAATACGATGCCCTGTGGATAACAGTTTTGTCTGTACCAAGCTAATTGACATCAAGGCATGTTTTTTGATTGCATGTCCATAAAAAAAAGTCATTGTTCTATGACAAACTTTGAAGTGAAAAAAAGTCATCGCACATGTGAATACTTCATGATATGACCTGGATGCCTACATTGTTTTCTTCCTTGCTGGATGTACAATCCGCAATGAGGCCATGATAATCTCTGGACGCATCGGAGGCAGATTATTTTTCCGGGCCACAATGTTCTCGCCTTAAAGGTTTCAAATGCCTACAATAGTCCTCACACTTGACGACAGGAGAAACCCAAACCAGAAACACTCTACAAACCTTGCTCGCCATCAGGGATGTTTTGGGAAAATGGGTGCAACACTACTCTCCACTGATGTTCAACCCCGGGCCCACAGTGACAGTGAACAACGTTTTCCTCCTTCCGCGTAAAATGCCCCTTCCGGCAATCATACATGCCCAAGTAAGTCGAGGCAAATACGTCCTACAAATCTCGGCACGCCTGTGATGCAAAAACTATGCTGTCTGGAATCTACAGATTTTACACAGCAAGTCTTCGGAATGTGGCATCCTGAAAAACAAACACAGGAAAATGGTTAGTCCCTCGATATGATACTGGACTGCCAGGATAACAACATACTTGTGCAAATTTTTACCAGCTAGTGACCTTATGGAAATATCACTATGGTGGGGCACAGCAAAAAAACCACCTGAGCTATCCGGAATTGTTTTCAGCGAAGGAAGGGCTCCACTCTTCCTCGGCAAATTTGTATTTATACGACCAAACCAGTAGAACAGCTACTTTTTATTACTATTTGCTATATGTTAATCATCACTATCATCTTTTATTTGTTATTAACCTTAAGCCTGAAGCCCACTTTTCCCTTCTGACACGGCCCATTTTTTTTTGTTTTAAATCTGACATTTTATTAAGTGTTATAACTTTTGAACACTTAACATATCCAGTTGATGTTTGAGAATTGTTTTTTCTGACACATTGTACTGTCATGTTGGCAGAAAATTTTATTCAATATGTTTGGGGTTATTATTTATGAATAAATGGAATTTGCCAAAATTTTTGAAAAAAAACTAGTTTTCAAATTCAAAATTTTCTACTTTTTGGAAAGTTGTCCAAATCACTAAAATAACTTGATAACTAACATTTCCATTGTCTGCTTTACTTGGCAAAAATATTTTTCAATATCTTTTCCTTTTTTTTAAGGATGTTAGGAGCTGTATAACTTAAGGTGCAATTTTTCTTTCTGATTTCACGAAAATCATCAAAACCTACTTTGAAGGTCCAGTTTATTATAAGTGGTTACTTTATAATGCCTCATGATAGAAAACCCCCCCAAAATGACACCATTTCAAACTACACCCTTCACAATATTCAAACACACTTTGGGAATTTTTGTTAATCCTTTGATTCTTCACTAGTGAAAGCATAGTAAAGTGTAAGTTCGAAATGTAATTATCTTACATAGATTCTGTGAACACCTAAATTTGCACCGTCAATGGTTATAAAGGAAAAGCAACTTTTAACCTATGTTTAAGGAAAATTCCTCCTGAGCATGCCAATAACCCCATTTTGTCACTGTATCCCTTCTGTACGGGCAAGGGGGGCACTTGGACATGGAAAGATCGTTGTGTTCGTTTTTTGCGGCATCATATGCTGAAAAAGTTTTCATTGTCAGGAATTGATTGGGAAGCCATAATGTACCAAACAGGAAAGCCCCAACAGAGACACCATTCTGGAAAGTACATACCCTTGGAGAGTTTAAGCAGTGTAATTTTTGTGTATTTGCCCAAACAGGTTTTGATTTTCAATTAGCCCCAAAAGGGAAAAAAGGAAAATTTTCTCAAAAAAGTCACTTTTCCCACCTAATTTTGTGTAAGCCACAGTGGATAAAGATGAAACATACCCCCATCAACTGTGTAACACTAGTTCTCCTAAGCACAGACTGCACCACGTTTGCATATAAAGTGTTGTAATGGTGCACAGTATGGCCAGAAGTGATAGTGGGCTGGCCTTTTTAGGAAGCCGATTTGCAATCACCATTACATGTGTCAGGATGCATTTGGAGAGCCTAGTGTTACCAAAACAAGGGGAACCCACCTATGTCCCTATTTTGGTAAAGTGCAAAAACACTTTGGAGAATTTAGCAAGGTGTAAATGTGTATTTTCCCCCACAGGGTTTGCTTCATTAGGTCCCAAAAGGAAAGATGGACATTTTCCCAAAAAAGTCACTTTTACGGCTAATTTTTTGTATCCCATAGGCATTAAAGAATGAAACAACCCAAAAAATGTGTACTAGCACTGTCTTCCCCGAGTATAAAATGTCCCCACACAATGCATAAAATGTTGTATGGTTACGCAGTGAACTCAGAAGGGAAGAGGGGCGTTGGCCTTTTAGAATCCAAATTTGACAACATCCTTTACTTGTGTCAGGATTCATTTAGATATGCCAAAACCTGGTACCAAAGCAAGCGAACCCCAACAAGTGACACCATTTTGGAAAGCACACCCCTTGGAGAATTTAGTAAGGTGTAATTGAGTATTTTTGTCCATATAGGTGTTTGATTTAATTAGGGCTTAAATAGACAAAGGTGAACATTTTTCTTATAAAGGGTCATTGTACCCCCTAATTTTTGTTAGCCACAAGGGATAAAAAAATGTAATAACCCCCCAAAATGTGTAAGCTATTTCTCTCAAGGTGAAGTACCCCCACATGTGTAGATAAATGTTGTATGGGCGCACAGTAAAAGGAAGGGGGAGGTTGGTCCTTTTTGAAGCCAAATTGACAGAAATGTTGACATGCTTTGGAGAACCCTAGTGGTATAACACAGATAAGAATCCAAAAGTGATCCTATTTTTGACACACACCCCTTAGAGATTTTGCAATGTGCAATATATGTATTTGCCCCTACAGGTGAAGGATCCAATTAGGCCCTAAACATTAAAAAGGTGAAATTTTCCTATAAATGTCACTTTACCCCTACTTTAATGTAAGCCCCAGGGATATATATTAAATAACCCCAGAAAAAGGTGTAAAACTATTTCTCCCCGAGTGTAGAAGTACCCCACAGTGCATATAAAAGCTTTATGGCGCACAGTAGAGGAAAAGAGGGTTTTGTCTTTTGAGAGGGCCAAATTTGCAAATTCCTTCACATGTGTCAGGATACTTTGGAGAGCCGTAGTTGGACCAAACAAGGAAAACCCGAAAAGTGACCCTAATTGTTGAATGTACACCCCTTGGGAATTTAGCAAGGTGTAATATGTGGTGTAGTGTAACACGTGATGAAATGAGCATTTGAACATACAGTGGTTTCCACTACGATGTGCGATGGAGTCCAAGATGGAAATTGCAATATTTCTGAACGTTCAGTGCCCGTTATGTGGCGCCCCTTATGAAATAATTGGAGGGGTATAGGGCAACGTTACTTACCAGTTGTTACAATTATTAATTTTACTGAATTCACAACAGTTGGGCGTGAATTTGGAATGTGTTGCGTAAAGGAGGTAGAATAGACCAGGGACCATCTAAACTTTTGTCACACTTGGAGTGTGCGCAGGTCTCTTAGTAGTATAATAGTGTCCATCCTTAGTAGTATTGTCCTCCTTAGTAGATAGTGTCCATCCAACTCCTCTTTTGAACAGACTCTTCATTGAGTCTTACCATTAAATCAGCAGAATTCACCGGGAAAATGCTGTCCGCTGGCAAAATACAGAACATCTAACCAGAGGTACTGGGGCCCCCGTCCTTCTGTGTCCAATATTAGTTTCCTAATATCTTCCTCTTGAAAACGGAGAAATGATACGTCAGGACCTGCACATTGAACCGTCTCGTAAAGTTTTACATCGTAATCTGTACACTTAACACGGCCCGCACTTTTTACCATTCTTCGTTTTAGTAGGGAAATTATCTCCAAGGTTGCGCTTATTCACCCTAGCGATGCCCATTGTGACGAATATTGCTGTTTTAGCTGACCAAATCGACCACCAATAGCGGCAAACATGGACAGAGTGGGGAAAAAACCCCTCTGAACCACAAGGACAATTGGTGCTGTCAGGAACAGCCGCCACTCTGCCCCGATCACCGTGTCTACAGACATAGTACCGGTATTACTGACGTCATAAGTAAATTCGCGCTAGTTGGCTCGTCTGAATTGATAGCCATAGCAGCGATAATAAACTGGGGGGTGTGGGGGGGACATAACCCTTCTGGTCCATGGGGCAGGATGATGGCTGTTAGGATGCAGCTGCCATCTTGCCCCGATCCACTGTGTCTGAACTGGTTGGCAAGTCACTACCCGCCGCACCGTTCTTATTACAACGCGCGTTGTGAATAGGCTATACAATCTTTATTTTTTAAGCTTTAGACAAATAAGGGCTTATTTTTTTGCGAGAACGCGATGCCCTGTAAAAAAACTATTTTAGAGGGTGTGTTAGCTTATTGAAGCAATTTTATTAACTTTTTTCGTGTGGGGAAAATAAAATCATCAATTCTTGTTTGGATTTTTAGCATTTTTGAGGGGGGGTTCGCTTAGCATAACAATATATATTATCTTTATTCTCTACGGATCACTACGATACAGTGATACCTCATTTATATAGTTTTATTATATTGTCCAATTTTATTGAAGGAAACTAGAATAGAAAAAATTGAATTTGTTTTAGTATTGCCATCTTTATAGCGGCAATAACTATAGTATTTTTGGTTGACGGAGCTGGTTGTGAGCTTATGTTTGTGCGTGACAAGTTGTTCTTTTCAGTGGTATCATTTGGCGCTTGTAACTTTTTTCGGATCACTTTTTAGAACATTTTTTTGTAAAGCAATTTGATAAAAAGTTTTAATTTTGGCAAGTTTTTTGGGTTTTTTTTTTACCACGTTCACCGAGCGGGTCCAATTAATTAGGATTTTATGTACAGATTGTTACGGACGCGGCGATAACCAAATAAGTGGTGTTTTTTGTGATTTAGTGTAATTTTATACTTTATTCTTGTGTAAGGGAAATGTGGTGTTTGGGGGACTTTCACTTTCTTTTATATTATTTTATTTTAAAAACCTTTATTTATTGTTTTAAAATAAACTTTTTTTACAGGTAATGACATCTAAGCTTGAACAAGTGATCTTCTGATCACTTGTTCAAGGCTATTTAACAGTTACACAGTGCAATACAGAAGTATTGCACTGTTAATGTAAGACCTGAGCATGCTGCGCATGCCCAGTGTCTCTACAGCCGGGTCCTGCCAGAAGGCAGGACCCGCTTCCGATGTAAGATCTCGCAGCCCCGGCACCGGCAGTCCCGGGCTGCGATCGAGCACGGACCCCCCCGGTAAGCGCCCCCGGGGGGGGGGTCCGATTCCCTCTCAGCTTGCATTTAAATGCCTCTGAACGCCGCGGTCAGCGCGACCGCGCGTTAGGGGTTACAAACACACCCGCGATCGGGGGTGTTAGAGGCAGTGTCGGCTATAATATATAGACGACACCCGCAGCTTCTGGTGCCGGCTCCTTTCAGGAGCCGGCCCAGAAGCAGGACGTAATAATACTGGCATTTTGGCGGGAACCACCTCCCGCCATGCAGTATTATTACGTCAAATGTCGGGAAGGGTTAAAGTTCTATAATAAAAAATCTGTTTTTTGCCTTTTTTCATAATAGTTTAGATATGGGTCAAAATTGACCCGTAACACCATAGATGTTACTAGAGTTAAATATAAATATATATGTGTATATGTGTATGTTATTTATATAAATATATAGATATACGTTATTTTTTTACATTAAGAAATGTGTTCTAAAACCCTTCAGTAATAGTCAGTAATATAACACACTTTTTAAGTTTTATATTATTCTCTTGAGATTCATTTGACAATATTTTATATTGAAAATGAAGGGTGCGCTCTCAATGAAGGCCCAGGGGGCCACAACACAAATTTAAAATCAATCCTTCCATGAATGAAAACCCTAACAAGGTAACTAAGAGGTAAAAACAAATGGATCATAAATAACTGTTTAGGGTATCCTAGGGGTGATTTAAGACCAGGTCAAAACCGACCGTTAACATAAGTAAGAGTAACAGAAAGCTAACACTAGAGGAAGTGTTATACCGAGCAGATTACAGCTGGACTGCTTTGTTGTATTTACAAAAGTACAATTGTCTCCTGCGAGAGATTCCTTTGGGCATTCCTGTGCCCTTGTATTCCTGCTTTTCATTAATAAAATATTTGATATTAAAATAACACATACGCCACCCTCGGCCCACAGTCTATATACACAACCCCCATTCCTATGCACCCTTGTTCTTTATACAGCCCCCACACTGCCCCAGTCTATTTTCACGCCCCCCCAGTCTATATACAAGCTCCCCTCAGCTCCCAGTCATATACAGCTCCCAGTCTGTATATCACACCACAGTATATATATACAGCCCTCCCAGTCTATACAGTCCTTTAGTATATATATAACGTACAGCTCCAAGTCTATATACAGGCCCCATGCCCCCCTCTGTATACAGCTCCCAGACTCTATCTCATATACAGCTCCCCATATATATACAGCCCCCCAGACTCAGTTCCTGTGTTCTTGTAACCTGAATAATGTAGATCCTTATTCAATATAGCTTAACAGATGATCCCCTATTGAATCTACCCTCTTGAGATCACGGATGGTGATGACAAATGGCTACCGCCCCCCAATATCTTGCCCTTCCTTTTTGTTTGAGTTTTTCAGTCTCTAGGCTTTTCTGTGTTTCTGTCACCCCTTTCTTTGTTGTTTTTCTCAGTTTTTATCCCAGACTTGTATATCTATTTGCTTTATCCAGCAATTTGTATGGACAATATGGTTTGTCAAATTTGATTTGTTTACTACTTATTTATTGGCAACTAGCTGAGCTCTGACTGAGTATTGCCAATTATGCAACATGGTCCATGTAAACGGTTGTTATGTATTGCATGGGCACCTGGATGGGCTTGGAAGGGAAGAGCATCAGTTGGCTTTTGGAGGATAGTTTTGACTGGGCTAGTTTTAGGTGCCTGCATACCCAAAGTTATCAAATAGTAGAAACCTCCAAAAAGTGACCCACCCCTTGCGAATTTATCAGGGTACACTTCATTTTGCCCCTACAAGTGTATCATAAAATCTGGCTCAAAAGTGAAAAATTGAATTTCAGGAGAGAAAGCCTGCTTCCCTTTGGAGTCCAATTTGGCTGAAATACTTTTCAGGTGCAATAATGCTTTTGTATTGGATGCGGGTGGGGCTCAAATCGGAGAGCGTGCTGTGTGACTTTTGCAAGGCAGATTGTGCTAAAATAGTATTTAGATGAGGAATAACATTGAACTCATGGATGTATGATTTTTATATTTTGAAAAATTCCTTTATCCAGGTCACATTTTCAGGTATTGGTCATAGGAAAATGTTTCCCTGGTAAAATATGGTTTGCTGATGTTATCATGTATTGTTATTTAATAAATATTATGATGTTGCTATGCTGTCTTCACTTCACATGCTACATTATGTCTATAGAAGAGTAATTTACAACAGGAAGGTCAACCTCATCACAGTTGTTGCCCAAATAGTACACAGTTTTTGGTCGAATTTTTAATGTGTAAATGACTATTCTAGTTGCATACCAAGAGGTTGGCTGGTCCCCCCAGCACAGATACAATCATGGTGGCCCTGTGAAAAACGTAACGTATACTCCAAGAAACAAAGCAATGCACATACAGTGCCAAAATGTAAGACACAATATATAAGCAACACAATCCTATAGGGATATCCTTTTGCACTGTCTTTATATACTCCTATGAGCCCCCCTTTTTTGGAGTGGTGTTGTATAGATTATCTTGGTTTACTCAAGCACTTGCACTTTCTTATTCATTGCACATTGCACAATTTGGTATTTCCACTGCTTTCAATAGATGATTCTGGGACCCAATAGGGATTGTGCTCTATATTGTTATATCTTGACTGAGACTTTGATTCTGTGTTTGTCCACATTTATAGAATGAGGTATTAGAACACATATAGGGGCAGATTTACTTACCCGGAGATGAAAGGATGAATTTGGAAAGTTCCAAAGGTACCAGGACAGTGGTAATACTGTTAATTTAGTATTTCTAAATTCAAAATTTCTTGGTGGTGGCAATTTCTACCCTACAAGTGTTTTTCAAAAATAATGTGCAATGTGCTGAAAAAATTTACATTGCAATTATTTCTGGAAATTCATTATGTCAGTGGCAAACACTGCAAAATGACAGCTCTTTGCATGGATTCCTGTTCTTGAATATGTGGACCTAATCTTTGGGAAACATGAAAAGTCAGTAATAAGTAATGATGGAGAACCATGCACATTTGAGGTTTAACAGAGTTGGTCACTTTACCTCACGTTTCAGAAATTAATGCGCTACAGATTTTGAAAGTCAATTTGCAATCTGCACAGGGTGCGCATGGGTTGAAATAGGTGGCATGTAACAGGGCTACTGGGTATAAGGAGGAGAAATGCACCAGGCTAAACAAATAATAACATTGATACTCCATGGATGTATGATTTTGTATATTTTGAAAAATTCCTTTATCCAGGTCACATTTTCAGGATATGTGTCATAGGAAAATGTTTCCCTGGTAAAATATGGTTTGCTGATGTTATCATGTATTGTTATTTAATAAATATTATGATGTTGCTATGCTGTCTCACTTTCACATGCTACAGTATGTCTAGAAGAGGTAATTTACAACAGGAAGGTCAACCTCATCCAACAGTTGTTGCCCCAAATAGTACACAGGTATTGGTCGAATTTTAATGTGTAAATGACTATTCTAGTTGCATACCAAGAGGTTGGCTGGTACCGCACAGATACAATCATTGGTGGCCCTGTGAAAAACGTAACGTATACTCCAAGAAACAAAGCAATGCACATACAGTGGCCAAAAGTAAGACACAAATATATAAGCAACACAATCCTATAGGGATATCCTTTTGCACTGGTATTTATATACTCCTAGTGAGCCCCCCTTTTTTGGAGTGGTGTTGTATAGATTATCTTGGTTTACTCAAGCACTTGCACTTTCTTATTCATTGCACATTGCACAATTTATGTATTTGACACTGCTTTCAATAGATGATTCTGGGACCCAATAGGGATTGTGCTCTATATTGTTATATCTTGACTGAGACTTTGATTCTGTGTTTGTCACATTTATAGAATGAGGTATTAGAACACATATAGGGGCAGATTTACTTACCCGGTCCATTCGCGATCCAGCGGCGCGTTCTCTGCGCGTTCTCTTCGGGTCCGGACGGGATTTAATAAGGTAGTTCCTCCGCCGTCCACCAGGTGGCGCTGCTGCGCTGAAAAGCATTGGAACGCGCTGGAGTTCACCGGCTCGGGCTGAGTGAAGGTAAGCGCGTCCCGAGCGACACATTTTCCATTCTTAAATGCGCCGTTTTTTACGAATACGTTGGGTTTTCGTTCGGCCTCGCCCCCCAATTTCCATCACGCGCCTGCCGTCGCCGATGCGCCACAATCCGATCGCGTGCGCCAAAATCCCGGGGCAATTCAGATACAATCGGCGCAAATCACAAATATTCGGGTAACACGTCGGAAAAACGCGAATCGGGCCCTTAGTAAATGACCCCCATAGTGTTTGGACTGGTTGTGATATGTGGAGGACCCTTACCTGGGTCCCCACCCATGACATTCTTTGTACATTATATTTTTTAATGTTTTTAAATGTGTGTCTTGTGTGTTTGATTTTCCCTGGAATACTAATAAATTGATTTTGTTGCTTGTATATTTGCGTCTTACTTTTGGCCACTGTCTGTGCATTGCTTTGTTTCTTGGAGTATAAATGACTATTCTACTAATATTTATTCTTTCGGTGTTCATGCCTTGAAAAACGTATTTCTATAATAGGCTTAATTTAACATATGGGGTGTAAGGTTTGCATTATTCATTATTGTTGTGACGCAAAAATGTAAGAATTTTCTCAAAACTATCACAACAATGCAGTAAATTGGAGGGTTGAAAAAAACATCAGCACTCAAATACTGCATAATCTTTGTTTGAAAAGGACTTGGAAAAGGAACATTTCTGTGAGGACAGTACATGGAGTCCCCTACTTAAGAACACCCGACGTACAGACGACCCCTAGTTACAGACGGACCTCTGGATGTTGATAATTTACTTTACTTTAGCCCTGGGCTACAATAAACAGCTATAACAGTTATAACATCTGCAATGAAGATGTATTGTTAATACTGATTCTTATGACAATCCAACATTTTTAAAATCCAATTGTCACAGAGACCAAAAAAATTCTGGCTGGGGCTACAATTATAAAATGTACAGTTCCGACTTACATACAAACTCAACTTAAGACTTCCTGTAGTCTCAAAATTCTTTTTTTTTGCCAGAAAATCAGGAATGTGAAGCTAATTATCTGGGGTAGTAGGTTATTGACTCAATATAATAGTTAGTAGAAAATTTATGATGAAATATTTGACTTCCTTTGTGGTAAACTGTCATGAACCGCCACAATTTCCCACTTAAGTTATGAGATGCCATTAGACCAGGGCTGTACCATGCCACTGCTGCCTGAGGCTAAAAGTAGAACTTCCCCCTTCCCCTCCTAAATATTTAAATATATATATATATATATATATATATATATATATATATATATATATAATTTTTTTTTTTATATATATATATATATATATATATGTGTATATATATATATATATATATATATATACAGGCGGTCCCCTACTTAAGGACACCCGACTTACAGACAACCCATAGTTACAGACAGACCCCTCTGCCCCATGTGACCTCTGGTGAAGCTCTCTGGATGCTTTACTATAGTCCCAGGCTGCAATGATCAGCTGTAAGATGTCTGTAATGAAGCTTTATTGACAATTCTTGGTCCAATTACACCAAAAATTTTGAAACTCCAATTGTCACTGGGGCAAAAGAAAAAAAATTGTCTAGAACTTCCATTATAAAATATACAGTTTCGACTTACATACAAATTCAACTTAAGAACAAACCTTCAGACCCTATCTTGTATGTAACCCGGGGACTGCCTGTATATATATATAATTTAACATGCTGCATAATATGAGTGGAATAAATCATACTCAACATAATTTAAGAATCTTGTGTTGGTGGGAATACCCTGTATTGCAAGGGGATTCCATGACTTGGACAGGATTCCCAGAGCACAGATGGTTGATCGATATTCAGAGAAGATGCAATGTGCATCCTCTCTGCATGTCTGTATATACAGATCAATGAAAGCGGTGATCCTATGGAATGTTATCATAAGATCACTGTTATCTGTGATCTGTATATAATAGCAAGGGACATATATTCAATGTGTTCCATGTAAAGTAGAGCCCCAGTCTAAAAAAACCAAACATTTAAATAAAAAGGAGAACCCCCACCAACTCCAAAAAGTAAATAAAACAAATAGTTAACCCCTTAAGGACGCAGCCATTTTGTAGCTTAAGGCTCAGACCCATTTTTTGGATTCTGACTTGCGTCGCTTTATATGGTTATAACTTTTGAACACTGTTACTTATCAGTTTTTTCCTCACATGTTGTACTTCATTTTAGAGGTAAATGTTGGCTGATAAGTTTTGCGTTTATTTACAAAAAAAGGAAAAAATTATTAATTTTTTTAAAAATTTGCCATTTTCAAAATTCTAAATATCATATATACTCGAGTATAAGCCTAGTTTTTCAGCACAAAAAATGTGCTAATAAACCCAAACTCGGCTTATACTCGAGTAAAAAATATAGGTTTTGCCAGGTTTTTGTGCTAAAATTTGGGGTCTCGGCTTATACTCGGGTCGGCTTATACTTGAGTATATACAGTAATGGCGTTTTCAGGCAGATAGATTTACCACCTAAATAAGTTGCTGAATTTCCCATACGTCTGGTTTACATTTTCATCATTTTCAAAATGTCTGGATAATTTATTTAGATGTCACATGGCTTACAAATTTTATATCGTTTTTCCGTATTTTCAGAATGGACTATTTTGGGGATAAATACAGTTTTGGATGAAATTTTACATATTTAATATCAAAATCTCTATATAATCAACCCATTTTCAAATCTACACCCTTCAAATTATCAGAAACAGTTTTTAGGAAGATGGTTAATCTTCATCTTCATAGTAATTCATAGTCTTATATCATCATAGTATATAAGGCCGGAAATAGAGTCCATCAAGTCCAACCTTCAAGAATTAAATAAATGTCTTATCCCCATAACCTGTGATATTTTTTCTCTCCAGAAAGGCATCCAGGCCTCTCTTGAACATGTACATAGAGTCCGCCATAACAACCTCCTGCAGCAGAGAATTCCATAGTCTCACTGCTCTTACAGTAAAGAACCTTTGTCTATGGTGATGGTAAAATCGCCTCTTCTCTAGGCGTAGAGGATGCCCCCTTGTCCTAGTCTCAGGCCTAGGTATAAAAAGATCTTTGCAAAGATCCTTGTACTGTCCGTTCAGGTATTTGTACATTGTAATGAGGTCTGCCCTCAGTCGTCTTTTTTCTAAACTGAATAATACAAATTTTTGTAGACTGTCATTGTATTCTAGTCCCCCCATTCCCCTAATAATCTTTGTTGCTCTCATCTACACCCGTTCCAGCTCTACTATATCCTTTTTATACACTGGTGCCCAAAACTGTACACAATTAAGCCTAGTTTTTCAGCACAAAAAATGTGCTAATAAACCCAAACTCGGCTTATACTCGAGTAAAAATATAGTTTTTGCCAGGTTTTTGTGCTAAAATTTGGGGTCTCGGCTTATACTTGGGTCGGCTTATACTTGAGTATATACGGTAATTGCGTTTTCAGGCAGATAGATTTACCACCTAAATAAGTTGCTGAATTTCCCATACGTCTGGTTTACATTTTCATCATTTTCAAAATGTCTGGATAATTTATTTAGATGTCACATGGCTTACAAATTTAATATCGTTTTTCCATATTTTCAGAATGGACTATTTTGGGGATAAATACAGTTTTGGATGAAATTTTACATATTTAATATCAAAATCTCTATATAATCAACCCATTTTCAAATCTACACCCTTCAAATTATCAGAAACAGTTTTTAGGAAGATGGTTAATCTTCATCTTCATAGTAATTCATAGTCTTATATCATCATAGTATATAAGGCCGGAAATAGAGTCCATCAAGTCCAACCTTCAAGAATTAAATAAATGTCTTATCCCCATAACCTGTGATATTTTTTCTCTCCAGAAAGGCATCCAGGCCTCTCTTGAACATGTACATAGAGTCCGCCATAACAACCTCCTGCGGCAGAGAGTTCCATAGTCTCACTGCTCGCACAGTAAAGAACCTTTGTCTATGTTGATGTAGTATCGCCTCTTCTCTAGGCGTAGAGGATGCCCCCTTGTCCTAGTCTCAGGCCTAGGTATAAAAAGATCTTTGCAAAGATCCTTGTACTGTCCGTTCAGGTATTTGTACATTGTAATGAGGTCTGCCCTCAGTCGTCTTTTTTCTAAACTGAATAATACAAATTTTTGTAGACTGTCATTGTATTCTAGTCCCCCCATTCCCCTAATAATCTTTGTTGCTCTCATCTGCACCCGTTCCAGCTCTATTATATCCTTTTTATATACTGGTGCCCAAAACTGTACACAATATTCCATGTGTGGTCTGACCAGGGATTTGTATAAGGGCAAAACTATGTCTTGTCATGAGAATTTATTCATCTCTTGATACATCCCATTATTTGCTTTAGCTGCAGCCGCCTGGCTCTGGTCACTAAAATTAAGTTTACCATCAACCAATACCCCCAAGTTCTTTTCAGCTCCAGTTTTACCAAGTAATTGACAGTTAAGAACATAATTATACTTTTTGTTTCTATGGCCCAAGTGCATAACTTTACATTTATCTACATTAAACCTCATCAACCATTTCTCTGCCCACTCCTCTAGCTTCCACAAATCTCTTCGTAATGCAAAACTATCGACCTCAGTATTTATTACTTTACTCAGCTTAGTATCATCTGCAAATATTGAAATTTGACTGTGTAAACCCACTACAAGGTCATTAATAAAAAATATTAAAAAGAAGTGTCCCCAATACTGACCCCTGTGGCACTCCACTGGTAACGTCAACCCAATCTGAGAATGTGCCATTAATGACGACCCTCTGTTTTCAATCACTAAGCCAATTACTTACACAGATTTTCCCCTAGTCCCATTTTCCCAGCAGTCTCATTTTATATACCAACCTTTTATGTGGCACGTTGTCAAATGCCTTTGAAAAGTCCAGATATACAACATCCACAGCGTCCCCCAGATCCAGTCTGGAACTTACTTCCTCGTAGAAGCCAATCAGATTAGTCTGACAGGACCGATCTCTCATAAACCCATGCTGACACTGGGTTATAAGGTTATTGGTTCCCCCTCCACTAATGCTCTTAGTAAAGCGTAATACAAAATCAATGATACTATGATCACTATTACCCAGGCTCCCCCCAACCTGTAATTTTGATACCCTATCAGGTCTGCTGGTTAGAATAAGGTCCAGCAGCACCCCCCTCTTGTTGTCGACAAAAAACTGCTACCTTTGAAGGATCTGCAGGTTTCTGCCCCCCAGTCAATAACTGGGTAATTGAAGTCCCCCATGATAATAACTGGGTAATTGAAGTCCCCCATGATAAGTACTTCACCATGCTTTGAAGCCGCATCCATTTGACTTATCAGCATTTCCTCTGCTGCCTCCATTATATTTGGAACCTTATAACAAACCCCTAGTAATATTTTATTATTCTTTTTCCCTCCCCTTATCTCCACCCATAGGGGCTCTACATTTGCATTTGCATCACCGATGTCATCTCGCAGGACAGGCTTGAGGCAAGAATTCACATATAAACAAACCCCTCCCCCTTTTTTATTTATACAATCATTTCTAAAAAGACTATAACCATCTATAGTAACCGCCCAATCATACATACTATGATGATTACTATGATACCCACTATATCATATTTCCGCTCCAGTTGCTCCATTTTGTTTGTGAAGCTTCCCAGCTCTCTATCTACACTATCTATTTGCCCTGCACAAGTGTAGTAGCCCTCCCCCCATGTCTCTAGTTTAAACACTCCTCCAACCTTCTAGCCATTTTTCCCCCAAAACAGCTGCACCCTCCCCATTGAGGTGCAGCCCATCCCTACTGTAGAGCCTGTAGCCGACAGAAAAGTCAGCCCAGTTCTCCATGAACCCAAAGCCCTCCTTCCTACACCAACTTTTGTGCCACTTATTTACCTCCCTGATCTCCCGCTGCCTTTCTGGTGTGCCACGTGGGACAGGTAGTATTTCAGAGAAAACTACCTTTGAGGTCCTTGCCCTGAGCTTATGGCCTAAATCCGCGAAGTCATTTTTAAGGACCTTCCATCTACCTTTTACTTTGTCATTAGTACCAATGTGGACCATGACCGCTGGTTCCTCACCAGCTCCTCCCAGTAATCTGTCAAACCGAGCACCCGGCAAACACACTGGGGGTCATTTACTAAGGGCCCGATTCGCGTTTTCCCGACGTGTTACCCGAATATTTCCGATTTGCGCCGATTGTACCTGTATTGCCCCGGGATTTTGGCGCACGCGATCGGATTGTGGCACATCGGCGCTGGCATGCAAGCGACGGAAATCGAGGGGCGTGGCCAAATGAAAACCCGACGGATTCGGAAAAAACGCCGCATTTAAGAAAAAAAATTTGTTGCAAAAATTACACTTACCTTCACCAGGTATAGGCCGGTGAATTTCAGGGCATTCCAGCGCGCCTCCGGGGAACTTCAGCGCAGCAGCGCCACCTGGTGGACGGCGGAGGAACTACCTTAGTGAATCCCGGCCGAACCCGAATCCACCGCAGAGAACGCGCCGCTGGATCGCGAACGGACCGGGTAAGTAAATCTGCCCCACTGTTCGGTATGCACGGTGTTTGTGACAAATTGCCCTGTCTGTCCCCCTAATAATCGAATCTCCCACTACCAGCACCTGTCTGACCTTGCCTGTGCTCCCATTACCCTTCTTACTGGAGCAGACAGTCCCCTGGTTGCTAGAGGCCACTTCTTGCTGCAGCATTGCTACCAGAGAGCTGATATCCCCCTCATCCACCAGCCTGGCAAACTTATTTGGGTGCACCAGATCAGGACTAGACTCCCTGCAACTCTTTCCTCTACCCCGCCTTCTACACGTTACCCAAATAGCTGCCCCCTCACTCTGCACCTCCATACTTCCATTCCCACACCCATCTTCCCCAGAGAGTTTGTGCTCCAGGAGCAGCAAACTAGCCCATATTGTCAATTGCCTGCAGCCTTGAAACTCAGAATCTGGGCTTCCAGATGAGCAATTTTCACACATCCCACACAGCAGTATTCCCCCTCACAAGGAATGTTCAAGGAAAGCATACATGGCACAGGATATGCACTGTGTAGCATTGCCACTTATGGAGTCCATTGTTCTAATGGGGATTACAAGAGAAATACGGAAGAAAAGAAGACAGTAAAAGTAACACAAAGTACAGCAGTTACCTGCTAAAGTCCCTCAAACTTAAGTCCCTTAATCTTATATCCCACTTTGGAGACTGCACACACTTAAGATCAATGCACACTCGCCACCAAGCTCGCACACTCGCTTTTCTGAATTTCTGAATGTTTAAAAGGTTATTTGCCCCAAAAATCCGCTGTGCTCACTGCAACAAGTTGGTGGTGAAATTTAGAATGGTCAAATTGTGTTGGTTATACGTTCATTTAGCCCTAAAATTTACACATTTGCAAAAGATAAAAAGAGAAAACCCACCATACAATTTGTTAATTTCTCCCGAGTGCAGAGACCTCCCATGTGGCTGATACTTGTTTTATCGGCGGACATCGAGCCGCAGAAGGAAAGGAGGGACCTGTAGTTGCCAGGATTTTAGTTTTCTCATTGGCCCTTTTGCAGGCTATAAAATGTTAGCTTTTTCGTTATTGGGGCCATGTGATGGCCATGTGATGGCATTTTTTTTGCGGGATGAGATGCTTTTTCCAGTGTCCCCATTTTGGGATTGGTATTCCCTATTGTTGAAAATTTAGGAACTTTTTTTTTGAGGGCAGGAATAGAAAAGCATCAATTCTGTAACAGATTTTTTACTTTTTTTTGTGTTCACCCTATAGCCTAATAATCATGTTATCTTTATTCTATGGGTTGATACGATTACAGGGATACCATACTTTTCCTTTCCTTATATTTTTTCTTATGTTTTACTAAATTTGCCAATTAAAACCCTAATGTGGGGAAAAATCTATCATTTTTGCATTGCCGTCTTCTAAGTGGCATAACTTTTTTACTTTTTTGGCTATGGAGCTGGTTGATGGCTTAATTTTTGCGGGACATTAAGTATCAGTATCATTCTGGTGTACATATAATTTTTTGATCACTTTTTAATACCTTTTTTGTGGGATTCAATAGTTAACAATAATAATTTTTGGAGGATTTTTAACAGTTTTTTTTAATGCCATTCATCGTACGGATTCAATAATTAGTTACTTTTATTCTACAGGTTGTTACGGATGCAGTGATACTATATATGTGGGATTTGTGTTACGATTTAGACTTTTTTGTGTTATATGTCTCCGCCCGCAAAGTTACAGCCGGCATCCCGATGCCGGTTCGGCTCAGATCTTGAGCTGAACCGGTATCAGCTCTGCATCTGATGTATTGGACACAGAGCGGGAAGGGGTTAAATAAAACATTTCAAATTGGGGGCCATTATAGATGAGGGGACCTGATTTGCACATTTGTGATTGGCTACTTGACTCGGACATAATGCCGGAATAGTCACTGAATAGCCAATCCGGCAAATTGACGCCAGAATGGATGTTCGGCTGCCAATCCAGTTTTATTTCTGGGTCGCGTGACATAACAGCCATAGTCTGGACAGATGGGGCATGGGGCGGCGACCATAGTCTGGACAGGTGGGGTGTGGGGTAACGGCCATAGTCTGGAGAGGTACAAGGAGTATAATTACCCTTCATAAAAAAATGTTTTTGCTACCTCTGTTGAAATTGTAAATGGTGTATAATGTGTTTATCCTGTATTTATATGTGTGTTTATATGCTGTACATCTGTATATGGCACTGTATACGTGTATATTTGTACATGCTCTGTATATGTGCGTGTGTCTGCAAGTATATAAATGTGTGTGTATATGAGTGAAGAACTGTAGGTTTATGTATATAGGTATATAAATGTATGTGTATATATGAACGTAATATGTATATTTTTAAGTGGGAAGGAGGCCCCATTCAGCAGTCTGCTATGGGGCCCTGCCTCTTCTTGTTAAGCCCCTGCCTGGCCCTGAAGGGGTTTTAAGCCTTGTAAAATCTTCAGATCGTGGAGCTGTAGCCATGCCCCCTGAGCTCAGAGACACTGACTGATTAGATCCTGTCAGCACATGGTCAGCAGAGAGAGAGGCTGCAAACTACAAGATACAGGGAGATAAGCCATCCGAGGGAGGCAGGCACATATCTGTGAGATGTAGCCGACCTCACAGTGTAACAGTGTAATGGTCTATCAGCCTCTGTGTAATCCTCTCATGCATCTGTAATAAGTATCATCTCTCTTTCTATGTCTCAATGTGTTAGTACAATGTCAGAAGCCAGAGGAAAATGTATATACACCTGTACCCTGATAATCTAAACACATTGTCAGCCCACAAAACTAGATGGATAATAATGTGCATTGAGCAGCTGAGGGAGAGATAGGAGCTGAAACAGAAATAACACTAAGTAAAATTGTAAAGTAAAATGTTAAAATTATCTTTATTTTGTTAACATCACTAGGGGATAGAAATGTGAGAATTTTCTTTTGTGGGAAAACCCCTTTAATTTTACTCCATTCTCATTACATTCTGACAAGATGTCACTGACTATAACTGGAGCTGTATCTAAGCTGCCAGTTTATATGCATCCAACTTTATCTGCTGTATTTGATTTCCACTGTCAAAATCAAGCATGGATAAACCAGGGACACTTCCTAAGATCCTGGCACCGTGACAATGCAATATACATTTTATTTATTTTAGTGAGTTGTATAAAAATCTTGCCTTCCACAATAGTGGAGTTGCAAAGAAAATGTATACTTAATGCAAGATTACTGAATATTTTACAGATTATAGTGTTTTCAGAAATACCCGGTTTTTGTCTTACCATCAAGGGTTCTTCTAATAGTATAATTATTGCCAGGCCTCATGCACACCAACCTGTGTGCATGAGGGCCTCTACCAAATGGATGTGAGATATCGCTTGAAGCTCACACCACCCATGTCAGGTGAAAGACATTTCAATAAGAATTATGCTTATTCCAAGAATACCCCTTAAGGTATTCCGGGAATAACCCTTTAAGTGTTTTAGAGAGTTTAAGACACTTCTTCAACTACTAAGACAAAATTTGCATGATCTCAGCAAAGGTGGCAAGGCTTTAAAGCAAAAACTTAATGGCCCACCTTTATGGCTGTGCCAGTTTCCAGGTGCAAATTGCTTCTACGTGCATCAATGAAGCATTTGTGTCAGTTTTGTTTGGCGCTGCACTGTGTCGGCCACAACATAAGACTGTCCCAAAATCATTGTGGTGCACACCCATTAAACTGAGTAGCCCTAAACTACACCAGCATCACACACAATGATAAATCTGGCACAAAATAAGACTAGTTTAATAAGTCTAGTTTAGCAGTCTAGTAACTGTGCCTTACTGTGCAAAACTTTAGATAAATATTTTATTCTGCGTGTAGAGCCATGTTTAGCAGTCACCAAGAAACACATTACACACATCTTTACTCCCTTTTATAAGCAACACACATAATTATTTACATATAACAGGGCAGCCCTGTGGCTTAGTGGCTAGCATTACAGCCTTGCAGCACTGGGGACCTGGGTCAACAGAAATAGTGTGTATGTACTCTCTGTGTTTGCGTGGGTTTCCTCCAGGTCCTCCTGTTTCCTCCCACACTCTAAAACATACCGGTAGGTTGATTAGATTGTGAGCCCCATTGAAGACAGGGACCAATTTGGCAAAAAGCTCTGTGTAGTGCTGTGTAATCTGTGTGCGCTATATAAATAAAGGAATTATTATTATTATTATTATTAGCATCAATCTCACATTTCTGTCTCAATGCTTTATCATTTTGGGGGGAGGGGGTAATGAGTGTATTTCAAAGTAATATAGAATTGATTGTAAACTATATGTTTTCCTCATGATGGAAGGATTGTTCTATCACATTTCACTGTTCATGAAAGGTGTTGGTTCAAGCAATACCTACGGGAAAGTGTCAGGTGTGATTGTAATTACTGTAATTATGTGAAATCTGGATATGTGCAGTGACTGGAAAGAATGAGTCTCAGCCTGCAGCTTTTGTTGTTCAGTGGTGTTTATAAGATTGTTTTGTAGGATATTCAGGAAAATGACCCCATTCATGTGTAATTACAGGTTAGAATTCTGACAGTTCAGCACAGGACAGGGAGCAAGTACTCCATATAGGTGACATTTTTAGCTGTTCCTTGGGACGAATCAAAAACTTTGTGCGCTCAGTACCCAACTGTTTATATGTACTGTAGAAGGATAAAAATATATGATCAGGTCTTGTCAAACTGGTTTTTGAAGCCTTATTCATGAAAAAACGAAAAACACCATCTGTCTTTTATGTGTTCTTGCACTTTATTATCTACACCTGGTTTAAGCTTTAAAAAGGGCAATTGTTAAAAAACCTGCATGCATGTTCTAAACAATAAAGAATTAATGCCATCAGGGGTGTAACTACCACCCTAGTAGCCATAGTGGTCACTACGGGGCCCATTAGAGCAGGGTGCCCAGACTGTCCAGCACAGAATGGGGCAGATTTATCAAGCTGTCTGAAAGTTAGAATATTTCTAGTTGCGCATGGCAACCAATCATAGCTTCCCGTTAAAATATTCATGAACACTGGTAAAATGAAAGCTGAGCTGTGATTAGTTGCCATGGGCAACTAGAAATATTCTGACTTTCAGACGGCTTGATAAATCTGCCCCAATGTCCTGATGCTAGTGAACAGCAGGAAGTTGTGTGCTGCTGTCTGGAGAGCAGGAGGATGTCTATATATAAAGTCTGGCAGACAACTAGCGGGCCGAGGCCATAGCCCCTTCCCCACCAGTGTCAGGAGCAGCAGCTGGAGAGGGTATGAATGACATGTGCACACACTGGTCAAATGATTTTACTGGCCTCTCTGTTATGTGGTTTATCAGTGAACCCTGCATCATTTTCCCCATTTTATATAACATAAACATTACAAAAGGAGCCTTCTATACATGTATACCTATGGGAAACTGAAGTTTCCAAAATAATAGCCCTATTTGCACATAACCAATTAAGTTCACATCTTGTGCTTTCAGATCTTCTTTTGCATCAGAGGAAGAGAAAAACTGAGAAAAAGTTATCAGTTAAAACACCCATTATTTTCAATAGGTGTCTAAATACATAAGTTGTCACCTGTTTGCATCAGCTATTTTTTTCAGAAGAAAAAGTTGTCCTTGCAGGACTTTTCCTCAGTACAAAAGTGGAAGCCTGACAAAAAAACAGATGAATTCACAAACCTATATAGTCAT
The DNA here is from genome assembly GCA_019512145.1 of Engystomops pustulosus. NCBI lineage: Eukaryota > Metazoa > Chordata > Amphibia > Anura > Leptodactylidae > Engystomops > Engystomops pustulosus. The sequence continues at coordinate 89,080,576 of CM033646.1, read as the reverse complement.
GACTGATGCCTTTTTATTTATTTTGCAGTTTTCTCATTCTCTGATGGAACTTAATGGGGTCGCAAACCACTTACTTGAATCATTTTCTACTCCAGCTGTGCAAAAAGCTTTGCGCGAATGGAGTTTTTTTTACCAACCTCTCCACTTTCCAAAAAGTTTTCTGGCACCTTACTGATTGTAACCGATTAAAAAACCTATACTTTTGTATAGTTACATGTACCACAGTCATGTTTTACAGCTTTTTGTCAAGGCCATCTGCAATAGGGAATCAAGCCCTCCTTTTCAGCAATTGACAATGATTACACAGCCACTCCAGTTATCCCCCTCTATTTATATCTGTAGTACCCCAGTATGTAGAAACGAGTGAGTATTCACTTATTTAGCTACTGTTTACTATCTGGCCCGGATTCCATCTTGGATTATGGGTCATGTGATTTCATTGTCACCTGTCTGATGTACATAGAGTTCTGACAAGTGGTCTCTTTCTCACTTCCCTCTGATTGTACCAGCACTGGCACTCCTTAGGGGAAAGCACAGATAGTAGCTACTCATGGTTATAAGTCACACCGCCATAATGATGGAGGTGACAGTGCAGCCTCTTGGATGTATATACATCATGTATATATGCTCGTTTAGATTTATCTAGAGAAAAGGATTATAAAACTCTAGTTCACATAAGGATTAAATGTGTAATTTGGAGAGAAATATTAGATTGCAATTACAGTGAGGAGGACATGCAGGGATGTTTTCCATAGAAGGATCGGCCATTTCATGCTTATTGCCCTTCTTACATCCTCCTACACATTAAATATATACAAAGTAGGAACTAGGGGCTGAACAATGGCTTCCTTATTGGTCCAAAAACATCAGGTGATAAATGTTCGAAGCACTGCATCATGGCCTGTGAGCAAACCACACAAGTGAAGCACCAGCTGTTAGCAGGCAACACATTACTCGAGGATGCCTGAACCAGCAAAGAAACCAGAGAAAGCTCCAGTGGCCATTTGCACATGCACTAACCCTCACTAAGGAAATGTCCAGGCAGCCTCCCCAGTAATGTAATGCCCCAGGCAGCCTCCTCCAGCAATGAACTACCCAAGCTGCCTCCCCCAGTAATTAAATACCCCATGCAGCCTCCTCTAGCAATGAAATACCCAATGCAGCCTTCCCCAGTAATTAATTGCCCCATGCAGCCCCCCTAGTAATAAAATACCCTGCAGCAGCCCCCTGTTAATGAAATGCCCTGCAGCATCACCCTAGTAATAAAATGCCCTTCAACAGCAGCCTCCCCCCCATGTTGAAATACCCTGCAGCCCCTTGGTGTTTAAAAAAATAAACTTTCATACTCACCTTCTGATGCTCCCCGAGGCTCCTATTCACTATTAGCAAAGCGGGCAGAGACCAGTTACAAGTGAAGAGGAGAAGGAAGAGGAGCCGGACGGAGCATCAGAAGGTGAGTATGTAAGTTTATTTTCTTTATATATTTGTGTAAAAGCCAAGTTGAGAACTTCAGCACATTTTTTGCGCTGAAAAACTTGGCTTATACACAAGAATATACGGTGCTTTAGAATTTTCAATTTTCGCATTTAGATGTGCAAATGTATTATACACAGGTAGATGAGTCCTCTTTTCTTTGTTTGGAGTAGGTATCTTTATTCTGTCAGTAGTCATTATGTGAGGTCAGGTTTTACATTTTGGCAGGTTGCAGGGAGATGTTTTTGTTATTGCTGGAAGGGACAATGAGCTCCCAGACAATGATGTTTTTTAGACTGGTGACTTATTTATAGCAGAGAAGAGGGGGTGTGAAAATAGATTTCAGGTTGTAAAATAGGGTGTAAATTGCATGTAATTACAATTAGCACTTCAATATGTGTGTTGTAAGTGACAACAAGGGGTACCCTATGGTTCTTGTGCTGTAGGAGATGACTTCTTGGAATCCATGTGGCTTTTTAAATTTAATTTCCATTGGGGCTCGGACGATATCCCTGATTTTAAAATATTTTTTGGAGGCTTGCAAGGTGCTTGACCCTCTCTATGGTGCTGATACAATCCAGTCATATTTTATTGCCTCACTGTAAAAAATTGAGTTTTTTGGATGAAAACCGTCCCATATGATGTATGGCGGGTGGTCAATTGATTTGTGGTACAGTGATGTTTCAATCTGATTCTTCTGAATGAGGAGTTGAGGGTGAGATTGATAGTGTGATAGATCTCATTGAAGGTTATGAAAATTCTTTAGCGATGTTAAAAATGAGCCCAGATCATTAGCATGTCATCAATGAAGCAATAATAGGACAGAGGTTTGGTGGTTTGGTTGGCCAGAAAGTCACTCAATAACTTCTCTTCCCTCAGGTAGATTACCGACTACTGACAGTTTATGCAGAAGGTGAGTAGTGTCTTACAGATGGCTGGTCATGCCCTTCACCAGAGGCATGAGAAAGCCTTTGACATATTTAGAAATAGGTTCTGTGAGGGTGCCAAGGCATGAAATGATGGGTAATCCTGGGTTACCAGGTTTGTGAATCTTTGGCCTGTTAATCTTCAGCTACTTGGTTTATTCCTTTGTTGGATCAGCCTCCAGTTGTGTGTAGTAGCATGTGGCAGAAACTTGTCTGTCTGCTTCTTTTATGTATTCAGATGTGTTCATCATTACTATACATCCAGTTGGAGGTGTCCAGTCTGATTTTCTATTACTATTTGCCAAGTTTCTGTATCCCTCTGATGTGGTGGTTTCTGCCTCCTCTTTGCCATGAAAGTATTCCCTTAGGCGTAGTCTCCTGAAATAACCTTCCACATTGCTATTGCAAAACAATATAAAGAACATTAAGCTCCATTTTGCTGGGTATATAGTTAGAAAGATGGTGAGAGCAATTAGATTTTTCCTTATGTGAGTTTCTTATTAGTACTTTGTTTTCTATTGTAGCTGGTGAGTCCTGGATTAATTCTCAGTCTCTGGAGTTTCTTTTTCTTGTTGTAAGGATATTCTAAGCTTGTTGTAGCATTCCTGTAGCTTTTGTTTTATGCTCTCTTGTTGGTTCAATCTCAGCCCGGACTTGACGTTTGATGCTGTAAGTACAATGCCATGCACCAGATCTCAATTAAGGGACAATAAAACCATCTCTCTCCCCAAGTGCTAAAACATTTATTGCCATTAGTCTTTACTTTTCTTCTTCTCCTGTTGATTGTTCTGTTTCCTATCACTTGTATCATCAACCATAGCTTTAATATGTGTTCTATTCAGATGTTGTCTTATACCATGTCTGATGAAGAGACCTAATTAGTCTCAAATGTTGGCAACTAACATCATCCTTTTAAGTTAGCTAATAAAAAAGCGATCAACCACTGTGGACTGTGGGCTCTTATGAAACCCTGACCAAGTTTGTTTACATGGGTTTACAAAGTGGTGACTGTAACGATATGGGACAGGGTGGTAGACTGGCAGGGGCATGACTGTAGGGTTTGGTCTCCCATCAGCCCCCTGTGGTGCAACCCGTTATTACCCGAGTTGTGCTTCTTACCAGACTTTGATTTCAGGGCGCGTAAAAGGGTTAACTACCGTTTTAATAAAAATGGAATTCTTAAGTGCAGTTTGGGGGCTAGGAACTAAAAATTGAGCACAGCCCCTTAGAAGCTATTTCCAGAACTAAAGAACTTGCAGAACCTACATTTACCTTCTATAAACAATACATAGATGCCCAGCCTTCACCCTCTAAGAGAACATTTCACATATGGCAGCGAAATAATCTTGACCTAGAGGACTGCCACTTTAAAGAAATCACATATAACTGGCGAATCACAGTTATCAGTGCTCAGGACCCTTCATCCAGGTTAAATTGCTGCATATAGAATATCTTTTTTTTAATATAACTGTGAAGGATAATCCAACAATACTTATCATAACATGCAGAATAAAACGTTATAGGTATACAAGTTGCAGTCAGAAGAAATAATATTACAGCCTTTTCATAGCTACTAGTAGTCACGTGAAAGAATAATCAAACATCCAATAATAATAATAATCAAACAAAGGCAATTCAGACACTTAAGTCCCTGCAACCCTAGTTCATTTAGACAGTAAAGACAAAGAAATATACATACACACAAGACAAGACCGACAGAGGGAGGAAACAATGGGACTGCATGGGCGTGGGTTCAGCACCACTCACAATTATGTTCCTTACCATCTGAGCACCTCTATCTAAAATCTATCCCATGGTTAGCAGGTTTTGTGAAACAGTTGGTTCTCTTACCATATGTATGCAGTAAGATTGGTTTCACTGCTGTATATATTTAGTAAACTTGGTTCCACCATCATATCTATGTAGTAAGCTTGTTGTGGATGCTTTCTCTATGTAGTAGCATTGGTCCTGGCAACATGTCTATGTAGTAAGTTTGGTTATGGTAACTTTTTTGATGCAGTAATCTTGTTTCTGATAAGACATCGATGTAGTAAACTTGGTTCCGCTGATGTATCTATTTAGTGAGATTGGTTCTGCCATCATATCTATGCAATAAGCTTGTTTCCGATGCTGTATATCTATAGCAGGATGGTTCCATTGCTGAATCTATTTATTGGTTTTGGCATCATAGCTATGTAGTAAGCTTGTTTCTGGTGCTGTATATGTAGTAAGCTTGGTTCTGGTAACTTATCTATGTAGTAAGCTTAGTTTTGCTTCTGTATCTATGTAGAAGGATTGTTTTTTGTACTCTCCACATAATCTGTTTAGTTTTGTTATTTTACTTTTTTTATGCACGGAACGGCAGATCATTTAAAAACGGTTTGCCCACAGATCCCATTAGGCATTGTGTTCTCTCTCAAAGTAATTTAGCAGAAAATCCAGTGAGATTCCTACAAGTAAATCCAATAAACACTGCAGTGTACACTGAGAATGTCTATAGTGATGTGAGAGTAATAAGCTCCATCACATGGAGAAGGATAGAACATGTAGTGTAGAACAATAAGTGGTAGAAATCACTAGTACATGAAGTATATTGTTTGTGCTGTGTGAGCACTAAGGGTTAATAGCTTATCTGCACAGAGCTTAAACTGCTGAGTACAAGGTTGGAGGAAGGGCTGCAGTATGAGGAAAGGAGAGAGACAGAGAAAGTTCTGTAGAATCACAGACTGGTATGGAGGGGCTGATAGGGAACAGAGGAGATCATGTACCATACTATTCTGTGTAGGAGCCATCTGTATCCACAATCCTGCACACATCCAGCTCTGCTATATACACAGAGAGAGCACTGTCACAGGACCTCCTCCTCTGTAAGCAGGGAGCAGCGGCCCCTCCCCTCTTGTGAGACTGTAGAGTTATAGACTTGTCTATCAGACAGATGCCAAGGCTTATCAGCACAGGAAGGAGCTATTTCAGCACTAAGATAATATGAGGGGTATAGCAAACAAACTGCTGAATATAGGTAACAAAAATAATAGGCCCAGTTGTTCTACATCCGAAGAACTGTTGATTTGTAAAAAAAAAACCCAAAAAGCTTTACAGTTGTTCTTTAAAACTATAATTTTAAGGTTCATCAAGAAGGGCATGATAACTTCACATCACACAAAGTAGATCTGTAGATAGTAGATGAAGTAACAAGGCGTGGGAATATACTAAGACCAAAGGAATGTTTACCTGGCATCATCCAAAATGGCTCTTTCGTAATTTTAGAAGTTTGTTTATGTCGTCTTTTTAATGTGTGTTACAGCCTTGTTGATGTATTTGCCCACAAAGCATTTGCGCTTCAAAGGTATGTATAAGGGAGGCCTATCCTGTATTGAATAGCTCTACCCACCATACTTTATGGGTCAATAACTTTATTAAACAAACTGTTGTACTAGTCTTTTCCAAGATATACAATATAAAGCAAAACACAATTGTTCTCATGTTGGTTGATTCATGTGTATAGGCCAATTCTTTCTTGAACAGAAGTACATAAAACAATAGTACAACAAATAAGTCAATAATAGGGGTAGAAGTTGAATAGTACTGTCACATTTGAAGACCCCTTGCATCAATGGTTTCAATTTACATGTACGACATATATAAACGTATAAATTACATACGTACACAGGGAGTTCACATGAGGGAAGGAGGGGAGGGAATGAGGGGAATATACTGTTTGATTTGCCTGCTGTTGTGCTTCAAGATGACAAGGTTACGGGTCAAGGAAGTTGTACTCAATATCTCAGAACACTCTCTGAGGTACAAGGAGCAAATTTCATCTACGGGAGGGTAGCCGCAGAAACCCACTGCGCACAGCAGTCAAAGTCCCTAAAGATAATTGAGGGCACTGATCCAATCTGTCCTTGGGGCGCTAAATCTGTACGCCACTTCCTAGGAACAGTCTGGCGCATAGCTATAAGATAGTGTCGCCAAAGGCTCTTTTTATTTTGGAAATAGGCCTGGGTAGAACTGAATGCAAGGCTTGCTCTGGTGACAATGTGACAGATGAGCGGAAAAGAGAAATATATAGTTGTGTGATCTCTTGCCATAAAGGGGAAATCAGGGGCAACGTCACCAAATATGTAACATTGTGCCCTCCTCTCCTCCACACCTCCAGCAACAGCTAGACACTTGAGGACACATCTGGTGTAATTTCACTGGGGTGTGGTACCATTGCGATAATATTTTAAAGTTGAGTTCTTGGAGGTGATATGAGACAGACAGCTTGTGAGTCAAGGTATATGCAGTGGACCATTGCTCTTCAGTGAGATCTTTGTCCAGAACAGTCTCCCACACTCTGGCATAGTAGGGTTTCCAGTCCTCCGTGTCCCTTGCCAAGAAGACAGCATTGAGTAATAAACTGTATGTGATGGGGGTTCCGCAGTCAGGCAGAGCTCTTCAAACATTGTCAGTGTAGAAGTGCCAGTACTGAGATAAAGTGGCTATTGCACCATTCCCCCTTGGTATGTCAGAACCTATTTCCGAAAGTGGATGTATCCCTGTGTCATTCACAAAGTCTTGAACTCTCTGGAGGGAAGTCGTTGGGAGGCAGGAATGCAGGGAATTGAGGGTTACCCAAAACAGGCGTGAGGGGACCCAGGGCACTAACCACCTTTAGTTTAAAGGCAAATTCCTCTAAGCCTTTAGTATGTTTGTCACAATTGGGGGTAGAACCAGAATATTGGGAGGACAGGTAGTCAGTAGCAAGAAAGGGGGAGAGTTATCAGAAATGTCTGAGGTAAAACTGTTCCACTTGCCATGGAAACCAATCAGAGATCAGCTGTCATTTTATAAACAGTTGCGTAAAAATTAAACTTGAGTTCTGATTGGTTGCCATGGGCAACTAGAGCAGTTCTGATCTCAGACACTTCTGATAAATCTCCCCATAGACAAAGTGACAGAGAGTGAAAGATGGTCAGAGACAGTCACTGAAAGAGACGGTCAGAGACTGTCACTTTAAGAGACAGTAAGAGATTGTCACAGAAAGAGACGGTCAGTGACAGTCACTGAAAGAGATATCAGAGACAGTCACAGAAAGACGGTCAGAGATAGTCATCATAAGAGATGGTCAGGGACAGTCATTAAAAGAGATGGTCAGAAACAGAAAAGGTCAGAGATGGTCACTGACAGTCACTGAAAGAGGCGGTTAGAGACAGTCACTGAAAGAGATGGTCAGAGACTGTCACTTAACCCCTTCCCAACATTTGACGTAATAATACTGCATGGTGGGAGGTGCGTTCCCACAATTTGCAGTATTATTACGTCATGCTTCTGGTACCGGCTCCTGAACGGAGCCGGTACCAGAAGCATGGGGTGCCAGCTGTATGTTACAGCTGGCACCCGTCTCTAGTACCCACGATCGGAGTTTCCTCTGATCGCGGGCATTAACCCCTTTCACGCCGCGGTCTCGTGTGATCACGGCGTGCAAGGGTCCCTTGCGCCAAATCGGAAAAAAATACAAAAAGAAAGGAAACCAAAATTGACAATTTTCTTTTCACCCATACATTCAAGAGTTAATAAAATCTCATCAATAAGCTAATGACCCACAAAAATGAAGTATTTGTAGAGTGCATCTCATGTCGCAAAAAATAAACCCTTATATGTCCGAATTGCCAAAAAAATAAAGATTGTATAGCCAATAAAATGTGGCAATGCATAATCTGCTCTGAATGGTGCAGCTTCCCTTCCATGCCCTGGCGTGCGCCCGTACAGCAGGTTACCTCATGTCACAAAAAATAAGCCCTTATATGTCCAAATTGCCAAAAAAATAAAGATTGTATAGCCAATAAAATGTGACAATGCATAATCTGCTCTGAATGGCGCAGCTTCCCTTCGATGCCCTGGCGTGTGCTCATACAGCAGGTTACCACCACATATGGGGTATTGTTATACGCGGGAGGGATTGGGTATCAAATTTTGTGGAGCGTTTTGGTATTTTATCCACTGAGACTTTGTACATTTTTTGAAAAACACATTCATTTAGCCAAAAAAAAGTTTTAACCCCTGTAAAACAATTAAAGGGTTAACAAACTTAATAAAAGATGTTTTAGGTACGTTTAGGGGTGTAGTTTCTATAGTGTGGTAATTTATAGGGTTTTACTTTTATTTAGGTCTCTCAAAGTGATTTGAAAACTGAGCAGATCCCTCAATAGCAGGATTTTGCGTTTTTTATGAAAATGGAAAAAAAATTGCACCTAACGATCAAAGCCCCATAACATCCTACAAAAATAAGAGTATGCATAAAAACCATGTCCGCATAAAAAAGAAATTTAGTAAATGTTAGTTATTAAGTATTTTTGCGGTTATGACTATGTATGATGTATGCTTATCCTGCGCTCCAGTGTGTCATGTATGCTTATCCTGCGCTCCAGTGTGTCATGTATGCTTATCCTGCGCTCCAGCGTGTCATGTATGCTTATCCTGCGCTCCAGCGTGTCATGTATGCTTATCCTGCGCTCCAGCGTGTCATGTATGTTTATCCTGAGCTCCAGCGTGTCATGTATGCTTATCCTGCGCTCCAGTGTGTCATGTATGCTTATACTGCGCTCCAGCGTGTCATGTATGTTTATCCTGCGCTCCAGTGTGTCATGTATGCTTATCCTGCGCTCCAGCGTGTCATGTATGCTTATCCTGCACTCCAGCGTGTCATGTATGCTTATCCTGCGCTCCAGCGTGTCATGTATGCTTCTCCTGCGCTCCAGCGTGTCATGTATGCTTATCCTGCGCTCCAGCGTGTCATGTATGCTTATCCTGCGCTCCAGCGTGTCATGTATGCTTACCCTGCGCTCCAGCGTGTCATGTATGTCTATCCTGCGCTCCAGTGTGTCATGTATGCTTAATTTATATTTGTAGGTAAATTCATGTGCTCCTTCACCCACTGTAAAACCAGTCAAACCAGTCCACTACTCAAAACAAGACGTGACTGTTTCCAGTTACACGGTTGCAAACTCCATTAGGGTATTAGAGTGCAAGCTCTGTGGGTCAGTTATCAGCTGATGGCTCTACATAGTGTTTGTGCACTATTTATAGGTTCTGGGTGGTGCCGGTGTAGTAGTGTTGAGTTTGTCATGGGGCAGCACTCACGTAGGTGTTATCTATGCTCTTACGTGGGACTGTTGATTAAGCTGACTACAGCTGGAGAGCTGTCACTATGTGTTGTCTGAGAAGGTCCATAGGGCTGTAGACACAACTTTATAGTCCAGGTTATTTAAAGAGGTTTTCCTGGCTCAATATATTGATAATATACACATAGAATATGTCCTCAATATCAGATGAGTGGAGGTCTGACACTCAGCAGGTGATATAGAATATGTGTCATGAAGCACACAGCGCCACTCTAATTGTAGTGGTTATACCAGGGTACTGCAGTTCAGCTTGAGCTACAGGTACTCCCTTATGTTGTAGCTTTGAGAGCATCTTTGTGAGACTGGAGGGCAACAGAACACCTTATGTAAACCACTTTAATAAATTACCCGTAACACAAATATCAGCAAATTTAACCATATAAGTAACTTCCAAAATATGACAGACACTTCTTGCTGGGTGGAAATTAGTTCACAGCTTTATTTTTTTATACATTAAATCTGTAATATCCAAAAATCAGACAGTTGGTATAGAATCACACATTTTTGAACTCTGGAAGTTGTATGACTAGCTGGACTCCCAGATGGCAAGTCGGCCAACCGAGCAACCACCATCTCAAATCTCCCACCATACTGTGACATGTGAAATTAAATATAAAATACAAAGATAAAACATTACAAAAGGGAGGGGCAGCTTGAGGGTTGCCTCAAAGAGGGAGATAGCCTTGAGTCATCAGCCATATAAACCCCCACCTCCGGTAGGACGGGTGGACGTCATGAGGTAACAGGGAAGGGGTGAGAACACATCTTGAAGGCACATATTAAAGTGCAAAAGTACCCAAACTTTTACCCCTTTGTATCTAATAACGTCAGCTCCCAGTCTAGCTGCGCGCCCTCGTCCGGCGATCCTGCCGTCTGCGCATGTGCAGAAGAGCAGGCCCGCGCCTGTTTCGGAGCAGTGACCGCGCAGGCGCGGGCCTGCTCTTCTGCGCATGCGCGGAGCTGCGCGCCGAAGATGGTGAGTAGGAGGAGGAAAGAGGCTACCGGGACGTGGAGTAGCCGCCTCGTGTAACCTCAGAAGCGGCTACTCCACGCCCCAGTAGCCCCATAAGTAAATTTACATACAAGTTTAATAAAAGTTAACAAAAAAGTGTGGGGACGTGAGGATTAGCCCTTAAAAGGGCTATCCTCACGTCCCATTGATCCACCTACCACCCGATCTACCGATCTAGGTAGATTCGTAGTGGTAGGTTCCCTTTAAACAGTCAGATCTACCCCACATGTAATGTGCGGGGCTGATATAAGAGCCTGCGTAGCCTGTGTAGACCTGCGCCCCCCCTCCCGGTATTCCCAGTTCCGGTGCTATCCCAGTGGAGACCACCCCCCCCTTCCCCAGATTGGGACTTCCTAAAACCACCTGAGCTCCCACATCAGTGATATAACTTCTAAGATGAATGAGACAGCCACAAAAATTCAGCAATGCATCTTCTGTGTGTAAATTCTCACCATTAAAGTTTGCGTTTGCCCAAATCCTTGGGAGTCGTCCAGATTTTCTCAATAATTTTAGTCTTCCTTTGACTCCCACGGTCTAAAATTAGCTGCAGTAAAATAAAATCCTTCATGGGGATGTGCGTCTGGTGTGTATATAGTCCCAGAGCAGCGATGTACACAGCTGGGGCCGTCTGATGGGATACACAGCAGTCAGGGCTGCAGGATAAAGCATGGGGGAAGGATTGGGACTCCTTCAGTTCATGATATTTACCTAGAGGGAGACTTCTTACAGTATATTCAATAAGATAGTAATGTAAATTACTGTTAAAGGGATCAGCAGGTGCGGCCATGAGACTGCAGCCAGTGCTATGTATTGTCAGTGGAGAGATGTGTTATCAGACCATTGTATGTTGGACTGTGATATATGGATTTATAGCTTATCTAAGTACACTGGAGGTATGTCCTCACACTGCTGTGCTCTTCTTTCTGTGCAGCCAGTGTTACATATCCTACCTGGAGAGAGGTTTTATTGGATCTCACACTGCTGTGCTCTGTGCTCTCTGCAGCCAGTGTTATGTATTGTCCCTGGTGAGATGTGTAATCAGACATCACACTGCTGTGCTCTGTGCTCTCTGCAGCCAGTGTTATGTATAGTCCCTGGATAGAGGTGTAATCAGACCTCACACTGCTGTGCTCTGTGCTCTCTATGCAGCCAGTGTCATGTATTGTCCCTGGAGAGATGTGTAATCAGACCTCACACTGCTGTGGCATAAGGAAATTAGCATATAAGTCTAATAAAAGTTAACAAAAAAGTGTGGGGACGTGAGGATTAGCCCTTAAAAGGGCTATCCTCACATCCCATTGACCCACCAACCACCCAATCTACCTTTATAGGTAGATTTGTGGTGGTAGGTTCCCTTTAAAACAGAGATGGCCAGTGATTGAAAGAGATGGTCTGTGACCGTCACTCAGAGGCAGTCAAAGAAAGAAAAGGTAAGAGATAGAGACAGTCAGTGACAGTCACTCAGAGACGGTCTGTGACAGTCACTAAAAGAGATGGTCAGTGATAGTCATTGAAAGAGACGGTCAGTGACAGTCACCGAAAGACTGTCAGAGATAGTCACTCAGAGACAGTCTCTGACAGAGAAGGTCAGAGACCGAGACAGTCAGTCAGAGACAGAGAAACACAGAGAGAGTCAGAGAGGGAGAGATAGATACGTATAAAATATTTTTGTTAACCCATTATATTTTGTTTGCCTTTGCCATGCTCTTTGTCTTATCCATAAACCCAATCCTTTCTATTCCCTCCTCATTTTGTGCTGCTCCAGCTATCCCTCACATTGTGCTCCCACAAACTCCCCTCTTACATTGTGTTCCTACAGTTTCTCTTCATATTGTGTCCCTCAGTCCTCCTCTACACATTGCAGGGCCCCCAACATTGTACCCCTAAGTTCACCTTCATGTTGTGGCCCCTCTCATTGTGGCCTCCAAAATCACCCTTACATTCTGCCCCTACAGTTTCTCATCATAGTGTGACCTCTGTGCTTCCTCTTCACATTATGCCCACCCCCCCATCTACCACTTATATTTTGACCCTCTCACATTGTACCCCCCAATTCCCTCTCATTTTGTGGTCCCCTCGCCTACCCCACATTTTGTGGTCTCACACTTCACTCCTTCAGCTCACCCTGATATTGTGCCTACAACTCCCACTCATGCTGTGGCCCCTTTAACTCACCCTTATATTGTGGCTCACCCTTATATTGTGCACCACTAGCCCCTCCTCATATTGTGGCCCACTCATATTTGCCCCCCTGAACTCCCTCAATATCTTGAAAATCTTGCCCCCCTATACTCCCTCAATATCTTGAAAATCTTGGTCCCTCTTATTGTGAATCCCCAGAGCTCCCATTCATAGTGTGCCCCCTCAATAATGGGAGGTGAGCATGCCACAGGTAACGGTTATTATATCTTAAATACCATTATACAGTATGAGGGCATTATACTGTGTTGCTCCACTAATGAGGATATAATACTGTGTGAGGGAACCAGGGGATAAGATTAAAGGGGTGTTCCCATTTCAGTAAATAAATGTTATTATTTGTACTTTAAAAAGTTATACAATTTTTCAATATACTTTCTGTTTCAATTCAACATTGTTCTCTAGATCTCTGCTTGCTGTCATTCTGTAGGAAGCTTTTATTTTTACTTCTACTGGACAGAAATCTGACCATGGTCACACAGGTGCATGGCTCGTTATATCAGAGTAATCAGAGATATGTGTTATAACGAGCCATGCACCTGTGTAACCATTGTCAGATTTCTGTCCACTGGAAGCAAACATAGAAGCTTTCTATAGAAGGACCACAAGCAGAGATCTAGAGAACAATGAAGAATTGATACAGAAAGTAGTATATTGGAAAATAGTATAACTTTTTTTTTCCAAAAGTAGAGAGGTATGAGTATAGGATAGGTGTGATTGAAAGCAAGCAGCTACTAAAATTGTCCCTTTAATGGTTGACTGTGTGTACACTGGAAGGGGGAGAAGGGTTGACATGTACTTATTAATAATTTTAGTGTAACCCAAAAACTGAATCATAAAGCAGCAGGAAGATGCTCTAGATTTCATGTGTTCTAAACAATCTATGTTGTTTTCCATTCTGATTCTGCTGATACAGTGGAAAGGTGTACACACTTTATCTAAAGAGTGGAAACAAAGTGACTAAGTTACTACATTGTGTAAAAACTAACATCAAATAAAAGTAGCCACAGATCCACATGGACATTATTTGCTGCCATCTATTGGAGTACCATTGGAATTACACATACCATTGCTACATCTTTGAAGCGTGTTGGAAAACAATAGAGTTAACCCACTTTGCTTTTATAGGATTCATTACTACCCATCATTCACTCTTAAAGGGGTTATCCGGGTTTAAAATTTTTTTTATGGCCGGGCTGGGGAGGGCTATTTAAACATAATAAACATATACTTACCTCCTCCGGTGCTGCCGATGTCCCGCGCCGCGGCCCGTTTTCTCCCTGCGCCGGTTTCAGTACAAGGGCGCACAGGGAGCTTCCGGCCAGCCGGAAGCTCCCATGCGCACCATCTCCCAGCGCTTAAAATGCTGAGAGATAGGGACGGATGGGAGGAGCCGTCCACAACGCGGAACGGAAGCTCCCTGTGCGCGGCTTCCGTGCCCCTGTTTGTTTACAGGGGCACGGATCGAAGGAACCGCGGCGCGGGACATCGGCAGCACCGGAGGAGGTAAGTCCATGTTTATTATGTTTAACTAGCCCTCCCCAGCCCGGCCATAAAAAAATTTTTAAACCCGGATAACCCCTTTAAAACGTAACTTTTATTACATCTTTAAAATGTGACACTGTGACTATGTACAGTGCAAAGTACAGAGCACAGCTGTAGACACCTCTTTCTTTAGATCTAAAGAGAAGTATAGATAGTTAAATAATTCTTTATTTATATAGCACACACAGATTACACAGAGCTGCACAGAGCTTGTCAAATTGGTCCCTGTCCCCATGGGGCTCACAATCTAAACAACCTAACAGTATGTTTTGAATATGTGGGAGGAAACCGGAGTACCCGGAGGAAACCCACGCAAACACGGAGAGAACATGCAAACTCTTTGCAGATGTTGACCTGGGTGGGATTTGAACCCAGGACCCCAGTGCTGCAAGGCAGATGTGCTACTCACTCAGCCACCGTGCCGCCCAATAGTTGTGTCAATACAGGAATTCAACCAGTGTATCTATTCTCATTTTTCTATATTTACTATGTAGTCACACCTACACCTAAATCCTAGAAAATCTATCGATGTTGAGTGTGCGCATTCACTGCTTATTAACAAGTTAGCCCTCCGCGTTGTAATTCAGCTACTAGCGCTCCACAGCCGATGCCGGTTCAGTTCTGCATTGGAGCTGAGCCGGCATCGGGAATCACTGGGTTCAGCAAGCTCCAATCGCAGGAATTAACCCTTTAAATGCCATGGTCAGTGTAACTGCGGCACTTAAATGGCTGCAGGGAGATTCCCTGCTCGATAGGTGCCCCCCTCAGCATTTTCAGGGGGGTGACCATTGTTGCTAAGGCAACCTTGGTGTCAGAGCTAAGACCCCAGGGATGTCCATAGTAATTGCCTGTAAGCTCCTGTTACATACAGGACCTTGCTGACAGTGCTATTATCATGCAATACATCAGTATTGCAGGTTATTATAAAGAACAAACAATACTATAGTTGGACAAGTGAAAATGTTTAAAAAAGGCAATAAATTAAAATAAACTAATAAATTAATCAAAAAGACCCCAAAGCCCCATTATACATTTCACTTACATATACAATGAAAAAAGTGAAAAATCACCATACAAACCCCACATATGTTAATGTGTAAATTTTAGGGCTAAATGAACTTATTACTGACAAAATGGGACCATTTTAAATTTAAATCTTGAATTTTGATTTTAATATAAAGATCCCAAGGGGTTAACAATCTTCCTAAAAGCTGTTTCTGATAGTTTGAGGGTTGTAGATTTGAAAATGAGTTCATTGTATAGCGGGTTTCTAACATTATACATTGCAAAATTCATTAAAGACAATAATGACCACAAAAAAGTAAATTCTGTAATCTCCTTGAAAATACAGAAAACCGATGTTCGATTTGTAAGCCGCGCAACATCAAAATAAACTATCCAGACATTTCAAAAATTAGGAAAACGTAAAGCATACATATGGGAAATGTTATTTAGCAACTAATTTAGGTGGTAAAACTATCTGCCTGAAAGCTAGATAATTTAGTATTTTTAAAATGGCAAATTTTTCTAAATTAAAAAAAAATAAATTTTATAAATAAACACTGAACTTATCAGCCCAAAATTTACCACTAAAATGAAGTACAACATGTGAAGAAAAGGCCTTAAGCTATAAACTTGTTACGTCCTGCCTCCAACCCCCCTCTTTCCCCAACATGTTTTGGGGGGAAGTAGAAAAAACATCAATTCTGCAATAGTTTTTTTTTTTGGTTTTCACTGTATACCCTAAAATTTATGTTAACTTTATTCTATGGTTAAGGCTGCATTCACACACATGTATAGGGGACGCCTGGGCAGGTCATGTGATCACCACTATGTTTGGCTGTAGTTGGTTGGTTGCAGTGCATCCAGTATGGCCAGTGTTGTGGTGATGTGCAGTGATGGCAGTTACACATCATTACTATGGTTACAGAGCAAGAGAGTCTGTTATATCATCACTGGGAGCAGAGCATAAGAAGAGGAGATACTGAGAACTAAAGGATCTTGGGACTTGTAGTTTTAAGTGGCGGCCATCTTGGTGATTACTACACCTACTTTAGAAAGGCAAATAAATTTGTGAATTATAAAATCATACTATTTTAGCTCCATTTTGTGACTAATGACATTGATTTTTGTTATATCCATTTATTTATAGAATTATGGGTTTTTGTATCTGACGTACATATTCCCGGAATATCCCTTTAAAAGTGTGTACAATGTAAGTATTCCTTAACAGTTAAGTGAGCTGCTAAGGAGTTACATTTCTAGTCTTACAAATAGGGTGCAGTCACATGTGGTATTTGCAATGCATTTTTAAACACATTGGTAAAATGCATGCATCTTAAACTGCATTTGTTTCACATGTTACCGTGTGTTTAGTTTGAAAGCATTTTTTGTCATTGCAGCAAGTGTAAACAGCTGTGTTATCATTTTAATAGCTGCTTACGCTTCAAGCAGTGAAGAAAAAACGCCACATGTGACAGCACCCTAAACCTCTTGGTTATGACATTCTCTTCAGAATCGCTGCCCCCTCCTATCAGGCAGCAATATTCTCTTATTGTACATCTAGTTTATGCCAGAAAATGCCCCAGGCACATTTTCCTAAATTTATATTCGTCATTGGCTCCATTTCTCAGTCTACCTACATGTGAACTTTATATAATAGAACTGAGTTTCTAAATTTGTCAGTATTGCTACTCAGATCATACACATTTTTCTAACTAGTCATACATGCCTCTAAAAATTTCTAAAATGTTAAGAAAACGTAGCACAAAATAACATTTGTAGCGATAATTACTCCAGAAGTGCCATATTTTTCAATGCTTACATCCCCCAATGTCTCCATTGCTCAGTCTACCTACATGTGACCTTTAAATAATGGAACTCAGAAATGTTGTTATACAAAAGAAATCACGACACAATTATAGTGCTAAAAGTACAGATGCAAGCAGTGTAGTTTCCTAATGTAATAGATTTAATAGACATAAAAGACAAACGCAAAACATTGCAAGCTATGCCTTCAAACAAATCATTAGGCATAAGCTTGCATTCTGTGACTGTAATAAACATTCTAACTTAGTTGATACGCTTTAATAAAGACATACTGTTGATCCCAAGCATGCAAAACAAAATGCTTTTCAGTCATTTAGATTTTTCCACTTACATCATTCACTGTGCAAGATAATATTTCACTTCATCCGATAAATGGGAGAGTTCTCTTTAAAGGGGTATTCCCACAAAGACAAGTTTCTTATATGTACTCAGGATAAGAAAATATCACATTCTCTAATTCACTGTTATTAGCAAAAATGCAGCATTTCACAGATATAAGTGCAACCTGTCTCTATGAATCCTACTGTTCACAATTTCGGTTGCCCCTAGACACGACCCTGTAACTTCTAACTTAGGGTCTCGTGGCCGCCATCTTGGATATATGTGTGAGATTGTGCAGCTGAGATTTCTGTCTCTCTCTGCTGTGTGCCTGTAGCCACGCCCCCTGCACAGAGCTCAGAAAACACTCACTGATCCAGTCTGCACATCATGAGCAGAGAGGAGCTACAAACTACAAGGAGATAAGTGATCCAGGGAAGGGGGAGGCAGGAACATATCTGTGAGACATAGCAGAGTTGACAGTGTAAAGCTATATTGACACAAACGTATGGGGGGGGCGTATTTACAGCCGACGTATATACGTCCCCCATACAGCGCAATGGCCTCACGGTGCTTCAGTGCAGCACACGTGTGGCTTTGTACCATTCCGTAACCCTTAGAAAGATAGGAAATGTGCTATCTTTCTCCGGAATACAGAGCCTTGCGCCATATATTCCTATGGAGAGGGGCGGGGGTGAGCGGCGCTCATCCCCTCCTCCTCTCCCTGGCACCGTACGGCGGGCAACGGCAGTGTGAATATAGCCTAACAGTGTAAAAGTCTGTCAGCCTGTGTGTGTCATACCTCTAATCTCATGCATCTCTGATCTGTCTCATCTCTCTCTTTCTATGTGTCAGTGTGTTAGTACAATGTTGGAAGCCAGATGAAAGTGTATATACACATGTACCCTGATGATATAACCACACTGTCATCCCCACAGAACTAGATGGATCAAAATGCGTCTGCTCAGGGAGTCCCCGCCCACAACCGGAGATTTTACACTGAGTAGCCTAGGGAGTGATAGGATCTTATACAGCAATAAAACTGACTAAAATTGTAAAGCAAGAGGTTAAAATGATCTTTATTGTGTTAACATCACTAGCGGAATGAAATGTGAGAATTTTCTTTTGTGGGAAAACTACTTTAAGGACATTTTCCCAATTTAGACCACCTTGAAGGTGTGTGGAGACTCAAGTACATTGACGCTGCACTGGAGGATCCTGGGAAATATGCAAATATGTTTCCCAGGATCGGATAAAGGAATCATTGCCTCTTTTGGCTATCTTATAAGGCAGAGCCATAACATTATGTATGACTTTCAAGAAGACTAATCACATAATGCGGGATTAAAGACAAACTAGTAAATCTATTCCAGAAGGTACAGATTCCCAACTGTAGACAGCGATGTATCAGGAAGTAAGAGTTCTCCTAACACATACTTGTGGAGACTTACAGCCATTAATGCTCCATTGGGGGGGTTCTCCATTGGGGCAGCCAAATGTTTTCCTTATTCCATCCTGGAAGCATTTGCATATCTTCCACCTGCCTCTTCTGTTATGTCATTGTGGTAGACTACCTGAAGAAGGCCTAATCCAGCTGAAACAAGTGTCAGGGTTAGTTGTGTTCTGGCGCAAATTTTTCATACCAAAGGTTTTTATTTTTACTTTGGTAACTTAGTTATAAACAATGCACTTTGCTTGTTTATTAGCCAGACCACAACTATGCATTTTATAATTATTATTGGAATTTCCTAAGACCTTAGTAGACTTTTAGATTTGTATACAGTCAGCAGAGGTCACATTATTGCCTGTTTATCCATTATAGATGCTTGTACTGGTAGTTTTACCCCTTGAAAAAGTCCCTAAGGATCTTTCCCCCTGTGCTTACCACGTGAACTGATCTGCATAGCAATCCTGAGTGAGGGGAAAGCTGTGTAATCCGCAGGAGGCTGCAGTCTGTTGCACTTCCTTTCCTATCATCTATTCCTTGGGCATTTGTTATATGATGTGAGGGCTGTATCCTCGGAGTGAGGTGGGCATTGCGGGAAATTTATTAAAACTGGTCTTACTAACACTGCAATTATGCAGACATTAAATTTAAAAAATGTGGCCAATATTTTAGTTGTTTTTGAATTTCCATGCCTCTTTCACAGCAGCTTTAAATTACATCACATACAAATCAATAGTACAAAACTTCCCTGAAAGGGGAACGAGACTTACCTCTATATTGAAATGCAGTATTTTACACATCTTCAAGAAACATAGCTCCTGAAAAAAGAACAAGAGTGTAAAGATTTGTGCCAACCTCAGTATTTCAGGAAAAAAAGAGTAAAACAGTGAAATAACATAAGCCATTTTTACGTTAAACATGTTTTTTAGCAATATAGGTGAAAATTGGTGTACAAGTCCTGATAAATGTCCCTCATTGTACAACATTCTTACAGATAGCAGATACAATAGAGTAGGAGAGCGTGCCTTCAGCCTGTCCAGGACACTGATGGCCCGATCTATTCCTCACCATCTGTGTCTTCCTCACTCTGCAGCTGGAGCAGAAGAACCCGACTGCAGAGACAGAAACTCCCATCAGTGTTGCAGGGGATAGTGAGTGGAGGTGAGTAAACTTTATTATGTACATTCTCTAGATGGGAAACATTGTTTTAGTGGGGGAATAACTGTTACTGGCGAGGAGCATGCTTTCTGGGCGAACGGAAGCACATTATCTTGGGGAAGCAAAGTCTCTGAAGGAAGGGGAAGCACAGTCTCTGAGGGGAAAAAAAATTCTGGAGGGGAAACACCATCCCTGGGAGAGGGTAAGCACAGTCTCTGAGGGGAGACAGTCTCTGAAGAGATCACAGTCTCTGGGGGAGCAAGCACTGTTTCTGGGGGTCACTGTCTCTGGGAGCAGCACTTTTCTGGGGGGGAAAGGAAGCACACTCTCTGGAGGGGCACTGTTTCTGAGAGCAGGGGAAGCACTGTTTGTGAGGAATGATTGTATAGAGGGTGGGGGTATATTGCTTAGAGAAGAGGCACTGTAGAGGGGGAACTATGGTATCTCTTTGTATAGAGGCTAGGTGCCTGGAAGGGTGACATACAATGGGTGGGGGGTCTGCATAGAGAAGAGGCACTATAGAGGAGGAACTATGGTATCTCTTTGTATAGAAGCTAGGTGCACTTTACAAGAGGGGCCTGGAAGGGTGACGTACAATAGGTGGGGGGGTCTGTATAGAGAAGAGGCACTATAGAGGAGGAACTATGGTAACTCTTTGAACAGAAAACAAAAACATCCACGGGCAAATTATGCAAACGTATGTTGCAGTTCACAGAGTTGTTGAAGTCCACTGCCTAATGGAGAAAAATCATCATTATGCTTCAAGAGATATATTACTGCACTATACAGACTACCATTTTGCATGGGCATAAATAAAAAAAGACTTTAAAATGTAAGTTATCAGATATAATTATACTGTAATTATAGTGATTTATATTACTGCCTTGTTGTTACCAAACAAACACCATGATGCAAAAAAACCATATAACCAGTAATACAGCTGTACAAGACCCAGATAATACCGCCACAACATGACCAATAGCATACCTATATAGTGAGTGATTACTACTACCATACTGGTTTAGAATAAAAACCACCACAACATGATCACTACCATTGCCACCACATAATGACTGTATAATGCTGCCATACCTATACTGTATAATACAGCCACACGTTAATAACTACCATTGCCACCGCATAATGGCCCACATTTATTTATAATGAGGCAAACTGCATTAAGTGCATTAAGTTTAATTTAATTCCTGGTGTACTCAGTTTATTAGGCGTGCATCACAATTATGAAGGACATCCAACATAAATGTGGCGGCCTGTGTGAATACGCACAGGAAAGCCCCTTTCTGTGCACAGTATTGTGTTACGGCGTACATAGTGCAGCAGACACAATATTGGCAGAAACACTTCATAAATACCTGTGCCAACAGTTTCCACATGTACTTTTGTGCAATCCATACCAGAATTCTGGAGTAAATTGTTTAATAAATGTGGGCCAATGTCTGAATATTACCACCACATTAATGCTGAATAATATGAAACCACACCATGACCTCTATTACCACTACATAAAGACTAAATAATGCCACCATACTAAAGTGAATAATACCGGCATACCATTATAATGATACTGAATCAGTAAACAAATATCAATTAGTATATATATTGTACAGTGCCCTCTAACAGATTTATATTCAGTGCCACCTATTTTTTTTATACTAAACACTTTACATATATAGTACCTTGTTATGAATTTATATATACTACTGTAGTACAGGCAACCCTTGGGTTACATGCAAGGTTCTGTAGGCTTATTAGTAAGTTGAATTTGTATGTAAGTCGGAAAGATATATTTTATAAGTGTAACTCCAGACAAAGTAGTTTTTTTGTGCCTGTGACAATTGGATCTTCATAATTTTGCGATGGCATGGGTACAAGGGTTAACCATAAAGCTTGCAGAAACCTTTCATAACTGTTATTTTGACCATTGCAGTCTGGTACTAAAGATCAGTAAATTCCGAACATCCAGAAAGCTACACCAGAGATCACAGTGGTCAGAGAGGTCCATTTTTTAATAGGGGTGTTCAGAAGTCAAGGATTGTGTGAACTGCCTTTTTCCTCCCAAACTCCAAAATAAACATCAAGGTGACTGATTTTTAAAAAGAATTTAAACCTAATGTATTTGCGATAAAGCAAAAAGCGTATAAAAGAAATATTTTAGTGCTTTTGTAATAAAACACAGAATTACTGGTGGACTTAGGTGACGCCTGGCTACAGGGTTGGCTGTAGCCGCTTCTGGGTGGCCTTGCCGAGCTGGCTGCTGGCTCTTCAGACAAGGTGAGGTTGAGGGCACGTTGTCAGAACCATGGAGTCACAATACCACACCCAGGACCAGGTGGCTGGTGGGGATCCCCAGCAGGGACCCTTGGAGGTTGTGCAGTCTCCTCCTAGTGAGGCTGCAACTGATAGGGCAAGAGGACCACCCTTTAATACGGCTGCATACTCTGATTCCTCCAGGGCACCTTTGTCCTGGAGGAATCCGAGTATGCAGCCGGATCAAAGGATGAGGTATAGTGGATATTACAAACTTGGTGGGGTTGTTCATCTGGGCGGAACCGGATCTATATGATGAGAATTGAGTTATGGTTTGTTTTTGTTTCATACTCATGTGTGTTCTTTTCTTTAGGTGCATGTTTGATCAGGACAATTGGGCACGGCTATGTGCACTGGGTTTGGCAAGATCAGATTTTACTTATGCATTACTTATTCTATTTGTGTACATGTACATGTCCCTCCAGGGAATTAATAAAGGACATCAAGACCAATTTGTTGATGCTGTGGGCCTAATTTCTACCTCCTGACTGTGCGGTTGAACACTGTGGCAAAGACTGTATGGCACGGTGCTAGGTCTGGGTTCTGAGTCATTGTCAGGCAAAGGTATGGGGGTCAAAGGATTGAATATACTCTGCAAAAAAGATTTTAAACATTTGGACAGTTCTGCTGAAATCAATTTGAACTTGGCAGAATTGTCAGATTAATAACTCAAGAAATTATCCACAGTCAGCTTCTAAAGGAACATTTCCAGCTAATGATTACTGAACACCCAGGCATTTAGAAGAGAAACCATACAGAGAACATTCTGAGATGACTTTATTCATTAATTCTTCATTTGTTTCCCGAGTGATATGCTCTGATAAGTAGACAACATAAATGCTTTTTAAGCCCACAATAATTGATTTATCAGGAAATGGTACTACACCCAGTTCCCGGCCTCTATTGTGATATGTTCAACAGACACAAAAAAGGTTTTTCTTAACAAAATTAAAGTGGCCTCGAGGTACATTAATCACATTTTACAATCAAAATGAATCAACCATTATTGTGAGAATTTAATGCACTGGCAAATGCATGTAATGTTGGTAAAGCACTTCATTGCGGAAGTACAGTCGATTGTATTCATACATTCATTGGATGTGATAGAGCAGCTTGTATCAAGAAAATAATACATGGTTTTGACAATAAAAGTGTAGCATACACATGTAATTCACCAGACTGAGGCAATACTTTGTAGAACCACATTTAGCTGACAGTTGCATGTCTGCTAGGGTATGTCTTCATCAGCTATGTACACCTAGAGCCTGCATTATTCTCTGCAATATAGCTCCAGCTCACTCCGTTTGGATGGAGAACAATTGTGAAGAGCAATTTTTTCTTTCTGCTCACTTATGTGATTCTTGTGGCAGAGTAGGTCAGATCTCCTTTCTCTCAAAACAGATCTTCAAAAGATTGTACTGCGCACATACACACAGCAAAAAATAAACAACCACACACAGTTGCATGATGCATCTCAACCCCAACAAGTGATGAAAAGTAACACACTAGTCCATTGTAAGTTTATGCTGCAAATAAGTATCAGCCTTTTCTGACATCCTACTTAGGCAGTAGAGCATTAACCTTGGTTAAAGGGCACCTACCACCCTGATTCTACCTATAAAGGTAGAAGGGGTGGTAGGTGGATGGATGGGACATGAGGATAGCCCTTTTTTGGGCTAATCCTCACATCCCGGGTGTCTTTTACAAAACTTTATTACATGTATATGTTAATTTTTTTATGCGGCTACTGGGGCGTGGAGTAGCCGGATATGAGGCTACTAGTTGCGGTTACTCCACACCCCAGTAGCCGCGTTACTCCGCCTACCAGGTAATCTTTGGCGCGCAGCTCCTGGTAGCTGCGCGCCCTCGTCCGAGTCCCCCTGCTACTGCGCATGCGCAGTAGTTCCGGCCCCAGAGCCGCGGCCGCGCAGCCGAAGGCTGGTAGGCGGAGTAACGCGGAGTAGCCGCGACTAGTAGCCTCATGTCCGGCTACTTCACGCCCCAGTAGCTGAAAAAAAAAATTAGCATATACATGTAATAAAGTTTTGTAAAAGACACCCAGGACGTGAAAATTAGCCCAAAAAAGGGTTATCCTCACGTCCCATCCATCCACTTACCACCCCTTCTACTTTTATAGGTAGAATTGGGGTGGTAGGTACCCTTTAATGTAATAATACATTGGACGCTGGTGAAGGGTTGTACGGAGAGGGCTCACAGACTGAGCGCGCTCCATATGCGATGGGTGTCAGCTGCATTATACAGCTGACACCTGCTGTTAATTGCAGTGGTCAATCATTGATTGACGAATCTTATATTACGTCATCAGGGCCTGTGAGGGCACTCTCTGTTATAGTCTCCCTTCAAAGCTTATTTGCATATTTTTCCACAATCCCCTAGTTGGCAGTCTCCGTAAGGAGAACTCTTAGGGCCCTTTCACACTTGCATTTTTCACGCACGTGTTCTCCACGTGCTTTTGATGTGCAGAACTTGCATTGCACTCTGACCCATTGTAATCAACAAGCTTTTTCATACTTGGATTTTTTTTTCACGCACACACGCATGTTATTTTTAACTCACGTTTAAATCTCAGCATACTCTAGTTTTGCAAGTCACGCTCTTGAAAATCGCACCATACAAGTCTATGGAAATGCGTCAAAAACGCATTGCACTCTGAGACACATGCAAGTCTTAAGCAAGTGCAATGCATTTTTCACGCATTAATTGCCATAGAAAAGATAGAGCTCAGTCCTGAGTCCTTTTCACGCATTGAAATTGCATTGAAAAAGCGCGTGAAAAACTGAGACACTGCACAAACTCTGACTGAAAACTGTTTGAACTTTGGTGCAAAATGTCAGTTTTTCACTAACCAAACCCTGATCGCACCCTGATCAGACTCTGGCGTGATCTGCAACGCAAGTGTGGAAGGGGCCTTACTTCCCTACCCTAGTCACAAGCCTCTGACTCAGCCAAACCAGTTTCCTACACTGTATTGAAGAGACCCAACAAGATGGAAACAGTGCTGTCTACAGTTGGGAGTCTGCATCTTCTGGAAAAGATATACTGGTTTGGTTTTAATCCCACATCGTGTCATAAGGCCTCTTGTAGGTCATGCTAGATGTCAAGGGAATTACCTTGCAAGGTAGTTAAAAGAGGTGTGGTTTTCCTTATCCCATCCAGGAAAACTTATTTGCATATTTTCCTATAGTCTCTATATGTTGTATTTCAATATATTGTATAAGTGATCAGACCTTGTTGGGTTAAACTGAAAATCACCCCCTCTTCCTAAAACATAAACAAAATCATGTGAAGTAAAACTGCACAAAATATAAAAACTTATTTAAAGGGGTATTCCCACGAAGACAAGTTTCTTTTATGTACTAAAAAAAACAGCATTTCACAGATGTAAGTCCAACCTGTCTCTACCAGTCCTGGTGTATACAATTTAGGTTGCCCATAGACATGACCCTGTAACTTCTGACTTAGGGTCGGGTCGCGATCTTGGATTTCTGTCTCTCTCTGCACCGAGCCTGTAGTCACGCCCCCTGCAGTCCTAGCACGGAGCTCAGAGACACAAACACTGATTCACTTTCTGGCAGGAGATTGTGAAGAAAGAGAAGCTGCAACTACAAGCTACAAGGAGATCCGGGGGAAAGGGGAGGCAGGCACATATCTGTGAGAACACAGATGTAGCAGTCCTGTGTGTGTAATAGGCATCTAATGGATCTCATGCATCTCTGATCTTCTCTCTTTCTATGTGTCAGTGTGTTAGTACACTGTCAGAAGTCAGATGAAAGTGTATATACACCTGTACCGTGATAATGTAACCACATTGTCATCCCACAGAAGTAAATGGAGCACAATGGGGCAGATTTATCAAGTTGTCTGAAAGTCAGAATATGTCTGCCAGAGAGTCCCCGCCCACACCCTGGGATTTTGAACTGAGTGATAGGAGCTAAAACAGCAATAATACTGAGTAAAATTGTAAAGTAAGGGGTTAAAAATTATCTTTATTGTGTTAACATCACTAGGGGGTTGAGATCTGAGAATTTTCTTTTGTGGGAAAACCCCTTTAAACCCCCTAATAATTTCGAAATGTCTACATTTTTGCCACTTTTCAAAATTTTGAACCTTAAAACAGGACACACCCTTATCCTATCAAAGATTTAAATATGTCTTATTTTACTCCAGTATTTTGGGATAAATCAAGATCACATACTAATAAAATTGCCTGTGTGAAATATTCTCATTCATGGACAGACTGTAACAGCCTGGGGATGTCACGGCTTGGTTATGGCAATGTTGCTGAATAATAATGTACTCATTATCCAAAGCAACACTCTTTGTTCTTCTTGAAAAGAACTTTACAGACAAATAATTTATTTCACATCAAACCTACTTTACTTACAATTTAATCCATTCTTTTGTTTAGAATAAACTTTAATAATACTATAAACTATTTTAGTGCTGATGCCTATACTCCCATTAGTGATCACATAATATATTGTATGTAATGGTTTATTATGGATTCTATTATCAGAAGATAATCTGATAAAATAAATGAGGTCAACTCATGACATATTACACCATGCCATCATTTGTTACACTAGGTCAAAATGCAGAAAAAGTTTGTGAAGAATTGTGCTATCCAATTGGTTTAAAGGAAACCTACCAGCATGGATCTACCTATTAAGGTACATTCGTCGGAAGGTTAATATAATCTATAGTAGGATAGCCCTTGTGATGGCTAATCCTTTAGATCCCCCCCTCAAATCTTTTATAATTTTAAATGCCCTTATATGTAAATTTACTTAACAGGCTACTGAGACGTGGCGTTGCCGAAGCCGAGGCTACACAGCGGAACTACTCCAAGCCCCAGTAGCCTCTTGCAATCCACCTACCAATCCATCTACGAGGAGCTAGGTGCACTCGTCTGCGAAGCCGGAGCTATTGAGCATGCACAGAACCCTGCTTTGGACAATTGGTAGGTGGATCGCAAGAGGCTACTAGTCTGTGGAGTAACCAAGCTGTGTAGCCTCAGCTCTGGCTACTCCACTCCCCAGTAGCCTCTTTAGTAAATTTGCATATTAGGGCATTTAAAAATTATAAAAGATTTGGGGGACTAAAGGATTAGCCATAACAAGGGCTATTCTACTATAGATCATATGAAACTGCCACCGGATCTACCTTAATAGGTAGATCCATGGTGGCAGGTTTCTTTTAACTTTGGTGCCACCACTGAGGGTGTTTTCCCTGTCTGTTTTTCAGCCTTGTATCCTTAGACAGGGATCAGGTTTTTGCTGTGGAGAGATCTCAAGGCTGCTACCTCTTGATGTGGTCTTGGTGCTTGTCCAGTGAGCACAAAGATACTGAAGCCTGACACAGAGGAAACCTGAAAGCAAATGGTCAGGGTCAGTCCAATTTCAAAGCAGGCACACACAAGCAATGTCAGGCAACAGGTTCAAGCCAGGCAATAAGCCAGGGTCGTACACAGAGGAATACAGATCAGTAGCAAAGTCACATAACAAGCCAATAATCAAAGACGAGGAGTCAAAAGATTTGTACGTTTTGTACAGCTGGACTACTACTGACTTCTAAATCCCAAATCACAGCTTTGACTCCTGTGGGAGAAATCATATTTTTCTCTAGATGCCATCTTGTTCACTGTCAGCTATCTCAGACATCCTCTGCCTAGAGATAATAAGTCATTGATGCTGTTTTCCTTCTTCTCTGCAGCCCCTGCTTATCTTGTTTTGACTAGCGGGGAGCCTTCACAGTACATTTAGTGATAAGGTTGTTTTGACTAGCGGGGAGCCTTCACAGTACATTTAGTGATAAGGTCCTATTCCCTTGAGAACAGGTTTTTTAGAAGGAACGAAACCTAGAGCTCACTTGGAAAAAGAACTAAAGGGGGGTTTCTGGGAGTTGCTCAAAGTATATTCAAGCTAACCTATAATATTTCAGTATTTTATCACATTTTCATGGCCTTTACAAAGCATTTCTGTTTTCTATATACACAACTGCGCACTCGGAATAAAGTGTGATTGGGTGCAGGTTATGACCTGTATGTGTCTTTCTGTTCATTCATCCCAGCACTGGGAACAAAGACCTATATATTCTGGAAATCCCCTTACAACTGAGGAAGGGTTGTTGGAGCCCTATGTAAAATCTCTAACAACTCCACAGCTTGTTTAAATTATACCTGCCATGTGGATGCAGTATTGTGCACCAAGCACACTTACATGCAAATCTATGTCCCCTAATACAGGATCCATTATTTCTTTATCTTCTATTGGTTTTGAAGAAAATTGTCACAGGAGCACTTCTGGCTTTGTCTTTTGCTAATTATGCATGATTATATGATGAAACTGCCTGCTCTCCCCATCCAGAGAGCCAGTGATGTCAGATGGGGCCTCTGTGACGTAGGCAGGAGCCCTAGAGACTCATTTGCATAATTTTAAAAGATTATTTTCTCCAAAACTAGGCCATAAAAAGATAAAAGAAGAATTAATCCTGTAGGGATTAGGGGGCAGACACAAGTGTGTCTTACTAGTTACTATAGAAATGTTTTTCCTCTGATTTGTAGAGGAAATGCACTATTGTTTGCTCTGAGATTCTCCAATATTTTTACATTTCTGAATTCAGTGTGGCATTTATTGCTGTACTGTGGAATTTTATCCCCCAGATTAGGGTATGCCATTTTAGGCATAGAGAGTGCAATATCCCATTCTTTGTCCGTTAGTGGACCAAGATTGTTTTCCCAACATGCCCTTGCCAGGTGGGTAGTTGAAGTGGGTAAATAGTAATTCACAATATAGGCAGGATATAAGGGTCCCACCCCCCCGATGAAAGAATCTACACAGTTGTGCAGTTTTTGAAAAAAAGTGACATGGTATCTAAAGCAGGGATTGTACAGGATTTTGGGTAGGAGAACCATATCAACCAAATTCACATGGGAGGGAGAGAAAGGTAAAGTTTTGACCATAGCCAGTCTAAGGGACCCATTTCCAAAGGGGGCCACTAGGGATGCAGATGATGAGAGGGAAGTAGGAGAGAGAGAAGAAAGCTAGTCAACCATCTTGCAAGGTGTCACAGAGTCGTATAGAAAAGCGTTGAAATGCCCAAAGGAGTCGGCAAACTTCCTGGGGTCACGAAGCAAGACAGTGGCATTCCTCGGATTACCGGCCTCTGTAACAACTGCAGGTCAGAGACCACCCCAGCCAAGCAAGCGAGCTTGTCTTCCAGTCCCCAAGTTCATAGTGGCTCGGCTTAGAAAAAAACAAAGTTCTCTTAACTTTTTCGGTCACAAGGGTCAAATAAGTCTGCTGCACATCGCAACAGTTATGCAGGCGCTATTCTATAGGTCCACACACATATTTTAGTTCTGACTGTAGTGTGGCTAGCTCTGCTGCCGTCTCACTGGATGCAAAGTCTCTCTAGAAGTCATGTATGGCTTGAGACATAGTTCCCCTGACAAAGGCCTTAGAGGGGTCCCAACTGTCCAGCACACAATCATCTGGGCAGTGGTTGTAAAAAGAGGTGGACCATTGTTCAGAGATGTAAGCAGGACGGGGAAGATTCATCCCAGACTGTATTAAAATCTCCTACTCATATTACTGGGATTCCCAGAGGGGTAACATAAAATAAAGAAGAAGTACCTGAAGTGCGGGGAAGCATAAATACTAGCAAAAATGTAGCACCATGAAAAAGGGTATGCAGAAGACATCAGGGTCAATGACAGCTTCAAGCAAGGTGACAGAAACACATCAGTGAATGATCGGAGCCCATCATTCATTGATTTTTAAGGCAGTACACTCAGTCACCCTCCAGGTGCGTCTCCTACAAACACATAGGGGCACATTTACTTACCTGTCTGACAAAGGAATCAAAAGTGCATTGTCTCGCCGAGAATGCACTCTGCTGCGATTCACGGAGTTCACCTTCTTCTCTGTGGTGCATGTAAGTGCATGTCTTGCGAAACAATTTGAAAGTTTAATCCTGTGCTCAGTCCGGATCAGTCAGATATCCTACGACACATCCCCCAATTTCTGTTGCATGAAAGCCACTGCAGCTGCGCCAAAATCCGATCACGTTGGACACAATGCCAGCGCAGTCCCCTGTTAAATACCTGTCACAGCTGTACAAAACCTGAAAGAGTCGGAAAGTCTGACGCAAGTGAGCGTGCGGACCCTTAAATAAGACAAGTGGCTTTACTCTATCTTTCATTCCCCCAACATTCCAGTAAATGATCGCTAGGTTTTCTGTCTCAATACCATCCTAGTAAAAAATATTATAACTAGCAGAGGAACCCCAGGGTGAGGTGAGGCGGTGCTGTAAATGTTGAAAGCACAGGTTTGTTGGGTGCCAGAAACAAAATGAATGTGAACATAGATAACACAACCCTCCCTACCTGACCTCCGCCAAACGAGACAGATTGCTCATAGACTAGAAAAAGACTAATAATATTTTAAGATTCAAATATGGAAAATCACTTTTCAAATATCTAGTTCTCATAACCTGCAATTTTAGGTTTTTTCAAGAAAAGCATCTAGAAACCTTTTGTATCCAGGATCTTACTAAAACATCCACTCAAAATGTCCGGGATAACTCCTCATCTTGGATACAACTGTAAGTAAACACAATGGCTAATTTTCATTTTGTGAGCCTGAATCACACTTACTTTATGGTGTTCTAAGGATGTAGTTCGTGTTCTGGTCAAATATACCCCTGTGCAGGCAAACAGGTTGATTTGAATAAATGCCATTCACTGAGGAGGAAGCGGAGCATCTGTAAATGGTAAGCTAGCTGATTCTATATAAACAATCATTGTTATCCTCTCTAAATTATATAGCCCCAAAAAAACAGGTGCGTGAGCATAATGTTTATTATGGGACCTTGTGAAATATCTATTCAAAAGCGGTATTCCAGAAGTGTGCACACAAACATGCTTTAACAAGAAACCTTTTTTGAGGGGGGGAGGTGCAAATGAACTTTTGTTTTGTATGAGCAATGCACCCTTGCAAAAGTTTACAGGATTTCCAGTTACAGGAAATAGATACAATTATTATATTGCCTTGTCATTTAGGGATGTATTACTGCTTTAAATTGCTGTTTTATGTATTTAGAAAAAAAATAGTAAAGTATATCTATGTTTAGTATCCTGGATAGTATCCAGGTGTTTTTATGTCACTAAATGATGCTGTGACCTTAGAAAACCTAAGAGTGGCTTGCTAGCCATTACTAAGCATACTTACAGTCACCTCTCTTATAGCCCTGGGGCAATATATCATGTCCAGTCTGTTCTGTTGGAATAAATAATCCGATTGGAGAAAGTATTGTTGTTCAAGATGTAAGGTAATGATGTTGCCCCCTGTCCTTCATGAAAGGCACCAGCGGCTATATAAAGTGCCTTTTCTTGAAGCAGACTTCCCTCTGTTTCTGTGCATTGTTTATCCACGCCCAGAACTATGAAACTATTACAGAGACAGGGCAGTTCTTATTCGGTTTACACTGCAATTTTAATTTTAGCAAAGCATGTGCAGACAGCTCCCCCTGTCAGACTTCAGGATGTATACCACATGCTTAATAGGATGAGGGTTAGGGAAAACTGCAATCATAGCAATAGATGGGTGGTTGAAAAAATAGGGGTATTAAACTAAATTCACATTACCTAAATCTCACTTTTTAATGCATTTATGTGCTCCCGGTTTTGCATTTTATTTCCTTAGACTCCTTCATCCTAAACTGACAGCAGAACTACAGTTTAGAGCCATTCAGAATATAGCTGCATTGTATTTGTCTATACAGGAGTGCTCAAAAGTCACAGAACACCCCATTATTTCAGAAACAAAAGGAAAAAATACACACTGTAATGGGTGTGGGGGTCCTATCTTTTAGGCTATGTCTGAATGCCATCTTAAGGACCAAGCCACTTTAGGACTTTCAGACCAAACACGTTTTTTACATCTTCCCTGTGTGACTATAAGTGGTTATAGCCTTCAAATGCTTTCACATATGCAGGTAATTTTGAGATTGTTATTTCGTCACACATTGTACTTCAAATGGAAATGGTGGAAAAATTTGGATGATATCAGGCACACAGGCATTTAATATGCCCCCAACCTTCCCATACTAAAAAATAAAATGGAATCCCCCTGTTATCTGGTGGGTCAGTTCTACTATGTTAGGGTGACAATACAGAGGGGTGCTGGAATACATAGCACCACAGTCTACAGATAATAACATGCCCCTTCCTACTCATGCAGAAAAATAGTACATATGCTACACACAGTGATGTGTATTTTCACTGTCACCACCTAACCCCTGCGCCTAATTTAGCTAATTGCACATTGCAATGAATGAGGAGGAAAATCCACATATTCTGCCATACTGCAGCATGGCAGTATATGATAGGATTGATCAGACAACCTAGGTTGTCTGATCCCCGTGATAGTTGCGACACAAAGAATAAAGTAGACCTGTTATTTGCGGCGCATAGTGAAAGCTGTAAAATCCAAGCCCACAAGAAAACGACGCAAATGTGTTTTTTCACCATTTTCACTGCATTTGAAAATTTTTTCCCACTTCCCAGTACATGGCATACAATATTAAATATTGTCACTATTAAGTGCAATTTCTTTCGCAGAAAATAAGCCATCACATAGCTCTTTATGTGGAAAAATCAAAAAGTTATAGATTTTTGAAGGTGGGGAGTGAAAAATGGAAGTGAAAAAACTAAAAAAAGGCCAAGTCGTTAAGGGGTCAAACACTTTAGCACAGCGGTCCGCAGACTACGTACCACGGCCACATGCGACCCACAGACCGTTTTTATCCGCGGAACAATCAATGGTGGAGGGGCAGCATAGGGAATAATTAATTATGAGGGGCAGTATAGGAAATAATGGTGGAGGGCAGCATAGGAAATAATTAATGGTGGAGGGACAGCATATGAAATAATTAATGGGGGGGCATATGAATATAATTAATGGTGGAGGGGCAGCATAGGAAGTAATTAATGGTGGAGGGGCAGCATAGCAAATAATTAATAATGGAGGGGCAGCATATGAAATTATTAATGGTGAAGGGACAGCATAGGAAATAATTAATGGTGGAGGGGCAGAATAGGGAATAATTAATTATGAGGGGCAGCATAGGAAATAATTAATGGTGGGGGCAGCATAAGAAATAATTGATGGTGGGGGCAGCTAAGGAAGTAATTAATGGTGGGGGCAGCATATGAAATAATTAATGGTGGGGGCAGCATATGGAATAATTAACGGTGGAGGACAGCATAGGAAATAATTAATCGTCAGGGGGAGCATATGCAATAATTAATTATGAGGGCAGCATATGGACAATTAATGGTGGAGGGGCAGTAAATGGAATAATTAATGGTGGGGGGAAGCATAGGAAATAATTAATGGTGGAGGGGCAGCATAGGAAATAATTAATGGTGGAGTGGCAGCATATGAAATAATTATTGGTGAGGGGCAGCATAAGAAATAATTAATGGTGGAGGGGCAGCATAGAAAATGATTAATTATGAGGGGCAGCATATGAGATAATTAATGGTGGAGGGCAGCATAGGAAATAATTAATAGTGGAGGGCAGCATAGGAAATAATTAATGGTGGGGGGCAGCATAGGAAATAATTAATGGTGGAGGGGCAGCATAGGAAATAATTAATGGTGGAGGGGCAGTATAGGGAATAATTATTGGTGGAGGGGCAGCATAGGAAATAATAAATGGTGGAGGGCAGCATAGGAAATAATTGATTATGAGGGGCAGCATAGGAAATAATTAATGGTGAAGGGGCAGCATATGAAATAATTAATGGTGGGGGAGCAGCATATGCAATAATTAATGATGGAGTGTCAGCATATGAAATACCGTATATACTCGAGTATAAGCCGAGACCCCTAATTTTACCACAAAAAAAATGGGAAAACCTATTGACTCGAGTATAAGCCGAGGGTGTAGTATACAGCCAGCTAGCCCCCTGTAGTATACAACCAGCCAGCCCCTGTAGTATACAGCCTGTCCCAAGTAGTATACAATCAACCTGCCCCCATGAAGTATACAGCCTGCCCCCATGAAGTACTACAGCTTGCCCTCAAAAAGTATACAGCTCCCCCAAAATATACGCCTGCCCCAAAATTACAGCCTGCCCAAAAATATAAGCCTGCCCCAAAAAGTATACAGCTGCCCCCAAAGTATACAGCCTGCCCTCAGCTTATGCCTAGCGAATAATAAAAAAATAACTTAATACTCACCCTCCACGATACTCACCTTTGTGCTTGTGGCGTCTCCCGGTCCTCGGCGCGGGCTCCCGGTCCTCGGCGGTGGCTCCTGGTCCTCGGCGGCAGCTCCCGATCCTCTGCGGCGGCTTCTCTCTTCTATCTTCACGTGCTGGCAGTCGCGTCCATGCGACTTGCCGGCGGGCGCACAGTGCGATGCGCCGGTGTCGCCGCTGATGGCGTCAGTAACTAATAGCCGGCACCCCAGTGTAACACCCGCGGTCGGAGTGGGCTCCGGTCAGCACGACCGCGGCATCTAACATGCCTCTGGGGGTCTTTCCCCCACGATCGGCCCCCCTGAACCGTTTTCAGGGGGTGCCGATCGCTGCTATGGAAGTGCTGGGATCCGATCTGGTCCCCAGCACTGCCTGCAGGCACTGCCAGTAAGATGGCGTCTGTGACGTCATCTTACTGGCATATTGCCAGCCTATGCAAGCGCATAGGCTAACACTGATAATACCCTGCAATACATGATTATTGCAGAGTATTATCATGAACAAGCAATCAGATGATTGCTTGGTCATTTCCCATGGTGGAAAAAGTAAAAAAAAAATGTTATGCAATAAAAAATTAAGTAATAAATCAATAAAAATGGGCATAAGCCCCATAACATATAAAGAGACATATAACCCCAAAAAAGTCTAAATCATAACAAAAACCCCACATATATAGTATCACCGCGTCCGTAACAACCCGTAGAATACAAGTAAATCCTTATTGAACCCGTACGATGAACGCCGTTAAAAAAAACTATTGAAAACCCACCAAAAATTAACATTTTTACCTATTCAATCTTACAAAAAATGCCATCAAAAGTGATCAAAAAAACATATGTACTCCATAATGATACTGCTGCAAAGTACAGCATGTCCCGCAAAAAAGAAGCCATCAACCAGCTCCCAAGTCATAAAATTAAAAATGTTATGCCACTTGGAAGACGGCAATGCAAAAATGATAGATTTTTTTCCCACATTGCGGTTTTATTTGACAAATTTAGTAAAATGTAACAAAATATATTCAAGTCTGGTATCCCCGTAATCGTATCGTCCCATAGAATAAAGCTAACATGATTATTAGGCTAAACGGTGAACACGAAAAAAAAAAAAGTAAAAAATCCAGTACAGAATTGATGCTTTTCTACTCATACCCTCAAAAACGAGTTCCTAAATTTTCAACAATTGGTGATACCAACCCCAAAATGGCAACACTGGAAAAAGCATCTCATCCCGCAAAAAAAAAATGCCAGCACATGGCCCCAATAACGAAAAAGCGAAAATTTATAGCCTACAAAAGGGACCAAAGAGGAAACTAAAATCCTGGCAGCGTGCAGTTCCCGCCGTCAATTCCCGCCCTCGCTGTGCCCCATAAAACAGTAACGTCCACTGTGGGGGGTCTCTGTACTCGGAGAAATTGCTGAACAAATGTATGGTGGGTTTTCTATTTTTATCTTTTGGAAATGGGTAAATTTTAGGGCTAAATGAGCTATAACCGGAAAATTTGACCAATCTAAATTTCACCTCCTTTGATCAATTACTATGAAAGATATCAAGGGGTAACAATCTTCCTAAAACTGTTTCTGATAGTTTGAGGGGTGCAGATTTGAAATGGGTTGATTATATACGGGTGTTTTGATACTAATATGTAACATTTCATTCAAAACTGTATTTATCCACAAAAGAGTAAATTCTGAAATACGGAAAATCGCTATTCGATTTGTAAGCCGAGCGACATCAAAATTATTCTCCAGACATTTCAAAAATTATGAAAATGTAAATCTAGACCATGGGAATGGTTTACTGCAGTGCAACTTATTTAGGTGGTAAATCTATCTACCTGAAAATGTAATTATTTTGAATTTCAAAAAAGTGAGATTTTTCAAAAAATTCATCATTTTTTCTTTTTTTGGAAAATAAACGCAAAACTTATCAGCCAACATTTACCACTAAAATGAAGTACAACATGTGGGGAAAAAACTATCTCAGAATCGCTTTGATAAGTAACAGTGTTCAAAAGTTATAACCATATAAATTGATGCAAGTCAGAATCCAAAAAATGGGGCTGAGCCTTAAGCTGTAAAATGGCTGCATCCTTAAGGGGTTAATATATCCTTAGGGGCATTCACCATACCATAAAAAATATGTTATCTTTATATATCCTTATATATTTTTAAAATATTTTTACAACTTTACTGAATAAAAACTAATATAGACAAAATCTCATTGGTTTTCAGTGTCGCCATCTTTTAGGAAACATTACTTTCATGCATTTTGGTTGACAGAGCTGGTTTAGAGCTTTTTTATGCTTTGAGTTGTTCTTTTTGCTGGTACCATTTTGGTGAATGTAACATTTTTTTGATAATTTTCTGAAACATTTTTGTGCAGGGATTTTATGAAAAAGACCTTATTAAGTGGATCCACAAGCAAAGAAACAGCAGGACCGGCACCACCCTATCCGCACGGCCAGAGCTCTGACCTAGTGGCAACTGTGTGTGTGAACTGGCGTCAAGACAGCTATTCCACGGAGGTGCACATGTAATGACGATACAAGTCAAGCGATCCCACGAAGAGCAAAGACATGGCACTCACCGGTACAAATAACGTAGGTAGCTTTATTCGGAAGAACACAGGAAAGGGGCAATGCATGCCACAACTAGGCGACGGGCCATTTCACGCTCAAGTGCTTCCTCAAGCCTCAGACCTTGCGAGACCTCAGGGTCCGGGTAAAATACCCGCCCCCGGCTCGCGTGGCCTTGGCGACAGTAAACATTGCAATCTTAAAAACATATAACGTGTGTCTAGAGTGCACCTGGGTTATATTGCACTAAGACACATACATGATATCTCAAACAGACACAAATGTAAAAAAAAGTTTCAGCTAAGCATCATTTAGAGGATGTTGGGTCAAGGAATGGAGAACATTAGATGCATATAATTATCCAACATTTGCGACGAAGATAAACCTAAAGGGAAGGTAGGTAATTAGTTAGAGACAGCGAGAGCGACGGGAGGACATGGGCCAAGGGAGACGTAACCCGAAATAAAAAAAGCGAGAGCACTAAATCGCCTATTCTGTTGTGGACAAGACAGAATCTATAGATAATTACATGAAAAGGGTGTCTCACAAGAAGACACTCATGTCGTTCCTGTCATTCAATCCCATAGGGCCCAATGCATTGTATTTCAAAATGAGTCTCCCTTCTCGCTGAAGCAGATATTTTTGGCAATCACCTCCCCGGGTATCAACCTCTACTTTTTCAAGCCCAATAAAAATAATTACATCGGTGTTCCCCCCGTGTTTCTCTCTGACGTGGGGGGCAACCTTTTCCAGTACCTATTGAGTTGAGATGTTCACGGAACCTGGTGAACAGATTTCTGATGGTTTTCCAGATATAGAAAAATTTGCATGGACATAATATCATGTAAACCACGAAGGTCGACCCACAATTAATGAAGGATCGAACCCTGTGGTCTAGACCTGCCAGTTTGATCGTGCTTACTTGAAAATTGAAACAACAAAAATTACAGGTACCGCATTTAAAATTGCCGATGGGGATACACTTGTCCAGCCATGTATGGTTAGATGTAGATAAATGACTGGACACCAGTTCAGTTCTAAGGGAGGGACTACGCCTGAAGGTGACCAGTGGTTTATGTTTTGTAACTCCGGAAAGCTGCTCGTCTAACTGCAAAATCTTCCAATTCCTGTGAATGGCGGTGTGTATGGCTCACTCGTGTGGGCTAAACCCAAACGAGAAGGCCAAACGTCCCTCGCCCTTCCTTTTGCCACTATGGCTGTTTTCAGGATTGCATGTGGCCGTATTCATGGGAGTATCTCTTGCTCTTACTAGGGCTTTTTCTAGTAAAGGGATACGGTATCCACGGCTCATCAATCTCTGCTTCAATTCGGCCGCTTGTCTTTCAAAACCATCCACCTCACTATTTATTCTTTTAAGGCAGAGAAATTGACTGAAGGGTAAACCTTCTTTTGTATGGTGGGGATGGAAGCTCCCAAAGTGAAGCAGAGAATTGGTGGCCGTGGGCTTCCTGAAGGCTGTAGTGGTTAGCGTACCGTCCTTAACTTGTACTTTAACATCGAGAAACTCCAACGTGTCCCCTCCGAAAACAGCGTTGAACCGCATGTTCATTGCATTATTGTCATTAAGGAATGACACAGAGTTAAGGAAATCTGTTTCTGTCCCATCCCAAATAAAGAAGATATCGTCCACATATATTTTGTGCATTCTGGAGGGTGAGTCGCACGCTCTCCACACCCAGATCTTGGGGGATCCGGTGTAGAGGCTCTCGACATCTATCAAGGCCAGATGATAATTGTCCTGCCAGATCAGTGCTTTCAGAAATGAGTTGGTATCCTTAAGATAGGATGGGATACTAGTGAGGAGGGGACGTAGCAACCAGTCCAAATACTTGGACTAAGGTTCGGATAACGACCCTATCCCTGCCACTATGGGGCGGCCGGGAGGGTTAACGAGGGTCTTGTGGACCTTAGGGAGGAAATACCATGTTGGGTACCTGGGATGTAAGGTAAGAAGCCTTTTGGCGGTATTTTCACTAATGATTTTCCTCTTGACACTCTGTCTCAGGAATGTACGTAATTGGCCTAAATATTTTTGTGTCGGGTTACTAGTCAGCCTACAGTATGTGCTTTCGTCGCCCAATTGTCTCATGGCCTCCTGGATATACTGATCAAACTTCATCAACACTACATTGCCTCCCTTGTCCGTGGGCTTCACCATGACATCTCCAAGGGACTTGAGCCACAACAAGGCTCTGTGTTCACCAGCGGATAAGTTTGAGTGTGGCTCAGGGTATACCAGGGCCTTCACATCCTCTAATACCTTCCTATTGAAGATGTCGATTGGGGAGCCCGCAGACAAAGGTGGACAAAAAGTAGAAGGAAGACCACCTTTAAAACTCTGGACCTCCAATGTTTCGTTTGCATCTGTGCAAGATTCAGCAATATCAAGCAACGTGCATACATTTAATAAGTCATCAAGATCCTGCAAGGAAGGAGGGAGGAAACACAGTGGGCCTTATTAAGTGTTTTAAACTGGAGGAGCGTGGCCTGGCAGTAAAGTAAGATGGACGCTGCGGCTGTGAGCTCCTGCCCAGAATAGCCATTAAGCTACCTCACTGCAAAGTGCACTTAAACTTGCTTCACTTGCCTTCGTGGAAAGAAGCAATGGACTCTACAAGGCAAAGGAAAATCACCTGGAGGCTGAAGAAATTGATTAATTTCTACTTCTTCCCGCATGGAGAGGACAGCCAAAATGGCGCCAATGAGCAGGTACACAGCACTTACACGCCAGACCATGATCTGGCTGACAGGCCACCGCTGATCAACAACACACCCCAAAGAATCTCCAATATGTTCCTGCAAGACTCACCTTACCTGGAGACAGCCCTTTCCCCGGCTGAAGAGGAAGGGAGGCCTCATGCATAAGGGCCCAGAACTGCAGCTGAAATGCGGGAAAAATCATAACATGCAGCATCTAACAATCCAGCAAAGCAGAGACAGCGGCTTTCAAGTCCCAACTGTGAAGGTACTGGGACACAATAGGGGCAAGAGGAATCAAATTTATTTGCAGACATTCCAACTGGTGACTCGATAATAACTGACTCAGCTATGAAGCAGATGTTGCTAGTACTACACAAATCTCTGCATATCAGCATGGCCTCACTCATTAACCCTATGCAATCATCAGTCACTAAACTGGGAGCTCGGGTTGACCACATTGAAACCAAGCTGGGAGAGTTTGCCTCGTCGCATAATGAAGTCATTGAAGCACATTAAGATCTGGAGCATGAAGTACAACACCTCCAATTTAAAGAAGCAGACCCAGAGGACAGGTCTCAAATCAACAATCTCAAATTAATGGGCATATCTGAACAAGTTCCCAATGCTGACCTGCCTAACTACATTACAGGTCTCACGGCTAAGCTGCTTCCAGAATGCACTATGCAAGAATTACACATTGATAGAACGGATAGGATTCCTCGCCCCAAACACTTGTTGAGGAGATGTTCCCAGAGATGTCTTGGCGAGAATACATTTTTACCAAACAAAAAAACTTCTCTTAGCCACTGCAAGAAAAATTGGCAGTCTACCTCCTCAATATCAGCAAATGTCTTTGTATGCAGACCTTTCAGCCTCAACCTTACAACAAATGAGACACCTGGCCCTGATTGCAATCACACTGAGGGCACAAAAGATACCTTACAAATGGGGCTACCCCACATGCCTTCTGATCACAAGAAAGAACGGGACACATCTGATTCGCTCTCTTGAAGAAGGGAAAGCTCTTCTAACATCGTAGAATCTCTGCCTGGTGGACCTTACAAATAAAAATAGAACACCTCCTCCTCACCCAGTAGACAACAAGTGGCAAGTTCAAAGCCATAAGAAGAGTACAGACTGATGGGGTACTGACGTGCAAGGGCAGGTGCAGTTATCTCTTGTTCTTTATAAACCCTTGCTTTTATTACTCAGGTGACTGTAGACCTCCAGGTCTTTTTTCCCTCCATACAATTGTCAACACCTCTCAGCACCTCACTTCCCTCACTTCCCCCCCATGCACTGGGCACTTTACCACTGTTTTTTATTTTAATAGAATATATTTCTTTCTCTTTTATGTGCCTGTCACTAATATTAATTCTATATCAATTTTATGTGTCTTATATATGAAATGTAATTAATTCACATCAAGGATTGTTTTTTATAACAATAATGTTCCACTTAAATGGTAACAAAACATAATACTGTAAATATTGACACTGTATTTAATTTGTCACTTTATAATATGTATTATCAGATTATAAATATAGAGTGCTTGTTACGTTGAAACATTATAATGTATATATAGGCTGTAACCTTTCAATATATACCTACCTGAGACCGTGCTCGGCACTTGCTGCGTTCTATATACGCGATGTGGGATGTGCGCGTGACCGGCCGATGAGGCCATTGCGTATGCGCGATCATGATGATATGCTATCTTGGCAGTCTATTCTACGGTGACTCCTTCGAGTTGCGCGTTCGCGAGGTCCGTGCGGTCACGTGATGTTGACTCTCGCGATACTAACAACAACATGATTCTATTGGTCCAACTCCTCTTTAAATACCATCTGTGACCGGGAAGACGCCACCCCCAGACGAAGGCTCAGCAGGAGCCGAAACGCGCGTCGGGGCAGCAGTCATCCCCGGACACTTTGCACAACCATCTACCCACACGGTAAGGCCTGTTAATTTTGCTCCACTGGTGAGCCACACACAAGGCATGAGCCTGCTATGTCATTACTAATGCATATGCACCTTTGTCATTAACTTACCTCAAAACCTCCATACATCAGCCCAACTAATTTGGTTTACTTTTTGGTTAAGTGCTGTGTCCGGGTATGACTGCCTTTTTCTCTGCTGTATTGTCACTCTGTAATCCTGTAATCTTGTAACTTTTTTACATAATGTCGTATCTTTGCTATATGTTTTTACCATATATTCAATAAAATTTTGTCTTTTTAATGTTAGTAATTTCTTTTGCCTCATATCTTTTCCCCTTTTCCTGAGGGGTACCATAGGTTTTTGTAGATTTCCTCAATATATGTGGCACCTACCTTTTGGTGTAAATATCTGTACAGCCTCTATAACCAAGTATATAGACACGTCTGTACAATTTCTGTTTTCATCTCTTTTGTTGTAAATTAACCCTTTTACTGTGGCTTCCACAGAATAAAGAAAACAGTAAATCACCATGAATTTTATGTCAAGAGAACAGACTTGGCGAACTAAATTGAATCACGTCTTTAAAGATACAGGAACGGGTGGACATGCGGCAGTACATGCAAACGTGAGTGCCATGCAGGGGGCCCTAAAAAATCTTTTACACAGGAGATTGAGAATTTGGTGGAACGGTGCATTCCTGGAAAAATATGTAGAGCTGAAACTAATCCCGAGAGGATTACGTGTACAAGTTTTCCCATCCTTCCAAATTGACAATGAGTCATTTATTTCGAATTGGGAAGCATCATGTTCAGAATGCTCCGATAAATTCATGCGCCTACTGATTGAAAATAACAAGACTACCCTAGAAAATATCAATAGAGAGATTGAGTCTACTCGCTCAACTTTAAATTCCCTACAAACTCAAGAAGAAGGTAAAATCTTTGAACAATCACTAGAGATCGATTTTGAAAAGTGGGAAAAAGAAATTTGCGATAAAAAAACGAAAAAATTTTCACGTGACCAAAATGACTATTTCCAAAAAAAAGTCTATCATTGGGGGCGCACAGAAGACATGCAAGAACTAATCGCACAATCAGTCGATCCTCGTCTATATCATCAATAACCTCGAACCAGGATCAGAGTGACAATTCGAGGGGACAAAACAATCAAGGAACGAAACGCAAATATGGACAACCTCAGAATGTTAATAAACGACGCCCGGAAACCCGCAGTAACACCAGCGACAATCAACTCAAGGTAATCAACCTCTCGAAACGTGTATTAACCCCCAATGAATTAGAAGTACTTGAAAGGGGATTAACTTTCTCTCCGAGTAACAATTTCGATATTTTTTCCGCAGTAAAGGACCTCCATCTGTTTGGGAGGTCCCTGGTATTTAAAAACATGTTCGATACGAAGGACCCGAGGGATATCTTTGATACGGAAACAGAGGTCGAAGCTGTGAAGATCTTGGAGGAACTACAAAGAGAACACAATGAGGACACTTGTGTCCCGCAATGTATAAGAAAAAGATCAAAAAAATTTCGAAGCTTAAACATCTGTCCAGCAGTTGACCAATTTATTAAAACAGTGACACATGAATTCAGAAAATTAGATCAACAGGTGAGCAATAACAACCTAACTAACATCCAAAGACACTGTATTAATAGTCTAAAAAAGGATAAATCCATTGTTATTAAGCAATCGGATAAAGGTGGCAATATTGTTGTTTGGCCGCAGGAAATGTATGAGGCTGAGGCCTATAGACAATTAAATAACAATCATTGTTATAAACGTTTAACGTTCAACCCCATGTCAAAATTCAAGAGTGAATTGAATAATATACTTTTACAGGCACAGAAGGACAAGATAATCAACAGCGAGATCTATGACATTCTGAAGACAGACGATCCAGTAGCTCCAACCCTGTATTTACTACCTAAAATTCACAAACATGCAAAGACACCTCCAGGAAGACCTATTATATCGGGGAGAGGAAGTCTGACCGAAAAGGTGAGTAGGTTTGTAGACCACTACCTTAAACAAATGGTAGTTAATTTACCATCATACACATGCGACACCATGGACCTCCTACGAAAAATAGATGGGATTCATATCGAGGAGGACACATTGCTGGTTACATGCGACGTAGAGTCGCTGTATACCAGCATCAGACATTCAGATGGCCTGAGAGCTGTTAAATATTTCCTAGCAATGGAG
The DNA here is from genome assembly GCA_019512145.1 of Engystomops pustulosus. Classification (NCBI taxonomy): domain Eukaryota; kingdom Metazoa; phylum Chordata; class Amphibia; order Anura; family Leptodactylidae; genus Engystomops; species Engystomops pustulosus. The sequence goes on along the minus strand of CM033646.1, from coordinate 89,036,426 downwards.
AATCTGACACCACAGTTTTCGACCTTTCTATTACAGCTTTTGGAATTTGTATTGTCCCACAATTTTTTCGTGTTCAATGGGTCCTTCTTCCTGCAGCTCCAGGGCACGGCGATGGGGGCGGCCTGTGCGCCCTCATACGCTAATCTTTTCCTGGGGCTGTGGGAGAGGGACCTATTGGGTGATGATCGGGATGTCGCGATGGACCGGGTCCTCCTTTGGGCCCGTTACATCGACGACATCCTGATCATATGGAGGGGTGACACGATGGAGCTAAACACCTTTTTCGAACGATTGAACAACAATCCGTACAATATTAAATTGACCTATAGCGCTGACAAAAGCAATATCCCTTTTTTAGACGTGATCATAAGAAGGGACTCCGAGGGGTACCTACAGACTGAAGTCTACAGGAAAGAGACTTCAGTAAATGCACTTCTTCATGCAACCTCTGCGCACCCAAAGCAAACCATTTCAGCCATCCCGATTGGTCAGTTTCTGCGCATTAGAAGAAATTGTTCAACAAACGAAGATTTTGAGAAGCACGCGAAGGATCTGTGGTTACGTTTTCAGCAACGAGGATATAGCAACCGGGCAATTAAAAAAGCGTATTGGAGAGCAAAAGGAACAGCACGCCACGACCTACTAGTACCGAAAAATAAAGAAGTAACATCTGAACAGGTAAGATATATAACCACTTACCACTCACAGTGGCCACAAATGCGAAAAATACTGCAAAAATATTGGCCAATTTTGACATGTGACCCGACCATAACAAAATACATCACATCACACCCTGCCGTGACAGCCCGGAGGGCTAAAAACTTACGAGACCACCTAGTAAGGAGCCATTATGACCCAGGAAAAACGCAGACTATCTTTGGAGCAAAACCGCCAGCATGGGGGTGTAAGCCCTGTGGCAAATGCGTAGCATGCCCTAATGTTGAACATGCCACTACCTTTACCAATTCAGCAGGTGACAAGGAATTTAAAATCACCCATACAATCACGTGTAACACAAAAGGAGTGGTATATTACGCGACGTGTCCATGTAATCTTATTTACATAGGACTTACAACTAGGGCATTAAAAACCCGAATAAGAGAGCACATGAGGGACATCAAAGCCACGTCTGACCCACACTTTGACCCTGAAGGAAAACCAGTAGCGGCCCATTTTAAGTTGAGACATGACTCTAACCCAGGACTATTAAAAGTCCGAGGGATCGATAAAATTATATCCGGGATCAGAGGGGGCTCAATCAAAAACAAATTGGCCCAATGTGAAACGAGGTGGATATGGACCCTTGGGACCATCCATCCCAATGGTCTTAATGAAACCATCAGCTTTGCCCCTTTTCTCCAGTGATGCACCATTCTAATCACCATCTCCAATCTCCCTACAACCTCCACCTCCTTTCTCTGCATGGCGCTCTCATAGCATGTAAGGCGTCCACGAATGTAGGACTCATTTTAACATATTTCTTTGACAATTTTTTTTATATTTTATGTAACAAAGTCTTTTTTCTCCTTCTTTTCACAAGTTTTTAGATTTTTGTCAAAAGACATACATACGCCATATCTTTTCCGGTTTACCTGTTTTTGAGGACCAACGAACTCTGATATCAAGTCCAGCGTGACCTAAGATCACATCCTGATGGAAAAACTGTCATGATAACCAGCATATTTAATATATCTAACTTTTTTATCCACAGAACCACAGCTCCATCCCTTTGAAGGTTTTGGCATATTTCAAATAGAACAATTCATTAATTGTTGTCACTAATCCAGCACACTATCCCTTGCACTTTATTCACAATCACTCTCAGCACCTCACTTCCCTCACTTTCCTCCCCCCCCCCCATGCACTGGGCACTTTACCACTGTTTTTCATTTTAATAGAATATATTTCTTTCCCTTTTATGTGCCTGTCACTAATATTAATTCTATATCAATTTTATGTGTCTTATATATGAAATGTAATCAATTCACATCAAGGATTGTTTTTTATAACAATGATGTTCCACTTAAATGGTAACAAAATATAATACTGTAAATATTGACACTGTATTTAATTTGTCACTTTATAATATGTATTATCAGATTATAAATATAGAGTACTTGTTACGTTGAAACATTATAATGTATATATAGGCTGTAACCTTTCAATATATACCCACCTGAGACCGTGCTCGGCACTTGCTGCGTTCTATATACGCGATGTGGGATGTGCGCGTGGCCGGCCGATGAGGCCATTGCGTATGCGCGATCATGATGATATGCTATCTTGGCAGTCTATTCTACGGTGACTCCTTCGAGTTGCGCGTGCACGAGGTCCGTGCGGTCACGTGATGTTGACTCTCGCGATACTAACAACAATATGATTCTATTGGTCCAACTCCTCTTTAAATACCATCTGTGACCGGGAAGACGCCACCCCCAGACGAAGGCTCAGCAGGAGCCGAAACGCGCGTCGGGGCAGCAGTCATCCCCGGACACTTTGCACAACCATCCACCCACACGGTAAGGCTTGTTAATTTTGCTCCACTGGTGAGCCACACACAAGGCATGAGCCTGCTATGTCATTACTAATGCATATGCACCTTTGTCATTAACTTACCTCAAAACCTCCATTCATCAGCCCAACGAATTTGGTTTACTTTTTGGTTAAGTGCTGTGTCCGGGTATGACTGCCTTTTTCTCTGTTGTATTTATCACTCTGTAATCCTGTAATCTTGTAACTTTTTTACATAATGTCGTATCTTTGCTATATGTTTTTACCATATATTCAATAAAATTTTGTCTTTTTAATGTCAGTAATTTCTTTTGTCTCATATCTTTTCCCCTTTTCCTGAAGTAGCTAGAACAGTTTAGCTCTCAGAAACTTTTAATAAGTCTCCCCAATGGCAGCGCCCGGCACGAAGTTAGTGAAGACAGAAGACTGGCGCCGAAGCCAGAAGAGGGGAGCAGCGCTGCAGGTCGGGGCCACCGGAGGGTGAGTATATAAGTTTATTATTTTCTTTTAATGCTGGGCTGGCTGTATATTACTGGGGGCAGTGCTGTATACTACAGGGGGCAGTGCTGTATACTACTGGCTGCAGGCTGTATACTACTGGGGGCAGGCTGTATACTACTGGGGTCAAGCTGTATACTACTGGGGGCAGGCTGGGTATATATAGGGTTATTTTTTGCTTTTAATGCTGCTGCCTGTATTATCTTAATGTGGGACAGTGCGGTTCGACACTACCCAGGCATGCTGGATCTATGACTGCAGCTTCTACCACTGTGGGCATCTTAGACTACTTACTGGGTCAAGCGCAAGCTGTATACTACTGGGGGCAGGCTGTATACTACTGGGGGCAGGCTGTATATTACTGGGGGCAGTGCTGTATACTACTGGGGGCAGTGCTGTATACTACTGGGGGCAGTGCTGTATACATACGGGGGGGGTCTGTGACTAATGCATTTCCCACCCTCGGCTTAAAATAAATAACATCACGGGAAAGTAAAATTTGTTACGCACAAAATAAGCCCTCACACAAGTCTGTACACGTAAAAATGAAAAAGTTATGGATTTTTGAAGTTGGAGAGCGAGAAATGAGCCGAAAAACCCTGCGTCCTTAAGGGGTTAACACTCGCCGCCATACATGTATGACACAGAGGTGTGTGTGTGTGTGGGGGGGGGGGGTTATGAAGAGGGCTCACAGGCTGAGCCTTCTTCATACAGAGGTGGGGTTTGCTGCTTATTGCAGCGAACCCCCACCCCTAAAACCCGTGGTTGTGATCGTTTGCCATGACAGCCTCGGTTTCTGCAGATTCATTGCAATGAGCCAGTGGCTCATTGTAATGAATATTGTGCAAAAATGCCATATACTGCAATACAGTAGTATTGCAGTATATGGTAGGAACGATCAGACCATCTAGGGTTAATGTATCCTAGAGGGTCTAAAAATAGTAAAAACAAAAGTTTCAAAAATAATTTAAAAAAGTAAAAAACCTAAAAGTTCAAATCACCACCCTTTCCCTAGAACTGAAATTAAATGTACTAAACAATAAAGCATCTTTAAAACATCAGTAGAGCACCGGAAAGGTGAGTACAGGCACTCCCCGGGTTACATACAAGATAGGGTAAACCCAGCCAGAATTTTTTTGGTCTCTGTGACAATTGGATTTTAAAAATGTTGGGTTGTCATAAGAATCAAGATTAACAATAAAGCTTCATTACAGACGCCTGTGATAACTGTTACAGCTGATCATTGTAGCCTGGGACTAAAGTACAATAAATTACCAATATCCAGAGGTCCGTTTGTAACTATGGGTCGTATGTAAGTCGAGCGTTATTAAGTAGGGGACCGTCTGTACAGTGTTAATTTTTTTTTTTATTTAAAGGCTTGGCATACTTGGGGCAGGGGCTGGCCGGCTATATAAAATGAGGTTCTACCTCTCATCAAGAGCAATCAAAATTTTCCTGGAGGACCAAGTGCATGTAAATCAGTCTGCATAATGTAAATATGCAATACAATCAGATCATAACTCATCGGCATGTTTTTTTTAATGTCTCTATGCTATTTGTTTGCTATTTGTTAGCATATCGACTCATTCAACTCTATGGGGGAGATTTATCAGAAGTTTCTGGGATCAAAACTGTTCTTGTTGCTCACGGCAACTAATCAGAGGTCAGCTTTTATATTATAACTGCTGTAGGAAAATGAAACTGAGCTCTGATTGGTTGCCAGGAGTAGCTAGAACAGTTTAGCTCTCAGAAACTTTTAATAAGTCTCCCCACCAATATCCAGAGGTCCGTTTGTAACTACGGGTCGTATGTAAGTCGAGCGTTATTAAGTAGGGGACCGCCTGTACAGTGTTAATTTATTTTTTAAATTAAAGGTTTGGCATACTTGGGGCAGGGGCTGGCCGGCTATATAAAATGAGGTTCTACCTCTCATCAAGAGCAATCAAAATTTTCCTGGAGCACCAAGTGCATGTAAATCAGTCTGCATAATGTAAATATGCAATACAATCAGATCATAACTCATCGTCATGTTTTTTGCTATTTGTTAGCATATCGACTCATTCAAGTCTATGGGAGAGATTTATCAGAAGTTTCTGGGATCAAAACTGTTCTTGTTGCTCACGGCAACTAATCAGAGGTCAGCTTTTATATTATAACTGCTGTAGGAAAATGAAACTGAGCTCTGATTGGTTGCCAGGAGTAGCTAGAACAGTTTAGCTCTCAGAAACTTCTAATAAGTCTCCCCTTATGGGTCTGTTCACATGTTTTTTTTCACAGATGAGTCGTGTATGGCAGGAAGTGGATTAGAAACCTGTGTCTTTTTTGCAGACGTAAAAACATGGACGACATACAGACATGCAAAAAATGTAAAATAGGATGCAATACAGACTGCATACAGATATCCATGTCCTAATTTTATACGGACATTGCCATATGAATGTGCCCCAACAAGTGTAATGCCTAAGATCCCCGAACGCTGAAATCATCTTATTGACAGAGGAGTCAGAGTTTGTACCCCACCAGTTTCATATTAAAGCCCTACACCAAGGATGGGCCCAACATTGTTAAGTCCTACAAAAGTCCTACCTTTCTTAAATACAAAACTGTGTACAATGACACAATAGACTTAAGTAGCTAGAACAGTTTAGCTCTCAGAAACTTTTAATAAGTCTCCCCTTATGGGTCTGTTCACATGTTTTTTTTTCACGGATGAGTTGAGTATGGCAGGAAGTGGATTAGAAACCTGTGTCTTTTTTGCAGACGTAAAAACATGGACAACATACAGACATGCAAAAAATGTAAAATAGGATGCAATACAGACTGCATACAGATATCCATGTCCTAATTTTATACAGACATTGCCATATGAATGTGCCCCAACAAGTGTAATGCCTAAGATTCCCAAACGCTGAAATCATCTTATTGACAGAGGAGTCAGAGGTTGTACCACACCAGTTTCATATTAAAGCCCTACACCAAGGATGGGCCCAACATTGTTAAGTCCTACAAAAGTCCTACCTTTCTTAAATACAAAACTGTGTACAATGACACAATAGACTTAACGTATATACTCGTGTATAAGCCGAGTTTTTCAGAACAAAAAATGTGCTGAAAAACGTCCCCTCGGCTTATACACGAGTCATACAGTCATAAAAAATCTTTAAAAAATAATAAACTTATATACTCACCCTCCGGTGGCCCCGACCTGCAGCGCTGCTCCCCTAAACTACTATCTTGCAACTTATCCTCGACATAGCTCAGTAGGGGAAGGGGAAGGCAGGATGGAAAAGACATAGTTGCTAGTCTTTCTCTCTGCCTTTTTCGAGGGATGCGACGTGATACTGGTCAGGACGGGGGGCAAACTATGCTTTACGTCTGAGGCTATAGTCAAACATATATATACTGAAATATACAAAAAACAATGGTGTGGAGTCTTTGTTTATCTGCCGACCACAATTATGTCCCCCTAGCATCTGAGGTACGTAGCGCTTATGGCGGAATTCAGTGGTTGGGGATAGGGGATGAGGGTTGCCGCATATGTGTGGGCATGCTCTATCTTTCTCGTGTATACGGTGCTCCTCCTCTCCATTGAGCAGCCATATACGTGTATGTGAAATGCCCCTACTCTCATTGTTTACTTTTAACCATAACACTTGAGTGACTTATCCAGTCTTATGCCAACAGCAAGTTAACAAGATGCCACTGCATAATGGGCGAAACACTCTGTTAGATTGGTGGAGGAACGTGATATAAGTGTTTTTTTATTTATATGAAAATCTGAAATAGGTCATGAAAGGAGCTTCCACCATCTAGTGTTGGTTGTGTGAGCATAACTGCTTTACTCACAAGGTGGTCTGGTGTAATAAAAACTATAATTCCCAGCAGATACACAGGTCTTGTAAGGGCATATTGGGAGTTGTAGGTACACAGAGGAAAAAGAGAATAGTAACCAGACATGGAGAATCAGTTGTTCCAGTGTGTCTCCTTAGCCCTCACCTGAACACTATCTGTATGTCTGTGGGGAGGGTGCACTGCCTAGGAGGTGCTGTGTTGTGACATTATGCAGCTCAGCCGGGGAAGCTTCTTCTGCCTAAAACTACACACAAAGCTGATTGCAATGCGGTTTAACTGGAATGTGTTGACCGCACCCTAAGGATGTGGAAATCTTGAAATTAAGGTCAGAGCCTGCACTTTACCCCACGCTGCTAGAGGAAATTAATAATGTCAGTCTTGTTCCTATAATATTGAAGTGCATGTGGTAAGTGCTGACACAACATTCAAGTCACAGGAGCACAGCACTAAACGCCTGAAGCATGCTTCGATGGGGAGGCATGCGGACAGAGAAGGAAGGTCCTGGAGTAATTTATAAAAGCTGCTGTATCGCGCTGTGTGTGGTGTGCAGCGCAGGAGGGTATAACTCTGTGCTGCCCACTCATTTACTCTGCATTGGTGCCACAGGACAACGGTACGTTAAATTAAAAGCACAACAGTGGCCCAGGGAAACACTGGATCCTCCCATCACGCTGCACTCTCTCCTGCCTGGCCGCAGCTCTGAGAATGATCACTAGTGCAGGGGGCGGTTGTGCGCGCTCTTTGCCCTCTCTGGCACACGTGCTAGGGTTCCCCACCATTGCAATAGAATGTAAATATTGTTTTTCTTTCTGTAAACTTTCAGTTGCTGTGCTGTTGTCTTTGTCTCCCATCATGTAATGAGACCTCTTCAACCTAATGCACTATTACTCAGACGTTGGAGCAACACAAGCGTGTATTTAGTGTAACACAATAGAGGGAGAAGAAGGCCGGGGTTCAGTGAATAACAAATGACTTTTTAATTCAACTTATAGGGGTTTCCCACAAGCAAGCTAGCCCAAGGATTGACCCCCAAAAGATCATGAGAGGGGGGGGGTTGATGGGGTCTAAAAAGAATCCGGCCTAACTTGCTGACCATCTTCCCTCCCCAGATGAATGAAGCCAGATGGCGTTGCATGGTCTGTGCTGCTCCATCTTCTTATGGGCTGATTGTGAGCGTCCCACCAATCAGCAAGTTAGGCCCAAGCTTGTGATAGGGCCTCCTAACTTGCTTGGTGGGACGGGGTGGGAAGGGTACCATTGTATGGTATTGTTAGTGTTTGTTCCCATGATTTTGGGCACATTGTTTACACACTGATATTTATGTTGTACCCAAGACTGTTACGCTCTCTTAGTTGTGATACTGGCGGTGTAATATAGGCCACTGTGGTTGTATGCAATTTTCTTCAGAAAACGAAAATAAAAAGAAGTTGAAAAAAAAAACATAGCGGTACTGAATACAGCAATCAATGAATGAGAAAATAGATTTCATCCTACGCATTCAGATACATTCCTTAATCATGACTAACTACACTAACTAAGACCTAAGTTATAAGCACGCCACAAGATACACATGACCTGGAAAAGTACCATATACATAAATAGTACCAAAAAACTCTAATTATATAGTAATATATAATAATTAGTAAAGAAACACTAATTATAAAAAAGGCATGAAATAAGTGAGGGTATATGGGCCAAATAGGCGACACAGTGGCTGAGTGCGTAGCACTTTTGCCTTGCAGCTCTGGGGTCCTGGGTTCGCCAATCCCACCAGGTCAACATCTGCAAAGTTTTGTATGTTCTCTCCATGTTTGGGGGTTCCTTCTGGGTACTCCGCTTTCTTCCCACACTCCAAAAACATACTGGTTAGGTGTTTAGATTGTGAGCCCCATGGGGACAGGGACACAATTTGATCTGTTTGTGCAGGGACACATAAAGATTAAAAGAAATAAAAATTCAGAAATTAGGTTAAATATACCCTAGTTAATCATTCCAAATCAGCCTTATTATTGTTAATTGATATACCACCCTCTCATAGTTTAAATTATAATACAACATCATCATGGTTTTATTATATGCAGCCCCCAAATGGCTTTCATGATAACAGCCCCCTCACCAGGCCCACTTCCAGGCTAGCTGCGCGACTGAGATTGGCCGTGTGGGCCACGATCTACCCCAGCTCTGTGCCCTGGCACTTGCCCGGGAAAGCCTTGTGCTGGCGCCAGCCCTGTCTCAAAACCCTTTCAATAACTGTAACGTTAGTGTGTCACATCCCCACTATGAACAGTTGCCAAAATGCAGAGATACCATATTGATTCCAACAGAGTTGACATTTTGTGAATCTGAAATGTGACACTGATTCTATCATTAATGCACAGGAGTAAGAAAACAGTATTACAGTTTATATATCTAGCCAATATTGTATGTTCGTCCAGTTGTTTTCTGACATAAAAAATTGATTTAGATACACCGTATTTGACCCACATATATTTTTATGGCCACATCTGTAAAAAACCCTTGTGGTGCGAGCCAGTGGGAGTATTTGTTTTTGGGATGTAAATAAGGCTAGAAGAAGGAATTTCCTAGTGTTGGTGCCCGTTTGATACGCAAATACATTTTTTCAGGTTAAGATGCTGATAAATCATTGTCCATGTAGAGTGGTGTAAATACTTATTTATAATTCCCACTAACTGTCTATACTGGGCACTATATGTGAAAAAGTGATAAAGATGTATTATGATTGGATTTATTACCATTTTCTGATGTCAATTGTTCTCTAGAATGTCTCTACTATTCTCTTCTGCCCTATCAAAATTCAGTTAGGTAGGATATTGCTGCCTTTCAGCTTATTGCAAGTTCTTTGTATTCATGTAAATATATTTGTGGTGTTTGTGCAATTTGTTTTACTATGTATAAGTTCTCCCATAGTATGTTTTTAACTCATGAGTTGGGATGGCATGACTTAGCATTTAGTGTGGAGTCCAATAGCAGTGGTTTAATGTAAGGTCGATTCTACTCTTGAACACCCACTAACATATTATTTAAGAATTCACTGGGGGAATTTATCATTAACAATTTGTCTTTGACTGGTCGTCTATGTTGAATTCTAATTCCACTCAATTCGTCAAGTGAGTCGATGATGTTGTTGTATTTGTTATGGGTTTTTGTCTCAGATTTGGGATTTTTTTTTTTTGCATTTGTCGCAAATGTTCATTTTTTTTGGCTCACATGTCCCTCTAAGGACAATTGGTCTTGATAGTTTTTTGTCCTATTTTTATGCCAGGGGTTGACTGGAGTAATTTTGCATCAAAACATGGGCCAAAATGAAAAATTTTCGGAAATCGCGAATTTAGTTCAGTATTGTGAAAGTAGTCTGAGCAAATAAGCAATTTTTATGACAAGCCGGGTCTATTTAAAGTAAACTTTGCATGTCCTATGTTCATTTGGCCCCAATGGAACAGCCGCCAAAACAGCATTGTACACAAACTACGCAAAACAACACCAAACTTAGACAAAAAACTCATGATAAATCATCCCACTTTATGTCAAATGCCAATGCCTGTCTCCCTCCACAACCAGGAGCAGGTTATCAATAAAAGTAACCATTTGGGAGAAAACGGATTATCGGGGGTTAAGAAAATTTCTCCTCCGATTCGCTATGAGGGGGAACATTTCTCCCCCCATAGCCGCTCCACATTTCTGTAAAAAAAAGGAAAATAATTGTGCTCTCACCAAAAATTGTAACTGTCATGCTTAACCCCTTACACACGCGCCATACATGTATGAACAGAGGTGTGTGTGTGTGCGTGTGTGTGGGGGGTATGATATGAAGAGGGCTCACAGGCCTCACAGGTTAATGTACCGTAGAGGGTCTAAAATAGTAAAAACAAAGTTTCAAAAATAATTTAAAAAAGTAAAAAAACCTAAAAGTTCAAATCACCACCCTTTCCCTAGAACTGAAATAAAATGTAATAAACAGTAAAGCATCTGTAAAACATCAGTAGAGCATCGGAAAGGTGAGTACAGGCACTCCCCGGGTTACATACATACTTTTTTGGTCTCTGTGACAATTGGATTTTAAAATGTTGGGTTGTCATAAGAATCAAGATTAACAATAAAGCTTCATTACAGACGCCTGTGCCTAACTGTTACAGCTGATATTGTGCCTAGGTAACCTAAGTACTAAATTACCAAATCCAGAGGTCCGGTTGTAACTAAGGGTCGTATGTAAGCGAGCGGTTTTAAGTAGGGGACGCCCGTACAGTGTTAATTTTTTTTAAATAAAGGTTGGCATACTTGGGGCAGGGGCTGGCCGGCTATATAAAATGAGGTTCTACTCTCATCAAGAGCCAATCAAAATTTCCTGGAGCACCAAGTGCATGTAAACAGTCTGGCTAATGTAAATATGCAATACAATCAGATCATAACTCATCGTCATGTTTTTTGCTATTTGTTGCATATCGATCCTTCAATCTATGGGGAGATTTTCAGAAGTTTCGGGCATCAAAACTGTTCTTGTTGCTCACGGCACAACAATCAGAGTCAGCTTATATTATAACTGCTGGAGGAAATGAAAACTGAGCTCTGATTGGTTGCCAGGAGTTAGTAGAACAGTTTAGCTCTCAGAAACTTCTAATAAGTCTCCCCTTATGGGTCTGTTCACATGTTTTTTTTCACAGATGAGTCGTGTATGCAGGAAGTGGATTAGGAAACCTGTGTTTTTTTGCAGACGTAAAAACATGGACACATAAAGACATGCAAAAAATGTAAAATAGGATGCAATACAGACTGCATACAGATATCCATGTCCTAATTTTATACGGACATTGCCATATGAATGGCCCCAACAAGTGTAATGCCTAAGATCCCCGAACGCTGAAATTCCTTATTGACAGAGGAGTCAGAGTTTGTACCCCACCAGTTTCAATTAAAGCCCATCACAAGGATGGGCCCAACATTGTTAAGTCCTACAAAGTCCTACCTTTCTTAAATCAAAACTGTGTACAATGCACAATAGACTTACGTATATACTCGTGTGATAAGCCGAGAGTTTTCAGCACAAAAATGTGCTAAAAACGTCCCTCAGCTTATACACGAGTCATACATCATAAAAAAATCTTTAAAAAATAATAAGCTTATATAATCACCCTCCGGTGGCCCGACTGCAGCGATGCTCCCCGATGTCGCGCGGGTCCTCTTCTGGCTTCGGCGCCCGTCTTCTGCTTCACTACTTCGTGCGGGGCCCGCCATGTTTTTCCTCCAGGCGGCGCCTAGTATGATTCAGCAGCGGCGCATCATACGTGCACCGTCCAGGGAGAGCAATGGCAGCGCCCGGCACGAAGTTACGTGAAGACAGAAGACGGGCGCCGAAGCCGCAGAGAGGACACGCGGACAGGGGAGCGGCTGACAGTCGGGGCCACCGGAGGGTGAGTATATAAGTTTATTATTTTCTTTTAATGCGGGCTGGCTGATATTACTGGGGGACAGTGCTGTATACTACTGGGGGCAGGCTGTATACTACTGGGGCAGGCGCTTTATAACTGGGGTCAAGCTGTATACTACTGGGGGCAGGCATGCTATACTACTGGGGGGCAGGCTTGTATATACTGGGGGCAGTGCTGTTAGTACTACTGGGGGCAGTGTGATACTACTGGGGGCGTGCTGTATACATACTGGGGGGGTCTGTGGACTAATGCATTTCCCACCCTCGGCTTATACTCGAGTCAATAGGTTTTCCCAGTTTTTGATGGTAAAATTAGGGGTCTCGGCTTATACTCGGGTCGGCTTATACTCGAGTATATACGGTAATTTCCATCCAGTTTGATTTGGAGAAAAACATGAGGATAAGGATAAAGAGATAGTCTCCACTGTACAAATTGTTGATACTATAAACTTCAAATGAATAAGTGCAATTTTGTAAAAGAATGCAGAATAATTTTATTTACATACCTTGATTTCTTTTTTCATGATAAGTGTTGGTGAAGGGGTTAAAGCGCGTCTGAGCAGATCCCAAGCCTGTACAGTGGACATGGAAAGCACAGCCAGTATAGTGTTCTTGCAGTAATTGTTGAGCTGCCCATCCCCACTGAGTGTAGCAGAAGACAACAGCGGGTATATGATGCTGGCAGCGTTCAGATGCCTAATGTACAGTAATCTACTGAAAAATTAAGAAATGACTCTGCGGTTTGCAAAGACCTTGTACATAGTTTATTGTTGGCAGTGCAGTCAGACAAAGCACAAGCAGCTTTAGACATGTTATATACTTATTGGATTTACTATTGCATTATATTGTAGCTCTCAGGCTTGAGTCAAAGAAAACAAGATTTCATAAATGTTTTTTAAAGACAAGTTTTATGAATCGCACCTGTGCGCACCGCTCTGCAGGACACAGGGTGGTGTGACGTTATCACGCACGACGGTCTGTGTCACTATACACTATGCGGCGGGAGAGGATGTCATCCTTATATTATAGTACAAGGGGCAAGCTGTGCATATTGAGGGGGAGAGGCTTGTGTATATTGAGGAGGAGGAGGCTTGTATTTACTGGGGGGGGGGGCAGGCTGTGTATACCGGTGGGGGGCAGGCTGTGTATACTGGGGGTTGTGTATACTCGGGGGGCTGTCTGGTACTGGGTTTGGAGTGGCTCTATATACTGCCTATGGGGGAATCTGTATATAGGGGTTGGATTTTAATTAAACTGGGTGGCCTTATATGGAGTAATATATGTGATAATATTACCCCTCTACAGTTTGTCTGTTTTCTATTTTTCTTTATTTTGTGTTGTTTCATTATGTCCTGTTATGCGTCATTAGGCTCCATTAAGCCAGAGCAAATGGCTGATGTGGCACATTGCTTTACAACCAGCCAGGAAGAGTTTTGGGCAGTGAGTCTCTGAACCCCAGGGAGTCTCTTATTGATCAGAGAAACATGCTCTTCACTAGGGTGGGAAAATTGACACCTTGGGCCAGCTTGTGGTGGAGGAAGGTGGATGAAAGAAACAGCAGACTATGTGGTTTTTTTCCCTCCAAAACTCAGAAAATGGGAAATATCATAGCTGTCCATAACTGGGGCATAATTCATAATTATTGGTCCCCAGTTACACTGGAGAGCTACGGGATCTAGATACGCTCCTGGAGCGAGAATTGGAAGCCTAGCTGCAGGGGAAGACAGTCCATAGCAGAACACCCCTAATATTAGGCTTAGATACCCCGAGTGTGGTATGGGGTGAATGGTAATAAGGTACCCAGTTGATTGGAAGCAATGGCATGATTGTGCCATCTTCCAATCAAAAGTTCTGGGGATTTAATAAAACCCCAGACCCAGAAAGTACCTCACTGATGGGAGAGGGATAGAAAAACTCCCCCTCACAGTGAGACATCACAGCCAGAGGTCAAGAGGCCAAAAATTCCCCTGGGTTTAAACTAGTGAAGCAGCCACATGGCTTTGGTTCAGTTTGAGGATTCTATTCACTAAAAGACTGGATCACTGTCCATGCCATGTCCTCGGGCCAAAGAAATTCTACCTATTTCAATAGCAAGGGTTTTTGTTTCCATTTCCCTAACTGTTTGTAAGTATCGTATGTGTATTGTTTTTAACTTTTTTTATTTTTATCTGACAATATTGTTTGGAGTGTACTGTATTTTTTATGTATATTAAAGTGTTAACTTTAGTAAACCTCTGCGTGTAGCATTAAAGAATCTGAGTCTGTGAAGGGAATTACGTTACCAGAGGTCATTTTTAGCATAGTCTATGTAGTAAGCAATTGCATGTTCTGTGTGAATTTATAATTTTAATATAGTATGTGTAATTGTGTTAATCATCAGTGTTAATTGTCTGTGTGGTTGAGGTGCCTTCTTTGTGTAAGTCACTTGTGGGTGGTGGAAGTGTGGACTGGGTGCCGAGATTGCTTGGAGTAAATTTTGCGGTAGGACGTCATTTTGTGGAAGTAGGTGGAGCTTAATGGCTACATTTTTGGACTCCATAGAGTAGGTGCATCCCGTGTGTGAACTCCAGTGAGTGGTGTTCTCCTCCCCCTCTTTTCTTTTCTATCTTTTGTTTATGTAGTATACCACTGCTAAGATGGCAGAGGTGTACAGAAACAGATGCAAGGCTGATCTGCTGGCTTTCTGTGTGGAGAGAGGGCAGAAAGAGGCGGAGATAATTCAAACGCTGGTGGCATTTGATTTGCAGTCCCATCCTTCTGCGGAACCAGACCAGGGTCCTCTAGCCCCAGAGGAGCCGACAGGAGATGTCTTTCAGCAACCGGCTGGGCATGGCGGCGCCAGTGGTATGGGCACTTCTCTTTCTCTACTTCTCCAGAAAATCAGTGATCCTTGTGAGACGAGGATAAAGCTTCTAACAAGTATGCAGAGCGCAAAGCAGAGCCAGAGCATGAGCTGCAGATGGCCCAGATACAGCTCCAACAACAGCAAAGAGCTTCACCATCATCACAGATGTTGATGAAACAGTGTTTCTTTTAGGGCCTGTCTGGATCGTTTTCCTGTCCTGGAGAATGATGGGGACCTGGATGTCTTTTTGCAAGGATTTGAGATTTCAACTGCTGCCTACTGAATGTGCCAGATATCGATGACCTGGTATGGGTTTGGAAAGAGTCAGTAACTCTGTTTTCTTATTTTGTGGAATCTCTAAAAAAAATTAGATGAACTTATGATTCACTTATGTTTATGGAGGAGAGTCCATATACTTTTTGGATATCAGCTTAAAGGGGCTTGATAACAGGGTGATTGTAAAACCGTTTAGGAAGAAAGTCATAGGCAACACCACACTGTTAGCAACTTCTTATGATCCCAGGCATGTGGTTAAAAATATACCATTCGGTGAAATGGTGCGATTGCGGCACAATTGCTCATTGGATAGTGACTTTGAGCAAGAACAACAGGATCTGGAAAGAAGACTTTAATCCAGACAATATAATAGACATGACATTACAGCAGCCACTCAGAAAATTAACAATATATTACAAAAATCCTTGCTAGCCAACAATAACCAAGAGAAGCGGAAAAATAAAGAGGAAGCTGTTACCTTTGTCACATGATTAAGTAGACAATATGATCAAATAGTCAACATCATTAAAAAGTTTATTCCTATGTTAAAACAGGAACCTACTTTGTGCCAGATTGTCTCATCTGGGGTAATATACATTGCCAAACGGCACCCACATTAGGCACTAGTCTGACACCTAGTATGTTTTTTAGTATGGTAACCAGGAAACCAACTTGACTCACCTATAGAGGCAACTTTGGTTGTGGTCATAAGCTTTGTAAAATTTGTGATTATTATAAGAAAGGTAATGTAGAGACCTCGACGGTCACAGGGAGTAAGTGTGACATTACGTCATATATTAACTGTAACATCACAGGAAGCCACATAAATGACATTTTCTGGTATGTGTAATAAACAATGGGGGTCATTTACTAAGGGCCCGAATCACGGTTTTCCAGCGGGTTACCCGAATGTTTCCGTTTTGCGACGATTTTCCCTGAATTGCCCCAGGTTTTTGGCGCACGCGATCAGATTGTGGTGCATAGGCGCCGGCGTGCATGCGACGGAAATCGGTGGGCGTGGCAGTACAAAAACCCGACAGATTCGGAAAAACTGCCGCATTTAAAAAAAATAAAGTGTCACTTGACATGCGTTTACCTGCACCTGACCTGGCTTGGTGAACTTCAGTGCACTCCGACGGAATTCAGCGCAGCAACGACACCTAGTGGACATAGGGGGATCTACCTTAGCGAATCCTCCACACAGAACGCGCCGCTGGATCGCAAATGGACCGGGTAAGTAAATCTGCCCCATTATGTGGGACATACGGCCGGTCCCCTGAAAATCAGGATTCGACTGCACTTATCCACCGTAAGCAATAATTCGATTAATGTTTCATCCATCTCCAAACATTTTAGTGATGTCCATGAATGAAAGACTCATGGTTTCTCATGGAAAGGGGGTTTCAGTCAGTCAGGGGAGGTGATGTGAAGCGTAAACTATTGAATTGAGAAAGATTCTGGATGTTTACCCTAGACAGCAGACAACCGAAAGGCTTGAATAAGCGATCAGATATTATACTGTCATATTAGATATGATAGCTATATTATCTGTATGACCTCGATTCCTGTTTTATTTTATTATTATTTGCTTTAAATATTTATGTATATCTGTCTATCATCTCTATGATTTCTGTACGCTTTCTTCTATATAAAATATATGTATGCCTAAGTACTGATACATTGTTTTGTCCGAAACGCGTCACCAATTTAATTTTTTTAGTGATGCCATTTTTAACCTTTTTGATGAATCTAATAAATTGAACAAAAATTTTTTTAACTTCTTACCAGTGCGGATAGAGTGGATATTTTTCTCTCTTTTTTCTCCTGTTACCTACCTTGGATCTAGACCAAGCGCACTCCATCTCCTGTCTAGCACAGAATTACCACGAACATGCAATCTTGTGGGTGAGCATAAGCATTTTTTTTCTATTTGTTTGTGTACATAAGACATATGTGTCTGACTTACACTAAAATGATTGAGTGCTCATTTCGAATAACGAACCCCATTGAAGTCAATGGGAGACTCGAGCATTTTTCAAGGGGACCAAAGGGACCAATAAAATGTGTCATTTTATTGAGAAATAAGAAGTCAGTCCTGTTTCTTCGTTTTTTTAATTCAATGGAATATTCGTGGAACTTCAAAAAGGTGAATGACCCGTGTTAAACATCTGCAATGTGTTCTTCACACATATAGTTCTTCACATACTATTGTGAAGAACACCTTTCTGCACTCGTGTCTTCTCATAAGTTAGCAGATGAACGGAAACATCTGCAATGTGTTCTTCACTGTGTTCACTGTGTTCTTCAATGTGTTCTTCACTTAAATGATCAAGTGAAAGCTCGTTCTCAAGCAGGCGAAATACTCGTCCGAGCAACAAGCCGTTTCGAGTACACTAATATTCGAACGAGCATCAAGCTTGGACGAGTATGCTCGCTCATCTCCAATCTGAACACTGTGAGTTAATCTCCTGCTGCTTCACTCTGTTTCCTAATGCACATTTATTGCGTATATTACGATATTACATGCATTACTGGTTATTTTCTCCAAAATTATGATGTCCCTGCTCTATGAATGTTTGTATTATCTCTACTTTTGTTTTTAATTACCTGTCAGTCACGGGTAGGGCATGGTTTGGACTTCCCTCTGAGGATCAATACTATGGATGCAAGGCAGCAGGGCCGGCGTCCTGGAAGAGGAGAATCTCTTCTTTCAAATGAATCTTGAATTTTGTTTCCAGGTGCCCTGGATCCAAAGATATTCAGGTTTAAAGTGAGAATATCAGGTGCCATTTTTATAAATAAAAATCACTGCCAACAGCAGTTTAACAGTAATTATCTCCGTTTTCCTGACACTTAGAAACACATTTATATAAAAGAGGAGACTCTCTTCTTTCATAGGAAAAAAGAAGTGAGGTTCTATGTGTCACAGAGCCAGAGATACAGCCCTCTGAAGTGCCCCCCTCCAGATACTTAGCCATCAGGATACAGGGAGAATTTGCTGCACACAGGAGCTGCTGCACCTCACAGATAATGGAAATATTCACTTTATATGTTACTACATTTTGAGAAGGAATAATATCACCTAATGTTCATATTTTTAACCCTTCTCTATGCAGAACTATCTAAGAACACACTTTCTCTCTTATTGCCTTTTATTTGGTGGCAGTTTTTTTTTTTTTTGCAAAAATTGACTGATACGATGAACATTCGATCCTCTTCGCCTGATGTCGCTACATACTAACACCATGACCCAGAACATGTCCATTAAGTTATATGCAACACCAAAAACACCCACATGTTCTGGAATAAAGTTGTTATACACACCATCCTCCATTATTTACACCCATGTTATGACGTTCTCACTCACATTCTTATGAAGCGCGGAGGGTTCTGTTATGGTGCAGATAATACAATGGCGACATCTAAAAGTGACTGTTATTATGTCATTAGAGGGGTTTATGGATATATAGTTATTATTTGGGTGACCATTGTGTAAGGGAGCATACAATGATAGATCTGTGTGATGCTCAGTGCAATTTTCTGCACAAATAGTTTGGTGTCCCCTGTGGGTGTAACGTTCCCTTTCCTGCATAATTTGGTGACTATCCACATGTGGAGTATGTATGATCTCGTCACATCTTACTGTTTTAGGAAATTATATTTTTTATATATAAGTATCTGGATTTGTACATATTTTAGAGGCAATTTTGAATGTTAATTGCCAAATGCATCGCCTGGTTGTTGGATTTCAAAATTTTATAGGTTTTATGGCGCCTTTACTTTTTATTCTGTTTTATTGCCATATTTTGCAGATTGTGACTGTCTTAAATTTTCTTGCTGAAAAGCAGATACCTGGTTATTACAGTTTTAGTGATATTATGTGGATTTATTTATGTGAACGTATCAATATGAGACATTTGTGATCTCTACACATGTCCATCTATTACATTTAGGAGATGTGAAGGTAAATATTTTCGGTTTGGAGCACATTTTTTGCCATCAAAGTTCAAATTTGAAGTATTTTTTATAAAATGTTTCAGTTTGAATCAAATTTGCATGAAGGCGCCTCTATCTACAAACTCTTTAATGCAATTTTGAAAATGGGGCAAAATTTTATTTTTTAAACGTCAAATTGTAAAAATTGCTGTGGTCGATAACGCGACAAAATATCCAGAAATTCTTGGTGGTGAAAGGGTTAATAGCCCTTGGTTGAATTCCTGGGTGAAGATGCTCATCATTTATCTCCTAGCTTTCTATCTCATATAATCTGACCATTTATATATCTTGCTTTATCTATTTTTCAATCAATATTTCTCTTCTACTGTATTTATCTCTCATCCATCTCCTGTATATATACTATAACTATGTTATAGTTCTGCATCTAGAAATCTCTATTATCTTTCACATTTATCTTCTATCATAATAATTATAATTAATAATGCTCACAATCTATTCAACATACCAGTAATTTTGTGGAGTGTGGGAGGAACACAGAGAGAACATACAAACTCTTTGCAGATGTTGACCAGCGCTGCAAGGCTGTAGTGCTAACCACTGAGCCACCGCGCTGCCCATCATTCTCCCTATCATCTATCTATCTCCTATAATTCTCCCATATTACAGTTTGTTTTACCATACTAAAGGGAGCCTCTTACTGACTGTGACTGGTCATAAAATTTTATTTTGGGGCCCCACTTTTAGTTTTGCCCAGGGCCCCACTTTGTCTAGCACCGGCCCTGCAAGGCAGTGAAAGTTTAATTCGACAAACGGAAGAGGGTCTAAAAGGTAAAGCTGGGCAAAGAAAGCCCCAGCATAAACATCCCAAATACAGATAATAAACCACAAAAGCAAGACAGGATGTATGTGAATTATATCAAAATCTTTATTAAGTCCAAAAATACATAAAAACAATTAAAAAGCACTAAATGTGCTGAAGTCCAGCAACAAACCCTGAGCTCAATGCAGAAAGAAAGATAAATGGAATATACGTATCAGACCATAGAACCTGGTTTGGCTCAAGACTACCAACAGTAAAATATTAACATATTGAATGTACAAACATGTGAAAAACAATATAAATACAAGTAGCTTGACCATGAAGGAAATAATGAAGATAGTTACCTAAAGTGCATAGTGCAGTCAGGGAGGGAGCTGGAGGAAGAGTTCCCCACGCGTATCGCCTGTACAGGCAGGCTTCCTCAGGGGTAAGTGTCTTAAAGTTTAAACTGCAACTCCAAAAGGTAAGAGATGTGTGGAATGTGGTATTCTTTGTAAAACAGAAATATGATTGCTGATTTCAAAGCCTGTGTATTGATTTATAATAATATCATAATGTATCCAATAACTGCGACAGAGGCCACCAGGCCCAACAGGATTTTGATTTCAGGATATGTTGGAAGGCTACTTTTTGAAATCTGACACAATTTTGTTTTTTACCTTTTAAAATAATGTTTTCCCGCAAGTTGGTTATTTATTTAATGGGTATTCCCACAAAAAAGACTCTTGAAACTCAGGATAATAAAATAACACATTTTCTAATGCACTGTTATCAACAAAAATGCTGCATTTCTCTATCAGTCCTAGTTTTTATAATTTGGTTGTCCCTGTATCCGACCGAAAACTCCTGACTATGGTCAGCAGATGGGGGATGGGTAGGAGGCAGTGAGTTCACCGAAGACACAGCACACTTCCTGGTCCAGCAGCAGCGTGCTTCTACACTTTTTCCAGCAGCCTTGAAAGGAGACAACAGCAAGCACCACAAAAAGATAGGTTCTTTATTTTTGCTTGTGTTTTTTCTTTCTTATTTGCACCTTTCCACTACGACTTCTGCTGTTGTTTCTCTCTTACACCTTTGTCTGCACCTTGTCAAGTAAACCTTAGTCTGCACCTTGTGCAGTGTGCCTTACGTATCCTTTTTTTCAGATGTTCCATGTGACTTTTCACTTATGTATTACGTTTTTTATGCACAAATCTGCACCTGGTCCAGGGCAGGTGCAGAGGAAAGATTGTTTTTCTTGGACTCAGTTTTCTTGGAATGAGTTGACATGCTTTATCAGCATAACCTGCTGATCAGTGGAGGACTCAATGCTGAGACCCCCGCAGATCACGAAAACAAGGGGTCCGTCACTCAGCAATTTCCGTTCCATAGAGATTAATGGAGTAGAACGGTCATGCGCGGCCATCTGCACCATTACTCTAATAGAGCGATGAGGGGTCGGTTGGACCCCTCATTCTCGCGATCTGTGGGGGTCTCAGCATGACCTTAAAAAAAGCTCTAAGAATGTAAAAAAGATCTGGAGGAGAGGATTGGTGACATGGAAGATTCTGTGCCATTGCTTCAGAGAGATGTTCAGAAACAAGCCCACATGCTAGATGCAATTCTAGCAAAGCAATATGATTTGTAGAATCGCCTCTGTGAGCTTAGTTGGAGTTGTATAGAAAGTGGAAGGCAACCATTCTATAGAATTCTTTGAAACATGGCTGATGTTAGGAATTTAGGAAGGAATCCTTATCTCCTCTATTTGCGGTCGAAACCAGATCACAACCCCCTGGATCTTGTTCTAGGATAGTGCTAGTCCACGTTCTACACTACAGAGAATGGGACACTCTTCTGAGGAAGTACTCTATTGAAGTGCAAAAATGTTGCAGTCAATTTATGGATATAAAAGATCACCTTGTGATTTGCAGATCAAATATTCTATGATGTACCCCACTCTGCTATGGGTAGTGGCACTGTGTACTCATTTCTTCAAAAAATCTAAGGAGGCTCTCTGATGGCTAGATACCCAAGAATGTCAAATTAGGGATGAACAAATCGGGGCTGGCTGATGTTCTTTGTCAGCAGAGCAGTTCCAAGGACCTCGGGTGGTGAGATTGACTGTACTTTGAGGTTTATTTCCTCAAACAGATAATGATTACTTTGTGCAATTATTATTATAATTATTACCGTATTATTTATGCCAGTATTATTTATTACCAGTAACGAGTGTCAGAGTGGGTGTGTATAAATGTGTATATAAGAGTGTGTGCATGTCTACATCTGTGTGTAAGAGTGCCTGTATAAATCTGTATATAAAGGGGGCATGGCCTGGCCATGAAAGAATAAGGACGCTCCTGCTCTGGGCCAGGGAAAACTACAGAAGCTGCACAATAAAAACTATCCAAAGGATTCTAAAAAGAGGAAGGGACCCACGTCTATCCCTCTGACCCGATCCTTTACCAAGGACATTTACGTTTCTTAACGAGCCAGCTGCAGTGGCCTTGGACCTTATTGATCTCTCACCTGCAGTGGTGTTGCAGGCACCGACAGGTTCCACAGCACCTCTGTCCGACCCTGCCCACAGCCTGTAATCCCCCATCCCCCAGCCCTGAAACCCTACTGCTCCGTCATGTGTGGGATCTGCATGTGGTTAAAAGATGGCCACCGCACAGGAAGTACAGCACGGCATGTTGGCTTCAGTAACATTGGGAACTATAAGACTGGCGTAATGTAACACCCCAGGACCAGCTTCACGAGCCGTCCAACAACCACGGTTACCCCCAGCCGCATGCTAAGCCGCTCAAAGCACCATGGTCTGGAGATACTTATATCATCTTGGGGAACACCAATAGCTGGCAACCCTCTCTGGCATCCCAAGACGGCTTCTACCAGCATTCTCTTTCTAACTCCCCTGCAATAGAGGCTTTGGGGGAAGACACAATATAAACACTCCATAGCCCTCAACCACCTAGTATCTCCCTGGATATGGTGGCTGTTGGTGATATATTCCTCTGCCGTGGCCATCTTAAGCAAGAGAACTAAACAGATGCCATTACAGGTCTGGCCTGGGGGAGGGGGTATGTTGCCCACTCAGAAGCTATAGAGTTAAATGTTTTAATTAAGCTATTTTTCTTATTTAAACTATTGTTTGCCTTTTACATTATCCTTGGCATTTGCTGTCCTTCCACCTCTATGTTGTCTTTTTATTTGTTTTGGTTATCAAGAAGCTTCTGGAGAGACTCTCTGTACATTCCGTGGCTCAGATAATATCAACAATACCGTTTATCTGTGTAGAAGGGCCATGAGAACACAGTGCACAATTTATTAACCTTTCCATAGAAAATATTAGAGGGGTTGTAATGCATTTAAACTAAGCCTATAGCATCTATGCACCTTATATCCTTTCATACAACACACCCCCAATGCTGTTTTTTCTGTCTGTGTCTGTCTGTTATGCATTTGAGAGATTAAACGAGAGAGAAGATCTTTACATACACTAAGAGACTGATGTGTGTCTTGGGTTTATGTTCAAGTCCCTGGTACCGGGACAACCATGAAAGGGTTAATTTGAAAGTCACCTGTACAACTGATAAGGGCGGTTAAGCCCCAGATAAAAATCTCTAACAGTGGCTCTAGCTGATCAAAGAGCCCTATGTTGCTGTCTAACGTGTTCAATAAGGCGAGGGGAGCCGACTCCTGTAGTAATGGACCTTCCGTGTTCCCTAAAACGGGTGAACAGGCTCCTAATTGTTTTACCAATATAGTATTTTTGGCATGGACAAAACACCACGTAAACGACAAAAGTTGTCCTACATGAGATGAAAGTATTTACTGTTTGGGTGACCCCTCCTAAAGTAATGTGTTTAGCATGGCTACTAAAGTCACAATAATGGCAAGATCCACACTTGTAGTTCCCCTTGGGAGTGCCTTTCTGAAGCCAGGTACCCCGAGGGGAAGAATATCTACTGCGGACCAGCCTATCCCGTAGTGTTGTATACCTCCTGAAGGCTACCATGGGCCTCTGTATGGTGAGCTTTCTCAGTTGGGGGTCCTGCTTGAGGATGTGCCAATGTTTATTGATAGCCGTCCTGATAGCTGTTTCACATGGACCATAATGGAAGGTGAAGACGTAATGTCTGTCCCCTTCTTCCTCCCTTTGTATGTTTCTGTACTAATACAGAAGACTTGTCACCACCGGTGATTGCCATCTTGCCTTCTTACCTTACCTATTAGAGATCATTGCACATGGCAAGCCTGCGAGTCTCAATGAGACTGTAGGCTGCCATGCCAACCGATCGCCGCCCTCTGATGATGTCACAGGGGTGTCCAAGAACCCATGTAAAGGTAAGCTAGGTGCCGGGGTCGGGCGTCAGCTGTGTTATACAGCCGTCACCCACTGTGTATGGAGAGAGCTCAGCTCGTGAGCTCTCACCATACAGCCTTCGCAGCTTGAGGACGATATAGTTCGTCCTTGGTCGTGAAGGTGTTAAAGAAAACTTGGCACTCCTTATATTGAATGCAATATGAAAAAAATTATAGGTGAAAAGCAATCCAAAATAAATGTCACATATTGGTTTATCCAAGACCTTTATCAGACACAAAAATAAAAAAAATATACAAGTAAATAAAACCAACATATAAATAAGTGACTGGAAGTGACTGGAAGTCAGGGTATATTATGCCAGTGAGCATTAGGCATGCCACCTCATTCTCTGGCGGTGTGCGCCCCCCTTCTCTCACAGTCTACATTCTGCAAGCAGTCTGCTCTGCTTCCTTTATTCATCATTCCCCTGCAATACAGTGAGTATCAGTACCCTGCTTCTATTAGGTTTACGCTCCAAATTCTGTTCATCATTTTCTCTTTCTGTAAATTATATGGGTCAGTTTTATGTATATCATGACATAGCACCTTCCACACTCTATAAAAGACGTCTTCTTCACCCTATGATCGATCAATTACGAAATTGTAACATCATGTTCAGGTGGCTGTTCCCTTTTGGACTGAGCTTCAGTTGAGGACTTCTGCAAAACATCAATAACTCTATAAGTATATCCCTTACTACTCCCTACCCGTGCAAACTGGAGCCACAGTTCTAGTTTACCACCTCTTGTATATAGCCGTGGTCGCTAGTCTGCAACATCGATCAGGTTTTAAAGAGTACCTGTAATTGAACAACCCCCCCCCACACACTCTCACAAATATTGCATAAACTCCGACCATGAGTCTGAGTATTTATGTTCTCAAAATTGAAAATGTGCTGGTAAATGACATCTCATTAGAGAAGCCAAAACCACACAATCTTAGCACATTATCTTTCCTCAAATCTATGTTAACCATATTCATAATACTTTGTTGTTTGTTAACATGTTTAATAACTATGTTTTCTCATCCAGTCACTTGTCGCCCACTACTAGCTAAAGTAGTGTCTCCTTCATCACCACACCAATGACGTCTAGAGATGAGCGAACATACTCGTCCGAGCTTGATGCTCGTTCGAGCATTAGCGTACTCGAAACTGCTCGTTGCTCGGACGATAATTTGGAAAATGTTTAACCCGAGGGCTAGGGGTAGAGGACGAGGGCGTGGACGTGGGCGTCCAACTACTGCAGGGGTCAGAGGCCGTGGTCCTGGGCGGGGTGAGACACCACCTGCTGATGAGGGAGCAGGGGAACGCCACAGAGCTACACTCCCTAGGTTCATCATGTCTCAAGTTACTGGGACTCGTGGTAGAGCACTGTTGAGGCCAGAACAGTGTGAAGAGGTGATGTTGTGGATTGCCGACAATGCTTCTAGCCATTTGTCCACCAGTCAGTCTTCCACGCAGTCCACCCATGTCCCCGAAATCAGCACTCCTCCAGCTCCTCCACCTCAGCCTCCTTCCCCCCAGTCTGCCCCCTCCCAGCAAAATTTGGCATTTGAACCGGCATACTCTGAGGAACTGTTTTCTGGACCCTTCCCACAGTCACAAACCACTTGCTGCTGAGCAATTTGCCGATGCCCAGGTTTTCCACCAGTCGCAGTCTGTGGGTGATGATGACATTATTGACGTAGTGGAAGAAGTGTGTAAAGAGGTGTCGGACGATGAGGAGACACGGTTGTCAGACAGTGGTGAAGTTGTTGTCAGGGCAGGAAGTCCGAGGGGGGAGCAGACTGAGGGATCGGAGGATGATGAGGTGACAGACCCAAGCTGGGTTGATAGGCCGGGTGAACACAGTGCTTCTGAGACGGAGGCGAGTCCTATAGCAGAACAGGTTGGAAGAGGCAGTGGTGGGCCAGATGGAGAGGCAGGGCCAGAGCTGGTGCATCAGCGCCAAATGTTGCCCGTAGTCAAGCTCCCATGGCGAGGGCTAGATTTTCAGAAGTCTGGAGGTTCTTTAAAGAAACACCGGATGACCGACGGACTGTGGTGTGCAACCTTTGCCAAACCAGGATCAGCAGGGGTTCCACCACTACTAGCTTAACTACCACCAGTATGCGCAGGCATATGAATGCTAAACACCCCACTCAATGGCACCAAGCCCGTTCACCTCCGGCCGGGCACACCACTGCTCCTTCCCCTGTGTCACGAAAGGCCCTCGTGATCAGAGAAGACAAGCACTGAGCGATATTTCTTCAGGTTTTATTCCAGTATATCAACAAGTTACATATCAGCCATGTCCTCAGGTAGAGCGCCGCAGCTTGCTCTCCAGACAAAGGTTCATCAACAACTGCCTTTCAAAAACAGTTTCAAAACAATATCCCCACACCCAAATCCACCCCCACCTCCTCTGCTATCTGCTTATCACCTAGTAGGGGGTGGTGGGAATTTATTACCCTAGTACAGCAAACCCCCACTGGAGCTGTGGAGTCACTGAGACTTCTGGAGGAGAGTAAACATTCCAGGACTACAAACCTCCAGAGGTCCATGTTACATACATGATTATATACAAATACACATGTAGCACAATACAAACCCCATATAGTGACACATCTCAAGCATACGTCACAGCACATCAAGTATATATCACAGCCTACCGTGACACCCTGTGTCATCTGCTAGTCAGCCCCCTGCCCAGGACCAAGGCCCAAACACCTCCCGTGCGAAAACCCCATCTTCGCCTCCACGATCCTCAACAGCATCCACAAGCATTCAGCTCTCCATACCCCAGACGCTGGAGCGCAAAAGGAAGTATAGCGCAAACCACCCGCACGCCCAAGCCCTCAACGTCCACATCTCCAAGTTGCTTAGCCTGGAGATGCTGCCCTATAGGCTGGTAGAGACCGAGGCCTTTCGAAACCTCATGGCGGCGGCCGCCCCTCGGTATTCAGTCCCCAGCTGCCACTACTTTTCCCGATGTGCCGTCCCAGCCCTGCACAAGCACGTGTCAGAGAACATCATCCGTGCCCTGACCAACGCCGTTTCTGACAAGGTCCACCTGACCACGTACACGTGGACGAGTGCTGCAGGGCAGGGCCACTATATATCGCTGACGGCACATTGGGTTAACTTGGTGGAGGCTGGGACCGAGTCTGACCCTGGGGCTGCTCATATACTGCCGACGCCGAGGATTGCGGGGCCTACCTCGGTCCAGGTCTCAAAGGCCTACTATGCCTCCTCCTCCTCCCACCCCTCCTCCACCTCCTCCTCCTCCGAATTACCATCCGTGGGCATGGCGCCATCAGTCGGTAGCTCTAGGCATCTATCAAAATATAAGAATGTTTTTTTACTGCGTTTAACCCCGTAACGGAAAATAGTGCCCAAAATCGCAAATGACATTTTTTGCCATTTTGAAAAATATAAACAATTCAATAAAAAGTGATCAAAAGGTCCTACAATTCTAAAAATAAAAGCATTGAAAACGTCATCAAAAGTCACAAAAAATGCCACCACCCACAGCTCCATACACCCAAGTACGAAAAAGTTATTAGCGCCAGAAAACGGCAAAATGAAGAATTTTTTTTTGTAAAAGAGGTTTTAATTTTTGTACATGTATGAAAACATTATAAAACCTATACAAATTTGGTATCCATGTGATCGTATTGACCCAATGAATAAATTAGAGCTGTCATTTGGAGCGCACAGTGAAAGACGTAAAATCCACGGCCACAAAAAAAATGGCGCAAATGCGTTTTTTCACCATTTTCACTGCATTCAGAATTTTTTTCCCGCTTCCCAGTATATGGCATAGACAATTAAATGAAGTGCAATTTGTTACGCAGAAAACAAGCCATCACACAGCTCTCTACATGGAAAAATAAAAAAGTTATAGATTATTGAATGTGGGGTGTGAAAAATAAAGACGCAAAAACGAAAAAAGGGCCTGGTCCTTAAGGGGTTAAAGAATACCATACATTTTGTAGTACCATACATGTTGTAGTGGCGGCACATGGCAATTTTGCTTACTGTAACTGAGTGATGTAAAGTACCAGTCACAGAAAATACAAGGTTTAAGTTTTAAAGGGGTTTTAGTGTTTTAGAGTTGTATGCACAACCTCTGGATATGGCACAACAATAATACACAACCCTGAATGGCTAAAAGACCCCTTGCACTACCCTCAGTGAAATAGAACCTTATCAACCCAAATAAGCCACCACCAGTTCTCCTTTAATGTTTAATAATTAAGGGCACACTAGACAAACAGTACACACTATATATATATATATATATACAGTTAAGCAGAGTACAAAGTACACGGGCAGGACCAGTATGCAGTATGTTAGTTACCTTGTGTGGGCCTAATGGAAACAGATCACACACACTTCAAGATCCTTCCTGCAATTTTGATGGTGAATCGTTTCCCCAGGCAAAGACATTGGACCTCAGAGGTGCTTTGATTATATTAGGTGCAGACACGCCCCTGCACACCCACAGGAGGGCTTTATGGACCCTCCTGCCTGGTATTAAATTTAGAACCTTAAATGCTGCCCGCATCCTGTAAAAGCAGTGCTCCAGTGCCATTCTTCTATCTTCAATAGATCACATATTTTGCTTCCACCAGCTAATACCAGCCTAAGTTACCTGCCAAAAGTAAAATATTTGATGCAAACCTCCTAGTGCCATCTAGAGGCAATACCGGAAATAGCAAGTTTGCAGACCTGGTGAGATACCATCGCAGAGTGCTGAAAAAAACGTATAATTTACCACTTGTGCTCTACACTATAGCAACTCTATAACTGCTGTTCCTGCGATTTACTGCCTTATCTGCTGTTACTTGGATGATTGTTTTTTCTTGCCACAAGTGGACTTTTGAACAAAATATGAACAAAATATGAAGTGATCCTGTTACACCTATTCCCTCCTCTCATTACATTTTCCTCTGACACCAGGGCATGGTAAGGTTTTTATTGCCTCTACATCCCAATAGGCCTTCTAAAGCTTCACAACCCACCTCCCAAAAAGCACTTAAAGCTACTGAGAAGGACTAGAGGATGGCCCACAAGGGCACACAAACCAGAGGCGCCTCTAATGTACACTCCCAAGACGAAGCATCATCTTAACCGCTCTTGCCTTCAGATGACATCACTCCACCTGATGCCTTTTATAAACAAGAGACTGGAAGTCCTTCACACCTCCATTAACAACGCACTACTGCAAATTACAAACAACAAACAGCGCATAAGAGAGCTGGAAGCCAGAGTAGCAACCTCGGTTGCTGCCGTGATACAGTCTGTGCAACAAAGAATTACAATGGAGGAATCTCTGCAAAGCAAACTAGAGGACTTGGACAACAGTAATCGTAGAGATAATTTGCTCTTTGTGGCTATCCCGGAATCAGTCACTGGGGACAAATTAACAAAATATCTTTCTCAGAGGATATTCCAAGAGCCCTTCAAATGGACAGTCCTCAAGACCCTATGACCATCGAACGGGCGCACTATTTAGGGCCACCAAGAGATAATGGTGGAGAACATCCTAGGCCAGTCATTGCCAAATACCTGCATTGGGCGTCAGAAGAAAAAATCCTCAGAGCCTACGGAAACCAAGCGTAGCTCACAATCCAAAGATAATGCATTCTTCTATTTCAGGACTTTTCTGCCTTGGTGGCACAGCGTTGAAAGCGGTTTGTAGAAGTCTGCCACTACCTACATGACCAGGGCACTGATTTCAACTGCAGCACCCTGCCTGCCTACGAGTCCAACACAACGGACACACCTTGATGTTCGAAAACCCAGAGGAAACTACACGACATATCAATATAGGCGCTACAGGCTCAAATATGGCAAAAATGTGGGGAGTCTATATCACTTGAAATTTGCACTTTAAGATGCTGACATTGTTTTTTGTTGTTTATGTTACTAGTTATTTGTTATTCTTATGTGGCACTTGCTCATCAGTATTCTTGCTATTGCAGATCCCCGGAGGAGGCCTACCGGTACCCCATCTCATTTACCTGAGCGAGAATATAGAAGTCCTCCCACAGTCTGGGAGGGGTTGGGCTCTACAAGTTAGGATATTTCACCAACGGTCTTATAGCCTGTTTCATGGAAGAGTAAGACCGATTTTATATTTGACATCAATGACACATACACGACTACCCCTGACCTTAAGTTCCGGTCTTGGAATGTAGCAGGGCTAAACACCCCTATTAAATGATAAAAGGTTCTCCAGCACCTCTATTGTTTTAGACCAGATGTTGTATTGTTACAGGAGATGCATTGGTAGCATTCAGCACAGTGTTCACTTAAAGCTCACTGGGTGGATGCCTGCTATGCGTCTTCCTACACCTCCAAATCTAGAGGAATCCTGGCAATCCTGTTTAAAAAATTAACTACGAAGTTTCGGGAAGTTAGATCTGATAATAGGGGACGCCTTCTATAACTCTTTAACTCTATAACTCTTTATAACATATTAACCCCTTAACGACTTAGTTTTTTCACTTCCATTTCTCACTCCCCACTTTCAAAAATCTATAACTTTTTTTATTTTTCCACGTAAAGAGCTCTGTGATGGCTTGTTTTCTGCATAACAAATTGCACTTCATAGTGATGGTATTTAATTGTCCATGTCGTGTACTGGGAAGTGGGAAAAAAAATTCCAAATGGAATGGTGGAATTTGGAAATGGTGAAAAAACGCATTTGCGCCGTTTTCTTGTGGGCTTCGATTTTACTGCTTTCACTGAGCACCCCAAATGTCTACTTTATTCTTTTGGTTGGTGCGATCACGGGGATACCACATTTGTATAGGTTTTATAATGTTTTCAAAAATGAAATCCTCCTGTACAAATGTTTTTTTATTTTGCCATCTGCTGGCGCTAATAACTTTTTCATACTTTGGTGTACGGAGCTGTGGGTGGTGTCATTTCTTGCGACCTTTGATGATGTTTTCAAAGCTGCCATTATTAGGACTGTAAGACCTTTCGATCACTTTTTATAGAATTTTTTTATTTATTTTTATTATTATTTTCGACTTTGGGCGCTATTTTCTGTTACAGGGTTAAACAGAAAAACCGTTATTATATTGTGATAGATCAGTCATTTCCGGACGTGGCGATACCTAATGTGTTTATGATTTTTACTGTTTTACAGTTCTGGGGAAAGAGAGGATTTGAATTTTTAGTTTTTTTTTTAATTATATAATTTTTAACTTTTTTATTTTTACTGTTTTTCATACTCCCTAAGGTTCTTTAACCCTAGGTTGTCTGATTGATCCTATCATATCAGACAACCTAGTACAGTACATGGGGATTTTCCTCCTCATTCATTATAATGTGCTGATAACATTGTAATGAAAGGGTTAAAACAAGACAGTCTCAGGTCTTCCGAAGATGACGTCATGGAGAGCAACGATCCTCAGCCCGTGAGCGCTCTCCATGCACCTGGACTCGACGCCCGACGTACTACTACGGCACGCGTCGGTAAGGGGTTAAACATATTTGCCCTGAATCAGTCCAAAACATACTTTTTCCCCAAAATGATTGAAATAATGCTGGAGGTAGATGCACAAAATCTGAAAGTGGGGGGAGATTTCAATGCAGTGACTGACCCCTTACTTGACTGCTCCTCACCTGACAGCATACAGACACCTTCCTCTAGATTTCTATCACACCTAATGGAACTATGCCATGGAGAACTATCAAGCCCATTTTTCGCCTTCGAGACCCATCTTCAGGCCAGCTAGTTATGAGCCCTGATGAGAAAGCATCTCTGATACATGATTACTTTGAAAATCTTTATCGAGCTGCGCCCACTGATACGGTCAGCATCGAAGCGTTCCTTGATTCTTTCTTTGCCAGAGGTGACTGAGGAACAGAGGGAGTTGCTAGGAGCAACGTCAAGGCTGCTATCTCAGGATCACACTCGGGAAAGGCGCCAGGGTCGGACAGCCTGACAGTGGAGTATTATAAAATACTAGTCACCAAAAGTAGTCGCACTACTCACTGAGCTATTTAACAGGTTCACAGAGGCCAGGAATATACTCCTATTGAAACCTAATAAAGACCCTGACTCTCTTAAATTATACCACCCTATAACTTTGATCAATAACGATTATAAACTCATGACATCCATTCTGGCCTCTCATCTGTAATCTGTCTTACCTCATATATTACACCCGACCCAGGCAGGATTTACAAAGGCACGCCACACGTCCAAAAACATTTGGCGTGTGATAGCAGCCACAATAGCAGGACAAGAAAATCAGGGGCAGGTCTCAATGCTGTTATGGCTTGATGCAAAGAAAGACTTTGATATGTTCTCCTGACCTTTTTTTAAAAGCAACATTGGGCCAAAGGAACTTTGGTAGAGCCTTCCAAAATGTTATCGACTTGTAATATACAGGACCCCACACTATGATCACGGTTAACAAAAGGATTACTCCACAGATTGATATATTAAGAAGAACCAGGCAGGGCTGCCATTATCCCCTTGTCTCTTTAATATTTCTATAGACCCCCTGCTCTACCACTTACCTCTAGTTTTCAGGACATACAACTGGGATCCAGAGAAATACGAGTTTCTGCTTTTGCAGATTATCTATTACTGGTAGTGTTCGGCCCTAAGACATGTTTACAACCATTACTGGAGGACATAACTAGGATAGGCCGATTGTCAGGGTATTCTTTAAATTTAGACAAAACAGAGGCCCTATTATTGAGAGGCCCGGCTAGGTCCCTCTGGACAAGGAACTTCCCCTTTAAATGGCAAACCACTTCCCTCACGTAAAAAGGCGTACAAATTACTAAACAACCCACCAAGCTCTACAACATGAACATAGCCCCCTACATACAAAACCTAGAACAGACATCTCCAGATGGCAACATCACTCTCTCTCGTTTATAGGCAGAGCCAATCTACTTAAGATAGTGGAGTTCCCTAAGCTGTTATATCTCCTGTAATCTCTGCCCCTGTCCTTAACACCCAAAGACTTAAATAAAATTAACTACATATACCGTAAATTCATCTGGGGGGGGACGTCGCCCAAGGATGGTGTTTCACATCCTCCACCAACCTTAGCTTAATGGGGGCCTCAACTTCCCTAATATTAGGGTATACACCTAGCGCCGCACCTAGGGAATGGATACACAGCACCTCCTTCTACACAGACATCTTCATATACCAATATTTTGAAGCAGGAGTGGGTCTGACTAATTTGTTACACACCACTTATGACCGCCTGACCACACAGAAGAGAACTAACCCCTTACTAATGTCCACTTGGTGCGCATGGTCAAGGGTGAGAAGACATTTCAACCTTTACCCCTCTTACTCTCCGTATGTGTCATTTATCTGCAACCCTGACTTCCAACAAGGTCACCCACACCGCGATTTCTATACATGGTTTAGGGCTAGAATTCATACATTGGCGCAGCTGCTACATGACACTGACAAACAAATTCTTACAATTGCAAGGAGAAGTTCCCTGACCTGCAGATTGCGTTTTTTCCATACATGCAGGCTTCAAATTACGCTGAGAGGGTGTTACCAAGCTTAAAAGATGATGATTGGAACCCCAACTGCAGAGCCTGGTTTAACCCCTTAATGACCGCCCTATCGGCTTTTTACGGCGGTCATTAAGGGTACTTCTTCTGACACGTACGCCTTTCTACGGCGGCGCATCAGAAGAAGATTTCGGGACACCGGGTCTCGCTGGTGCCGGTGTCGGGCTGTGATCTTACAGCCCAGACCCGGCACTAACACCCGGGATTGGAAAAACTCAGATCCTGGGCGTTTAACCCCTTACACGCCCAGCGTGTCCCGTGTGGATCGGACCCCCCCCCCGGTGTGCTTACCGGGGGATCCGATCCCTCTTGCTCCTCTACCCGCCGGGTTCTGTCTTCCTGGCAGGACCCGGCTGTAAGTAACTGAGAATGCGCAGCATGCTCAGTTACTTTCACTATACACTGCAATACAAGTGTTGGACGATCGGACGATCACTTGTTCAAGCCAACAAGTAGAAAATGTAAAAAAGTTAAAAAAAAGATGAAATAATTTTTTTATATAATTAAATAAATAAATAAAATAAAGGTCCCATAATCTCCCCAGTTACACATAAAATGCAAATAAAGTATATAAAACACAAAAACATACATATTATACTCGGCCGTGCGCCCGTACAGAAGTTTACCACCACATATGGGGTATCAGTACACTCGGGAGGAATTGGGCATCAAACGTTGCAGTGCGTTTCGTCATTTAATTTATTCTGAAACTGTCAGTTTGGCCTAAATGAATGTATTTTCCAAAAATTTTCCATAGTTTCTAAATCGTAGTTTCATATTGTTTTAACCCATGTGAAACACTTAAAGGGTTAATGGACTTAATAGAAGTTGTTTTACATACGTTGAGGGGTGAAGTTTCTATAGTGGGGTCATTTATGTGCTTTTACTATTATTTAGGCCTTTCAAAGTCACTTGAAAGCTGAGTTGTCCCTCAAAATGTGAGTTTTGGCAATTTTCATGAAAATTAGAAAAATCGCACCTAAAGTTCTGCGCCTCATAACATCCTAGAAAAATGAGAGGAAGCATAAAATATCATCCCAGCATAAATCAGACATTCCATAAATGTTAATTATAAAGCTTTTTGGGTAGTTTTACTTCCTGTCTGGAAAGCAGAACATTTCAAACTTGGAAAATGAAGAATTTTTACAAACTTTTGCCAAATTTTCATTTTTTTCAGAACGAATCGCAAAACTTATCACTTAAATTTTATAACTAACATGAAGTACAATGTATCACGAGAAAACATTCTCAAAATCACCAGGATATGTTAAAGAGTTCCAAAGTTATAACCAATTATCGTGAGACATGTCAGATTTGAAAAATCGAGTCTCGTCATTGAGCTGAAAACTAGTGTCGGTAATAAGGGCCAACGGCGAAAATAAACAGATCTCCCTAAACTATGTGCTCCTTCGCCCCCTGCTGGACTATGATACCTCGTCTGCTCCCTTGACTAAGTGGCCCGTCTATTACCCCAACACAGCTCCTGAAGGCTATGGCTAATGCTTATAGATCCTTGCCTTCGCCATGCTTCCAGGAGATGTGACATCCTATCTTACTCCAACTAGAGGGTTTTATATGGGTATTACAGATGAGCGAGCACTAAATGCTCCAGTGCTCGTTACTCGAGTCGAACGTTTTCTGATGCTCGAATGCTCGTCTCAAATAACGAACCCCATTGAAGTCAATGGGAGACTCAAGCATTTTTCAAGGGGACCAAGGCTCTGCACAGGGAAGCTTCGCCAAACACCTGGAAACCTCAGAAAATGATGGAAATTGACCCTGACACTGTAGGGGATGGCATGCAGAGGCACAGCGTCAGGCAATATGGCCATGAGACATACCCAAATGGGACTCAGGCTTCAAACAATTAAAAAATTCCTTTGCGGGAATAACGTGTAAACTGTACGTATCAGTATTGGCCTTCTTATGGCGGCAAGAGAACCAAAGGGGTAAGCAAGAAGCGCTGAAATGATTTCCTATGTGAACCAAGGTTGACGTATAATTTAGTCGATAACCAGCATGTTGGCGACATAGTGACCAGTTCCATAACGTTCTGGTGAAACACCCGAAAATTACCGACACAGCTTTATTGCTAAGGGGACAGGCAACTATGGGGACGCTTTTGGAGGCAGCTATGGAGACGGCGTCTGGAGGCTGCTATGAGAGACGACGTGTGGAGGCGCTATGGACCAACATGTGGAGGATGTGGGGGGGCGCAATCATCACTTACACTTTGCGCTCATTAATCAAAATGAGTGAACCATATAAAACACCGATAAAATCACCGCCGTAAACCACCCGAAAATTTTAGCCCTGTCACAGCTCGTTTCTAAGGGGACATGTGCTTTATTTCCTCTTGCGCTCACAGCGCCTGGGTATAGACGTTGAACGCTGTGCATGGAGACATTGGTGCACTTTGTGGAGGATCATGGAGGCGATGGACAGGAAACAACGGGGGCAGCATGCATGATGCCTCTGAGGCTGCCTAATCTTGGATGGACTGGCGGTCCGCTGCCAGACGAGCTTTTCCGCCGGTCCAAGCCCCTGCCTCTCGGCTACTCCCCACCCAAAATGGGCCTGGCGTTTACTTTGAAAAAATTATAATTTTCAAAGCATTTTAAAGCATTTCAAAGTATTTAATCTAGGAATAATGGAATAGCATAGCGGTTCTATTTTTTATTTTTTTCGGAAATGGTTCCATGATTAAGACCGACAGATGGGGCATCCATATTGCGCTGCTATGATTGAAACTTCCGGTCTCCAGCATGACGGATAGATGGGCCAAGTTCCATTATGTATCTGGTGAAATACCCGAAAATTCTGCCTGACACAGCTTGTTTGCTAAGGGGACGATGTATGGAGGCAGTAAGGTAATAGTAGATTAAAGGTGCTGCAATTAAAACTATGTTAGTTGGATCTTGGGATGGAGCTGGCGGTCCGCTGCCAGCTCAGCTTTCGCCTGTCCAAGCCCCTGTCTCTCGGCTCCTCACCACCAAAAATGGGCCTGGGGGCCAGAAGCGTTTACTTTGAAAAAATTATCATTTTCGACAGTGCGGGGCATACAAACAGCACTTCTAAGAACTTTTGTATAAGATCAAGTGTAGTACTGTTCTTATAAGCAATTGGCCTGGCTATGGCTGGAGGAACGTACCAGATGCCAAGGTAGCGCTGAAATAATATCGGTCGAAGACAAAAGTTTTGCGGTATATTTTGTGGATAACACATCAGGGTGGTGACAAAGTTAACAAGTTTGATGGGGAAGCTGTTAAAACAACCCAAAATTCTGCCTGACACAGCTCGTTTGCTAAGGGAGGTAGCTATGTGGACGACTTTTGGAGTGTAGATTTGTACCGTGTTAGCCATGGAGAGCAGAAGAAGAGTGAAGAAATCAGGCGATACCTTTTGAGGCTAACTGAGTATATTTGAGGTGAGCTTTCGAGTTTTTTATCAATCTGTTTTTTGAGGTTTTTTTAATATCCTTTGATGATCACTGTGTGGTAGTGGGGGGGGTATAGAAAAAATGACTGTGAAGTTTTCAATTTTGATAACACAGAATGATAACATCATCTCGACGAAGAGAACTAGTATTCTCGAAAGCTCACCATCAAATATACTCAGTTAGCCTCAAAAAGGTATCGCCTGATTTCTTCACTCTTCTTCGACGACTTTTGGAGGCAGCTATGGAGATGACGTGTGGAGGTAGCAATGGAGACAACGTGTAAAGGCTGCTATAAAGACGACGTGGGGAGGCAGCTTTAAAGACAACGTGTGGAGGCTGCTACGGAGACAATTAAATTTGGATGGTGCCTGTATGTGGCAGTCCAAAAAAGTTATCAAAACAGAGGAGTGGGTAGGTGGCTGCACTGAAAACCCGCTCTGACAACACGTTAGCTGCAGGGCAGGCAAGAACCTCCAAGGCATACAGCGCCAGTTCGGGCCACATGTCCAGCTTTGAAACCCAGTAGTTGTAGGGGGTTGTGTAATCATTTAGGACAATGGTATGGTCAGCAACATACTCCCTCACCATCTTTCTGTAAAGATCAGCCCTACTCTGCCGAGACTGGGGACAGGTGACAGTGTCTTGCTGGGATGACATAAAACTGGCAAAGGCCTTGTAAAGTGTACCCCTGCCAGTGCTGGACAAGCTGCCTGCTCGCTTACTCTCCCTTGCTACTTGTCCCGCAGAAGTACGCCCTCTGCCGCTAGCGCTGTCAGAAGGGAAATACTGTTTCAGGTTGTGCACCAGGGCCTGCTGGTATTTATGCATTCTCACACTCCTTTCCTCTCCAGGGATGAGAGTGGAAACATTTTGCTTGTACCGTGGGTCCAGGAGAGTGAATACCCAGTAATCGGTGCTGGAAAAAATTATTTGAACGCAAGGGTCACGGGATAGGCAGCCTAGCATTACATCTGCCATATGCACCAGAGTCCCAACGCGCAAGAATTCACTCCCCTCACTGGCCTGACTCTCCATTTCCTCCTCCTCCTCCAACTCCTCTTCTTCTGCCCATGCACGCTGAACAGTGAAGGACTGAGCAATGGTCCCCTCTACTGTCTCGCCAACATTCTTCTCCTCTTCCTCCTCATCCTCCTCCACCTCCTCTGATACGCCCTGAGAAACAGGACAGGGTGCTCTGGCTATCAACAAGGGAATCTTCTTCCCCTGTCTCTTGTGACGAGCGCAAAGCTTCCGACTTCATGCTGACCAGAGAGTTTTTCAACAGGCCGAGCAGCGGGATGGTGAGGCTGATGATGGTGGCATCGCCACTGACCATCTGTGTTGACTCCTCAAAGTTACTCAGCACCTGACAGATATCAGACACCCACGTCCACTCCTCATTGTGGACTTAAGGAATGAGTTCCACCAGTTCTGGTGGAAGTTGACATCTGGCAGTCTACAATCGCTCTGTGCTGCTGGTAAACTCTGGATAACATGGTTAGTGTTGAAATCCACCTCATGGGCACATCACACAACAGTCAATGAGCGGGCAGTTGGAGGCAGCGCTACGCTGCCCTGAGAGTGGCAGCATCTGTTCTGGACTTTCTGATGCGCACAGATGAGCAAATCAGACAGATTGGGGTATGTTTTGAGGAACCGCTGAACTATGAGCCGGAACCAGGTTACGGCCGTTGTAACACACAACCATGCCTGGCTTCAGGTTCAGCGCTGCCAGACACAGATCGGTCTGCGCCGTGATGCCCTGTAATAGCTCTTGGGCGGTGTGTCTTTTATCGCCTAGGCTCAGCAGTTTGAGCACCGCCTGCTGTTGCTTAGTGATGGCACAGAGCTACCTACTGATGG
Organism: Engystomops pustulosus; assembly: GCA_019512145.1. Taxonomy (NCBI): domain Eukaryota; kingdom Metazoa; phylum Chordata; class Amphibia; order Anura; family Leptodactylidae; genus Engystomops; species Engystomops pustulosus. The sequence goes on along the minus strand of CM033646.1, from coordinate 88,997,021 downwards.
CGACATGCCCACGGATGGTAATTCGGGGGAGCAGGTGGAGGAGGGGTGGGAGGAGGAGGAGGCATAGCAGGCCTGAGAGACCGTGACTGGGGTAGGCACTGCAATCCTCGGCGTTGGCAGTATATGAGCAGCCCCAGGGTCAGACTCAGTCCCAGCCTCCACCAAGTTAACCCAATGTGCCGTCAGGAATATATAGTGGCCCTGCACGGCAGCACTCGTCCATGTGTCCATGGTTAGGTGGACCTTGTCAGAAACGGCGTTGGTCAGGGCACGGATGATGTTGTCTGACACGTGCTGGTGCAGGGCTGGGACAGCACATCGGGAAAAGACGTGGCGGCTGGGGACCGAATACCAAGGGGTGGCCGCTGCCATGAGGTTGCGAAAGGCCTCGGTCTTTACCAGTCTATAGGGAAGCATCTCCAGGCTGATTAATTTGGAGATGTGGACATTGAGGGCTTGGGCGTGTGGGTGGGTGCAACTGTATTTCCTCTTGCGCTCCAGCATCTGGGGTATAGAGAGTTGGACGCTGCGCATGGAGACATTGGTGGACTCTATGGAGGATCGTGGAGGCGAAGGTGTGATTTTCGCTCGGGAGGTGTTTGTGCCGGGGTCCTTGGCGGGGGGCTGACTAGCAGAGGCAGCAAATGACACAGGGGAGGGAACAATGGTGGACCCAGCTGGAGGTGAACGGCCTTGCTTCCATTGAGTGGGGTGTTTAGCATTCATATGTCTGCGCATACTGGTGGTGGTTAAGCTAGTAGTGGTGGAAACCCTGCTGATCCTGGTGTGGCACAGGTTTCACAACACAGTCCGTCGGTCATCCGTTTTTTCTTTAAAGAACCTCCAGACTTTAGAAAATCTAGCCCACGCCACGGGAGCTTGACTACGTGAAACATTTGGCGCTGATGCACCAGCTCTGGCCCTGACTCTCAGTCTGGCCCCACCACTGCCTCTTCCAACCTGTTCTCGTTTGGACTCGCCTCCCTCTCACAAGCACTGTGTTCACCCGGCCTATCAACCCAGCTTGGGTCTGTCACCTCATCATCCTCCGATCCCTCAGTCTGCTCCCCCTTGGACTTCCTGCCCTGACAACAACTTCACCACTGTCTGACAACCATGTCTCCTCATCGTCCGACACCTCTTTACACACTTCTTCCACTACGTCAAGAAGGTCATCATGACCCACAGACTGCGACCGGTGGAAAACCTGGGCATCGGGAAAGAGCTCAGCAGCAACCTGACAAGTGGTTTGTGACTCTGGGAAGGGTCCAGAAAACAGTTCCTCAGAGTATGCCGGCTCAAATGCCAAATTTTCCTGGGAGGGGGCAGACTGGAGGGAAGGAGGTTGAGGTGGAGGAGCTGGAGGAGTGCTCACTTGGGTAACATGGGTGGACTGCGTGGAAGGCTGACTGGTGGACAAATGGCTAGAAGCATTGTCCACAATCCACAACATCACCTGTTCGCACTGTTATGGCCTCAACAGTGCTCTACCACGAGTCCCAGTAACTTGAGACATGAAGCTAGGGAGTGTAGCTCTGCGGCGTTCCCCTGCTCCCTCAGCAGCAGGTGGTGTCTCACCCCGCCCAGGACCACGGCCTCTGACCCCTGCAGTAATTGGACGCCCTCGTCCATTACCCCTAGCCCTCGGGTTCAACATTTTCAAAATTAAAGTCTATTATATAGACAAAACAGAAAAATAAACTGTAAAAAATTTTTAGTTTTTTTTGTTTTTTTAATTTATTTATTTTGTTTGTTTTTTAATAGAACAAAACGTGCAGACAGAAACCACAGAAGAGGATTGCTATGGCTAGTTTCTAACCTACACTGACAGCACACAAAAGGATTTTGTGCTGTGTCTGAGTGTGTCACTTTAACCTTTGAAAAATGCTAATGTAGCCCTAACAAGGGCTGTTGGGTTCTTGGAGAATCACTCCTGCCTAACAGTAAGGTTCTTGTAGAATCACTCCTGCCTAACAGTAATCTACTAGCACCCTAACGCTATCCCTGACCAGCAGCAGCTCTCTCCCTAACGGCATCAAGACAGAGAATGATCCGAGCAGCGCGGGCAGGGGCTAGTCTATTCCAGGGTCACCTGATCAGGCCAGCCAACCACTGCTATCGACAGGTAAGTGTACCACATGATGCTGGGTGTACTGTAGAGTCTCCTGGCTTGTGATTGGCTCTGTTTCTGGCCGCCAAAAATCTAAACAACGCTAGATGACATTTTCGCGAGTGGGCGAAATACTCGCCCAGCATCGAGCAGTTGCGAGTATGCTAATGCTCGAACGAGCATCAAGCTCGGATGAGTATATTCGCTCATCTCTAATGGATATATACGACACAACCGCATGTTGGAGATGTCACAGGGAGGGAGTCGGCCTTTACCATGGTATGTGGGCATGCCCGGTTATCCAGCATTTCTGGTACACAATTATACTAAATTCCTTACAAATTATGTCCCTAGAGACCCGCTGTGGGCTATCTTTCGGTATGTTGATACAGAGATAATTCGTTATACCAGAGGGTGCCATAGATAATTGACAGCAGTCGCGGCAGCGGGTTGTATAAGCATCCTCCAAATCTGGCTCAGCCCCACAGCGCCCCTTTGTTTTTAGTAAAGCTCACATATATAATGCGCATGGACTGGATAGAAGTCTCCCTGAGTAGGGGAAAAATGAGTATAATATTTTTTCACCACTTGGGAAAGTTTTATTAGCATGCTGTCACCAAAAATGAGGCGAGATATCAGAAATTGCTTTGTGAACACAGAGTGACACCAGGAGTGACAGTAGAACTTGATTAAAATTGGATCAGGAATGATAGTGTTTGTAACCTAGCAGATAAATGTGGTAACATCTTATAATACACCATGCTTGGGCTGGGGTGGAGGGTTGTAACTTCCGAGCATGAGAGGGTGCTTATTATATTATGTGCACAGACAGAATGTTCTGGAGCCCAGGCTAGTCCACACTATCTTTTCTCAAAGTCACACCCCCTTTTTGGTCTAAAACATCAATAAATGTGACACATGGCATTTTGTGTGTAAATTACTCCAGAATTCTGGTATAGACACATAGAAAAATTTCCCCCAGAAATATGGCACAGTATGAGACTTTCTCCATGTAGGTCTTCCTCATAGTCCACACTATCTTTTCTCAAGATCACACCCCCTTTTTGGACAAGTCAGAACGCTGCCTAAAATGGTCTAAAACATCAATAAATGTTACACATGGCATTTGTGTGTAAATTACTCCAGAATTCTGGTAAAAACACATAGAAAAATTTCCCCCAGAAATATGGCACAGTATGAGACTGTCTCCATGTAGGTCTTCCTCATAGGAGAAGAGAATAGAGATCACAACACACAGGGAATGCTGTATAATTGTGAACTAATAGGTTCCACCAGCACTTACTGTAAATCTGGTGACTCACAGAAGACATTTTTAAATTAGAGGAGTTCTCTTTCATTCTCTTCTCCCTGCCCCACCATGCCAGCTTCTTCCAGCCACAACTAGCCTCTATACCTTATCACAAAACTAATAATGTTGTCTTGTTTCCCTAGAGATCACTATTAAGCCGTTTTAGTAGCCAATATACTCAAAGTGCCTTACAATAGTCGATATCCTAACAGTGCCCACCTACCGTAGCTAATATAGAAATAATACACCAACAGTAGCCAATATAGTAACAGTGACCCCAAAATTACCAATAACGTAATGATGTCCACACTCCCAATATTGTGCTCCCACAGTAGCCAATACAATAACAGTGTCCCCCACATTAGCCAATATAGTCACAGGGACTCAACGGTAGCCAATATAGTCACAGTGGCAACACAGTAGTGAACATAGTAGGTAACATAAATAACACCCACCTACTGTAGCCTTTTGATTGTAAAACTGACCGAGTCACAGTATGTCCCCCTGATGGCAACTTATTCTGTGTACAGTGGAGAGCAGTTAAGATAAGTGCATCAAATATATCAATATAATGCAGTTTATATCACAAAACAAAGGCTATCAGTCCCTAAGAATCAAAGAAAGATTGCATGGGAACAAAGTCACTTAATAAATAAGGTCCAAGACATGAGGGGACACCCCACAAACTACACCCTACCCCATGCAGTGTCTCAGGCTTCCTCAGGAGTCCTATTTTGCACACTGATAAAAATGATTTAAGTTTATTGGGTGTGTAGAGTGCTATTGTTGTTTATGACTATATTGTAGCATTACTTTGCTGGATGCTCAATGTCTTTGGCATTATAAGTTGTTATGACTTTGGAACACTAACATATACAGAGGATTTTGAGATTTTCTCCTCACACATTGTACTTCAAAGTAATTGAAAAGTTTGGATGATATCCTTTGTGTTTAATTATTTAAAAAATGGAAATTTGGCAAACATTTTGAAAAATTCTCCATTTAACAGTTCTAAATTCTATGCTTTTTGGGCTGACACCACCCAAGTAACATTTCCCGAATGTCTGCTTTATATTGGCATAACCTTTTATGCATCCTCTCATTTTTCTAGGTTGTCAGGAGGTTTAGAATTTAGGATGCAATTTTTCTCATTTTTATGAAAATTGCCAAAACCTACATTTATAGGGACCTGCGCAGCTTTAAGTGACTTTGAGAGGCCCAAATAATAGTAAGAACCCGTAAATTAGCCCTTTATAGGAACTACACCCTCAACATATGAAAAAGCAACTCTAAGAAGTTTGTTAACCCTTTATGTGTTTCACAGGGGTTAAAACAAAATGGAGCTGCAATTTACAAACTATAATTTTTTTAGACGATACATTCATTTTGGTCAAAAATATTAAACATTTACAAATGATTTAATGCCGAAAAGCTGCACAAAGTTTGATACCAAATATCTCCCGAGTATGCCGATACCCCATGTGGTGGAAAAGGCACATGACAGGGCAAAGAATGGAATAGAGCACCATTCAGAACAGAGTTGCAAATTTATTTATACTTACATAGTTTATACGGTTGAAAAAAGACCATCAAGTCCATCAAGTTCAACCAAGGAAGGGAAGGGATGAGGAAGGGATTTAGGGGAAACAATACTATATAACATAACCATCAATGTTATTTAGATGTAAAAATGCATCTAGATTCTTCTTGATGCTCTCTTCTGTTTCTACTGTGACCAGCGCCTGAGGCAGGCTACTCCACTGTCACCTCTGGTGATGAAAACTTGTTTTCTCCAGATGGAGAAAGTGCCCCTTTGTCATTTAACCCCTTCCCGGCGGTGCCCTTTTTTCGTTTTTGTGTTTTCATTTTCACTCCCAACCTTCAAAAATCTATGTACAGTACAGTGCTGTGTTATGGCTTATTTTCTTCAAATTACACTTCAAAATGGTGGTATTTAATATTCCATGCCATGTACTGGGAAGCGGGAAAAAAATTCCAAATGCAGTGAAACCTCCTGTACAAAAATGTTTAAATTCTATTTTGCCATCTTCTGGCACTGATTTTTTATACTTTGATATACAGAGCTTTGGGAGGTGACATTTTTTGCAAATTTTGATGACGTTTACAATTTTATCATTTTTAGGACTGTACGACATTTTGATCACTTTTCATAGAATTTTTTATATTTTTTAAATGGCAAAAAAGCGCCATTTTCGACTTTGGATGCAATTTTCCGTTAAGGGGTTAAACGCAGTCAAAAACCATTATTATATTTTGATAGATTGGGCATTTTCGGATGTGTTGATACCTAATGTGTTTATGATTTTTTCTGTTTATTTATATTTATATCAGTTCTAGGGACAGGGGGGTGATTGTTGATTGATGCTTTTGTTGCCGTTCACCATACCATAAAAATAATAAGTTACCTTTATGCTATGGGTAACCATGATTACAAGTATACCCCATTTCTATATCTTTTTATGGTTGACCTATTTTGTAGAATACACACCAAACGTACAGGCTGTATGGTAGGGGACCGTAAAGTACCAACAGCAGTAATAGATATCACCAAATACTTGAAGCAAAAAGGAGGCAACACCCTCAGGGTATATTACAAATCGTATACTTTATTAAAGACATAAAAAGACAGTAGTCAAAAAAGCAATAATGGACAGATACCAATGTAAAATTAAAATGCCATGTGTGACAAATAATCGCCTTCAAGGGCCTACAGGTAGGCAAGGAAAGTCACTACACATAATGTTAACCCATAGAATAGGGATATAGAGTAAAATGACATTAGTAGACATAAAAATGGTGAGACTAGCTAGACAAACATAAACAAGACAGATGAGGACCACATGCAGCTGACCCCGACACGTGTTTCGGTGTCGCGCTTTATCAAGGGGAGTGTCTAGTGTCCAAGGCGTCGGCTATTTAAGCCACTGCTGGCCAATAGAGAAGTTGCAAATGACGGCCTCACCTGGTGGAAGTGGGAAGCACGATAATAATATGTTGTGTCGCAGCTAAAGCGCGACACCGAAACACGTGTCGGGGTCAGCTGCATGTGGTCCTCTCTGCTTGGTATGGTTTTGTCTAGCCTAGTCTCACCATTTGTATGTCTACTAAGTGTCATTTATTACTCTATATCTCCCTATTCTATGGGTTAACATTATTGTGTAGTGACTTTGCCTTGCCTACCTGTATGCCCTTGAAGGCTATTTTGTAGAATATAGAACACTTTTGGTGAGAAATCCACTTGTTTTTGCATTACCATGTTCTAAAAGGCTTAACGTTATTTTTTTGTTTATGGAGCTTGCTTTTTGCGGGATAAGCTGTACTTTTTATTGGTATCCTGCTTCGTAAATGTTACTTTTTTTTAAAGTTTTTTACCGTTTCATTTTGTCCAAATGAACAAGAATGCCATGAATGAGTATAGTAGTAAAATGTGTGGCAACCAAAAAATAAACATAATGCCTGATTTGTAGTGATCATATTCAACCACCAGATGTCGCTATAGTATACTCAATAATATCTTTAAAAGCAGAAATTTCATTCCTGCACATCCATATCACTTTTATGACCACCATTTTTCAACATTTTACAGTCTACATTGTAACATTAGCAGCATCTTTTCATTATACTGTCCACCGCCTCATATTCTAAACCTCAACAGGTAAAAATAAACAATTTTATTAATCACAATAATGAATATACAATACACACCAAAAATAAAAGCACTTCAAAAGATGCAGAAAAGAAACTAGCACCTATATCATGGAAGAAAGAAAGTACAGTGCAATGTCCCAAGCAAACCCCTTGCCAAACCACAAAAGTAAGTACATGCAGTCCCCGGGTTACATACAAGATAGGTTCTGTAGGTTTGTTCTTAAGTTGAGTTTGTATGTAAGTCGGAACTGTATACTTTATTATTGTAACCCCAGTTAAAATTTTTTTGGTCTCTGTGACAATTGGATTTTAATGTTGGATTGTCATAAGAACCAGGATTAACAATAAATCTTAATTACAGGCACCATTGATAACTGTTACAGCTGATTATTGTAGCCTAGGACTAAAGTACAGTAAATTACCAAAATCCAGAGCTCCGTTTGTAACTAGGGGTCATATGTAAGTCAGGTGTTCTTAAGTAGGGGACCGCCTGTACAGATAACATGGGCATATCCAGCCCTATTTTACTAAGCAGTAAAATAATTTAACTGTTGTCCTATAAAAATAAAAATATATATATATATTTTTTTTAACAGCACCAACGGTATGCCTTCTTGCATAGTACCCGGATGTACCCATACATGGGTCGTTACCGACCACAACAAAACACAGCATGTCTTTCCAAAAGACAAGGCACGGATCCGTGCATGGCTATGTCAAGCCCCACAGTTTTTTTACAATATTGAATCATGCATTGGAAAAATTATCTTGGGAAAAAAAAACAGATGTGTATAGGATGTGTTAATAACACTTTGAACATGATAGTTATTTCTACGAAGGAACAAAGCGAAGACTACGTCCAGACGCGGTTCCAACTTTGTTTGACATTCCAGATCGAATTCCATCCTCAAGCCATAAAAGTCAAGAAACATAACATCATGCACCTATCTCTCAAATAACCACCACTATAAAAAGTTACCAATTGTCAGCACCAGAACAAATCTCTGTTCCAGCCACTATGATAGAAGTGGGGGACACAATTAATGTGGAAGTTCCCTTCGTAATGTGTCATGAGGTAATAGAACAAAATCCAGGAAGTCTGGCTATCCAAGGAACACCCACAATACTGCATCAAGCATCAAAATCTGTAGAGACCACAGAACATGCAGTCATGACTGAACCAGTATATATTTAAAATAGGCCGTCCATTTCTAAAATAAAACAATGTAGCATTGGCATACAATGCGATCTAATTACTGAAAAAACTGTCCAGATCCAGAAACCAACTCCTGCTTCCCTGATTTTGAACCCATATTCTACAATTGAAGAAATCCTAGAAATAGAAGAAACAAAATCACAGAAAGAATTGAAACGGCAAATAAAGGGTTATAAAAGGAAACTAGCTGAATCTACTACAGCAATGCAATTAGACAATCCTCCACTATCTTCTACCCTTTGAAAGGATCAATTGTATCATCTACCTCTTCTACCTTTTACATTTAGTTAGTCAAATAGCAGAAACTGCCTATAAAGCAAAGAACCTAAGGGCTGTGACTAAAATTGTTACAAGCGACATCTCCAACATGGAACAACCACAAGTTAGTTTTGGTACTTCATCACAAAGAAACATTTCAACTGACTTCAAAGATATATTTGAAGAAACGTTTCCCAGTGCCCACAAACATGATACTTCCTTTCATCTTTCTAAGGTTGCAGAGGAGAGTGAAGAAGAAAGTTGCTTTTCTGAGAGTGAAGAGACAGTATTGGAATCATCAAGTAACTTTGAATTGCTTGGTTCATCAGAATTGAGTTATACTGATGAAGAGAAATATATAGCGGCACATTTACCTACCCGATCCTGTCGGGATCCCCGATCCAGACGGTCAGACGGATTCACCAACATCGTGCACCCGAAATCCTGCATGTGTCGCTTCCCCGCTGAGGTCCGCCAGAGTTCACCTTCTTCTTCCCGGTGTATGTGAGTGCATGTCTTGCGACACAATTTGCGATGTTAAATCCCACGCGTTGTCGAATCTGTTAGATCGGCCGACGGCCCACCCCCCGATTTGTGTTGCGTGAAATCTGAACGCATGGGCCAAAATCGCCGGGAAACCCGATGAAATGTGGTCCGCGGACCCTTAGTAAATGAGCCCCATAGTGTTCAAAAATTAATATCTATGATTCCATGCCCTTATGGAAAACGATGTAATGATAAACTAACCCAATTACGTTGAAGAAGGTTTGGAAATCAAATTATAGTTGATGTTCAATGTCAGAGGGGCCATATCAGCTGTATATGCCATAGCCAGCCTCGAATCAACTCTGTGCCAGCTGGCCATATTCTAATTTCTTCAAGTGTGTTGATAGGCGAGTGTAATTTTCTCTGCATTTCAAATTTATTCCATATGTTGAATTTACTGGGGATCTCTCATACAACATACTACAAGCATCAACGAAAATATCTTTATGCACCAATACATAATTATTGGTTGGATCAGCAGAAAACCATTATATCCACATTTTGAAACAAAGCGGTTTGCTTAGCAGGAGATGGACAGGCTGACAGCCGTGGCTTTTCTTCAATATCTACACAATGAAGGAAGTCAAAAGCTAAAAAATTGTGGGATTTACAGTTGAACAGGTAATACCTCCCGCTACCTCAGTTTCACTGGAAAAAATAGCTTTTGAGAAAACTTTACGCCATGTAGGAATTTGTCAACTTATGCAAGAAAATTATCAACGCATTATTCATGAATTTGATGTTTGGCATTTGGCAAAATCTGTTCGGCAAAAGTTGCTTGCGGCGTCTAAAATTAGATACTGTTCATCAATTTCATCCTGGATTGGCCTAGTAAAAAATCACTTGTCAGTAGGCAAACATTTGATAAACACACATGCATGGTCCGATGGGCAACTATACCATCAGTGTTGCCATCCTACATTGACACAGACAACTAAATGGCTACAAGAAGAGAGTGCTGCCCCTGTCAAATTTAAATCTGTGATAGACATCTGTGAGGGACATTCGACATCTCTCCAATTTCTGTCACACAGGAGCCATAGAAGTATTTCACGCCAGTGTTTTAAAATATAGACCAAAAAGGGTGCATTTTTATTATGATTCTATGGTGGCCAGAACTCAGTTGGCCATAATAGACCACAATGAAAATGTGGGCAGATTGCAGGCGACTCTGACCGGCAGGTTTGGCGGTGGAACAGCGGAAGGACAACACAGGCAAAGACATCGCATTGAATATTCCAAGGCTCGTAAGGTGTGGGTAGCGAAAGTCCAGTCAGTTTGCAAGAGCTATCAACAACGATGTGCTATTGTTCTTGACCGGTGAGAAAAAAAATAATTCTCTGTTATAGAACAGTTTATAAAAATAATAACACATTGGGGCAGATTTACTTACCCGGTTATGTCGCGATCCAGCGGCGCGTTCTCTGTGGAGGATTCGGGTCTTCCGGCGAATCACTAAGGTAGTGCGCCCGATGTCCACCAGGTGTCGCTGCTGCGCTGAAGTCTGGAGTTCACTGTAGTTCACCGTCCTACCCTGGGTGCAGGTAAGTGCATGTCAAGCAATACTTTTTTTAAAAAATACGGCGGTTTTTCCGAATCGGACGGTTTTCCTTACAGCCACGCCCCCCGATTTCCGTCGCGTGCGCCCGGGGCAATTCAGGGAAAATCAGTGCAAAACGGTAAAATATATTTGTTTTAAAAATTCATGTCAGCATGGTTGTTACTGAGTGACCTATCACTGTAATAACAAAAACCTGTGTATTGTCCGGATGGTTCTGGGTAGGAATTAAGAATTTTTGAAACCACACAAGACGGGAATGGGAATTCTGTAATGCTTGAAAAGGTGTCCATGTACCCATGCAGTGTAGGATCTGTATGCATCATAACGTAAGTATCTAGAAAGACAGAAATAAATACATTTTAGAATGATAAATATATATGTACTATATATACTAGAGTAGATGACCTAAGTATAAACCGAGACCCCTAATTTTAACACAAAAAATTTGAAAAACCTATTGATTATTAATCAGGGCACACATTAGAAAGTCAGCGTATGGCTGACGTCATGGTGCCTGCGACGAACCGCTACATGGAGACGATGCCAGGGCCGTGATGTATAAAAGAGGACCTGCCGGGGAGGAAGGGGGGCGTTGGAAGGTGAGTACACTTTTTTCCTTTACCCTAATATAAGCCGAGTTAGGGTTTTTCAGCACATTTGTTTGTGATTAATAACTCAGCTTGTACTCGAGTATATACAGTATTTATATATTTATATAATTTTTTAAAAATATACAACACCCTAATGAGAAGAAAAAAAAACTTGGATAGGTAAATAACTTTTGGTGAACTGAATATTTTTAAAACGCACATAAAATTAGAAAAAAATCCGCAGAATAATTTACCCGTTGGCCTGGACATTTTGAATCCTTCCAGTAAAAGTGCCTATTAGGTATAACGTATGTATCAGTTGTTCTTGTGAGTGATGCAGTCAATCTCTGAACTGAAGAGGTCTCTCAGTTCATCACGCTCTCTACAGCAAATGGATTCAGCCAGAGAATTAATTATGGAACAATCGGTACACTGACACAAGTCATTGTTGAGAAGACGCCCTTCAATGTCCATGTGCTCCTGTGGTCTTTCTTCACCTGGTGCCCATTGGGGGTTGTTCGTGAAGCAGAAGTCATTCGCACTGTATTGGGATCAGATGAACGCAAGTACTCAATCAATTCCAGGATTTCCTAATAAAAACATTACAGAAAAATATATGAATATAACTTAAATTTTAGTTTAAAAAAAATGGAAATTTTGGTGTCTGCCAATAGGCAGGCACACAAACATGACTTGCCACTTTTTTTTAAAAGCGCTGTACATTCTATTTTGTTGTATGCATCAATGAAAAGGAAGTTTATTTATGCTTGTTTGACATCTGAGATAGTTCACATACATATTCGGCTGGGTTGATGCAACAGTTTTCTTACAGCACTGTGGGCTCTGTCTGTAGTCGGTACTTCTCCTTCATCCTCTTCCACTTCTTCTTCTTCTTCTGACTAACCTATTTTAAAGTAGATTTATAAATTGATATTAATAAAATATGACATTTTAAAGAATATAAATATTTAAAAATAATAAAAATATTTATTTTACCTCATCAGTTACTAAAATAATATCTTCTTCCAACACATATTCTTTATTATCATCATCACAATAAGCAGCAGAAGCCTTAGATAAGGTAGAGGGAAAAAATTATTATGTAAAACAGTTTGCCCTAGATCCACATAAATCACCTTTTATCTTATATTACCTTGCATCATAGGGGGGTGTCCTGCTCAGTTGGCCCCTCACATCTAATCCTCACCATGCCTTATGCCTCCTAACTGGTCACAGTTCATGTCATGTGACCAGAGTGACAGCATCTTAGGTATTTTGGCATGTTAACAAACTGTACCCCATGCATGGATCTTATCACATGTAGTCACAGCAGCCTCCATGGACTTCTAATACTCATCATCCTCCATGGAGGCTGCTGTGATTTCATGTTATCACGTACATGGTGTACAGCTTTCTATTCTATGAATGCTGATTGAACTGCGATGATGTCCCTGGTCACATGTCATGTATGTAACACAAAAAAAAATTAACACAATATTTACCATTGATACATAGAGCTTTATATGTCTGTAGCTCAATATTAGCAGATAGTCCCTAAGTACAAGGAAGCAGAGAAGGGATTTGAAGAGACACAGAGCTCTCAGTCAGAATAATGGGGCGTGGTTAACTGGCAGCCTGAGAGAGGAGAATAGTCAGAGCCTGGAGACAAGAGTCCGAAAAGCTAATTTGCATATCATAAAATTTCTGCAATTTAGGTACAGTGCGAGTTTACAAATTTCAATGTCTGACATGGCGCCTAGCAATTTCAGTTTTACAACCATGAACGATTATACACTTATCTTTCAAAGGATAACAAACTAATGCACAATAGCCATATACCGTATACACTTGTGAATATGCCACATTCTTCATTGCCACAAAAAAATTAATAATAATTTGCTCCTTTATCCATGCACTGTAATAGGGGTAGGGAATCTGTGGCTCGGGAGCCAGATATGGGTTTTTTGTTGGCTGCATCTGGCTCTCAGACAGATCTTTAATACATAGTGATGGCTTCTGTGTCTCTTAGACTGATCACTGGACACAGGCAGCGATGTAACCGCTGCCTACGTCCTTTGTACGACCCAGGTGCCATTGCCGCCATTGTCTAAGCCTGGTTCAAAGAGAAGCGCGTGGGAGCGATGAGGAGCTAGCTGCAGGTAGCGCTGGTAAGTGAATATTCTTTATTTTTTTTTGCTGTGTCTACCTATCTACTGGGAAACATGTGCTGTGGCTACCTATCTACTGTGGGTCATGTGCTGTGGCTACCTATCTACTGGGAGGCATGTGCTGTGGCTACCTATCTACTTGGGGGTATGTGCTGGGGCTACCTCTCTACTGGGAGTATGTGCTGGGGCTACCTATCTAATGGGAGTATGTGCTGGGGCTACCTATCTAATGGGGGTATGGGCTGTGGCTACCTATATACTGGGGGCATGTGCTGTGGCTACCTATATACTGGGGGCATGTGCTGTGGCTACCTATATACTGGGGACATGTGCTGTGGCTACCTATCTGGTAGCCACCAGTCTTTATAGGAACCTGGGAAGTGGGCAGCGCCAATCAGCGGTGCACTGGCGCTTGAAATCCATGAATGCCGGCGCGCGCTCGCTGGCCAGCCGAGACAGGAGCCAGAAAGTGGTGGGTTGAGTGAGCTAGGAAAGGGGTGCCACCATGGAGAGGAGCACGGGTTTGCCTGCCAAGACCTAGATCGCAGGGGCACCCGTGACACTGGGACTAACTATCTACTGGGGGGCATGTGCATATGGTACGGCTCTTACGGAATAACATTTTAAAATATGTGGCTTCATGGCTCTCTCAGCCAAAAAGGTTCCTGACCCCTTCACTATAAGAACACTATGTGGTTTACAATTAAATCTGAAAGATGATATAGAATTTTAGATGCAGAACTATAATGTGGATTATATGTAGATAGATGATATAGGACAGATATGAAAGATAAAAAGATGGAGAAGTTGAAGGATAGAAGACAGATTCATAAATAGATGAATAGATAGATGACACATAGTTATATAGATGCACACAAAGCTAGATATATAAATGATTATATACATAAATAGATAGGAAAAAGACAAATTATAGGAGATAGATAAGTAGACAGATAGAAAAAATGCCATGTAAGGAGCCCCTAACAAATAACATCATATGGGATGTGTATTATGGTCTATCATATCTATATATATATTAACACTCACGGCCACTTTATTAGGTACACCATGCTAGTAAGGGTTGGACCCCCCTTTGCCTCAGAACTGCCTCAATTCTGGGCATAGATTCAACAAGGTGCTTGGAGCATTCCTCAGAGATTTGGTCCATATTGACAGATGCCATCACACAGTTGCCGCAGATTTCTGCTGCACATCCATGATGCGAATTCCCGTTCCACACACACCCAAGAGCTCTATTGGTTTGAGATCTGGTGACTGTGGAGGCCATTTGAGTACAGTGAACTCATTGTCATGTTCAAGAAACCAGTCTGAGATGATTCCAGCTTTATGACATGGCGCATTATCCTGCTGAAAGTAGCCATCAGATTGTGGGGACATGTGGTCATAAAGGGATGGACATGGTCAGCAACAATACTCAGGTAGTCTGTGGCTGGCAACATGCTCAATTGGTACCAAGGGGCCCCAAAGGAGCCAAGAAAATATTCCCACACCATGACACCACACCCCAGCCTGAACCGTTGATAAGGCAGGATGGTCCATGCTTTATTTGTTGACGCCAAATTCTGACCCTACCATCCGAATGTCGCAGCAGAAATCGAGACTCATCAGACAGGCAACGTTTTTCAATCTTCTACTGTCCAATTCGATGAGCTTGTGCAAATTGTAGCCTCAGTTCCTGTTCCAGCTGAAAGGAGTGGCACCCGGTGTGGTCTTCTGCTGCTGTAGCCCATCGCTCAAAGTTCGACGTACTGTGCATCAGAGATGCTCCCTACCTTGGTTGAACGGTGGCGATTTGAGTCTGTTTGCCTTTCTATCAGCTTGAACCAGTCTGCCCATTTCCTCTGATCATCAACAAGGCATTTCCGCCCACAGAACTTCCGCTCACGGATGTTTTTCTTTTTCAGACCATCTCTATAACCCTAAGATGGTGTGCGTGAAAATCCCAGTAGGATCAGCAGTTTCGAAAACTCAGACCAGCCCTTTGCACAACAACCATGCACTTTCAAAGGCACTCAAATCACCTTTTCCCATACTGCTGTTGTTTGAACTGCAGGGATTGTTTGACCATGTCTACATGCCTAACTGCATGAGTTGCCATGTGATTGGCTGATTGAAATTAAGTGTTAATGAGCAGTTGGGGCAGGTTGAACTAATAAAGTGGCCAGTGAGGGATGTATATATATATATATATATATATATATATATATAATATTATAGTGAGTATTGACTATTTGTTTTTTTAATTGCAGTATCAGCCAAGTCTGGGTTTTGCAGCACAGTTTTATGGTGAAAATCGGCATATACTAGATAATAATATATATATTAATATATATATTATATATAATATATATATATATATCATAGTCTAGTATGCCAAGTTTTCATAAAACTGTGCTGCAAAACCCAGACCTTTATAATGCCCCACCTCTACCCCCCTGGGATGTCTTATCTTCGACTTTGATGCTGACATTAGAATATTAATTGGGCAAACTGGGGGAATGACGGATGTCGATTTATAGGGGCAAGAGTCTGGCTATCTAAAGGAGCACATGGCTGGTTATATACTGGGGCAGGGGGCTGGCTTTATACCGGGGGAATGCTGGTTTGTTACATACTAGGGCAGTGATAGCGTACCTTTTAGAGACCGAGTGCCCAAACTACAACCAAAACCCACTTATTTACCATGATGTGCCAACGTGCCATTTTAAACAGTGACTTACTGTTACCTGTGCTTCCATTTCTTTAATTGTATTGGCCCCTGAGGCCACCAATACAGTTGAGAGAAAGAGTACA
Source organism: Engystomops pustulosus (assembly GCA_019512145.1). Classification (NCBI taxonomy): domain Eukaryota; kingdom Metazoa; phylum Chordata; class Amphibia; order Anura; family Leptodactylidae; genus Engystomops; species Engystomops pustulosus. The sequence continues at coordinate 88,980,780 of CM033646.1, read as the reverse complement.
AATTCAGACTATCATTGTACCAGGGTCTCTCTGTTTAGAAAGAATGGTGGGTCCAGCAGGAGGACCTCCAAAGATAATGCAGTTCTATCAACACCTTCTCACTTTTCCCGCAGTTCCAAACAGTCAATGAAGTGTCGCTGTAAAATAGTTCTGAGCGCAGCATCTCATAGATTGCCTAGGACTGCAGGAAGATTTAATGGATTTGTTCCTGTTTGGTAAACTCTATCCTGGGCTGATGGCCTGAGTGCCCACAGAAAGGGATCTGAGTGCCACCTCTGGCACCAGTGCCATAGGTTCGCCATCACTGTACTAGGGCATGGGGCTGGCTATATAGTGGGGGAATGCTAGTTTGTTATGTACTGGGGGAATGCTGGATATATATATATATATATATATATATATATATATATATATATATATATATATTTCTTCCCACCACTATCTTTAGATAAGAGAAAAATCAGCACACACCAGTTCATACACACATGAAGGTAATGATTTTAGTATTAGCTTTAGAGAAACAGTATATAGAACTATGTCGGAAGATATAAAACAACTTTAATTCGTTGGGGGAATGGATACATGTAAATGTGTTTCACTTCTACTCAATGGGGCTCGTTTACTTACCCGGTCCAGTCACGATCCCGCGGTGCGTTGTCCGACGAGGATTCGGGTCTGCCGGGATTCACTAAGATCGTGTGCCCGAGTTCCTGCAGGTGTCCCTGTAGCGCCGAGGTCCGCCAGAGTTCACCTTCTTCTTCCCGGTGCATGTAAGTGCTTGATCTTGCGACACAAAACGTTTTTTAAACTCCGCAGTTTTTCCAAATCCGTCAGGTTGCCTGATGGCCACGCCCCCGATGTCTGTTGCATGCATGACGACGCCAATGTACCACAATCCGATCACGTGAGCTGAAAACCCAGGGCAATTCAGCGCAAAACAGAAATATTCGTGAATCCCTACGAAAGTGCGGCGTTCGGACCCTTAGTAAATGAGCCCCACTATGTTCAATGCTTCCATGTTCAGGCTGCTTGGCCAGATATAACTAGTTGCCTACACACAGCGTGCACGCCTGTTGTGCATGCTGTGCCTACCTGCTGCGCAGATAATTGGGGAAGAGCATGTGATGTGGGCGCACACAAAAGTGCTCCTTGGGAGTGTGGTATCCTGGGAACTAAGGTTATCATGCGGAGTATGGCGGCCATCTTTAGACATTGATTCATGTCACCAGCAATAAAAGGTAAAATATGTATTACAAATGAATTATAATAACAGGAAAATTGAAAAACATGGGTGTATTAAATAGGTAACATAAAAAAGCGATGCTAAGATTTTTGGATAGAACGGCCAAATAACCCCTTTAAGCTCCATTTTGTGACTAATGACATTGAGTTTGTTATATTCATTTATTTTAAATCATCATGGGTTTTTGTATCAGACATTCCTATTCCCGGAATACCCTTTTAAATAATTTTCCCACTGACAGAAGGCATGGGTCAGTGGATGGCAAATAAAATGGCCAAGTCTATGCGGAACCTCTCAAAAAAGTCATAACTATGCCCACCTGTTGGGTAGCATTACCAAAAATACAGATTACAAGCACATTTAAACAGGAGAAAACCTGCCGATCCCCAGTAAAAGGGTCTGGAAGTCCTACCTCTGTTTTCTGCAAAGTGAAGCAGACATGGCATTTATAAGATCGTTGACCTTCACACTTCTTTTTTTCATCTGAGCGACAAGAACCTCCAGGCTGGTCATGGTAAAATGGCCAGTTAGTTAACATTTTTTGGGCTAGGAATACTGTCACGTGGTAGTTCCAGTTCATATCCATAGCGATTGCAGGTGTTACCGCTGCAGCAAACACTCATGGAGAGTATGGAGAGGGCTCAACATAACTATACTCTACGTGTAACTATACGTCTCATGTCATTAAGGGTTTAATAGATTATTCCATGGCTCATTGGGTCCATGTAACTTTTATACTCTTTGTAGCTTTGACATATTGGGACAGATTTATCAAGCTGTCTGAAAGCCAGAATATTCCTAGTTGCCCATGGCAACCGATCCCAGCTTCCCTTTAAAATATTCATGAGCACTAGTAAAAAAAGCTGAGCTGTAATTGGCTTCCATGGATTAACTAGGAATATTCTGACTTTCAGACAGCTTGATAAATCTGTCCCATTATGTGGATTCACTTCTTTATTTTATTGCTTAAAATGCATCTCACTTATTTGGGCTAGATTTATTCTTTATATTTCTGTGTTTGAGCTGTTAATCATGAAACATATTCATTGTACTAATTCATTTGTATTTCTCCGGTTTAGATACTGTTTTCTATACTGAATGTTTTTAGGTAACTCTCTGTGTTACCTTGCTCAAACCTGTCTGTTCCCCTGGATTTCAGGGGTTTCAATAAGCGGTTTCCAGGGATCTTAATCAATCCTATTTGCACATGTGCATCCCTATCTTAGCATCTGTATCACTAAGGAGATTTCACACTATTTTAAACCTATTTTTACCTAAATTTGTCAGTCTCTGGCCTCCTTTGGTCCTCATTCTTGCAGGTAAACATTTTTCAGTCTTTACTGTTATTTATAGGTTTTTACACGATTATGCACGTTTCTTGGAGTCTGTAGGTTTCTGTACATCTATGTAGAGGGCTGGATGTGCCCAAGTTATCTGTACTTAGATTTTGTATTTTGGCAGGTCTTAGGGGTTTGCTTGGGACATTGCACTGTAGTCTTTGTGTTCCATGATATAGGTGCTAGTTTTAAAGCGCTAGTCTTAAAGCAAGTTAAAGTGTCAACGTGCTTCGAGCGGAACGCTCACCCTTAGTCATGACATACATATTATATGTATGTCATAATTAAGGGTGAGCATTCCGCTTGAAACGCGTTGACGCTTTTACTTGCTTCTATGGATTGGTTCTGATGTAATCCAAATAACGTTAACTGATGTCGGGAACCTGGCTGGACTGTGATTATATTCTTCATATTCTACATGCCTTTGCAGGAAGGTGGCCCGTGCCGGATCCGACACATGTAGCATAATATGGGAAGGTGAGCTTGTGTTTCACTTTATTATTGTCATAACTGACTTAAAAATGAATGGTTGAATTTGCTGCAGAAAGCTGAATGGCCCGGATTTATAAAACTGTTTGTGCCAGTTTTCTGTTGCAGCTGCACTGTGTCCGCCATAACACAAAACTCTGCACATAAGGGGACATTCCGTTGCCGATACACATCAGGCGCCACATTTATGTTGACAGTCTGACAATTGTGGTGCACACCTGTTAGACTGAGTGCACAAAAAAACTGGTGCACTCAGTTTAAGTGTGTTTAGCGCATGCTGGGTGCACCAGATTCTTCAATAATCTGGCATGCTCTGCACATTAGTTGGGCTCACTATTGATTCATCTGGGCCAAACTCTTTCACTGCGAATAGCATTAACCACTTACCAACATGTGACGTAATACATGCCGGGTGCGGGTGCATGGAGAGGGTTCGCGGGCTGAGCCCTCTCCATAGCCGATAAGTCTTTGCTGCATATTGCAACAAAGGCTTACCGGTAACACCCGCGTTTGGTGCCAGCACCGATCGAGGGTGTTTTCCCACTGATCTCCACCAACGAGACTGCCAGTGGCTTCAAAAAGAAGACCCGAGGCTACCATGACGACGGATCGCCACTCCCCGATGACGTCCTCAGAAAGATTAGATTCATCGGGGAGCAGCGATGTCTCATGGTAGCCTCGGGTCTTCCGAAGACCCAAGGCATCTTCGGGTTAACCAGTTCATTACAATGTGCTACCAGCACATTGTAATGAATGAGGAGTAAAATCCCCATATACTGCCATACTGGCAGTATGATAGGATCGTACAGACACGCTAGGGTTAAAGTACCCTAGGGAGTCTGAAAAATAGTAAAAATAAAAATAATTTTTTTTTTTTTAAATTATAATAAAAAACCCTAAAAACTCAAATCACCCCCTTTCCCTAGAATGATATAAATAAAATAAACAGTAAAAATCTAAGCACATAGGTATCGCCATGTCCAAAAATGCCCAATCTATCAAATATAAGTTTTTTCACGCCTTTACATCGTAACGGAAAATCAAAGTAAAAAATGGCACTTTTTTGCTATTTAAAAAAAATTTTTAAATTCTATAAAAAGTGATCAAAAGGTCGCACAGTCCTAAAAATATACATTGTAGATGTAATAAAAGCCGCAAAAAAAAGCGACACCTCCAAAGCTGTGACACCCATGCTAAAAAAGTTATTAGCGCCAGAAGATGGCAAAATGCTAAAAAATTATTTTGTACAGGAGGTTTTAATTTTTGTAAATGTATGAAAACATTATAAATAGAGTGAGCGAACATACTCGTACGAGCTTCTGATTGCTCGTTGTCGAGCATTGCGTACTCGTAACTGCTCGTTGCGGGACGAGTATTTCGCCCCGCCGCTCGGAAAATGGAGCTCCGCCGTTTTGCTTTTTGGCGGCCAGAAACAGAGCCAACACAAGCCGGAGACTCGCACTCCACCCAGATGACGTGGGTCACCCTTACCAGTAGATAGCAGTGGTTGGTGGCAGATCAGGTGACCCTGGGTGACTAGCCGTGGCCCGCGTGCTGGTGATTCTCTGTCTGGATGCGACTGGGAGAGAGCTGCTGCTGGTCAGGGGAAGCGTTAGGGTGTTCTATTAGCTTCATTAGGCAGAGATCTAGTGATTCTAAAGAACCAACAGCCCTTCTTAGGGCTACAATAAAGTTATAATTTTTTTTTTTTTATTGCTGCCGGAAGTACCAATATGTGAGGATGTGAATGGGGGGATTGCTACCGTTGGTGGTTTAGCTCTTAGTGAAACACACCTATCCACCTCAAACACAAAGTGGGAAAATTTATTAGGGGTTTGGTAGAATTGGCACCGTCTGCCAGTTTTTTTATTTTACTTTATTGTTAATAACTCAGTGTCATCTCATCTGCTAGTAGTGTGCTGTATACTTGGCTAGAAAATAGCCATAGGAGAATACAAACGGTCTTAATTACGCCTACAGTAGCGTATATATATTTGATTTCTGGTTGACTGCTGGTGGTGTAGTTGCAGTGCATCTACTAGTAAAGTGTGAGCAATTTGGAGTCAGACTTGCGCCACTGTGTTTAGGGACGCACATATCCATCGCAAAGACCGAAGTGGGAAAATTTTAGGGCCCGGGTTGTATTTCAATTAGGCACAGTCGCCATTTCCTTTTTATTTTCGTTTATTTTTCATAACTCAGCGTCATCTCCTCTGGCATAGAGTAGTGTGCTGTAATACTTGGCTAGAAAATAGCCATAGGAGAATACAACCGGCTTAATTACGCTACAGTAGCTTAATTATTTGATTTCTGTGGTTGAGCTGCTGGCTGGTGTGAGTTGTGCAGTGATCTACTAGCAAATTGTGAGCATTTGGAAGTAGACTATGCGACCACGTGTTTTTGCGCTTAGTGACGCAACATATCATCGCAAAGACCGAAGTGGGAAAATTTATTAGGGCCGGGGTTGTATTTCAATTAGGCACGTCGTGCATTTCCTTTTTATTTTATGTTTTATTTTTTCATAATCAGACGTCATCTCATCTGGACATAGTAGTGTGCTGTCATACTTGGCTAAAAATAGCCTAGGAGAATACAAACGGCTTCATTACGCCTACAGTAGATGTTATATAATTGATTTCTGGTTGATCTGCTGGTGGCTGTAGTTGTTGCAGTGCATCTACTAGCAAATTGTGAGCATTGAGTCAGACTTGCGACCACTGTGTTTTGCGTTAGTGACGCACATATCCATCGCAAAGACCGAAGTGGGAAAATTATACGGGCCGCGGGGTTGTATTTCATTAGGCAACGTCTGCCATTTCCTTTTTTTTTACGTTCTTTTTTTTAACTCAGCGTCATTCATCGGGCAGAGTGTGTGCTGTAAACTTGGCTAGAAAAATAGCCATAGGAGAATACAAACGGCTTAATTACGCCTACAGTAGCGTTATAATTATTTGATTTCTGGTTGATCTGCGGTGGCTGTAGTGGTGCAGTGCATCTACAGCAAATTGTGAGCAATTTGGGTCAGACTTGAGACCACTGTGTTTTGCGCTTAGTGACGCACATATCCATCGCAAAGACCGAAGTGGGAAAATTATTAGGGCCCGGGGTTGTATTTCAATTAGGCACAGTCTGCCAATTTCCTTTTTTATTTTAGTTTCTTTTTCATAACTCACGTCACTCTCATTGGCCTAGCGTGTGTTCTCCTTCCTTACCTTCTACGTTCGCGAGATAAATAGCCATAGCAATAGGATGACTCGTTTGGTTTTAAAAACACTAAAAAAACAACAAAAAAAAAAACAAAAAAAAACAAAAGTAAAAAAAAAATTCAAGGTTATAACCTCATTTCAAAATGTTGAACCCGGGGCTAGGGTAAGAGGACGAGGGCGGGGACGTGGCGTCACAACTACTGCAGGGGTCGAGAGGCCGTGGTCCTGGGCTGGGTGAGACAACACCTGCCTTTGAGGGAGAGGGGGAACGCCGCAGCAGTACACTTCTAGGTTCAGTGTCTGAAGTTATGGGGGACCTAGTGGTTAGAGCAGTTGAGGCCAGCCACAGAAGTGCGAAACAGGTGAGTTGTCGTGGATTGCGACAATGCTCGAGCAAATTTGTCCACCAGTAGGATCTCAGCGAGTCCACCCATGTCCCAAAATCGGCACTACTCAGCTCCTGCACCTCAGCTCTCCTCCCCAGTCTGGCCACCTCCCAGCCAAAATTGCCATTGAACCCGGCATTACTCTGAGGAATGTTTCCGGAACCCTTCCAACAGTACACAACAAACCACTTGTCCGGTTTGTGATGGCAATTTTCCGTATGCCCAGGTTTTCCACCAGTCGCAATCTGTGGTGGTGATGATGACTTGTTGACGTATGAAGGAAGTGTTGTTAAAAGAGGGGTACCGACGATGAGGAGGACACGGGTTGTCAGCACGTGGGGAATTGGGAGTTGTTGTCAGGGCAGGAAGTCGGAGGGGGGGGCAGACTGAGGGATCGGAGGATGGATTGAGGGTGACAGCCCAAGCTGCGGTTGAGAGCGGTCGGGGTGAACACAGTGCTTCTGAGAGGAGGAGCAGTCTCGACCAGAACAGGTTGGAAGAAGAGGCAGTGTGGGGGGCCGAGGAGAGGCAGGGCCAGAGGGTGCATACCCAGCGCCACATGTGTCAACTAGTGACGCTCCGTGGCTGAGGCTCCTGCGGCGGGGCTAGATTTTCAGACAGTCTGGAGGTTCTTAAGGAAACCACTGGATGACACCGACGGACTGGTGTGCACCATTTGCCAAACCAGGATCAAGCAGGGGTTCACCAATACAGCTAACTACCACCAGTTATGAGCAGGCATATGAATGCATAAACACCCCACTCAGTGGCAACAAGACGCGTTCACTCCGGCCGTGCCACACCATATGCTCATTCTCCTGTGTCAGCTGATAGTCAGCCCTGCCCAGGACCATGCCACAAAAACTCAATCGTCGATCCACGATCCTCCACAAGATCCACCAGAGGTTAGCTCCCATACCCAGACGCTGGAGCGGAAACGCAAATAAGTGCAACCCACCGCTACGCCCAAGCCTTAATGTGCACATCTGCAGATTGCTAAAGCCGGAGATGCTGGCCCATCAGGCTAGTAGAGCCCGAGGCCTTTCGCAGCTCCATGGCGGCGGCCCCCTCGGTATTCGGTCCCAGCCGACACTACTTTTCCCGATGTGCCGTCCCAGGCCTGCACCAGCACGTGTCAGACAACTAATTCCGGCCCTGACCAACGGCTGTTTCTGACAGGGTCCCACCTGACCACGGGACACGTGGATGGGTTTGCTGCGGGCAGGGCCACTATATATATCTGACGGCGAAATTGGGTTAACTTGGTGGAGGCTGGGAAGAGTGTGGACCCTGGGGGTTCATTATACTGCCGACGCCAGGATTGCGGGGAGCTACCTCGGTCAGGTGTTTGAGCCGTCTATGCTCCTCCTCCTCCCACCCCTCTCCACCTCTCCTCCGAAGACCAGTCCGTTGGCATGGCGCGCATCCAGTGCGTAGTTTAAGCTCTAGGCACATCAGCCAGTTGCCAGTCGCAAGCGACCGCAGGCGGTGCTCAAACTGCTGAGCCTAGGCGCTTATAAAGGCACACCGACCGAAAATTACAGGGATCCGGCACAGGAACGATCTGTTGGCTGGCACCGCTTGAACTGAAGCAGGAACTGGTTGTGGTGACGAAACGGGCCGTACACTGGTGGCGGCTCTGCACACTCGGCGACTGACACATGATGCCATGTCTGGCCATGTTGTTTTAAAATTGAAGTTCAGCGTTTCCTCAAGACATACCACAATCTGTGCTGATTTGCTTCACGAAGGGGCGCCAGCATCTGTGGCATTTCAGGAGTCCAGACAAGATGCTGCCACTCTCAGGGCAGCGCTAGCGCGCTCCAAGCCCGCTCTACGACTGTTGTGGCCGACGTGCCCAGGGATGGATTCAACATGACCATGTTATCCAGAGTTTACCAGCAGCGCGAGTCGAGCGATTGTAGACTGCCAGATTCAACTTCCCCGAAACGCGTAGGTCAGTCGTCAGCTTTCCTCAAGTCTCAATGAGGAGGGGACGTGGAGCTTTGATATCTGTCAGGTGCGAGTAAACTTTGAGGAGTCAACACAGATGGTCAGTGGCGATGCCGCCATATCAGCCTCACCATCCCGCTGTTGCGCTGTTGAAAAAACTTGGTCAGCATGAAGCGGAAGCTTGCGCTCCATCACAAGAGACGGGGGAAGGGAAGAAGATGCCTTGTTGATAGCCAAGCACCTTAGGTCTGTTTCTCACGCATATCGGATGGAGGTGGAGGGTGGAGGAGGATGAGGAGAAGCAGGAGGAGAAGTTGGAGAGACACAAGACGGGACCATTGTTGAGTCCTTCATGTGAGAGGCGTGTATGGCAGAAGAAGAGGGAATGGAGGAGTTGGAGGAGGAGGAAATGGACAGTCCGGCCAGTGAGGGGTAGCGAATTGCTTACGCGTTGGTACTCTGGCGAACATGGGCAGATTTCATGCTAGGCGCCTAAATCATGACCTCCAGCGTTCAGGAGAATTATTCAGCACGATAATGGGTGTTCACTTCGGGACCCACGGTTAAAAGCAAAAATCTTTACACTCTCATCCTGGAGCAGGAAAGGAGGGTGAGAAAGTGCCATGAAACCAGCAGGCCCTGGTGCACAGCAGCTGATGAAAACGTATTCCCTTCTGCAGCGCTAGCGGCAGAGTGCGTAGTTCTGCGGGAAAAGTAGCGAGGGAGAGATAGGCGAGCAGGCAGCTTGTCAGCACTGGCAAGGGTACGCTTACAAGGGCTTTTCCAGCTTTGATGTCACCCAGAAGACCACTGTCACCTGTCCTCAGTCTCGGACGAGTAGGGCTGAATCTTTACAGAAAGATGGTGAGGGAGTACGTTAGTGACCATACCATGTCCTTAAGATGATCACCACAGTCCCTACAAACTTTTAACTGGGTTCAAGCTGGACATGTGGCCACTGAACTGCAGCCTGTACGCCTTGGAGGTTCTTGCTGCCCTGCCGTCTTAATCGTTTGCCGAGGGGTTTCAGGTAGCTGGTGGAATCAGCACCGATAAGCGTACACGCCGTCGATGACAGCGATGACAGGATGACGCTTATCAGAGTGAAATAAAGCTTGGATTTCCTAATTTCCATCTCACAGCAGGAAGGAAGCTCAAACCTTGATAAGTTATCCACTCCTCCACTCCTCCTCAGTTGCCTCCTTTTCTGCTCTGAGTACAGTAAAGCAGAGGAAAATGCCTATTTTGACAGGGCCACTGGCCTATACCCATATAGTACTTTATGCATTTAAATTTCTGGAGGGCCACCGACCGGTCTCTTTTTAAACAATTTTTTGGAGTGCCACATTACAGGCACTCAACTTCATTTTCTGGAGTCCACCTACTGCTCCTCGGTTTGAAATTTTTTGGACTGCCACATCGAGGCACTCAATCTATTCCATGTTTCGGAGGGGGCCACATACCTGTCCTCCTCTGGTTTAAAAACTTTTTGGACTGGCACCATACAGGCATCAATCTATTCCATTTTTAGGAGGGCAACTGACCTGCTCCTTGGTTTTAAAACTTTATTTGGACTGCCACATACAGGCACTCAATCTATTCCATCTTTTGGAGGGCCACATACCTGCCCTATGGTTTAAAAATTTTTTGGATGGCCACATACAGGCACTCAATCTATTCCATTTTTCTGAAGGCCAAGGCCACCTACATGCTTCTCGGTTTGAAAACATTTTTTGGACTGCACATACAGGCACTATCCAAATGAATTGTCTCCATAGCAGCCTCCCTCCGTGTTTTTGTCTCCATTGCACTCCAAAAGATGTCGCTCCATTATAGCTGCCTCCATACATCGTCCCTTTATACAAACGAGGTTTGTTCAGTGCCGAGAATTGGGTTTTTCTGGCATTCCACTATCAAAGTTGTTACTTTGTCGCCACCCTGCTGTGTATCCACAAAACACTGGCAAAACTTTTACCATTTACGGATATGTATTCAGCGCTTCTTGCGCATCTGTTACATTCCCCTCACCCGCCATATCCCAAACTTATAAGAAACGCTATACACTTGATCTATTACAAAGGTTTTGAAGGCGTTTGCGGCAGTAGCCTAGGTGACAGGGGCATGTTGGATTGGCGAAAGCTGCCTGGCAGCGGACGCCCGCTCCATGCCAAGAACAACTAACATAGTTTAACTGCGCACTTTATTCTACTACTAGTTATAATGCCTCCATACATGCCGCCTTATTCAAAACGGCTGTGTCAGGCATGAATTTTGGGTTGTTTTCATGGCTGCACAACAACTTGTTAACTTGTCGCCCACACTCTGGGTAATCACAAAAAATAACTGGCCAAATTTTACCATTTAGGATATTATTTCAGCGCGTTCTTGCGCTTCTGTTACATTTCCCCTCACCCGCATATCCGAAATTATAAGAACGAATACACTGATCTATACAAAAGGTTCTTAGGAAGTGCTGTTTGGGGAGTAAGCTGCTAGAGAACAGGGGATGGAATTGGCGAAAGCTCGCCTGGCAGCGGGAGCGGACCAGCTCCATGCCCAAGAAACAACTAACATTAGTTCTGAATGCAGCACCATTTAATATATACTAGGTTCACGATGTCGCCTCCATTACATGGTTCCCATTATTCAAACGAGACTGTGTCGCAGAATTTTGGATTGTTTTCAGGGTTCCATGTTAATTTGTCGCACCCTTGCTGTGTAATCCACAAAATAATGGGCAAACTTTTTATTACCGATATATTATTGAGGCTTCTTGCTCACCTCTTGGTCTCTCATGCTACCCATTGGTTTGAGCAGGTCCATTTAGGGTATGTCGCCATGCCATCTCTAGCCTTCGCTGCTGCCGCTGCCGCTGATTGGCGTCCCCTATCGTGTCAGGGTCAATTATTGATTGGTGTTTAGTAGCTATCTAGCTTTTCTGTCACTCTTTGTCATGGCCATGCTGTTGCCATCAATTTTGGCATCAAGGTGCAATTTAGCGCATCAGGAGGCCTCCAGGCATGCTGGCCCTGATTGGTTCCTGTCCATTCGTGGTGTTTCCTCCTTTCTGAGGTTACCGGTTGTTGGCCAAGCTATCCCTGTGAGAGCCTGGTCCCTTGAAAAAGTGCTCGAGTATCCATTGACTCAATGGCTGTTACTCGAAAGGCACCTCGAGCATCGGGGAAAAGTGTTCGAGTAACGAGTACCCGAGCATTTTAGTGCTCGCTCATCTCTAATTATAAACCCTATACAAATTTAGTATCTCCGTAATCGTACCAACCCAAAGAATAAAGTAGACATGTCATTTGGGGCATACAGTGGTTGGATAAAATTTTACTTCTATTAGCTTATTTAAAAATAGTAAAAACATGCACAAACTGTACAATAATTATTAGGACAAGATAAGGAAAATTAGAACCCCAATACTGTACATGTAGTGACCCCATCTAGTATTAAACATGTACTTTCCTTATAATTGCAGGGTGTTATTATAGTCAGGGATGGACTAAACGTTAGTACTTATATGATCATATCCACAGATGTGTAAGGTGTAGCATTACCAGCTTCTGAGTATTAAAACGGTCAACAGAGATCCATGTATATCGGTATTTCTAATATGGCTGTCAGCTTCAGTCCTCTAGTTCTAGCAAACGTGCTGACAGTCAGATATTGTATCAGCATGAATGTTTGGCTTGTTGGTCGCTGATGCTATAGTTGGGATATTAACCTGGTCTACAAGCACCCACTCAGTGTGGCCTGCCTGTGACCATGACCCAGTCGGCACTACATGCGCAAGTGGCACATGTAAATCTTCAGTGTACTGTCAGTATTGTAAGCAAGGGAGACAAATGTCCTTCTTTCACTATGAATATGTGCAGATTCCCGTGGGCTACTCATGTAGCACACAAGAATCCCTGAATGGCATAATGTTAGGTTACCACAATCAACGTGCTCCCTTCCAAACAAAGTATCATGTGTTTGATTAGAGCCATTGGCTCGAATAACATGAATTACCTCACTAACTATACCTAAACGTTTTCTCCATTACACTAATATCTTGCCCTACAAAAACACTACGGCTGCTTCGACGACATGACTCGCCTTCATCTAGGGGTGCTTTCCTCCAGCCTTTCATTTATATTTTGCTACTTTATATTTGTGTCTAATATGCTGGATGCACCTTTATATTTTTGTAATATGTTGGATGTACCTTTATATTTCTGTATTATGTTGGATGCACCTTTATATTTGTGTAATATGTTGGATGCAACAAAGGGAACCTGTCACCGCTGTTTGAAAAAAGGTCAAGGGCAAGCGGCTTATGCGCATGCGCAAGATTATGGCCAAGTGACTTATCGGAAAGGGGGAGTGGATGAACTAATGACGTACTGAGGAGGCGGCTGTTAGACTCATGCATTATTCAGACTCGCTGGATTCTCTGCCTGGTTACCAGGCAGAGAATCAAAGTTCATTTTCTCCACTTGTGACCATTGATCAAGTTAGTTAAAAAAAAGGGTGCCCATAGGCCATAAGGCTCTATGGGAACCAGTCTGAAGCTATTTTTTTTCAAACAGCATTGACTGTTCCCTTTAATAAAGTATTGCAAAATTTTATCTATATAGAGATCTTTTGAGTGATTTTATTTACAGGTAGACAGGCTGCTATTACCATCTTAGCTATACTATATACTGTATAATCATAGGTTGATGCCCCCTGTTATTCATTTGCAAAAGCTGTCTAAGAATAGCTCTGACATGCATAGTTTGATAATCTAAGGTCATGGGTTAGGACATATGCTCGTCTGATGTTTTTCTGCAAGTAATAAAACCTTTGTGAAAATCAATATAATTATTGTAGATTCTTAATGCACTACTATTTTTTTCATCACAAAAAAGAACTTTATTATTAGTTAATCTAGTTGGGGACATAGCTATTGATCATGTGAATAGGACAGTGGTAATAAGCTAAAGTAAAAAACAATCTTATTGGTTTTTGAGAGCAAGTGAGGTTAGCCACAAAAAATTAAATGTTTTTATGTGCTAAAGCTGCTATGTGAACAGTGCTGTCTTTATCAGCGGCATACCTCATACAAAAAATAAATCAAGATTGTGACTAGACCTCTTAATTACAATGCCTGATTAAGCCATAAAATCTTCTACTTGCAGATTGCAAATGCCTTTGGGTGATTTGTTGCTAATAGCTGTGTGTAAAACCCTTAGGATTACTAGTGCTGATCTTCACCTCAGAAACTTTCATCTTTTTGTCTGTGTGGTCCCATGGTTGGTGCCACTAGGAAGACTAGGAACTTAAAATGGCCCTGGAAAAAATAAAGTGGTCCATGTCATGGGTTGGGTCTAATGATGTAAACTAGAACTCAAAATTAGATAACACAGGGGTGTGGTCTGGCCGCAGAAGCATATGGTTGCATGAGAGAGGTGCTCCGTCTCAGCAGCAATTAAGCCAGCGTTAACCCGCCCGATTACCAGCACCCAGCGACATTATAACATGCCCGGATCACAGACAAACCTGCCAGGGAAGAAAAGAAACAGCGCCGGAGTGCCTAATAAGCCTATTAATGTTTTTTTCCATTAGCAACGCCAAGATGGTGGCTGCTCACCCCCACCGGCTGTATCAGCAGACTCTTCCCAGACTCCACAACAGGGGTGGAAGGCACAGAAAGCGCGTCTCACCTCGGGGCGACAGAGCAGGTATTCACAAGGCTCCAGCAGCCCCTCAACCTTCTAGGTCCCGAATAACTGGGAAACGACCCTACCACCTGCTCCCCATCTAGGAGCCCCATCATCCCTGCAGTGGCAGGAAAACTCCAGCTCTGCCTCCCTATCCTATCGTGCTTCCTTTCATAAGGACATTGGCCATCTCCTTACTCTATTACAATACGCAGTTAAAGATATTGGTGAGAGGGTACCTCATCCAGAATCAAAAATGGAGGCAACTACGGGTGCACACAAGACTTTATGGTCTCATGTAATGCTTTAAATGATAAAATACAAGCCATACAAGAAAAATTTATTGACTCTGAAGACAGCGACCGAAGAAATAATCAAGATATGAGGCATCCCTGAACTCATCCAAGGCCACAAGGTGCGTTCCTATGCCAAACAGCAAGAAACTTCTGCCAGACCTCACAGATTATGAGCTCAACATAGACAGAGTCCCAAAACCAGCTAGTCTCCCAGAGACTGTGCCCAGAGATGTTCTGGCACATTTCACTTTCTTCCATGTTGAAGAGCAACTGCTCTCGCAAACAAGAAAACTTCAAACCCTCCCTGCACCATATGAGGACATTAAACTCTTCATTGACCTTACAAGCAGGGAAAGCACTACACCCCATAACTTTCATCTTAAGGAAACATGAGATTCCCTACAGATGGGGTTTTCCCACGACAATCCTGGTACGAAAAGATAACACCATCCACTTGGTCAAGACAGTAGACAAAGGATTTAGTCTCCTTGACAACTGGCATATCCCCAGGGACATTACCTCTTCCTCAGCCCCAGATTTCCTAAAAGGCACTTGGATCGAGAATGGAGCGTGGAAGGAGCTCCCTAAACAAGAAAATTGGGTGGTAATGCATAAGGTTAACACACCCTATTTTTCTTTTCTCTGAGACGAGACTGTTTGTAAGACCTCCTCTTCATGTATACCTGTAAGGACCTTACCCCTTGATTAATGCACCTACTGGAATTTTCTCTAATGGTGTGTCTTCTAGTTCTAATCAGAGTTACAACTACTAGTCGCTCTTCTAGTTTGTTGTTTAAGGTTTGTTTGTTTCAAATTATTGCCGTGGCCATGAATAGGCCTAATCTTTACTTCAACATTCACAATGTTTTTCCACATTAGAACCAAACAGGGAAAAAATGCTTAATGAGTAATACTACGGAGGTTATGGGGAATCTATATTTTATACCCCCAAAACGGGGATAAACTTTGTGTCAATGAAAGCTGCCTAACAAAAAGGCAGATATTTTCTGCAACCAGGAAACTCATTTCTCTAACAAAAACACCCCACTTATCTCCCACAACAAATACCCTAACATTGTATTCTCCTCCTTCATGAAAATACCTAGCACTATCTGTTGATAAAAAAATTATAGACCCACAAAGTCGTTACCTTAAATTGATATGTACAATTAACAATCTACAGTATACGGTTGTAAACCTGTATGCTTCCAACAAGAGACAGTGACCATTCATTAGGAAAGTATTCAAACTCATACACAAAGAGAAGAAGGGATCCCTTATAATTATAGGGGACTTCAATGCAATTACCGTACTGATCCTCAACCCCCCCCCACCCCCCCCCCTGTTTATTTTTTACCCTCTCTATTGAACCTCTAGCAGAAATGATTAGATCTGATCCCTGAATCTCTGGTATTAAAATAGGCCCAATCAAACAGTGTTCTTTGCCAATGATATCATACAACTAAACACTAACCCCAATACCTCTATCCCAGCAATATTTAAGCTAATATAAGAATTCGACTAAGCCTCATAAAATGAATACTTCTAAGTCCAAATTCTTGCAGTAGCAATCCCACAAGACTAACTACAGTATCTAAAGAATACATTCCCCTTAGACTGGCAATCATCCTCCATCACATACCTAGGAATCCAACTGATCTCTCCCACCTATATGCTTTTCAAAAACAACTTTCTCCCCCTACTTCAGAGCATCTATAAAGACCTTGCCCAATTCTCCAAGACTATCCTCTTATGGTTTGGCAGAATTGCAGCCTACAAAATTAGCATACTTTAGAACTATCCCAAAACACATACCTAAATCCTTCTTCCACTCAGCTCAATCTCAGCTTAGGAAATTCGTATGGCAAAATAAGCAGTCTAGAATTGCCTTACATATCCTCACTAAAGACAGATCTATGGGAGTACCCAACCTCTTCCATTACTACTTAGCAGCCTTATCACACCAGCTCACGCATTGGTGGAGAGATACACCTGAAAAAGCATGGGTAGCTCTGGAAAATTATCTAAACCAAAACATCCCGTTAAAAAACTGCTTAATTGCAAACCTACAGCACCTCAACCCTCCACTTTATTACATATCAGCTATTTCAGTCTCAGATTGGCGAGGTGTACAACACTAGAAGCAGTCCACCATGAGGTAACCGAGATCCCTTTGAAAGGCGTGCCACTCACTTGTTTAGAAAATCAGATTCCAGATTTCCTTCTTACCAATTGCAACTCAAGAGACATCAATTTGATTTCAGACCTACTTGTTGAATCCAAACTAGCTCCTTTCTCACTACTCAAAAAAAAATGTAGCCTACCCCAACAAGAACCTATACAACAGTTAGAGACTTCCTGTCTAGAATCAATAACACCAAACGCCTTATACCCTCTATCCTCTTCCTACACTTTTTCAATGATCTTAACAAAAACAAGAAAGGTATCTCCTGCATATACAAAACACTGAACCCTGGGGACCAATCAGTCAAGTCACCCCATATGACTAAATGGGGAAATTATTTGAAAGAAGTAATACACATAACTCATTGGCATAAAGCTTTTCTATTCACCCATTTGACATTCTGTAGCACTGCCTACCAAGAAGCAATCATTAAAACCCAAATGAAATGGTATTTCTCACCACCTAAACTAGCTCATATATTTCCATCAGCCTCCCCTCTGTGTCGGAGCAAAGGCCACAACCCTGCACATACTATGACAATGGCAGATAATCACCCCGCTTTGGCAAGCAGCCTCTAAAATCATAAGTCAACTGACCCACTCCCAATATCACCTAAATACAGAAGTGGCACTTATTCTAATTGGAATGGAATCCTTTCCACTATATCATACAACCGTCATAGAACATATCTTAATGGCAACAAAATTAGCCATCACCCGTCACTGGAAAAAATCCACTTCCCCCCAACTCAATGAGGTCATTGGTATGCTAAATTCCACTTGTACATACAAAAAGACACTTGCATTGCAGACAAATAAATTTAAGAAATAGTCAAATTCATGGTCTATATTAGGGGTAGGGAACCTATGGCTCGGGAGCCAGATGTGGCTCTTTTGTTGGCTGCATCTGGCTCTCTTGATGACTACTGCGTGTCTCTTAGACTGATCACTGGACACAGGCAGCGATGTTATTGCTGCCTGCTTCCTTTGTACGACCCAGGTGCCATCGCTGCCATCGTCTGCCTGCCCAAGCCTGGGTAAAAGAGAAGAGCGTGGGAGCGATGAGGAACTGGCTGCAGGGAGTGCTGGTAAGTGAATATTAATCGGGTCTCCCATTGACTTCAATGGGGCTCGTTATTCGAGACGAGCACTCGAGCATCGGGAAAAGTTCGTCTCGAATAACGAGTACCCGAGCATTTTAGTTTTCGCTATTTAACACCATTTCTCCCATATTTTAGTTCTATATTTCACTAATGATTTATTTTTGGTCCCCAAATATACTCATATTTTTTAATCCGGCAGGTGAGTTTGCACCAGTTGTCCAATTTCGGATGGTCCTTAGATCCCCATTTCCATGTGAGACAGTAATGCCACATTCATTAATTTGGTGATTAGTTTTCCATATTGATTCTTAACCCCTTAAGGACGCAGGTTTTTTTTGCTCATTTCTCGCTCTCCACCTTCAAAAATCCATAACTTTTTAATTTTTACGTGTACAGAGCAGTGTAAGGGATTATTTTATGCGTAACAAATTTGACTTTCCTGTAATGTTATTTATTTTAACATGCCGTGTACTGTGAAGCTGGAAAACAATTCCAAAAGTGGAAAAATTGAAAAAAAACTGCACGTGCGTCAAGTTCTTGTGGGCTCAGTTTTTACGACTTTCACTCTTCTCTATGTGACACATTGTAGATCAGAGGATCCACCACCAATATATATATATATATATATATATATATATATATATATATTTCTTCCCACCACTATCTTTAGATAAGAGAAAAATCAGCACACACCAGTTCATACACACATGAAGGTAATGATTTTATTATTAGCTTTAGAGAAACAGTATATAGAACTATGTTGGAAGATATAAAACAACTTTAATTCGTTGGGGGAATGGATACATGTAAATGTGTTTCTCTTCTACTCAATGGGGCTCGTTTACTTACCCGGTCCAGTCGCGATCCCGCGGTGCGTTGTCTGGCGAGTTCACCTTCTTCTTCCCGGTGCATGTAAGTGCGGCCATCTTTAGACATTGATTCATGTCACCAGCAATAAAAGGTAAAATATGTATTACAAATGAATTCTAATAACAGGAAAATTGAAAAACATGGGTGTATTAAATAGGTAACATAAAAAAGCGATGCTAAGATTTTTGGATAGAACGGCCAAATAACCCCTTTAAGCTCCATTTTGTGACTAATGACATTGAGTTTGTTATATTCATTTATTTTAAATCATCATGGGTTTTTGTATCAGACATTCATATTCCCGGAATACCCTTTTAAATAATTTTCCCACTGTCAGAAGGCATGGGTCAGTGGATGGCAAATAAAATGGCCAAGTCTATGTGACATATTGGGACAGATTTATCAAGCTGTCTGAAAGCCAGAATATTCCTAGTTGCCCATGGCAACCGATCCCAGCTTCCCTTTAAAATATTCATGAGCACTAGTAAAAAAAGCTGAGCTGTAATTGGCTTCCATGGGCAACTAGGAATATTCTGACTTTCAGACAGCTTGATAAATCTGTCCCATTATGTGGATTCACTTCTTTATTTTATTGCCTAAAATGCATCTCACTTATTTGGGCTAGATTTATTCTTTATATTTCTGTTTTTCAGCTGTTAATCATGAAACATATTCATTGTACTAATTCATTTGTATTTCTAAGGGTTAATACCGGTTTAGATACTGTTTTCTATACTGAATGTTTTTAGATAACTCTCTGTGTTACCTTGCATCAAACCTGTCTGTTCCCCTGGATTTCAGGGGTTTCAATAAGCGGTTTCCAGGGGTCTTAATCAATCCTATTTGCACATGTGCATCCCTATCTTAGCATCTGTATCACTAAGGAGATTTCACACTATTTTAAACCTATTTTTACCTAAATTTGTCAGTTTCTGGCCCCCTTTGGTCCTCATTCTTGCAGGTAAACATTTTTCGGTCTTTAATGTTATTTATAGGTTTTTACACGATTATGCACGTTTCTTGGAGTCTGTAGGTGTCTGTACATCTATGTAAAGGGCTGGATGTGCCCAAGTTATCTGTACTTAGATTTTGTATTTTGGCAGGTCTTAGGGGTTTGCTTGGGACATTGCACTGTAGTCTTTGTGTTCCATGATATAGGTGTTAGTTTTAAAGGAAAAGGCAGGCGAGCAGCACTCCGTGGAAGAAGGTGTCTTTATTTCACAAGTGGATACAGCAACGTTTCGGCTGACTCTATGCAGCCATTCTCAAGCATAGTGAATAGTGTTACAAGGCGGGCTTAAATCTCCCGCAGGATGTGACATCATATACAACAGCCAATCTGTGTACATAGTGATCGGTAACATAGTTACAAAGATTATATTATACAAATTGCAGCACGAAGTGATACTCGGTACAGTGTAACAACATGTGAGTACATGTGAGTGCTTGTAGATATAATATACTGAGGAACAACCACCGTAGCTCAACCAATTGTTGAAAACAAAAGCACACATGTCAGTGGGTTGCGTAGCAACCATAGAAGCTAAACCACATCATAAGAGATACCGAGGTGCAAGGCCCAAACCACTGTGTGATAACCATACCTATCGCGCGTCATGAGGGCACGCTGTGTGGAGCCACTGATTGCCGCTAGTAGTCCAAATATCGGAGATTGCGCTCCAGGACTGTTATATACAGGGAGTATGTGCTGTGGCTACCTATATACTGGAAGTATGTGCTGTGGCAACCTATATACTGGGAGTATGTGCGGTGGCTACCTATATACTGGGAGTATGTGCTGTGGCTACCTATCTACTGGGGAAAGGGGCTGTGGCTACCTATATACTTGGAGGCATGTGCTGTGGCTACCTATTTACTTGGGGGCATGTGCTGTGGTTACCTATTTACTAGGAGTATGTGCTGTAGCTACCTATCTACTGGGGGTATTTACTGGGGCTACCTATCTACTGGGAGGCATGTGGTGGGTGTCAGGATTTGGAGTAGTGAACCTCCTGGACCACCGGGGATGATGATACAAGCAGACACTTGGGACTGTAATATAAGTGGCAACCGGTCTTCACCAGAGCCTTCCGCAAAGCAGGATGCTCTTGCTACAGCGTGGTAACACCAGGTCGTTCCAAGTCGCAACTTGTCCACAGTGGCAGCCAAGGTCGAGGATCACTAGACAGTCTCGTGGTCAGGAACAGGCAGACGGTCAAGACAGGTGGCAATGATGCCAGGTCGGGGACGGAGCAAGAGGTCAGGGCTGTCAGCAAAGGAGCAGAATCGGGAACAGGTCCGGAGTCAAAACGGGAGGTTAACACTTGGGAAGGAAACACTGTGGAAAGTTTTCTCATAGGCATGAAGCACTAAGATCCGTCGGGGAATGCTGGGAGCCGCCGGTCTTTATAGGAACCCAGGAAGTGGGTAGCGCTAATCAGCGGCGCGCTGGCCCTTTAAATCTGCGTTGGCCAGCCGGGACGGAAGCAGGAATGTGGAGAAGTGAGTGAGCTTGGAAACGTGCGTCACCACGGAGAGAGGCACGGGTGTGCCTGCGATCCGAGACATAGATTGCAGGGGCAACTGTGACACTGGGGCTACCTATCTACTTGGGGGCATGTGCATATTGTATGGCTCTTACGGAATAACATTTTAAAATTTGTGGCGTTCAAGGCTCTCTCAGCCAAAAAGGTTCCTGACCCCTGGTCTATATGGTTAAATAGCCCATACGCTAACACTACTTAATAGAACCCTTGTGGGAGTTCGGGCCTTTGTAATCAGTCTCAATAGGAGATCCTTCCCCCTCAGACCCCGGACCTAAGGGTGACCACAGTACAACACGGTTATTTTTTTGCTCTTAATAATAATAATAATAATAATCTTTATTTATTTAGCGCCATCAAATTCCGTAGTGCTTTACAAATCAAAGTTGTTAATTTGACGCAGGTTCAATAGCTGACTATATCAATATCCCATAATGTAGCAAATCCAAATGCATTGTTATGGTGGGATAATTTTTTCCTTTCATATATACTGGAGTGCTGCTTCATCGTTGATTAATCCTGAATATCCCATAAGGTTATGTCCAGTAGAGATGCCCCCATACCCTGAGGAGGCTATCTCAAGAGCTATTAAAGTAGGTTCACTTTACTAAGATCACCTGCATTTGAGTAAGACCTTGTTAACCAGCGTTTATATAAATAACTCAATGTGTTCCATAAAATGTACATAGCCATGCTGCTATTGATGATATGTGATACTCCTGTTCCATTTATGCATTTGTATTTTGACTATTGTAACCTGCAACCTTTTTTCCAATAAAAATTGTTTAAAAAAAAAAAAATTAGAGAACACCACACAGTTTCCTAAAAGTCAAGATAGCGTAATCATATATGGATAGCAGTATTTTAAGCTTATAAGTTGTACTCTACTGCTCAAAAGTATGGGATTACCCAGACAAATTTGTATTTTCCATGGAAACTCATACTTCTAATTTTCAAATGAGTTGCAAAATAAATAAAGGATAGTCCAGACACTGACATGGTTTGAAATATTTTTTTCTATTTGAAATCATTTTCTCCTTCAAACTTTGCTTTCATCAAAGAAGGCTCCCTTTGCTGCAATTGTCTTTGGTATTTTTGCTGTTAATTTGCTGAACTAATTTGGAGAAATTTCACCCCATGTTTCCAGAAGCCTCTCCCACAAGTTGGATTGGCTTGATTGGCACTTTGTGCGTACCATATGCTCAAGCTGCTACCCCAACTGCTCAATGGGGGTTGAGATCTGGTGACTGTGCTGGCCACTCCATTATAGATAGAATACCAGCTGCCTGCTTCTTCCCTAAATACTTCATGCATAATTTGGAGGTGAGCTTTGGGTAATTGTCCTGTGGAAGGAGGAAATTGGCTCCAATCAAGCGCTGTCCTCAGGGTATGTCATGGCGTTGCAAAATTGAGTGATAGTCTTCCTTATTCAAAATCCCTTTGACCTTGTACAAATCTTCCACTTTACCAGCATCAAAGCAACCCCAGAAAATCACATTACTCCCACCATGCTTGAAAGATGGCATCAGGCATCTACCAGCATCTTTTCAGCTGGTCTGCGTCTCATAAATGTTCTTCTGTGTTGGACTACATATATACTCAGGGGGGAGGCTGCAGTGTGCTGGGACTACTATATTCTTGGGGGGGGGGGGGCTCCATTTTGCGGCGTGGAGCACCAAAGGGTGAGTGCTTTCCTTTTTAGGGGGGCAGTGGACGACTGTGATGCCCCTTGCTTCTTCCAACGGGTTGCACCTGAAGCCATTGCCACCGAACCTGTGATGAAAGAAAGGGGTCTGTCCCTTCGTTCATCAGATAGATAGATATGCTCTAGCTATAACCAAATAGTATGGGTAACCAAAAAATATTTAGTACATACAAATCTGCGCTGACCTGGCAGACTTTTCCACTATAGGTGAATACCTTCCCAAAAGTGACGGGACAGGAGCCAAACTGGCGGAATAATTGTTATTCTGCCCAATGGCCCTGGAGTTTTGCAATTAGGTTACTGAGCAATTTTTGACAGATAATTGGGGAGTGATAAATTCCTCAAAACATTCCCTCAAAACCCTGTTTCCCCAAAATAAGACACCCCCTGAAATAAGGTCTAGTGCAATTTTTTCAAGCTTAGAAATATAAGGCCTACCCTGAAATAATAAGACCAAGCGCAGTCATTGCTACAGCTCCCACCACACCATACATAAGTAGTTAGTAGATGTTGCAAGAGGTGTGTACATGGGATAAAAATTGTTGACTTTTTGCGCTACCATGGATAGAGTACATGAAAACAGTGTCACTGGAATTCAGATGCTTATTCTGATTGTTTTGATGACGTAACTACATATATCAATAAATGTTATTTTTTTGTCACACAATAAATTAAATTCTTGTTCATGTAAAAAATGTGTTCCTGGAAAAAAGACCTAGTGCCTCTTTGGGAGAAAAAATAGTATTTATCCTTATTTTATCAAACAGTTATTTATTGTCTCATTGTATGTATTTGTCTTTTTAACCCTAGTGACCTCATCGAATTTCCAAAACCTAAGGTCTACCGGGCCCCCTACGTACCTTCAGAGGGAGGATACATCCCTCCCTTCTCCGTCGCCTGCCTGTCGGGCCCAGCCAGCACTGGACACTTCTAATACAAATTACGGTTATATTGCAGTGCATAGTATGACTAGCGATCAAGTGATAAAATAAATGTAAACAAAAATTAAAATTAAAATTCATGTCCAAAAGACACATATAAAACAATAAATAATAAAAAAGTAAAAAACAAACATATTACGGATCACTGCACCCAAAAATTGCATATCTATAAAAAATATAAATGGTTATTCCTGGCGGGAACCCCGTAATGGAAAAATGTGCTCGATCGAATCACCACTTTTTGCCATTTAGCAACTCATAAAAATGTAATAAAAACTGATATGAAGGTCAAACAGTGCCAAAATGGTCACATTAAAAAACCTCAGTGAGTACAGAAAAAAAAAATTACACCTTAGCCAACTCTGTACTCCTAGTTATGAAAAAGTTATTGGAGTCAGAGTATGGTAAAAGTGTAATTTGTTTTCAGTACAAAAGTTTTATTTTTGTCAATCTATTAAAAACCATAAATGTGGTATCCCTGTCATCTACCAACAAAGAATACACTTGAGATGCCATTTGGAAGTACAGTGAATACGTAACAAACAGAGCCCACAAGAAAGTTTCCAAATGCGGATTCTGTCAATATTACCACATTTTGAATTGTGTTTTTCACTTCCAGTACAAGGCATGGAATTAAAAATACTGTCACTAGGTGTACATTTGTTAGACGAAAACAAGCCCTCAAACAGCTTGTACACGGTAAAAATTAAAAAGTTATGATTTTTGGAGTAGGGGACGATAAAACAGAAGAAAATGAAAAAAGCCATCAGTGGAAGGGGTAAATCCCACCCTGATACAACATTCTCTGGGATGATAAGGTTGTGGTACCTGAAGCCACGTTCACACTTGGCATTTTGGTTGAGTTGGAACGCTATCCAAAGTCTTCACTTCTGATCACATAATTTGGTAACATTGGGGCACATTTACACCCGGTCCAGAGGAGTTCCTGAAAGTGCATTGTCCAACGACAATGACTGTGCGCAATTCAATAAGATTGTGTGCCTGAATCCTGCATGTGTGTGCTCCCCGCTCAGGTCCACTGGAGTTCACCATCTCCTCTGGCGGATGTAAGTGCATGCTTGCAACACAATTTTAATTAAATCCTGTGGTTTGTCCGAACGTTGGATCATCCGACGGCCCGCACCCTGATTTGTGTTGCATGAAAGCCAGCGCAATGTGCCAAAATCCGATGTGTGGGTGAACAATCGCCTGCTCAATGCCTGTCGAATGGCAAAATTCCCAAAAACTCAGAATAATTGATGAAATGCGATCACGGACACTTAGTAAATAAGCCCCATTGTGTTTTCAACACGTTAACTGAATGTGAATGGAAAGCAATCTTACTCAACATGTGATCATGATGGAGCCTTTGGATTGTGTTTCAATGGCCTTTCCCTTTCACATGCTGGTTTTGAAAATAAGGCTGGTCATCAAGGCACAAATGAGCTTGGTTACTAAGGGTTTATCATTGCCCTTTCATGTAAAACTCGACAGCTATTCTTGTTCTTAGAAATGAAGGCCATTCCATGTGAAAAATTGTCAAAAATCTGAAGATTTCCAGCCACGGTATGTTCTAATCACTCCAGAAGAGAGCACATAGGCTGTAGCCAGAGTAGAAAGAGAAGTGGGAGGGCCCGCAGCACAACTAAGAAAGGCGACAGACATTAGAATCTCTAGTTTGAGAACCAATGGCTCACCGGTCCTCAACTGGCAGCTTCATTAAATAGTACCTGCCAAATGCGTCAAGTCTACAGTGAAGCGGTGACTTCAAGATACTGGCCTTTAGGGCAGAGTGGAAAGAACATGAAACATAGGAAGGGTTGGAAAAAAAAGTGTTATGCACAGATGAATCTAGGTATGAGGTTGTTGCAGGCTGGCGCCAGCACCCGGCTAACCTGGGCAAGCGCGGGGCCCCGGGGTCACTGGAGGGGGCACACTCGGCCCCTGGGTCAGCAGGACATCTGCCCCGCTGCCGGAAGTCCTCAGGACACAGATCGCGTATGAGTACATGTGCAGTCACTGCTTTTCCTGGCAGGAGTGCAGAGGCTGAAGGACCTGTGATGACATCATGGTCACAGACCTGCCGGGGAAACAGTGACAACACAGACCTGCATCAGGTGAGAGGGAGAGACATAACAGGGGCCAGGGAAGGGGGAGAACATGGGGGCTGTGTGTATACAGGAGGTGGAGGGTGTGGGGCCGTGTGTATACAGGGGGGGTAGTGTGTATACAGGAGGGGGGGGGACAGGGGTAACAGGTCGGGGGGCAGTGTGTATACAGAGGGAGGGGGGCAGTGTCAGTGTGTAACGGAGGGAGGGGCGTGGAGTGTTGTGACATGGCAGGGGGGGGTGCCAGTGGTATAAGGTGATGGGGGGGCAGGTGTTATACAAGGAGGGGGTCACGTGTGTATACAGGGGAGGGGGGGGCAGTGTGTATACAGAGGAGGGAAAGCAGTGTGTATACGGAGGGGGGGCAGGTGTATACAGGGGGAGGGGGGCGGTTGTGTATACAGGAGGGGGGAATGTGTACATGGGGATGAGGGCCGTGTGTCCATGCGCAGCAGAGGGGGGGGGGGCAGTGTGACTACGGAGGGCGCCCAATAAAGGAGCCCACTAGCGCTCTGTGCCAGGGGCCACTAAAAACCTGGAGCTGGCCTGGCGTGTTGGGATATCAGCTGGTCTGCGTCTCATAAATGTTCTTCTGTGTGATCCAAACACGCCAGGGCCGGCTCCAGGTTTTAGTGGGCCCCTGGGCGACAGAGCTCTAGTGGGCTCCTTTATGGGCCGCCCTCCAGTAGTCACACTGCCCCCCCCGTTATGTCTCTACCCCTCACCTCACTGATGCAGGTCTGTGTTGTCACTGTTTTCCCCAGCAGGTCATGTGACCATGATGTCATCACAGGTCCTTCATACTCTGCAGCTCCTGCCGGGAAAAGCAGTGACTGCTCATGTACTCACCGCGATCTGTGTCCGGAAGGCACAGATCGTGATGAGAGAGGGAAGGAACCTTCCGGGCAGCGGGGCAGATGTCCTGCTGACCCAGGGGCCCGATTGGGCCCCTCCAGTGACCCCGGGGCCCCGGCACTTGCCCGGGTTAGCCGGGTGCTGGTGCCAGGCCTGCAAACACCTCATACCTAGATTCATCTGTGCATAACACTTTTTTCCAATCTTCCTATGTTCAATGTCTGTGCTCTTTTGCCCATGTTAATCTTTTCCTTTTATTAGTCAGTCCCATATATGGATTTTTCTTTGCCACTCTGCCCTAAAGGTCAGTATCTTGGAGTCACCACTTCACTGTAGAGGTTGACAGCATTTGGCAGGTACTATTTAATGAAGCTGCCAGTTGAGGATATAATATAATCTTTTTAACTATGTTACCTTTATCACTATTTACATGATTTGCTTTGTATATGTGTCACATCCTGCGGGAGATTTAAGCCGCCTTGTAACAACACTATTACAACTAATTCTTGATATGCGCATAGATTCAGCGAAACTCGCTGTATCCCACTTGTGATAAATACAAACCTTTTTCCAGAGTGCTGCTCGTCTGCCTTTTCCTCTGACACTCTAGGGCCGTGAATCCAGATCCTTCTAATGCCCTGCCCCACCCTTGGATCTTAATCCGCTATCGGGGGAAGGAGGGAGGGGGGGGGTAAGAAGGGGAAGGTGGAGGAGGTCACTGTTCCGCCCTTCTTGACGGTGCTAGTTTAAAGCCAGTCTTAAAGCAAAGTTAAAGGTGTCCCGTGCTCGAGCGACGCCACACGCTTAGTTCATGACATACAGATTATATGTAGTCAAAATTAATGGGCGAGCGTTCCGTCTGAAACGCGTTGTACGGCTTTTACTTGCTTTATGGATTGGTTTCTGATGTAATCCAAATAACGTGTACTGTGTCGGGAACCCTGGCTGGGACTGTGAGATTATATTCTTTCATATTCACATCGCTTTGCAGGAAGGGTGACCCGTGCGGATCGACACAATGTGGCATAATATGGGAAGGTGAGCTTGTGTTTCACTTGATTATTGTCATAACTGACGCTAAAAAATGAATGGTTGAAATTTGCTGGCTGCAGAACTGAAAGGCCGGTATTTATAAAAACTGTTTGTGCCGAGTGTTCTGTTTGCACGCTGCAACTGTGTCCGCATAACACAAAACTCTGCACATAGAGGGGACATTCCGTTGCCGATACACATCAGGGCGCCACGATTAGTGTTGACGATTCCTGACCATTGTGGCGCATACCTTAGGACTGAGTGCCAAAAAACATGGTGCACTAGTTTAAGTTGTTTAGCGCATTGTGGGTGCAAACCAGAT
The DNA here is from genome assembly GCA_019512145.1 of Engystomops pustulosus. Classification (NCBI taxonomy): domain Eukaryota; kingdom Metazoa; phylum Chordata; class Amphibia; order Anura; family Leptodactylidae; genus Engystomops; species Engystomops pustulosus. The sequence goes on along the minus strand of CM033646.1, from coordinate 88,952,520 downwards.
CTTTCAATAATCTGACATGCCTCTGCATCAGTTAAGTTGGGACTCACTATTGATTCATCTGGGGCCAAAACTCTTTCACTGCGCAATTAGCATTAAACCACTTACCAACATGGACGTATAATACATGCCGGGTGCGTGTGCATGGACGAGGGGTTCCGCGGGATGAGCCCTCATCCCTAGCCGAGAGTCTTTGCTGCAGATTGCAACAAAGGCTACCGGTAGCACCCAGCGTTGGTGCCAGCGCCGATCGAGGGGTTTTCCCACTGATCTCCACAACAGCTGCCAGTGGCTTCAAAAAGGACCCGAGGCTACCATGACGACGGATTCGCCACTACCCCCCGTGACGGCAAGGGGATGGACGATCCTCGAAAGATTCGTCATACGGGGAAGAGCATAGCTGATCCGTCGTCATGGTACCTCGGTGTCTTTTCCAAGACCCAAGGCATCCGGTTAACCATGGTTCATTAAGTGCTACCAGCACATTTGTAATGATGAGGATTAAACATCCCCATAATATGCCATACTGCAGATATGATGGATGTTACAGAACAACGCTAGGGTTAAAGTACCTAGGGCAGTCTGAAAAATAGTAAAAATAAAAATAAATTTTTTTTTTTAAATTATAATAAAAAACCCTAAAAACTCAAATCACCCCCTTTCCCTAGAACTGATATAAATATAAATAAACAGTAAAAATCATAAGCAAATTAGGTATCGCCATGTCCAAAAATGCCCAATCTATCAAAATATAAAGTTTTTTCACTGCCTTTAATCGTGTAACGGAAAATCAAAGTAAAAAATGGCACTTTTTTGCTATTTAAAAAAAATTTAAAAATTCTATAAAAAGTGATCAAAGGTCGCACAGTCCTAAAAATGATAACATTGTAGATGTAATCAAAGCCGCAAAAAAGCCGCGGACACCCCTCCAAAGCTCTGACCCAAGTCTAAAAAAGTTATATCGCCAGAAGATGCAAATGCTAAAAATTATTTTGTACAGTGAGTTTTAAATTTGTTGTAAATAGGTGAAAACATTATAAACCCTATACAAATATAAGTATCTCGTATGTACCAACCCAAAGAATAAAGTAGACATGTCATTTGGGGCAACAGTGGTTGGATAAAATTTTACTTCCTTAGCTTATTTAAAAATAGTAAAAACATGCACAAACTGTACAATAATTATTAGTACAGATAAGCCAATTAGAACCCCAATACTGGACATGTTGACCCCATCTAGTATTAAACTTGTACTTTCGTTATATGCAGGGTGTTATTTAGTCAGGATGGACTAAACGTTAGTACTTATATGATCATATCCACAATGTGTAGGTGTACTCCCGCACCAGCTTCTGAGTATTAAAACGGTCAACAGAGATCCATGTATATCGTATTTCTATATGCTGTCAGCTTTCCAGTCCTCTAGTTCTAGCAACGTCTGACAGTCAGATATTTATCATGCCAATAATGTTTGGCTTGTTGGTCCGCTGATGCATAGTTGGGATAATAACCTGGTCTACAAGCACCCACTCAGTGTGGCCTGCCTGTGACCATGACCCAGTCGGCACTACATGCGCAAGTGGCACATGTAAATCTTCAGTGTACTGTCAGTATTGTAAGCAAGGGAGACAAATGTCCTTCTTTCACTGAAATGTGCAGATTCCGTGGGCTACCCATGTAGCACACAAGATCCCTGAAGGCATAATGTTAGGTACCACATCACGTGCTCCCTTCCAAAAAAGTACATTGTTTGATAGAGCCATTGGCCGAAATAACATGAATTACCTCACTAACTATACCTAACGTTTTCTTCCATTACACACTATTCTTGCCCTACAAAAACACTACGGCTGCTTCGACGACATGACTCGCCTTCACTAGGGTGCTTTTCCTCCAGCCTTTCATTTATATTTTGCTACTTTATATTTTGTGTCTAATATGCTGGATGCACCTTTATATTTTTGTAATATGTTTGCATGTACTTTATATTTCTGTATTATGTTGGATGCACCTTTAATTTGTGTAATATGTGGATGCAACAAAGTGGAACCTGTCAACCGCTGTTTGAAAAAGGTCAAGGGCAAGCGGCTTTGCGCATGCGCAAGATTATGGCCCAGAGCTTATCGGAAAGGGGAGTGGATGAACTAATGACGTACTGAGGAGGGCGCTGTTAGACTCATGCATTATTCAACTCGCTGGATTCTCTGCCTGTACCAGGCAGAGAATCAAAGTTCATTTTCTCCACTTGTGACCATGGATCAGTTAGTTAAAAAAAAGGGTGCCCATAGGCCATAAGGCCTATGGAACCAGTCTGAACTATTTTTTTTCAACACATTACTGTTCCCTTTAATAAAGTATTGCAAAAGTTTAATCTATATAGAGATCTTTTGAGTGATTTTTTTACAGTGACAGGCTGCTATTTACCATCTTAGCTATACTATATACTGTATAATCATAGGTTGATGCCCCCTGTTATTCATTGCAAAAGCTGTCTAAGAATACTCTGACTGCATAGTTTGATAATCTAAGGTCATGGGTTAGGACATATGCCGTCTGATGTTTTTCTCCTGCAAGTAATAAACCTTTGTGAAAATCAATTATTATTGTAGATTCTTATGCACTACTATTTTTTTCATCACAAAAAGAACTTTATTATAGTTTATCTAGTTGGGACAGCTATGATCATTGAATAGGACGTGTAATAGCAAAGTAAAAAACAATCTTATTGGTTTTTTGAGAGCAAGTGAGGTTAGCCAAACAAAAAATTTAAATGTTTTTATGTGCTAAGCTGCTATGTGAACAGTGCTGTCTTTATCAGCGGCATACCTCATACAAAAAATAAATAAAAGATTGCGACTAGACCTCTAATTACAATGCCTGATTAAGCCATAAAATCTTCTACTTGCAGATGCAAATGCCTTTGGTGATTTGTTGCTATAGCTGTGTGTTAAATCCCTTGGTATTACTAGTGCTGATCTTCACCTCAGAAACTTTCATCTTTTTGTCTGTGTGGTACCATGTTGGTGCCACTAGGAAGACTAGGAACTTAAAATGCCCTGAAAAATAAAGTGGGTCCATGTCACTGGTTGGGTCTAATGATGTAAACTAGAACTCAAAATTAGATACACAGGGGTTGTGGTCTGGCCGCAGAAGCATATGGTTGCAGAGCGGTGCTCCGTCTCAGCAACGCAATTACGCAGCGTTAACCCGCCGATTTACCATCACCCAGCACATTAACATGCCCGGATCACAGACAAACCTGCCAGGGAAGAAATAAACAGCGCCGGAGTGCCTAATAAGCCTATTATGCTTTTTCCATTAGCGACCCAAGATGGGCGGCTGCTCACCCCCATCAGCTGTATCAGCACGACTCTTCCCAGACTCCACAAATTGGGTGAAGGCACAGAAAGCGCGTCCACCTCGGGGCGACGAGAAGGTATTCACAGGCTCCAGCAGCCCTCAACCTTCTAGGGTCCCGAATAACTGGGAAACGACCCTACCACCTGCTCCCCCATCTAGGAGCCCCCATCATCCCTGCAGTGGCAGGAAAACTCCAGCTCTGCCTCCCTATCCTAATCGTGCTTCCTTTCATAAGGACATTGGCCATCTCCTTACTCTATTACAAATACTCAGTTAAAGATTTGGTGAGGTGGGTACCTCATCCAGAATCAAAATGGAGGCAACTACGGGTGCACACAAGACTTTATGGTCTCATGTAATCTTGTAAATGATAAAATACAAGCCATACAAGCAAAATTTATTGACTCTGAAGACAGGGAACGAAAAGATATCAAGATGTGAGGCATCCCGTAACCTCCAAGGCCACAAGTGCGTTCCTATGCCAACAGCAAGAAACTTCTGCCAGACCTCACAGATTATGAGCTCAAACCATAACAGAGTCCCAAAACCAGCTGTCTCCCAGAGACTGTGCCCAGAGATGTCTGGCACTTTCACTTTCTTCGGTTGAAAGCAACTGCTCTCGCAAACAAAAAACTTCAACCCTCCCTGCACCATATGAGGACATTAAACTCTCATTGACCTTACAAGCAGGGAAAGCACTAACACCCATAACTTTCATCTTAAGGAAACATGAATTCCTACAGTGGGGTTTTCCCACACAATCCTGGTACGAAAAGATAACACCATCCACTTGGGTCAAGACAGTAGACAAGATTTAGTCTCCTTGACAACTGGCATATCCCCAGGGACATTACCTCTTCCTCAGCCCCAGATTTCCTAAAAGGCACTTGGATCGAGAATGGAGCGTGGAAGGAGCTCCCTAGCAAAAATTTGGTGTAATGCATAGAGGTTAACACACCCTATTTTTCTTTTCTCTGAGACGAGACTGTTTGTAAGACCTCCTCTTCATGTATACCTGTAAGGACCTTACCCCTATTGATTATGCACCTACTGAAATTTTCTCTAATGGTGTGTCTTCTAGTTCTAATCAGAGTTACAAACTACGATTCGCTCTCTAGTTTGTTGTTTAAGGTTTGTTGGTTTCAAATTATTGCCGTGGCCATGAATAGGCCTATCTTTACTTCACATTCACAATGTTTTCCACATTAGAACAAACAGGGAAAAATGCTTATGAGTAATACTACGGAGGTTATGGGGAATCTATATTTTATACCCCCCAAAACGGGATAAACTTTGTGTCAATGTAAAGCTGCTAACAAAACGGCAGATATTTTCTCACCAGAAACTCATTTCTCTAACAAAAACACCCCCACTTTCTCCCACAACAAATACCCTAACATTGTATTCTCATCCTCATTAAAAATACCTAGCACTATCGTTGATAAAAAATTATAGAACCCACAAAGTCTACCTAAATTGATATTACATTAACAATCTACAGTATACGGTTGTAACCTGTATGCTTCCAACACGAGACAGTGACCATTCATTAGGAAAGTATTCAAACTCATACACACGAGAAGAGGGATCCCTTAAATTATAGGGGACTTCATGCAATACCGTACTGATCCTCAACCACCCCCCCCACCCCCCCCCCTGTTTATTTTTTACCACTCTCTATTGAACCTCTAGCAGAAATGATTAGATCTGATCCCGAATCTTCTGGTATAAATAGGCCCAATCAAACAGTTTTCTTGCCAATGATATCATACAACTAAAACACTAACCCCAATACCTCTATCCCAGCATATTTAAGCTATATAAGAATTCGACTAAGCCTCAGAAATGATACTTCTAATCCAAATTCTTGCAGTAGCAATCCCACAAACTAACTACAGTATCTAAAGAATACATTCCCCTTAGACTGGCAATCATCCTCCATCACCTACCTAGGAATCCAACTGATCTCTCCCACCTATATGCTTTTCAAAAACAACTTTCTCCCCTCCTCAGAGCATCTATAAAGACCTTGCCCAATCTCTCCAAACTATCCGCTATGGTTTGCAGAATTGCAGCCTACAAATTAGCATACTTTAGAACTATCCCAAAACACATACCTAAATCCTTCTTCCACTCAGCCAATCTCAGCTTAGGAAATTCGTATGCAAATAAGCAGTCTAGAATTGCCTTACATATCCTCACTAAAGACATATCTAGGGAGTACCCAACCTCTTCCATTACTAACTCTATCAGCCTTATCACACCAGCTCACGCATTGTGGAGAGATACACCTAAAAGCATGGGTACTCTTGAAAATATCTAAACCAAAACATCCGTTAAAAAAACTGCTTAATTGCAAACCTACAGCACCTCAACCCTCCACTTTATTACATTCACAGCTTTTTCATCTCGATTGGCGAGGTGTACAACACTAGAAGCGTCCACCATGAGGTAACCGAATCCCTTGAAAGGCTTGCCACTCACTTGTTATAAAATCAGATTCCAGATTTCCTTCTTACCAATTGCAACTCAGAGAACATCACTGTTGTTCAACCTACTTGTTGAATCAAACTAGCTCCTTTCTCACTACTCAAAAAAATGTAGCCTACCCCCACAAGAACCTATCACAACAGTTAGAGACTCGTCCTAGTCTAGAATCATACACCAAACGACCTTATACCCTCTATCCCTTTCCTACACTTTTTTTTCAATGATCTAACAAAAACAAGAAAGGTATCTCTGCATACAAAACACTGAACCACCTGGGGACCAATCATCAAGTCAACCAACATATAAGACTACTGGGAAAATTATGAAAGAGTGAATAGACATAAACTCATTGGCATAAAGCTTTCTTATTCACCCATTTGACATTCTTAGCACTGCTACCAAGAAGCTCATTAAAACCCAAATGAATGTATTTTCTCACCACCAAACAGCTCAATATTTCCATCAGCCTCCCCTCTGTGTCGGAGCAAAGGCCAACAACCCTGCACATACTATGACAATGCCAATCACCCCTGCTTTGCAAGCAGCCTCTAAAACATAAGTCAACTGACCCACTCCCACTAGCACCTAAATACGAAGTGGCACTTATTCTAATTGGAATGGAATCCTGTCCAACACTATATCATACAACTGCATAAAACATATCTTAATGGCAACAAATTAGCCATCCCCCTCCCTGGAAAAAATCCACTTTCCCCCCAACTCAATGAGGTCATTGGTATGCAATTCCACTTGTACATACAAAAGACACTTGCATTGCAGACAAATAAATTTAAGAAATCAATTCATGGTCTATATTAGGGTAGGGAACCTATGGCTCGGAGCCGGATGTGGCTCTTTTTGTTGCTGCACTGTGGCTTCTCTTGATGACTACTGCGTGTCTCTTAGACTGATCACTGGACACAGGCAGCGATTGTTATTGCTGCCTGCTTCCTTTGTACGACCCAGGTGCCATGCTGCCATCGTCTGCCTGCCCAGCCTGGGGTAAAGAGTAAGAGCGTGGGAGCGATGAGGACCTGGCTGCAGGGAGTGCTGGTAAGTGAATATAATTTTTTTTTCTATGACTAACCTTTTTATACTGGGGGGCATGTGCTGTGGCTACTTCTGCTTGGGGGCATGGCTGTGGCTACCTATCTACTTGGGGCATGTGCGTGGCTAACCCATCCTACTGGGAGTATGTGCTGGACTACCTTTCTACGGGTGGCCATGTGCTGTGGCTACCTTTCTACTTGAGGCCATGTGCTGTGGCTACCTATCTACTGGGAGTATGTGGCTGTGGCTACCATCTACTGGGAGTATGTGCTGTTGCTACCTATTTACTGGAGTATGTGCTGTGGCTACCTATTCTACTGGGACTAGTGCTGTGGGCTACCTTATCTCCTGGTAGTATGTGCTGTGGCTGCCTATCTACTGGGAGTTGTGCTGTGGCTGCCTATCTACTGGGAGTATGTGCTGTGGCTACCTATCTACTGGGGGGGTTGTCTGTGGCTACCTATCTACTGGGGGTATGTGCTGTAGCTACCTATTTACACAGGGGGCCAATGTGCTGTGGCTCCTATCTACTGGGGGATGTCTGTGGGGCTCACCTATATACAGGGTTATGTGCTGTGGCTATCTATCAGGGAGTATGTGCTGTGGCTACCTATATACTGGAAGTATGTTGCTGTGGCAACCTATATACTGGGAGTATGTGCGGTGGCTACCTATATACTGGGAGTATGTGCTGTGGCTGAACCTATCTACTGGGGAAGGCTGTGGCTACTATATACTTGGGAGACTGTGCTGTGGCTACCTATTTACTTGGGGCTGTTGGTGGTTACCTATTTACTAGGAGTATGTCTGTAGCTACCTATCTACTGGGTATTTACCTGGCTACCTATCTACTGGAGGCATGTGGTGGTGTAGGATTTGGAGTAGTGAACCCCTGGACCACCGGGGAATGATGATACAAGCAGCCACTGGACTGTAATATAAGTGGCAACCGGTCTTCACGTATGAGCCTTCCCGCAAAGCAGAATGCTCTTGCTACAGCGTGGTAACACCAGTCGTTCCAAGTCGCCACTTGTCACACAGTGGCAGCCAAGGTCGAGGATCACTAGACAGTCTCTGTGTCAGAACAGGCAGACGTCAAGACATGTGGCAATGATGCAGGTCGGGGACGGAGCAACGAGGTCAGGGCTGTCCCAAAGGAGCAGAATCGGGAACAGGTCCAGTCAAACGGGAGGTTAACACTTGGGAAGGAACACTGTGGAAAGTTTTCTCATAGGCATGAAGCACTAAGATCCGTCGGGGAATGCTGGGAGCCGCCGGTCTTTATAGGAACCCAGGAAGTGGGTAGCGCTAATCAGCGGGCGCGCTGGCCCTTTAAATCTGCGTGGCAGCACGGGACGAAGCAGGAATGTGAGAGTGATTGGCTTGGAAACTGCGTCACCACAGAAGGCACGGGTGTGCCTGCGATCCGAGACATAGATTGCGGGGCAACTGTGACACTGGGGCTACCTATCTACTTGGGGGCATGGGCAGATTTATGGCTCTTACGGAATAACATTTTAAAATTTGTGGCGTTCAAGGCTCCTCAGCCAAAAAGGTTCTGACCCCTGGTCTATATGGTTAAATAGCCCATACGCTAACACTACTTATAGAACCCGTGTGGGTTTTCGGGCCTTTGTAATCGTCTCATTAGGAGATCCTTCCCCCCTCAGACCCCGGACCTAAGGTGACCACAGTAAACACGGTATTTTTTTGCTCTTAATAATAAAATAATAATAATCTTTATTTATTAGCGCATCAAATTCCGTAGTGCTTTACAATCAAAGTTGTTAATTGACGGCAGGTTCAATGCTGACTATATCAATATCCCATATGTAGCAAATCCAATGCATTGTTATGGTGGATAATTTTTCTTTTCATATATACTGGAGTGCTGCTTCATCGTTGATTAATCCTGAATATCCCATAAGGTTATGTCCAGTAGAGATGCCCCCCATACCCTGAGGAGGCTATCTCAAGAGCTATTAAAGTAGGTTCACTTTACTAAGATCACCTGCTTTGGTAAGACCCTTGTTAACCAGCGTTTATATAATAACTCAATGTGTTCCATAAAATGTACATACCATGCTGCTATTGATGATATGTGATACTCCTGTTCCATTATGCATTTGTATTTTGACTATTGTAACCTGACAACCTTTTTTCAATAAAAATTGTTTAAAAAAAAAAAATTAGAGACACCACACAGTTTCCTAAGTCAAGATAGCGTAATCATATTACAGCAGTATTTTAAGCTTATAAGTTGTACTCTACTGCTCAAAAGTATGGGATTACCCAGACAAATTTGTATTTTCCATGGAATCTTACTTCTAATTTTCAAATGAGTTGCAAAATAATAAAGGATAGTCCAGACACTGACATTGTTTTGAAATATTTTTTTCTATTGAAATCATTTTTCTCCTTCAAACTTTGCTTTCATCAAGAAGGCTCCCTTGCTGCAATGTGCTTTGATTTTTGCTGTTTAATTGCTGAACTAATTTGAGAAATTTCACCCACATGTTTCCCAGAACCCTCTCCCACAAGTGGATTGGCTTGATTGGCACTTTGTGCGTACCATATGCTCCAACTGCTACCCCAACTGCTCAATGGGTTGAGATCTGGTGACTGTGCTGGCCCTCATTATAGATAGAATCCAGCTGCGCTGCTGCTTCTCCCTAAATACTTCATGCATAATTGGAGGTGAGCTTTGGTAATTGTCCTGTGGAAGGAGGAAATTGGCTCCAATCAAGCGCTGTCCTCATGGTATGTCATGGGCGTTGCAAAATTGAGTGATAGTCTCCTTATTCAAAATCCTTTGACCTTGTACAAATCTCCACTTTACCGCATCAAAGCAACCCCAGAAAATCACATTACTCCACCATGCGTAAAGATGGCATCAGGCATCTACCAGCATCTTTTCAGCTGGTCTGCGTCTCATAAATGTCTTCTGTGTTATCCAAACACCCGGCAGGGCCAGCTCCAGGTTTTTAGTGGGCCCTGGGCGACAAGGCTCTAGTGGCTCCTTTATGGGCCGCGCCTCCAGTAGTCACACTGCCCCCCCCCCCTCTGCCGCATGGACACACGGCCCCTCATCCCCATGTACACATTCCCCCTCCTGTATACACACCGCCCCCCTCCCCCTGTATACACACTGCCCCCCCTCCTGTATACACACTGCCTCCCTCCTCCTGTATACACACTGCCCCCCCTCCCCTGTATACACCGGACCCCCTCCTGTATACACACTGCCCCCCCATCTACCGTATACCACTGCCCCCCCTCCTCCTGTATACACACTGCCCCCCCCCCTTATACACACTGCCCCCCTCCCTCTGTATACACACTGCCCCCCCTCCTGTATACACACTGCACCCCCTCCTGTATACACACTACCCCCCCCTGTATACACACGGCCCCACACCCTCCACCTCCTGTATACACACAGCCCCCATGTTATTCCCCTTCCCTGGCCCCTGTTATGTCTCTCCCCTCTCACTCGATGCAGGTCTGTGTTGTCACTGTTTTCCCCGGCAGTCATGTGACCATGATGTCATCACAGTCCTTCAGCCTCTGCAGCTCCTGCAGGGAAAGGCGTGACTGCACATGTACTCATCGCGATCTGTGTCCTGAGGACTTCCGGCACGGGCAAGATGTCCTGCTGACCCAGGGGCCTGAGTGGGCCCTCCAGTGACCCCGGCCCCTGCACTTGCCCAGGTTTTAGCCGGGTGCTGGCGCCAGCTGCAAACACCTCATACTAGATTCATCTGTGCATAACACTTTTTTCCAATCTTCCTAGTTTTTCATGTTCTTTGCCACTCTGCCCTAAAGGCCAGTATCTTGAAGTCACCGCTGTCACTGTAGAGCTTGACAGCATTTGGCAGGTACTATTTAATGAAGCTGCCAGTTGAGGACCGGTGAGCCATTGGTTTCTCAAACTAGAGATTCTAATGTACTTGTCGCCTTTCTTAGTTGTGCAGCAGGGCCCTCCCACTTCTCTTTCTACTCTGGCTACAGCCTATTTTTGCTCTCTTCTGAAGTGATTAGAACATACCGTGGCTGGAAATCTTTGGATTTTTGACAATTTTTCTCATGGAATGGCCTTCATTTCTAAGAACAAGAATAGACTGTCGAGTTTTACATGAAAGGGCAATGATAAACCCCTTAGTAACCAAGCTCATTTGTGCCTTGATGACCAAGCCTTATTTTTCAAAACCAGCATGTGAAAGGGAAAGAGCCATTGAAACACAATCCAAAGGCTCCATCAGTGATCACATGTTGAGGTAAGATTGCTTTTCATTCACATTCAGTTAACGTGTTGAAAACACAATGGGGCTTATTTACTAAGTGTCCGTGGATCGCATTTCAGTCGGTTATTCTGACGTTTTTGGGAATTTTGCCATTCGGACAGGCATTGAGCAGGCGATTGTGTCACACACGATCGGATTTTGGCACAATTGCGCTGGCTTTCATGCAACACAAATCAGGGTGCGGGCCGTCGGATGATCCAACGGATTCGGACAAACCACAGGATTTAAATTAAAAATTGTGTTGCAAGACATGCACTTACATACGCCAGGAGGAAGATGGTGAACTCCAGTGGACCTGAGCGGGGAAGCAACACATGCAGGATATCAGGCACACAATCTTATTGAATTGCGGCACAGTGCATTGTCGTTGGACAATGCACTTTCAGGAACTCCTCTGGACCGGGTAAGTAAATGTGCCCCAATGTTACCAAAATATGTGATCAGAAGTGAAGACTTTGGATAGCGTTTCCAAACGCAACCAAAATGCCAAGTGTGAACGTGGCTTGAGGTACCACAAACCTTTATCCCAGAGAATTTGTAAACTTTTTATCATGTGGTATCGGGGGATTTTAACCCCTTTCCACTGATAGGCTTTTTTCATTTTACTTTCTGTTTATCGCTCCCTACTCTCAAAAATCAATAACTTTTTTTATTTTTCCGTGTACAGAGCTGTTTGAGGGCTTGTTTTCTGTCTAACAAATTGTACACCTTAGTGACAGTATTTTATATTCCATGCCTTGTACTGGGAAGTGAAAATACAATTCAAAATGTGGTAATATTGACAAGAATCCGCATTTGCGAAACTTTCTTGTGGGCTCTGTTTTTACGTATTTCACTGTACATTCCAAATGGCATCTCAAGTGTATTCTTTGGTTCGGTACGATGACAGGGATACCACATTTATATAGGTTTTAATAGATTTTACAAAAAATTAAAACCTTTTGTACTGAAAACAAATTACTACTTTTACCATACTCTGACTCCAATAACTTTTTCATACTTAGGAGTACAGAGTTGGCTAAGGTGTAATTTTTTTTTTCTGGACTCACTGAGGTTTTTAATGTGACCATTTTGGCAACTGTTTGACCTTCATATCAGTTTTTATTACATTTTTTATGAGTTGCTAAATGGCAAAAAAGTGGTGATTCGGACATTCGAGCACATTTTTCCATTACGGGGTTCCCCGCCAGGAATAACCATTTTTATATTTTTATAGATATGCAATTTTGGGGTGCAGTGATACGTAATATGTTGTGTTTTTTACTTTTTTATTATTTATTGTTTTATATGTGGCTTTTTGGACATGAATTTTAATTTTAATTTTTGTTTACATTTTATTTTATCACTTGATCGCTAGTTCATACTATTGCACTGCAATAACCATGTAATGTAGTGTATTAGAAGTGTCCAGTGCTGGCTGGGCCGAGCAGGCAGGCGACGGGAGGAGAGGGAGGGAGTATCCTCCCTCTGAAGGTACGTAGGGGGCCCGTGTAGACCTTAGGTTTGGAAATTCATATAGAGGTCACTAAGGGGTTAAAAAGACAAATACATACAATGAGACAATAAAAAAATAACTGTTTGATAAAATATAAGGAATAAAATACTATTTTTTCCTCCCAAAGAGGCACTAGGTCTTTTTTCCAGGAACACATTTTTTACATGAACAAGAATTTACATTTATTGTTGAACAAAAAAAAACAAAACATTTATTGATATACTGTAGTTACGTCATCAAAAACATCAGAATAAGCATCTGAATTCCAGTGACACTGTTTTCATGTACTACTATCCATGGTAGCGCAAAAGTCAACAATTTTATCCCATGTCACAACCTCTTGCAACATCTACTAATACTTATGTATGGTGTGGTGGGAGCTGTAGCAATGACTGCCGCTTGGTCTTATTTTCAGGGTAGGCCTTATATTTCTAAGCTTAAAAAAAATTGCACTAGGCCTTATTTTCAGGGGGTGTCTTATTTTTGGGGAAACAGGGTTTTGAGGGGAATGTTTTGAGGGGAATTTATCATCTTCCCCAATTATCTGTCAAAAATTTGCTCAGTAACCTAATTGCAAAACTCCAGGGGCCATTGGGCAGAATAACAATCTATTCTCCGCCAGTTTGGCTCCTGTCCCGTCACTTTTGGGAAGGTATATTCACTATAGTGGAAAAGTCTGCCAGGTCAGCGCAGATTTGTATGTACTAAATATTTTTTTGTTAACCCATACTATTTTGTTATAGCTAAGAGCAGGTATATACTATCCTGATGAACGAAGGGACAGACCCCTTTCTTTCACCAGGTTCGGTGGCAATGGCTTCAGGTGCAACCCGTTGGAAGAAGCAAGGGGCATCAGCAGTCGTCCACTGCCCCCACTAAAAAAAGAAAGCACTCACCCTTTGGTGCTCCACGCCGCTCCTCTTCTATCTTCTGCAGTAGCACAACCCAACTCCGCACAGAGGGTTGTGGGTTGTGCTACTGCAGAAGATAGAAGAGAAGCCATGGGAAATGCCAGAAGGAGAGTGTTTAGTTTATTTTTTTTTAATGTGCTGGGGCTACATATATACTTGGGGTGGCTGCATTGTGCTTGGTCCATGTATATACTTGTGGGAGGATTATGTTCTGGGGCTACCTATATTTTGGGGGGGCTTCATTGTGCTGGGCTTCCTAATACAGGGAGAGACTTCATTGTGTGATTCTAACCGATTATACTGGGGGGGGTGACTGCAGTGGCTTGGACTACATATATACTCAGGGGGGAGGCTGCAGTGTGCTGGGAGGACTACCTATATTCTGGGGGGGGGGGGCTCCATTTTGCGGCGTGGAGCACCAAAGGGTGAGTGCTTCCTTTTTTAGTGGGGGCAGTGGACGACTGCTGATCCCCTTGCTTCTTCCAACGGGTTGCACTGAAGCCTTGCCACCGAACCTGGTGAAAGAAAGGGGTCTGTCCCTTCGTTATCAGGATAGTATATACCTGCTCTTAGCTATAACAAAATAGTATGGGTAACAAAAAAAATATTTAGTACATACAATCTGCGCTGACCTGGCAGACTTTTCCACTATAGTGAATATACTCCCAAAAGTGACGGGACAGAGCCAAACTGGCGGAGAATAGATTGTTATTCTGCCCAATGGCCCCTGGAGTTTTGCAATTAGGTTACTGAGCAAATTTTTGACAGATAATTGGGGAAGATGATAAATTCCCCCAAAACATTCCCCTCAAAACCCTGTTTCCCCAAAAATAAGACACCCCCTGAAAATAAGGCTAGTGCAATTTTTTAAGCTTAGAAATATAAGGCCTACCCTGAAAATAAGACCAAGCGGCAGTCATTGCTACAGCTCCACCACACCATACATAAGTATATAGATGTTGCAAGAGGTTGTGACATGGGATAAAATTGTTGACTTTTGCGCTACCTGGATAGTAGTACATGAAAACAGTGTCACTGGAATTCAGATGCTTATTCTGATGTTTTTGATGACGTAACTACAGATATATCATAAATGTTATTTTTTTTTGTTCAACAATAAATGTAAATTCTTGTTCATGTAAAAAATGTGTTCCTGGAAAAAAGACCTAGTGCCTCTTTGGGAGGAAAAAATAGTATTTTATTCCTTATATTTTATCAACGTTATTTTTTTATTGTCTCATTGTATGTATTGTCTTTTTAACCCCTAGTGACCTCTATAGAATTTCCAAACCTAAGGTCTACACGGGCCCCCTACGTACCTTCAGAGGGAGGATACTCCCTCCCTCTCCTCCGTCGCCTGCCTGCTCGGCCCAGCCAGCACTGGACACTTCTAATACACTAATTACATGGTTATGTCAGTGCAATAGTATGAACTAGCGATCAAGTGATAAAATAAAATGTAAACAAAAATTAAAATTAAAATTCATGTCCAAAAGCCACATATAAAACAATAAATAATAAAAAAGTAAAAAAACAAACATATTACGTATCACTGCACCCAAAATTGCATATCTATAAAAAATAAAATGGTTATTCCTGGGGGGAACCGTAATGGAAAAATGTGCTCGAATGTCCGAATCACCACTTTTTGCCATTTAGCAACTCATAAAAATGTAATAAAAACTGATATGAAGGTCAAACAGTTGCCAAAATGGTCACATTAAAAACCTCAGTGAGTACAGAAAAAAAAAATTACACCTTAGCAACTCTGTACTCCTAAGTATGAAAAAGTTATTGGAGTCAGAGTATGGTAAGTAGTAATTTGTTTCAGTACAAAAGGTTTTAATTTTTGTAAATCTATTAAAACCTATATAAATGTGGTATCCCGTATCGTACGCGAACCAAAGAATACACTTGAGATGCCATTGGAATGTACAGTGAAATACGTAAAAACAGAGCCCACAAGAAAGTTTCGCAAATGGGATTCTTGTCAATATTACCACATTTTGAATTGTATTTCACTTCCCAGTACAAGGCATGGAATATAAATACTGCACTAGGTGTACAATTTGTTAGACAGAAAACAAGCCCTCAAACAGCTCTGTACACGAAAAATAAAAAACGTTATTGATTTTGAGAGTAGGGAGCGAAAACAGAAAGTAAAATAAAAAAGCCTATCAGTGGAAAGGGGTAAATCCCCGATACCACATGTCTCTGGGATAAAGGTTGTGGTACTGAAGCCACGTTCACATTGGCATTTTGGTTGCGTTTGAAACGCTATCCAAAGTCTTCACTTCTGATCACATATTTTGGTAACCATTGGGGCACATTTTACTTACCCCGGTCCAGAGGGTTCCTGAAAGTGCATTGTCAACGACAATGCACTGTGCCGCAATTCAATAAGATTGTGTGCCTGATATCCTGCATGTGTTGCTTCCCCGCTCAGGTCCACTGGAGTTCACCATCTTCTCCTGGCTTGTAAGTGCATGTCTTGCAACACATTTTAATTTAATATAATGTGGTTTGTCCGAATCGTTGGATCATCCGACGGCCCGCACCCTGATTTGTGTTGCATGAAAGCCAGCGCAATTGTGCCAAAATCCGATCGTGTGTGGACACATCGCCTGCTCAATGCCTGTCCGAATGGCAAAATTCCCAAAAACGTCGAATAATGACTGAAATGCGATCCACGGACACTTAGTAAATAAGCCCATTGTGTTTTCAACACGTTAACTGAATGTGAATGAAAAGCAATCTTACCTCAACATGTGATCACTGATGGAGCCTTTGGATTTGTTTCAATGGCTCTTTCCCTTTCACATGCTGGTTTTGAAAAATAAGGCTTGGTCATCAAGGCACAAAGAGGTGGTTACTAAGGGGTTTATCATTGCCCTTTCATGTAAACTCGAGTATATTCTTGTTCTTAGAAATGAAGCCATTCCATGTGAAAAATTGTCAAAAATCTGAAGATTTCCAGCCACGGTATGTTCTAATCACTTCAGAAGAGAGCAAAAAGGCTGTAGCCAGAGTAGAAAGAGAGTGGGAGGGCCCTTGACACAACTAAGAAAGGCGACAAGTACAATTAGAATCTCTAGTTTGAGAAACCAATGGCTCACCGGTCCTCAACTGCAGCTTCATAAATAGTACCTGCCAAATGCTGTCAAGCTCTACAGTGAAGCGGTGACTTCAGATACTGGCCTTTAGGGCAGAGTGGCAAAGAACATAACATAGGAAGATTGGAAAAAAGTGTTATGCACAGATGAATCTAGGTATGAGGTGTTTGCAGGCTGGCGCCAGCACCGGCTACCTGGGCAAGTGCAGGGGCCGGGTCACTGGAGGGCCCACTCAGGCCCCTGGGTCAGCAGGACATCTGCCCCGTGCCCGGAAGTCCTCAGGACACAGATCGCGATGAGTACATGTGCAGTCACTGCTTTCCCTGGCAGGAGCTGCAGAGGCTGAAGGACCTGTGATGACATCATGGTCACATGACCTGCCGGGGAAAACAGTGACAACACAGACCTGCATCAGGTGAGAGGAGAGAGACATAACAGGGGCCAGGGAAGGGGTAGACATGGGGGTGTGTGTATACAGAGTGGAGGGTGTGGGGCCGGTGTATACAGGGGGGTAGTGTGTATACAGGAGGGGGGCAGTGTGTATACAGGAGGGGGGCAGTGTGTATACAGAGGAGGGGGGCAGTGTGTATACAGGGGGGGGGGCAGTGTGTATACAGGAGGAGGGGGGGCAGTGTGTATACAGGTAGATGGGGGGGCAGTGTGTATACAGGAGGGGGTCAGTGTGTATACAGGGGTAGGGGGGGCAGTGTGTATACAGGAGGAGGGAGGCAGTGTGTATACAGGAGGGGGGGCCAGTGTGGGCAGTGTGTATACAGGAGGGAGGGGGGGCCGGTGTTTGTATACAGGAGGGGGAGTATGTGTACATGGGGATGGGGGCCGTGTGTCCATGCGGCAGAGGGGGGGGGGGCAGTGTGACTACTGGAGGCGGGCCATAAAGGAGCCCACTAGAGCTCTGTCGCCCAGGGCCCACTAAAAAACCTGGAGCTGCCCTGCCGGGTGTTTGGATAACACAGAAGACATTTATGAGACGCAGACCAGCTGAAAAGATCTGGTAGATGCCTGATGCCATCTTTACAGCATGGTGGAGTAATGTGATTTTCGGGGTTGCTTTGATGCTGGTAAAGTGGAGATTTGTACAAGGTCAAAGGGATTTTGAATAAGGAGACTATCACTCAATTTTGCAACGCCATGACATACCCTGAGGACAGCGCTTGATTGGAGCCAATTTCCTCCTTCCACAGGACAATTACCAAAGCTCACCTCCAAATTATGCATGAAGTATTTAGGGAGAAGCAGCAGCAGCTGGGTATTCTATCTATAATGGGGCCAGCACAGTCACCAGATCTCAACCACCATTGAGCAGTTGGGGTAGCAGCTTGAGCATATGGTACGCACAAAGTGCCAATCAAGCCAATCCACTTGTGGGAGAGGGTTCGGAAACATGGTGGGTGAAATTTCTCAAATTAGTTCAGCAAATTAACAGCAAAAATCAAAGACATTGCAGCAAAGGAGCCTTCTTGATGAAAGCAAAGTTTGAAGGAGAAAATGATTTCAATAGAAAAAAATATTTAAACATGTCAGTGTCTGGACTATCCTTTATTATTTTGCAACTCATTTGAAAATTAGAAGTATGAGTTTCCATGGAAAATACAAATTTGTCTGGGTAATCCCATACTTTTGAGCGAGTAGAGTACAACTTATAAGCTTAAAATACTGCTATAATATGATTACGCTATCTTGACTTAGGAAACTGTGTGGTGTCTCTAATTTTTTTTTTTTTAAACAATTTTTATTGAAAAAAGGTTGCAGGTTACAATAGTCAAAATACAAATGCATAAATGGAACAGGAGTATCACATATCATCAATAGCAGCAGTGGCTATGTACATTTTATGGAACACATTGAGTTTTTATATAAACGCTGGTTAACAAGGTCTTACTCAAAGCAGGTGATCTTAGTAAAGTGAACCTACTTTAATAGCTCTTGAGATAGCCTCCTCAGGGTATGGGGGGCATCTCTACTGGACATAACTTATGGGATATTCAGGATTAATCAACGATGAAGCAGCACTCCAGTTATATGAAAAGAAAAATTATCCACCATAACAATGCATTTGGATTTGCCTACATATGGGATATTGATATAGTCACTATTGAACCTGCGTCAAATTAACAACTTTGATTTGTTAAAGCACTACGGAATTTGATGGCTTAATAAATAAAGATTATTATTATTATTATTATTAAGAGCAAAAAAATACCGTTGTTTTACTGTGGTCACCTTAGGTCCGGGTCTGAGGGGAAGGATCTCCTATTGAGACGATTACAAAGGCCCGAACCCCACGGGTTCTATTAAGTAGTGTTAGCGTATGGGCTATTTAACCATATAGACCAGGGGTCAGAACCTTTTTGGCTGAGGAGCCTTGAACGCCACAAATTTAAAGTTATTCCGTAAGAGCCATACCATATGCCCATGCCCCCAAGTAGATAGGTAGCCCCAGTGTCACAGTTGCCCCTGCAATCTATGTCTCGGATCGCAGGCACACCCGTGCCTTCTCCGTGGTGACGCACGTTTCCAGCTCACTCACTTCTCACATTCCTGCTTCCGTCCCGGCTGGCCAACGCAGAATTTAAAGGGCCAGCGCGCCGCTGATTAGCGCTACCACTTCCTGGTTCCTATAAAGACCGGCGGCTCCCAGCATTCCCCGACGGATCTTAGTGCTTCATGCCTATGAGAAAACTTTCCACAGTGTTTCCTTCCAAGTGTTACCTCCCGTTTTGACTCCGGACCTGTTCCCGATTCTGCTCCTTTGCTGACAGCCCTGACCTCTTGCTCCGTCCCCGACCTGGCTCATTGCCAATGTCTTGACCGTCTGCCTGTTCTGAACGCACGAGACTGTCTAGTGATCCTCGACCTTGGCTGCCACTGTGGACAAGTGGCGACTTGGAACGACTGGTGTACCACGCTGTAGCAAGAGCATCCTGCTTTGCGGGAAGGCTCTCGTGAAGACCGGTTGCCACTTATATTACAGTCCAAGTGGTCCTGCTTGTATCATCATCCCCGGTGGGTCCAGGGGTTCACTACTCCAAATCCTGACACCACCACATGCCCCAGTAGATATGTAGCCCAGTAAATACCCCCAGTAGATAGGTAGCTACAGCACATACTCCTAGTAAATAGGTAACCACCATCACATGCCCCAAGTAAATAGGTAGCCACAGCACAGCTCTCCCAGTATATAGTTAGCCACCAGCCCTTTCCCCAGTAGATAGGTAGCCAAGCACATACTCCCAGTATATAGGTAGCCACCGCACATTCCAGTATATAGGTTGCCCAAGCAACATACTTCCAGTATATAGTAGCCACAGCACATACTCCCTGATAATAGCCACAGCACATAACCCTGTATATAGGTAGCCCCACAGCACTCCCCCAGTAATAGGAGCCACAGCACATGCCCCCTGTAAATAGGTTAGCTACAGCACATACCCCCAGTAGATAGGTAGCCACAGACAACCCCCAGTAGATAGGTAGCCACAGCACATACTCCCAGTAGATAGGCAGTCCACAGCACAACTCCCAGTAGATAGGCAGCCACAGCACATACTACCAGGAGATAAGGTAGCCCACAGCACTAGTCCCAGTAGAATAGGTAGCCACAGCACATACTCCAGTAAATAGGTAGCAACAGCACATACTCCAGTAGATAGGTAGCCACAGCACATCTCCCAGTAGATAGGTAGCCACAGCACATGGCCTCAAGTAGAAAGGTAGCCACAGCACATGGCCACCCGTAGAAAGGTAGTCCAGCACATACTCCCAGTAGATGGGTTAGCCACAGCACATGCCCCAAGTAGATAGGTAGCCACCAGCACATGCCCCCAAGCAGATAGGTAGCCACACACATGCCCCCCCATATAAAAAGGTTAGTCATAGAAAAAAAAATTATATTCACTTACCAGCACTCCCTGCAGCCAGTCCTCATCGCTCCCACGCTCTTCTCTTTACACCCAGGCTTGGCAGGCAGACGATGGCAGCGATGGCACCTGTGGTCGTACAAAGGAAGCAGGCAGCAATAAACATCGCTGCCTGTGTCCAGTGATCAGTCCTAAGAGACACGCAGTAGTCATCAAGAAGAAGCCAGATGCAGCAACAAAAGAGCCACATCTGGCTCCGAGCCATAGGTTCCCTACCCCTAATATAGACCATGAATTGTATTTCTTAAATTTATTTGTCTGCAATGCAAGTGTCTTTTGTATGTACAAGTGGAATTTAGCATACCAATGACCTCATTGAGTTGGGGGGAAAGTGATTTTTTCCAGTGAGGTGATGGCTAATTTTGTTGCCATTAAGATATGTTTCTATGACGGTTGTATGATATAGTTTGGAAGGATTCCATTCCAATTAGAATAAGTGCCACTTCGTATTTAGGTGTATTGGGAGTGGGTCAGTTGACTTATTTTTAGAGGCTGCTTGCAAAGCAGGGTGCGATTGGCATTGTCATAGTATGTGCAGGGTTGTGGCCTTTGCTCCGACCAGAGGGAGGCTGATGGAAATATATGAGCTAGTTTAGGTGGTGAGAAAATACATTTCATTTGGGTTTTAATGATTGCTTCTTGGTAGCAGTGCTAAGAATGTCAAATGGGTGAATAGAAAAGCTTTATGCCAATGAGTTTATGTCTATTACTCCTTTCATAATTTTCCCATAGTCTTATATGTGGTGACTTGACTGATTGGTCCCCAGTGGTTCAGTGTTTTGATATGCAGGAGATACCTTTCTTGTTTTTGTTAAGATCATTGAAAAAAAAGTGTAGGAAGAGGATAGAGGGTATAAGGCGTTTGGTGTATTGATTCTAGACAGGAAGTCTCTAACTGTTGTAGGTTCTTGTGGGGTAGGCTACATTTTTTTGAGTAGTGAGAAAGGAGCTAGTTTGGATTCACAAGTAGGTCTGAAATCAATGATGTCTCTGAGTTGCAATTGGGTAAGAAGGAAATCTGGAATCTGATTTTCTACAAGTGAGTGGCACGCCTTTCAAGGGATCTCGGTTACCTCATGTGGACTGCTTCTAGGTGTACACCTCGCCAATCTGAGATGAAAATAGCTGTGAATGTAATAAAGTGGAGGGTTGAGGTGCTGTAGGTTTGGCAATTAAGCAGTTTTTTTAACGGATGTTTTGGTTTAGATAATTTTCAGAGCTACCCATGCTTTTTCAGGTGTATCTCTCCACAATGCGTGAGCTGTGTGATAAGGCTGCTAATTAGTAATGGAAGAGGTTGGGTACTCCCATAGATACTGTCTTTAGTGAGGATATGTAAGGCAATTCTAGACTGCTTATTTGCCATACGAATTTCCTAAGCTGAGATTGGCTGAGTGGAAGAAGGATTTAGGTATGTGTTTTGGGATAGTTCTAAAGTATGCTATTTTTGTAGCTGCAATTCTGCAAACCATACGGATAGTATTGGAGAATTGGGCAAGTCTTTATAGATGCTCTGAGAGGGGAGAAAGTTGTTTTTGAAAAGCATATAGGTGGGAGAGATCAGTTGGATTCCTAGGTAGTGATGGAGGATGATTGCCAGTCTAAGGGGAATGTATCTTTAGATACTGTAGTTAGTCTTGTGGGATTGCTACTGCAAGAATTTGGATTAGAAGTATTCATTTTATGAGGCTTAGTCGAATTCTTATATTAGCTTAAATATGCTGGGATAGAGGTTATTGGGGTTAGTGTTTTAGTTGTATGATATCATTGGCAAGAAACTGTTTGATTGGGCCTATTTTAATACCAGAAGATTCGGATCAGATCTAATCATTTCCTGCTAGAGGTTCATAGAGAGGTAAAAAATAAACAGGGAGGGGGGGTGGGGGTGGTTGAGGATCAGTACGGTAATTCATTGAAGTCCCCTATAATTTAAGGGATCCCTCTTCTCTTGTGTATGAGTTTGAATACTTTCCTAATGAATGGTCACTGTCTCTTGTTGGAAGCATACAGGTTACAACCGTATACTGTAGTTGTTATTGTACATATCATTTATTAGGTACCGACTTTGTGGGTCTATAATTTTTTTATCAACAGATGTGCTAGGTATTTTAAAATGAGGATGAGATACAATGTTAGGGTATTTGTTGTGGGAGATAAGTGGGTGTTTTTGTTAGAGAAATGGAGTTTCCTGGTGAGAAAATATCTGCCTTTTGTTAGCGCTTTACATTGACACAAAGTTTATCCCCGTTTTGGGGGGTATAAAATATAGATTTCCCCATAACCTCCGTAGTATTACTCATTAAGCATTTTTTCCCTGTTTGGTTCTAATGTGGAAAAATTGTGAATGTGAAGTAAAGATTAGGCCTATTCATGGCCACGGCAATAATTTGAAACCAACAACTTAAACAACAAACTAGACAGAGGACGTAGTTTGTAACTCTGATTAGACCTAGAAGACCACACCATACGAGAAAATTCAGTAGTTGCATATCAAGGTAGGGGTAAGGTCCTACAGGTATACATGAAGAGGAGTCTTACAACAGTCTCTGCTCAAGAAAGAAAAAATAGGTGTGTTAACCTCTATGCATTACACCACAATTTTTCTTTTAGGAGCTCCTTCCACGCTCCATTTCGATCCAAGTGCCTTTAGGAAATCTGGGGCGAGTGAAGAGGTAATGTCCCTGGGGATATGCCAGTGTCAAGGAGACTAAATCTTTGTCTACTGTTCTTGACCCAAGTGGATGGTGTTATTCTTTTCGTACCAGGATTGTACGTGGGAAAACCCTCATCTGTAGGAATCCATGTTTCCTTAAATAAAGTTATGGGTGTGTAGTGCTTTCCCTGCTGTAAGGTACATGACAGAAGTTTTATGTCCTCATATGGTGCGGAGGGTTTGAAGTTTTCCTTGTTTGCGAGAGTCAGTTTGCTCTTCAACCGAAGAAGTGAAAGTGCCAGACATTCTCTGGGCACAGGTTCTGGGAGGACGCTGTTTTGTGGACTCTTTTGGGGGTCTTTGAGCTCATAATCTGTGAGGTCTGGCAGAAGTTTCTTGCTGTTGGCATTAGGACGCACCCTGTGGCCTTGGATTACGGGATTCTCACATTTGATATTCTTATTTCTCTCCCTGTCTTCAGAGGTCAATAAATTTTGTGTATGGCTTGTATTTTATCTTTTTACAAGACTTACATGAGACCATAAAGTCTTGTGTGCACCCGTATTGCCTCCATTTTGATTCTGATGAGGTACCCACCTCACCAAATCTTCAACTGAGTATTTGTAATAAGTAGGAGATGCCAATGTCCTTATGAAAGGAAGCACGATAGGATAGCGGAGCAGAGCTGGAGTTTCCCCCTGCTTCCACTGCAGGGTATGAGGGGGACTCCTAATGGGGAGCAGGTGGTAGGGTCGTTTCCCCAGTTATTCGGGACCTAGAGGTTGAGGTGCTGCTGGAGCCTGTGTGAATACCTTCTCTCGCCCGAGTGGTACCGCGTCCTCTTTCTGTGCTTCACCCAACTTTGTGAGTCTGGGAAGACGTTCTGTGCTGATAACAGTGATGGGTCGGGTGAGCAGCCGCCCTCTTGGGTCGCTAATGGAAAAAGCTAAATAGGCTTATTAGGGCACTCGGCGCTGTGTTTTCTCTTCCTGGCAGGTTTGTCTGTGATCCGGATGTCTAATGTGCTGGGTGTGGTAATCGGGGGTTAACGCTGGCTAATTGTTGCTGAGACGGAGCCTCGCTCCTAGCAACCATATGCTTCTCGCGGCCAGACCACACCCTGTGTATCTAAGTTTGAGTTCTAGTCGTTACAATCATTAGAACCAACCAGTTGACATGGACCACTTTATTTTTTCCAGGGCCATTTTAAGTCCTAGTCTTCCTAGTGGGCTACAACAGGTACCCACACAGACAAAAAGATAAAGTTTCTGAGGTGAAGAATCAGCACAGATTAACCAAGGAGTTTTTAACACTACAGCTAGTTATCAACAAATCACCAAAGGCATTTGCATTGCAAGTAGACAAGTAGTTTTATGGCTTAAATATCAGGCATTGTAATTAAGAGGTCTAGTCCAATCTTTAATTATTTTTTTGTTGAGGTATGCCGCTGATAGACAGCACTGTTCACATAGCAGCTTTAGCACATAAAAACATTTAATTTTGTTTGGCTAACTCACTTGCTCTCAAAAACCAATAAGATTGTTTTTTACGTTAGCTTATTACACGTGTCCTATTCATGATCACTAGCTGTGCCCCAACTAGATAAACTATATAAAGTTCTTTTTGGTGTGAAAAAAATAGTAGTGCATTAGAATCTACATAATAATCTGATTTTCACAAGGTTTTATTACTTGCAAGAAAACATCAGACGGTATCCATATGTCCTAACCATGACCTTAGATTATGCAACTATGCATGTCAGAGCTATTCTTTAACAGCCTTTTGCCAATGAATACCAGTTGGGGCAGTTCAACCTATGATTATACAGTATATAGTATAGCTAAGATGGTAATAGCCAGCCGTCGTACCGATAAAAAAATCATCAAAAGATCTCTATATAGATTAAATTTTGCAATACTTTATTAAAGGGAACAGTCAATTGTTTGAAAAAAAATAGACTTCAGCACTGGTTCCCATAGGTCAAGCTTATGGCCTATTGGCACCCTTTTTTTAACTACTTATCATGGTCACAAGTTGGAGAAAATGAACTTTGATTCTCTGCCTGTAACCAGGCAGGAATCACGAGTATGAATAATGCATGAGTCTAACAGACGCCCTCCC
The DNA here is from genome assembly GCA_019512145.1 of Engystomops pustulosus. Classification (NCBI taxonomy): domain Eukaryota; kingdom Metazoa; phylum Chordata; class Amphibia; order Anura; family Leptodactylidae; genus Engystomops; species Engystomops pustulosus. The sequence continues at coordinate 88,927,088 of CM033646.1, read as the reverse complement.
TCGTACGTCCATTAGTTCATCCACTCCCCTTTTCCGATAAGTCATGGGCCAGAATCTTGGCGCTGCGCAATAGCCGCTTGCCCTTGACCTTTTTTTCAAAACAGCGGTGACAAGGTTGCGTCCTTTGTTGCTCCGAAACCATCATTACACAAATCTAGGAGGTGGCTTCGGGGCCACCACTACTTATAGCTCGGTAATTAAAGTTACACTTGCAATCACATATGACAAAAATATAAAGGTGCATCCAGCAATGAGACACAAATATAAAGTAGCAAAATATACAATGAACAAAGCCTGGGGGAAAAAAAAAGGAAAAAAGCACCTCTAAAAGAAATGAAGGCGAGTTGTCGCGAAGCACCGTAGTGTTTTTGTACGGGCAAGAAGTAGGGTGTAACTGGAGAAAACGTGTTAGGTAAGTTAGTGGTAGTGGTAATTCATGTTATGCTTCTGAGCCAATGGCTCTAATCAAAATGTACTTTGTTTGGGAAGGGATAGCAACGTTGATTGTGGTACCTAACATTATGCCATTGTCAGGGATCTTGTGTGCTACATGAGGTAGCCACGGGAATCTTGACATATTCATGAAAGAAGGAACATTTGTCCTCCCTTGCTTACAATACTGACAGTACACTGAAGATTTACATGTGCTCACTTGCGCATGTATGCCGACTGGGTCATGGCACAGGCAGGCCAACACTGAGTGGGGCTTGTAACCAGGTATCTATCCCCACTAATGCATCAGCGACCAACAAGCCAAACATTAGGCATGATAAATATCTGACTGTCAGACGTTGCTAGAACTGAGGATGGACTAAGCTGACAGCTAGTTAGAAATACGATATACATGGATCTCTGTTGACCGTTTTCAATACTCAGAAGCTGTGCGGGATGCTAATCGACCTATTCACATTGTGGATATGATCATATAAGTTCTAACGTTTAGTCCGCCTTGACTAACTAATCACCCTGCATATATACGAAAAGTACGAAGTTTAATACTAGATGGGGTCAGACTACTGTACAGTATTGGGGTTTGACATTGCTTATCTGTGTCTAATAATTATTGTACAGTTTGTGCATGTTTTTACCTATTTTTAAATAAGCTAATAGAAGTAAAATTTTATCCAACCACTGTGTGCCCCAAATAACATTCTACTTTTATTCTTTGGGTTGGTACATAGGAGATACTTATATTTGTATAGGTTTATAATGTTTTCATAATTTACAACAATTTAAAACCTGCATGTACAAAATAATTTTTAGCATTTTGCTCATCTTCGGCGTATAACTTTTTTAGACTTGGGTACAGAGCTTTGGGAGGTGTCCCGGCTTTTTTGCGGCTTTTGATTACATCTACAATGTTATCATTTTTTAGGACTGTGCGACTTTTGATCACTTTTTATAGAATTTGTAAAATTTTTTTAATAGCAAAAAAGTGCCATTTTTTACTTGATTTCCGGTACACCGCTAAGTTAAAAGTGCAGGTGAAAAAACTTTATATTTGATAGATTGGGCATTTTTTGGACATGGCATACCTACTTTGCTTATGATTTTTAATGTTTATTTATATTTATCTCAGTTCTAGGGAAAGGGGGTGATTTGATTTTTAGGGTTTTTTATTTAATTTAAAAAAAAAATTTATTTTTATTTTTAACTATTTTTCAGACTCCCTAGGTACTTTAACCCTAGCGTGTTCTGTTCATCCATCATATACTGCCAGTATGGCATAGTTATGGGGATGTTTAACTCTCATCATTACAATGTGACTGGTAGCACCATTTAATGAACCTGATGGTTAACCCGAGTGCCTTGGGGTCTTCGGTAAGACCCGAGGCTACCGACGACGGATCAGCTGCCCTCCCGATGAGCGAATCTTTCGAGGATACGTCCCTCCCCTGCCGTGCACGGGGGGAGTTGGCGAATCCGTCGTCCTGGTAGCCTCGGGTCTTATTTGAAGCCACTGGCAGTCCTCGTTGTGGAGATCAGTGGGAAACCACCCTCGAATCGTGCGCTGGCACCAAAGCGGGTGCTACCGGTAACCTTTGTTGCAATCATGCAGCAAAGACTATCGGCTAGGAGAGGGCTCAGTCCCGCTAACCCTCTCCATGCACACCGCACCCGGCATGTTATTTACGTCCATGTGGTAAGTTGGTTTAATGCTAATTGCGCAGTGAAAGGTTTTGGCCCAGATGAATCAATAGTGACCCAAACTTAACTGGCAGAGGCATTCCAGATTATTGAAAGACTCTGGTTTGCACCCAGAATGCGCTAAACACTACTTACAACTAGTGCACCAGTTTTTTTGGCACTCAGTCTAACAGGTAGGCGCCACAATTGTCAGGATTCGGTCAACCAAATGTGGCGCCCCTGATGTGTATCGGCAACGAATGTCCCCCTCTATGTGCAGAGTTTTGTGTTATGCGTGACACAGTTGACAGCTGCAACAGAAAACCGGCACAACAGTTTTTATAAATCCGGGCCTTTCAGTTTCTGAGCCAGCAAATTCACCATTCATTTTTAGCGTCGTTATGAACAATTACAAGTGAAACACACAGCTCACCTTCCCATATGATGCCACATTTGTGTGGATCCGGCAGGGTCACCCTTCCTGCAAAGGATGTAGAATATGAAAGAATATAATTCACAGCAAGCCAGGGTTACCCGGACATTCAGTTACATGTTATTTGGATACATCAGAAACCAATCCATAGAAGCAAGTAAAGCCGTAAAACGCGTTTCACGAGGAACGCTCGCCCATTAATTATTGACTACATATAATATGTATTGTCATGAACTAAGGCCGTGGGCGTCAGCTGAAGCACGTTGACACCTTAACTTGCTTTAAGGACTAGGACTTTAAAAATAGCAACCGTCAAAGAAGGGCGGAACAGTGACCTCCTCCACCTTCCCCTTCTTACCCCCCCCCTCCCTCCTTCCCCCGATAGCGGATTAAGATCCAAGGGTGGGGCAGGGCATTAGAAGGATCTGGATTCACGGCCCTAGAGTGTCAGAGGAAAAGGCAGACGAGCAGCACTCTGGAAAAAGGTTTGTATTTATCACAAGTGGGATACAGCGAGTTTCGCTGAATCTATGCGCATATCAAGAATTAGTTGTAATAGTGTTGTTACAAGGCGGCTTAAATCTCCCGCAGGATGTGACACATATACAAAGCAAATCATGTAAATAGTGATAAAGGTAACATAGTTAAAAAGATTATATTATAAGCCATGGGAAATGCCAGAAGGAGAGTGTTTAGTTTATTTTTTTTTAATGTGCTGGGGCTACATATATACTTGGGGTGGCTGCATTGTGCTTTGTCCATGTATATACTTGTGGGGAGGATTCATTGTTCTGGGGCTACCTATATTTTGGGGGGGCTTCATTGTGCTGGGGCTTCCTATATACAGGGGAGACTTCATTGTGCTGATTCTACCGATATTAGTTATAATCAGAGTTAAATACTAGCGCCTCTTCTAGTTTGTTGTTTAAGGTTTGTTGGTTCAAATATTGCCGTGGCCATGAATAGGCCTAATCTCTTACTTCACATTCACAAGTTTTTCCACATTAGAACCAAACAGGGAAAAAATGCTAATGAGTAATACTACGGAGGTTATGGGGAAATCTATATTTTATTCCCCCCAAAACGGGGATAAACTTTGTGTCAATGAAAGAGCCTAACAAAAGGCAGATATTTTGCAACCAGGAAACTCCATTTCTCTAACAAAAAACCCAATTATCCCCACAACAAATACCCAACATGGTATCTCATCCTTCATTTTAAAATACCTACACATCTGTTGATAAAAAAATTATAGACCCACAAAGTCGGTACCTAAAATGATATGTACAATAACATCTACAGTATACGGTTGTAACCTGTATGCTTCCAACAAGAGACAGTGACCATTCATTAGGAAAGTATTCAAACTCATACACAAAGAGAAGAGGGATCCCTTTAAATTATAGGGGACTTCAAGAATTACCGTACTGATCCTAACCACCCCCACCCCCCCTCCCTGTTTATTTTTTACCTCTCTATGAACCTCTAGCAGGAAATGATTAGATCTGATCCGAATCTCTGGTATTAAAAAGGCCCAATCAAACAGAACAGTTCTTTGCCAATGATATCATACAACTAAACACTAACCCCAATACATCTATCCCAGCATATTTAAGTAATATAAGAATTGACTAAGCCTCATAAAATGAATACTTCTAAGTCCCAATTCTTGCAGTAGCAATCCACAAGACTAACTACAGTATCTAAGATACATTCCCCTTAGACTGGCAATCATCCTCTCATCAACTAGGAATCCAAATGATCTCTCCCACCTATATGCTTTTCAAAAACAACTTTCCTCCCTACTTCAGGCATCTATAAAGACTTGCCCAATTCTCCAGATATCCTTTATGGTTTGCAGATTGCAGCTACAAAAATAGCATACTTTTGAACTATCACAAACACCATACCTAAATCCTTCTTCCCATCAGCCAATCTCAGCTTAGGAAATGTCTATGGCAAATAAGCAGTCTAGAATTGCCTTACATATCCTCACTAAAGACAGATCTATGGGAGTACCCAACCTTTTCCATTACTAATAGCAGCCTATCACACAGCTCACGCATTGTGGAGAGATACACCTGAAAAAGCATGGGTAGCTCTTGAAAATTATCTAAACCAAAACATTCGTTAAAAAAACTGCTTAATTGCCAAAACCTACAGCACCTCAACCCTCCACTTTATTACATAGTCAGCTATTTTCGTCTCAGATTGGCGAGGTGTAAACACTAGAAGCAGTCCACATGAGGTAACCGAGATCCTTGAAAGGCGTGCCATCACTTGTAGAAAATCAGATTCCAGATTCTTCCTTTACCCATTGCAACTCAGAGACATCATTGATTTCAGACCTACTTGTGGAATCCAAACTAGTCCTTTCTCACTACTCAAAAAAAATGTAGCCTACCCCAACAAGAAACTATACAACAGTTAGAGACTTCTGTCTAGAACAATAAAACAAACGCCTTATACCTCTATCCTCTTCCTACACTTTTTTTCAATGATCTTAACAAAAACAAGAAAGGTATCTCCTGCATATACAAAACACGACACCTGGGGACCAATCAGTCAAGTACAACACATGATAAATGGGAAAATATTGAAAGGAGTAATAGACATAAACTCATTGGCATAAAGCTTTTCTATTCACCCATTGACATTCGTTAGCAATGCTACCAAGAAGCAATCATTAAAACCCAAATGAAATGGTATCTCATCACCTAAACTAGCTCATATATTTCCATCAGCCTCCCTCTGGTCGGAGCAAAGGCCACAACCCTGCACATACTATGACAATGCCAATGATAATCACCCTGCTTGCAAGCAGCCTCTAAAAATAAGTAACTGACCCACTCCCAATACACCTAAATACGAAGTGGCACTTATTCTAATTGGAATGGAATCCTTTCCACTATATATTTACAACCGTCATAGAAACATATCTTAATGGCAACAAAATTAGCCATCACGTCACTGGAAAAAATCACTTTCCCCAACTCAATGAGGTCATTGGTATGCTAAATTCCACTTGTACATACAAAAAGACACTTGCATTGCAGACAAATAAATTTAAGAAATAGTCAAATTCATGGTCTATATTAGGGGGAGGGAACCTAGTGGTCGGAGCCAGATGTGCTCTTTTGTTGTGCATCTGGCTACCTCTTGATTGACTCTGCGTGTTTCTCTTAGGACTGATCACTGGACACAGGCAAGAGATGTTATTGCTGCCTGCTTCTTGTACGACCCAGGTGCCATCGCTGCCATCGTCTGCTGCCAAGCCTGGGTTAAAGAGAAGAGCGTGGGAGCGATGAGGAACTGGCTGCAGGGGTGCTGGTAAGTGAATATAATTATTTTTTTGCTATGACTAACTTTTTTAATGGGGGGGCATGTGTGTGGCTACCTATCTGCTTGGGGGCATGTGCTGGGGCTACCTACTACTGGGGGCAGGCTGTGGCTAAACATTTACTGGGAGTATGTGCTGGACTACCTTTCACGGGTGGCCATGTGCTGTGGCTACCTTTCTACTTGAGGATGTGCTGTGGCTACCTATATACGGGAGATGTGCTGTGGCTACCTATCTACTGGGGAAGTTGGCTGTTGCTACCTATTTACTGGAGTATGTGCTGTGGCTACCTATCTACTGGGACTAGTGCTGTGGGACCTATCTCCTGGTGATTGTGTGGACTGCCTATCTACGGGGAGGATGTGCTGTGGGGCCTATCTACTGGGAGTATGTGCTGTGGCTACTATCTACTGGGGGTAGGTTGCTTGTGGCTACCTATCACTGGGGGTATGTGCTGTAGCTAACTATGTTACAGGGGGCATGTGCTGTGGTCCATATACTGGGGGAGTGCTGTGGCTACCTATTACAGGGATTATGTTGTGGCACCTATATACAGGGAGTATGTGCTGTGGCTACTATATACTGGAAGTATGTGCGTTGGCAAACCTATATACTGGAGATGTGCGGTGGCTACCTATATACTGGGAGTATGTGCGTGGCTACCTATCTACTGGGGAAAGGGGCTGTGTGTTAACCTATATATACTGGGAGGCTGTGCTGTGGCTACCTATTTACTGGGGGCATGTGATGGGGTTACCTATTTACTGGAGTATGTGCTTAGCACTATCTACTGGGGGTATTTACTGGGCTACTATCTAATGGGAGGCATGTGGTGGTGTCAGGATTTGGAAGAGTGAACCTCTGGACCCAGGGGATGATGATACAAGCAGGACACTTGGGACGGTAATATAAGTGGCAACCGGTCTTCACAGAGCCTTCCCGCAAAGCAGGATGCCTTGCTACAGCGTGGGAACACCAGTCGTTCCAAGTCGCCAACTTGTCCACAGTGGCAGCCAAGGTCGAGGATCACAGACAGTCTCGTGCGTCAGAACAGGCAGACGGTCAAGACAAGTTGGCAATGAGCCAGGTCGGGGCCGAGCAAGAGGTCAGGGCTTCAGCAAAGGAGCAGAATCGGGAACAGGTCCGGAGTCAAAACGGGAGGTAACAATTGGAAGGAAACACTGTGGAAAGTTTTCTCATAGGCATTAAGACTAAGATCCGTCGGGGAATGGCTGGGAGCCCGCCGGTCTTTATAGGAACCAGGAAGGGGTAGCGCTAATCAGCGGCGCGCTGGCCCTTTAAATCTGCGTTGGCCAGCCGGGACGGGAAGCAGGAATGTGGAGAAGTGAGTGAGCTGGAAACGTGCGTCACCACGGAGAAGGCACGGGTTGTGCCTGCGATCCGAGACATTTGATTGCAGGGGCAACTGTGAAACTGGGGCTACCTATTCTACTTGGGGGCATGGTGCATATGGTATGGCTCTTACGGAATACATTTTAAATTGTTTGGGCGTTCAGGGCTTCTCAGCCAAAAAGGTCTGACCCCTGGTCTATATGGTTAAATAGGCCATACGCTAACACTACTTAATAGAACCCTTGTGGGGTTCGGGCCTTTGTAATCGTCTCAATAGGAGATCCTTCCCCTCAGACCCGGACCTAAGGTGACCACAGTAAAACAAGGTTATTTTTTTGCTCTTAAAAATAATAATAATAATAATCTTTATTTATAGAGCCATCAAATCCGTAGTGCTTTACAAATCAAAGTTGTTAATTTGACGCAGGTTCAATAGGACCTATCAATATCCCAAATGTAGCAAATCCAATGCAATGTTATGGTGGGATAATTTTTTTTCCTCATTATATGGAGTGCGCTTCATCGTTGATTATCCTGAATATCCCATAAGGTTATGTCCAGTAGAGATGCCCCAACCCTGAGGAGGCTATCTCAAGAGCTATTAAAGTGGTTCACTTTACTAAGATCACCTGCATTTGAGAGACCTGTTAACCAGCGTTTATATAAATAACATCAATGTGTTCCATAAAATGTTACATAGCCCATGCTGCTATTGATGATATGTGATCCTCTGTTCCATTTAGCATTTGTTATTTTGACTATTGTAACCTCCAACCTTTTTCCATAAAAATTGTTTAAAAAACAAAAAAAATTAAGAACACCACACAGTTTCCTAAAGTCAAGATAGCGTAATAATATGGATAGCAGTATTTTAAGCTTATAAGGGACTCTACTGCTCAAAAGTAGGGATTACCCAGACAAATTTGTATTTTCCATGGAAACTCATACTTCTAATTTTCAAATGGTTGCCAAATAAAATAAAGGATAGTCCAGACACTGACATGGTTGAAATTTTTTTTTTTATTTGAAATCATTTTCTCCTTCAAACTTTGCTTTCATCAAAGAAGGCCCCTTTGCTGCAATGTCTTTGGTATTTTTGCTGTTAATTTGCTGAACTAATTGGAGAAATTTCACCCCATGTTTCCAGAAGCCCTCCCACAAGTGGATTGGCTTGATTGGCACTTTGTGCGTAAATATGCTCAAGCTGCTACCAACTGCTCAAGGTGGGGTTGAGATCTGGTGACTGTGCTGGCCACTCCATTATAGATGAATACCAGCTGCCTGCTTCTTCCCTAAATACTTCAGCATAATTGGAGGTGAGCTTTGGGTAATTGTCCTGTGAAGGAGGAAAAGGCTCCAATCAAGCGCTGTCCTAGGGTATGTCATGGCGTTGCAAAATTGAGTGATAGTCTTCCTATTCAAAATCCCTGACCTTGTACAAATATTCCACTTTACCGCATCAAAGCAAACCCAGAAAATCACATTACTCCACCATGCTTGAAAGATGGCATCAGGCATCTACCAGATCTTTTCAGCTGGTCTGCGTTCATAAAGGTTCTTCGTGTTGATCAAACACGCCAGGGCGCTCCAGGTTTTTTAGTGGGCCCCTGGGCGACAGAGCTCTAGTGGGTCCTTTATGGGCCGCCCTCAGTAGTCACACTGCCCCCCCCCCCGCCGCATGGACACACGCCCCTCATCCCATGTACACATTCCCCCTCCTGTATAACACCTGCCCCCCTTACCCTGTATACCACACTGCCCCCCTCATGTATAACACTGCCTCCCTCCTCCTGTTATACACACTGCCCCCCTCCCCCTGTATACACACTGACCCCCGCCTGTATACACACTGCCCCCCCATCTACCTGTATACACACTGCCCCCCCTCCTCCTGTATACACACTGCCCCCACCTTACACATGCCCCCTCCCTCTGTATAACACACTGCCCCCCTCCTGTATACACACGCCCCCCATCATTATACACACTCACCCCCTGTATACACACGGCCCCACACCCTACACTTGTATTACACACAGCCCCCATGGTCTCCCCTTCCCTGGCCCCTGTTATGTCTCTCCTCTCACCTGCTGCAGGTCTGTGTTGTCACTGTTTTCCCGGAGGTCATGTGACCATGATGTCATCACAGGTCCTTAGCTCTGCAGCTCCTGCCAGGGAAAGCAGTGACTGCACATTACTCATCGCGATCTGTGTCTGAGGACTTCCGGGCAGCGGGGCAGATGTCCTGCTGACCCAGGGCCTGAGTGGGCCCTCCAGTGACCCGGGGCCCTGCACTTGCCCAGGTTAGCCGGGTGCTGGCGCCAGCCTGCAAACACTCATACCTAGATTCATCTGTGCATAACACTTTTTTCAATCTTCCTATGTTATGTTCTTTGCCACTCTGCCCTAAAGGCCAGTATTCTGAAGTCCCAGCTTCACTGTAGAGCTTGACAGCATTTGGCAGGTACTATTTAATGAAGCTGCAGTTGAGGACCGTGAGCCATGGGTTCTCCAACTTGAGATTCTAATGTACTTGTCGCTTCTTAGTTGTGCGCAGGGCCCTCCCACTTCTCTTTCTACTCTTGGCTACAGCCTATTGTGCTCTCTTCTGAAGTGATTAGAACATACCGTGGCTGGAAATCTTCAGATTTTTGACAATTTCACATGGAATGGCCTTCATTTCTAAGAACAAGAATAGACTGTCAGAGTTTACATGAAAGGGCAATGATAAACCCCTTAGTAACCAAGCCATTTGTGCCTATGTGACCAGCCTTATTTTCAAAACCAGCATGTGAAAGAAGGAAAGAGCATTGAAAACAATCCAAAGGCTCCATCAGTGATCACATGTTGAGGTAAGATTGCTTCATTCACATTCAGTTAACGTGTTGAAAACACAATGGGGCTTATTTACTAAGTGTCGTGGATCGCATTCAGTCTATTCTGACTTTGGGAATTTTGCCATTCGGACAGGCATTGAGCAGGCTATGTGTCACCAACCGATGGATTTTGGCACAATTGCGCTGGCTTTCATGCAACACAAATCAGGGGGGGCCGTCGGATGATCCAACGGATTCGGACAACAACCACAGGATTTAATTAAAAATTGTGTTGCAAAGACATGCACTTACATACGCAGGAGGAAGATGGTGAACTCCAGTGGACCTGAGCGGGGAAGCAACACATGCAGGATATAGGCACACAATCTTATTGAATTGCGGCACAGTGCATTGTCGTGGACAATGCACTTTCAGGAACCTCTGCGGACGGGTAAGTAAATGTGCCCCAATGTTACCAAAATATGTGATCAGAAGTGAAGACTTTGGATAGCGTTTCCAAACGCAACCAAAATGCCAAGTGTGAACGTGGCTTCAGGTACCACAAACCTTTATCCAGAGAATGTGTGGTAGGGGGATTTAACCCCTTTCCACTGATAGGCTTTTTCATTTTCCTTTCTGTATCGCTCCTACTCTCAAAATCAATAACTTTTTTATTTTTCCGTGGTACAGAGCGTTTGAGGGCTTGTTTCTGTCTAACAAATTGTACACCTAGTGACAGTATTTATATTCCATGCCTTGTACTGGGAAGTGAAATACAATTCAAAAGTGGTAATATGACAAGAATCCGCATTGGCGAAACTTCTTGTGGGCTCTGTTTTTACGTATTTCACTGTACTTCCAAATGGCATCTCATAGTGTACTTTGGTTCGGTACGATGACAGGGATACCACATTTATATAGGTTTTAATAGATTTGACAAAAAATTAAAACCTTTTGTAGTGAAAAACAATACACTTTACCATACTCTGACTCAATAACTTTTCATACTTAGGAGTACAGAGTGGCTAAGGTGTAATTTTTTTTCTGTACTCACTGAGGGTTTTAATGTGACCATTTTGGCAACGTTTGACCTATAATCAGTTTTATACATTTTTTATGAGTTGCAAATGGCAAAAAAGTGGTGATTGGACATTCGAGCACATTTTTCCATTACGGGGTTCCCGCCAGGAAAACCATTTTTATTTTATAGATATGCAATTTTGGGTGCAGTGATACGTAATAGTTGTGTTTTTTTACTTTTTATATTATTGTTTTATATGTGGCTTTTGGACATGAATTTTAATTTTAATTTTTGTTTACATTTTATTTATCACTTGATCGCTAGTTCATACTATTGCACCTGACAATAACCATGTAATGTAGTGTATTAGAAGTGTCCAGTGCTGGCTGGGCCGAGCGGCAGGGACGGAGGGGAGAGGGAGGGAGTATCCTCCCTCTGAAGGTACGTAGGGGGCCCGTGTAGACCTTAGGTTTGGAAATTCTATAGAGGTCACTAAGGGGTTAAAAAGACAAATACATACAATGAGACAATAAAAAAATAACGTTGATAAAATATAAGGAATAAAATACTTTTTTTCCTCCCAAAGAGGCACTAGGTCTTTTTTCCAGAACACATTTTTTACATGAACAAGAATTTACATTTATTGTTTGAACAAAAAAAAATAACATTTATGATTACTGTAGTTACGTCATCAAAAACATCAGAATAAGCATCTGAATTCCAGTGACACTGTTTTCATGTACTACTATCCATGGTAGCGCAAAAGTCAACAATTTTATCCCATGTCACAACCTCTTGCAACATCTTAATACTTTGTATGGTGTGGTGGGAGCTGTAGCAATGACTGCCGCTTGGTTCTTATTTCAGGGTAGGCCTTATATTTCTAAGTTAAAAAAAATTGCACTAGGACCTTATTTTCAGGGGTGTCTTATTTTTGGGGAGGAAACAGGGTTTTGAGGGGAATGTTTTGAGGGGAATTTATCATCTTCCCCAATATGTTCAAAAATTTGCTCGTAAACTAATTGCAAAACTCCAGGGGCATTGGGCAGAATAACAATCTATTCTCCGCCAGTTTGGCTCCTGTCCGTCTTTTGGGAAGGTATATTCACTATAGTGGAAAGTCTGCCAGGTCAGGCAGATTGTATGTACTAAATTTTTGTTAACCATAATTTTGTTATAGCTAAGAGCAGGTATATACTATCTGATGAACGAAGGGACAGGACCCCTTTCTTTCACCAGTTCGGTGGCAATGGCTTCAGGTGCAACCCGTTGGAAGAAGCAAGGGGCATCAGCAGTCGTCCACTGCCCCCACTAAAAAAGGAAGCACTCACCCTTGGGGCTCCACCCGCAAAATGGAGCCCCCCCCCCCCAGAATATAGGTAGTTCCCAGCACACTGCAGCCTCCCCCCCTGAGTATATTATGTAGTCCAGCGATGCAGTTCACCCCCCCCCGTATAGCTTCCTATATACAGGGGAGACTTCATTGTGCTGATTCTACCGATATCCTGGGGGGGGGGTGACTGCAGTGTGCTGGGACTACATATATACTCAGGGGGGAGGCTGCAGTGTGCTGGGAGCTGGGACTACATATATACTCAGGGGGGAGGCTGCAGTGTGCTGGGACTACCTATATTCTGGGGGGGGGTCAGATCAGTGACTAGCTCTTAGTTATTCATCTATCTTTCTTCATGTAACCTTTGTCCCACTTAGCACTCTCTTCAACATCCCTCTCCCCTAGCGTTTTAGCAAAAATCTTTTCTTTTTATCAGCTACTTATGCTAAGTTTCACTTTCCTATATATGTATGTCTGCTTTTTACCTCTCTTTTCAATATATTCACTTAATTATTTAATGGTTACAGAATGAGAAATGGTGACATCACTGATGAACATCACCATTCTACATGACGTCTGAGTACTACTAACCTCTCTTTTCAATATATTCACTTAATTATTTAATGGTTACAGAATGAGAAATGGTGACATCACTGATGAACATCACCATTCTACATGACGTCTGAGTACTACTCTGCAGTTAAGGGGAGGGTGGTCCTTTGTCATCATTTGAAAGGTTGCCATAGAATATCCATGGGGAGTGGGATTTGGGTTGGTAGTGATGAAGTTATTTAAAGGGAACCTGTCATTAAGAGCAGGCACAATAAAACTTGGGGGGGGGCTCCATTTTGCAGGCTTACCTATACTCTGGTGGCGAGCTGCATTGTGCTGGAGTTTCCTTAACACTAGGGGGAGGGTTGGCTGCAGTGTGCTAGCTTCCTATACATTAGGGGGGTTGCTGTAGTGTGCTGGCTCCTTATATACCGGGGAAGTGTTGCAGTGAGATGGCTCCTTATATACTAGGGGGCTGCATTGTGCTTGAAGCATGCTTGATAATGGCTCTATAGATGAGCTGAAACGTTGCACCTTATATTACCATTGGTGAATAAAGGCCACCTTTATACCTACCGGACTACTGCCCCATCGCATTTTTCTGGATTTTTGCTCTTACAAACCTGCAGATCGGGCTTGTTGGAGGGGTGCACCCATTTTGGACTTGATCCATTATACTTGCTGTGCTGCTCCACAATCGGACTGTTTGCTATATACTGGCACAGTATGCAGTGTGACTGGTCCTGGTGTGTGTAAAGCTTGGTTTTATAATCCATACATAAATTCTTGTCTCTGATATTAATTTGTGGGGGGATGTTTATGATAAAAATCGGAGCACATTGTATACATTTTAACAAACTCAAGAAGGGGGAAGGGCAGGGTGATTTTATGAGATTCGGTCTGTACAATCAATTACCTAGAAATTACCTTTGGCGGGAGCTATGGCTATTATATAAACAAATATATCTATTTCTATTTGCTATCACCAGGTTGTCCTCCTAACACAGCCAGCCCATCTTTTCTCCCACTCCTTACACAGCCAGCACCCCCAGATTCCCCTCCTCCTCTTCTCACAGATAGCGCCCCAATGTCCCCTTCCTTATCACACAGTCAGCATTAGCTGATCTCCCTCCCTGTCACATAGCCATTTCTCAATGCCCCCTCTTGATTACACAGTGAGCACCCCAGGTCCTCATCCACACACAGCCAGCCCCATATCTCCCCTTACTCCTTACACAGCCAATACCCCGGTTCCCCTCCTCCTCTTTACACAGCCAGCATACAAAGGTCTACCTCCTCTTCACATAGCTAGAACCACTAGCTCCCCTTTCTCCTCACAAAGTCATCACCTGCAGGTTCCCCTTCTCACACAGCCATGTTCCCTGTTCCTAGAGTGTGACTAGAAGAAGGTGGGCCATGCACATTTATACACTCATGTATACACACACTTATATACACAAATATAAGTTTGTACACTCATGCACACACATTTATAGACTTACACACATTTATACATTCACGAGCACATATTTATGCACTTATATATTAATTTATACACTCATACATACAGTATATTAAAAAGTCATGCAGCATATACACAGTAGGTACACACCAGATTAGCATAATACTACTAGTGCATGCACATTATATACACACACATATTATACATACAGCATATGCTTATATATACAGTATAAACACACCATATACACACATACTGTGTATACATATAGTATTTATACATCATACACACATGCATACAGTATATACAGCATGTAAACACACATATACAACATAGATACATACAGCATATATATATAAACATACACATACAGTATATACACACTATACATCATATATAATATACATACAGTATATAAAGCATATACCCACATACATACAGTATATACAGCATATATACATAGCATAGCATAAACAAACATATATAGCATATACACACATACAGCATATACATACCATATACACTCATATAGCATATACATAAACACACACATACAGTATGTACACACATACAGAATTTATACACTCATACACACACATGTACATTTATACACTCATACACACATGTATCTACTCACTGTCAGGTAGTCTTCTTTTAGCTGCAGACCACATGGGGGAAGTAAACGGTAGGAAGTAGAGATAAGAGATTCCTAGTCCTGCCGCCATGCCTCCTCCTGATTAGCCAAAACTCACAGGTCGACTTCCTCTCTTATGCTCTTATGTCTTTTCCACCTGATTACACAGCTAAATAACAAAACTAAAGACTATGGGGGAGATTTATCTGAAGCGTCTGAAAGCAGAACTGTTCTAGTTGCTCATGGAAACCAAGCAGAGCTCAACTTTCATTTCATAAACAGCTGTGGAATAATAAAAACTGAGCTGATTGGTTGCCATGGGCAACTAGAACAGTTAGTTCTCTCTGATACTTTTGCCCCTATGTATAGCCTGATAATGATTATTTTGCATCTATTGTTGAGGAAAAGTGTAATTTCAAACCACTTGGATATTTTGTTAGTAATTAAAGTGTTTAAAGGGAACTTGTCAGCAGAAATTGACCTTATAAGCCACTACCAGTATGTCATCAAGCAGCTGAACACCTTCTGGATCATGTCTATTTCATGAAGCAGGGTGGTGGCATTGTCCAGAAAATCATCTTTAATTTGACTTGTAATTTAGCTATATGAAGTCAAGGAGGAGAAGCCAATTTACAACTCACTTTAAAGTTAATTACACTGAGCCATGAAAATATCATGATGTGGAAGGTGTTAATCTGCTTCACAACATACTGATGAAACCTGTACAGCTGTATCCTTGCTCTTATTCATAATTATCCTTGGTTATATTTATAAACACTTAATTAAAATGTTTGTGCTTGTAGAAGAATATGAAGTGTCCTGGAGACACTTGAACTTCGTTGGTTACACAGGTTTAGATTTCACCAGCTGATGTTTTCAGTATACAATGGTTTAGATAACAGCTGGTCCTTTTCAGAACATTTTGACATAAAAAAATCTGGTAAATGGATGCAACTCTGACGCATATAAAACTTTATGGATGCAGAGCACATGACATGTTGGAGGAGGAAAAAGTATGACCGGAAATCTGTAATGGAATGTCTTTTGACCAGTGTCATTAACAATCCTCAGAGTTCAGTCATTCAATAGGTTTTTTTGTTGTATATAAACATTTCAGTTACAATATGTTAGACCTGCCAGCTATTTGCTCTCTAGTAAGTCATGATTTTATAACTTGTAGATCTAAGCATCAAAAATTTTGTCCCAAAAAGTTAAAGGTGTAATCTAGTATCAGTAAACACATTTTTTCATTATTTTATTTTTATTATTTTTATTTTACAGGATCTATGCTTGCCATAATTGACTGGTTACCTTAATTGCTTTCTTCTAGTGGAAACAAGTTATCTTAGTCATTTAATACTGCACAGTAAGGTGAAATTGTAGCATTATAAAATAATAAACTCATTCATACACAAACACATGTGGAATTATATCACAATATGTCTTATATTCTAGGTTCTTCACAGTATCCACCGTTTGCTTTGATTACTGTTTTGCACACTCTTGGCTTTCTCTTGATGAGATTCACGAGGAAGTCACCTGAAATGGTCTTCCAACAGTCTTGAAGGAGTCCGCAGAGATGATTAGCCAACAAGTCCCTTTTGCCTTCACTCTGAGGTGCCGCTCACCTCAAACCATCTTTACTGGGTTCCGGACTGTGGAGGCCAGGTCATCAGGCGTAGCACCCCATCGCTCTCCTTCTTGGTCAAATAGCCATTACACAGCCTGGAGGCGTGTTTGGGGTCATTGTCCTGTTGAAAAATAAATGATGGTCCAATTAAACGCAAAATCAGATGGAATAGCATGCTGCTGCAAGATGCTGTGGTAACCATTCTGGTTCTGTATACCTTCGATTTTGAATAACTCCCTAACAGTGTCACCAGCAAAGCTGCCCCACCTTCACACCTCCTCCTCCATGCAAATTTGGACTCATCAGACTAAACACAGATTTCCACTGGTTTAATGTCCATTTCTTGTGTTATTTAGCCCAAACAATTCTCTTCTGCTTGTTGTTTGTTCTGCAGTGGTTTTTTAGCAGCTATTTTACATTGAAGGCTGCTGTTGTCTGAGCTGCTGGTAACCTGCGATTTCATCGCAGTCATGGATGACTCTTGGTCTTACTTTCCTGGGGCAGTCCTCATGTGAGCCAGTTTCTTTGTAGTGCTTGATGGTTTTTGCAACTGCCCTTGGGGACACTTTCAAAGTTTTCCCAATTTCATTTCTTAAAGTAATAATGACCACTCATTTTTCTTTACTAAGCTACTTTTTTTCTAGCCATAATACAAATTCTACAGTCTACAGTCTATTCAGTATCAGCTATGTATCCACCTGACTTCTGCACAACACAACTGATGGTCCCAACACCATTTATAAGGCAAGAAATCCCACTAATTAAACCTGGCAGGGCACCTGTGATATGAAAAATTTTTGTGGTGACTTCCTCTTGGAGCTCATCAAGAGAATGCCAAGAGTGTGCAAAGCAGTAATCAATGCAAAACACAGCTACTTTGAAAACCTTAAATATAAGACATGTTTTCAGTTGTTTCACACTTTTCTGTTAAGTATTGTGGTAAGGTGTTGGTAAGGCTGTGGATGGAGTGGATCCAGAATCCAGAAGGACTACATGATGCTTTAGCAGAATCCAGTCTGCTAAGGCTATTTTCTTTAACCCCTTAACGACCTGGCCCTTTTTTGTTTTTTCATTTCCATTTTTCCCTCCCCACCTTCAAAAATATATATCTTTTTTATTTTTACACGCAAAGATCTGTGTGATGGCTTGGTTTTTGTGTAACAATTTGCAATTCATAAGGATGGTATTTATTATTCCATGCCATGTACTGGGAAGTGAGAATAAATTCCAAATGCAGTGAAAATGGTGAAAAAACGTGTATGCATTTACAACATTTTCTTGTGTCCTTGGATTTTACGGCTTTCGCTGTGCGTCCCAAATGTAACGATGTGATCACGAGGATACCAAATTTGTATAGGTTTTATAATATTTTCAAACATTTTCAATATGCAGCAAAGACTTACCGGCTATGGAGAGGGCTCAGCCCATGAGCCCTCTCCATGTACCGACACCTGACTTGACCAAACTATAATCGGTGCGTGTCGGGAATGGGTTAATGCTTGGTGGCAAAACCCTTGATGGCAAGCACAGTAGTCAAAGGGTTTTTTGTAGTTGATGTTGAGGTTTGCACACTTGTCAGGAGGAATTTTGGTCCACTCCTCTTCTCTACATAATTAAGGTTTTGAGGCTGTTGCTTGGCAACTCAGAGTTTCAGGTCCATCCATAAGTTTTCTATGGGATTAAGGTCTGGGGAATGACTAGGCCACACCTTGACCACAATGTGCTACTTTGTTGTCTTGGCTGTATTTTCGGGGATTGCACGGCTTGGACAGGTATTTAACGTGTGTCTGTGCTGGGATTATATCAAACATGATCATTTTCTGTCCCTGCTGAGTTGGCTTCCATGCAACAGAAATCGTTGGGTGTGCCATCGTGCCATGCGACTGATTCAGACTGAGCACAGGATTTAACTTTCAAATTGTGTCGCAAGACAATGCACTTACATGCACCAGTAAAAAGATGGGGAACTCTGTCGGACCTGAGCAGGGAAGCGACACATGCACAATACTGGGCGCACAATCTTATTGAATGCACTTCTGTGAACTACAGGGGGACCACAGCACCTTCCCCCAATCACTCACAGAATTACCCAGGTGTTCACTGCCAAACTTCAGACAGGCCTGAACATGTGCCTTCTTGAGCAGGGGGGGCTTGTGGGCACTGCAGGATTTTAAAACATTATGGCCAATGGTTTTCTTGGTGACTGTGGTCCTAGCTGCCTGGAGATCATTAAGAAGTTCCCTCTATGAGATTTTGCATGGTGCCCCAGATCGTTATCAAAAATCTTTTTAATAATAATAATAATTCTTTATTTATATAGCGCACACAGATTACGCAGCACTGCACAAAGTATGTCAAATTGGTCAAATTTGTATTTCTTCCATTTTCTTACACTTCTCACCTAGTGTTTTATTTATGGTTTTGTAGCCCATTCCAGTTTTGTGCTGTATGAGCATGGAAGAGAAGCAAGCAGAGCAAAGGGAACTAACAGCGGGTGCAGACAGATGGAAAAGAGAGTGCTGCAGCACCACATGAGATGCTGATGTAACTGTAACTACAAAAAGCTTGGCCTCCAGCAGACCATGGGGACCACCACTTGGCATGCATGGGGACAAACACTCCGTAGATGAGAAGGAGAAATGAGAAGGAAGGCAAAACCTAAATGGCAGGGAGGCAGAGCGGAGGAAGCCAGAGACAACAGACCAGCCAAAAACACCAGCCACTATAGAATCAAGCAGTTTTATTACAATCTCTAGCACAACTCATTGTCCAAATTCCTGGGAATAGATCATTCCTGGGAAAAGCCATGCTGCTGGCGTTTACCTTTACTGGAGACCCTATGCAGTCCTTGGACCTTTGACTGGATGACTGCGGTCCTACAAGTACTGTCCTGTTCCTCTCTGATAATTGCCACTCATTTGGATTGGTGTACTCTGTATGTGAAGGTAAACACATTGGTGCATAGTACTGAACATTACAGAGTAGTAGTGCGTGTCTTTTGGTGGCACATTCCTGTAAATAGATGTGCAGTTGCATCCAGTAGGTGGCACAGGCAGACTACATTTCTAAATTGGTGAGGGAAAAGCTGAGCTCTTACTGATTGCCATGACCAACTAGAATAATTTTGATATGTCTCTCCTATAGTTTAGTCTGGCAGTGTAACAAAAAAATATTTGAACTAAGCATAACGACCTATATAATAATTCAATTATTGGGCACTAGGAGAGGGGTTCTAAAAAAATAAATTGCACTTATCCTGTTTCCTTTCTCAGAACCCAGGGTCTTCGTCTCAATCGGAAGTGCCTTCTCAGACCATTAACCAAACTTCACAAAATGTAATGAACTTAATAAACCGTCTCTCTAAAATTGCAAAACAATTCAACCTTCAGTGCTATATGCCAAAATAGGTTTAGTCCTGAAGGGGTTAAATGATAGGGTCCAAATTATGTTTCTTGTAATTAATATTTGGGAGAAATGCTAATTAGAGTTTGAGTACACAAATCAATTCTGTATGAATAGAAAACCAGTGACTAAACCCGTCTCACCACTGTGCTGTAAATCACACTTTGCAAATATTTGTATACAGATCTTCAGATCAGTGACTAGCTCTTAGTTATTCATCTATCTTTCTTCATGTGACCTTTGTCCCACTTAGCACTCTCTTCAACATCCCTCTCCCCTAGCGTTTTAGCAAAAATCTTTTCTTTTTATCAGCTACTTAAGCTAAGTTTCACTTTCCTATATATGTATGTCTGCTTTTAACCTCTCTTTTCAATATATTCACTTAATTATTTAATGGTTACAGAAAACCTCTCTTTTCAATATATTCACTTAATTATTTAATGGTTACAGAAGGAGAAATGGCAACATCACTGATGAACATCACCATTCTACATGACGTCTGAGTACTACTACATCACTGATGAACATCACCATTCTACATGACGTCTGAGTACTACTCTGCAGTTAAGGGGAGGGTGGTCCTTTGTCATCATTTGAAAGGTTGCCATAGAATATCCATGGGGAGTGGGATTTGGGTTGGTAGTGATGAAGTTATTTAAAGGGAACCTGTCATTAAGAGCAGGCACAATAAAACTTCCCCCCCCCCCCCCCCGCGCTATCGGAAGTGGACAGGGAGGCGTAGCCCCTCACCTTAAATTTGGCTTCTTACAGCAGTAAAATTGTTTCCCAAACTTTTTTTTCCTTGGTCCTAAATGGCTCCGCCAGTAAGGAAATCTGCAGTTTCCCTCTCAGTGCTTACTGCTAAATTCACCATTCACCCGGAACAGCATTCTAGTAAAGACAGAATGTGGACAGGGAGAGGACTTCCTGTCAGCTCAGGCCAAGATATGAGGAGA
This sequence comes from Engystomops pustulosus, assembly GCA_019512145.1. NCBI lineage: Eukaryota > Metazoa > Chordata > Amphibia > Anura > Leptodactylidae > Engystomops > Engystomops pustulosus. Next base: position 88,906,029 of record CM033646.1, on the reverse strand, counting down.
CACAGATCTGTCAAACAAAAGAGGGAGGTGTAGCTCACTGTAAGCCTGGAGAAAATGTTACCCTTTTTTTAAAGAAGGTGACTCATGTCTACTTCATTTACATATCTAAAAATTCTGTGATTTAGCTACAGTACCTTATTGGGAGATAATTTAAGGTCATATGAGGAGAACTTTCAACCCTTTACCAGCAGGTATTACTTGTGTAAAGGGTTAATTCTGGTGACAGGTCTTCTTTAAATTGATCAAATGAGGTTTAATACCTCTGGCCTTAGGAGGCATATAAGATTCATACATATTCATGTGTCCTGTATGAAAGTGGTTTGGTGCCATTGCTTTTTTGCTTTCCCCACTATTTCTGTAGGATCCAAGTTGTCACTCATTGAGTCTTTGGTCTGAGGTTGTATACTGTATTCTTTTGTCCCTAACACTACATCAGACAGCTGGTGATTGGTATCTGCAGCTTTGGGGGACACAGGAGGTACGCCTTTTATTTTTTAAATTTATTAATCTCAAATTTTTGAGAGCAAGGTATGCGAACATGTTCATAGTATCATAGTATATAAGGCTGGAAGGAGACGCAGTCCATCAAGTCCAACCTTCAAGAATTAAATTATGTTTTATCCCCATAACCTGATATTTTTTCTCCAGAAAGTCATCCAGGCCTCTCTTGAACTGTACATAGAGTCGGCCATAACAACCTCCTGCGGCAGAGAGTTCCACAGTCTCACTGCTCTTACAGTAAGGACCTTTGTCTATGGTGATGTAGAATCGCCTCTCCTCTAGCGTAGAGGATGCCCCCTTGTCCTGGTCACAGGCCCTAGGTATAAAAAGATCTTTGGAGAGTCCTTGTACTGTCCGTTCAGGTATTTGTCATTGAATGAGGTCTCCCCTCAGTCGTCTTTTTTCTAAACTGAATAATCCCAAATTTTGTATACTTCAGTGTACTCTAATCCCCCCATTCCCCTAATAATCCTGGTTGCTCTCCTCTGCACCCGTTTCCATCTCTATAATCCTTTTTATACACTGGTGCCCAAACTGTACACAATTCCATGTGTGTCTGACCAGGGATTTGTATAAGGGCAAACTATGTCTTTATATGAGAATCTATTCCTCTCTTGATACATCCAATTATTTATTTGTTAGCAGCACCGCCGCTTGGTCACTAAATAAGTTTACCATCCCACCTACGCCCAAGTCCTTTTCAGCTTCAGTTTTACTAAGTAATTGACCGTTTAGAACATAATTATACTTTTTGTTTCCATGGCCCAAGGCATAACTTTACATTTATCTACATTAAACCTCATCACATTTCTCTGCCATCCCTCAAGCTTCCACAAATCCCTCTGTAATGCTAAACTATCGACCTCAGTATTTATTACTTGCAATTGCAAATATTGAAACTGACTGTGTAAACCCACTACAAAGGTCTTAATAAATATAAAAAGAATTGGCCCCAATACTGACCCCTGTGGCACTCCACTGGTAACATCAACCCATCTGAGAATGTGCCATTAATGACCACCCTCTTGTTTTCTATCACTAACCAATCTACCCAGATACACAGATTTTCTCCTATTCCCAGCAGTCTCATTTTAATACCAACCTTTTATTTGACACAGTTGTCAAATGCCTTGAGAAGTCCGATATACAACATCCCCAGCGTCCCCCATCCAGTCTTGAACTTCCCCCTCGTAGAACCATCAGATTAGTCACAGGACCGATCTCTCTAAACCCATGCTGACGCTGGGTTTAAGGTTGTGCACAGTGAGATACTCCAGGATAGCATCCTAATAAACCCCTCAAATATTTTCCCACCACAGCAGTTAGACTCACGGGTCTGTAGTTTCCAGGATCGCTATTGATCTTTTTTGTATATTGTACCACATTTGCTATGCGCCATTCCTGTGGAACATACCAGTCCTCAGTGAATCTTCATATTAAAAATAACGGTCTGTCTATCACCGTACTAATTCATGCAGAACCCGGGGTGTATGCCTCTGGCCCAGTGATTTATCTATCTTAGTGGTTGCGAGGCGGCGCCGACCTCTTCCTGGGTTAAACTGTTGACATTATAAAGAATTTACATATTCCCTCATTGTGTCTTCCACCAGGGGATTTTCTGGGTAAAGACAGTTGAGAAGGCGACATTCAGTAGATTGGCCCTTCCTCCTCCTTCCACCATGACCCCCATGTTATTTCTAAGGGGACCCACGCGCTCGTTTTTAGTTTCTTATCATTTATATACTGAAAAATAATTTGGGATTAGTTTTGCTCTCCCTGGCAATATTTCTCTCAGTCTCTATTTTTGCGGCCTTATCTGCTTTTTACAGATTTATTTTTCTCTCTATAATCCTGTAATGCCTCATCGCTACCTTCACGTTTTAGCACCTTAAACGCTTTTCTTTCGCTTATTTCTTTCCTTACAAGACAGTTAGCCACAATAGGGTTTTTCTTGTTCCTTTATGCTTTTTTCCCAAAAGGTATGTTTTCTCACAGACTTTTCGAAAATATAGAAAAGTCCCATTTTTTTTGGGGGGGGGGGGGGGCTTTTGTCCTTGAGACATTATCCCAGTCTATCCTTTAAGGTCTTCCCTTAGTTGCTGAAAATTTGCCCTCCTGAAGTTTAGAGTGTTGGTTGCCCCTTCACTACCGCCTCTTAGTAAAGCGTAAACAAATCAATGATTATGATCACTATCCCCATTTTCCCCCAACCTGTAGTTTTGATACCATCAGTCTGTTGTAAGGATAAGCCAGCAGTGCCCCCCTCTTGTTGGCTCCAGGACTAGTTGCGACAGGTATTGTCTTTTGTTGTTGACAAGAACCTGCTACCTTTGAAGGACCTGCAGGTTTCTGCCCCCAGTCAATATCTGGGTAATTGAAGTACCCCATAATAAGTACTTCACCATGCTTTGAAGCCGCATCCATTTCACTAATCAGCATTTCCTCTGCTGCCTCCATTATATTTGGAGCTTTAACAAACCCTAGTAATATTTTATATTCTTTTTCCCCCTTCTACTCCACCCAGGGACTCCACATTGCGTTACTGATGTCATCTCGCAGGACGGGCTTGAGGCAAGAATTCACATAAAACAAACCCCTCCCCCTTTTTTATTTATACGATCCTTTCTAAAAACTATAACCATCTATAGTGAACAGCCCAGTCTAGCTACTGTCCAGCCATTCTCGCTGATACCCATAATATCATATTCCGTTCCACATCAAGAGTTCCAGTTCCTCCCTTTTGTTTTGGAGGCTTCTGGCATTTGTGTACATACACTTAATGGTTTTCCCTGTCCGTATCCTTTTGTCCTTTTGTCCTTATTCCCCAATCTCATTCCAGCCCCCCTTCCTCCCCCTGGACTATGACTCTTCCCAGCTCTCAATGTACACCGACATTTGCCTGCACAAGTGTAATTGCCCTCCCCCCAGTCTCTAGTTTACAACACTCCTCCAACCTTCTAGCCTTTTTCCCCTAAAACAGCGGCCCCCTCCCCATTGAGGTGCAAGCCCACCCTACTGTAGAGCCTGTAGCCCACAAAAGTCAGCCCATTCTCCAGAACCCAAACCCTTCCTTCTACACCAACTTTTGAGCCACTTATTTACCTCCTTGATCTCCCGCTGCCTTTCTGGTGTGGCACGTGGTACGCAGTATTTCGGAGAAATTTACCTTTGAGGTCCTTGCCTGAGCTTATGGCCTAAATCTCTGAAATCAGTTTTAAGACCATCCACCTACTGTTACTTTTTCATTAGTGCCAATTGACCATGACGCTGGTTCCTCACCAGCCACTCCCAGTAATCGTCAACCCGATCGCCACACTGCCGAACCGAGCACCCGGCAAACAACACATGTTCGGTATGCACGGTCTTTGTGACAGATTGCCCTGTGTGTTCCCCCTAATATGGAATCTCCACTACCGCACCTGTCTGACTTTGCCTGTGCTCCCATTACCCTCTTACTGGAGCCATTCCCCTGTTGCTAGCGGCCACGTCTTTCTGCCATTTCTACCCCAGACTGATATCCCCCTATCCACCAGCCTGGCAACTTTGGGGTGCACCAGATCAGACTAGACTCTCTACAACTCTTCCCTCTACCCTGCCTTCTACATGTTACCCAACTATCTGCCCCCTCATTCTGCACCTCCATACTTCCTCCCCACAACCATCTCCCCAGAAGTTTTGTGCTCCGGAGCACAAACTTCGTTCCATATTTTCAATTGCCCGCAGCCTTGAAACTTGCTCATTAGACCAGAATCTGGGCTTCCAGATGAGCAATTTCACACACCCACACAGCTATTCCCCCTCGAACGGCTGTTCAAGGAAGCATACATGGCACAGGATGTACACGCGTGGTGCAATGCCACTATGGAGTCCATTATTCTAATGGGGATTACAATATAAATGCACAGAAAGAAAATTTACAGTCAAAGTAACACAAAACACAGAAGTTACCTGCTAAGCCCCTCAAACTAAGTCCCTTAAGACCTACAAGTCACACTAAGAACCTGCACACACTTCGATCAATGCACACTCGCCACCAAGCTCACACACTCGCTTTGCTATGTGTTGCAGTGACAGGTCACCTCTCGTCAGCCAAACAGAGAGCAATATGTGGATAGAGGACATTGTGTGGCTGCTGCATTGACTGTGGCATCCTAGGCTTAGTTGATGGGTGATTGGGTGTGCCCAAAGCAGACTACCAGCAGCCCTACATCAGGCAGATGAGTCAGTAACCACTTCATGGTGACCTCTTTATAGTGGGTCCCTATGCTATTATGTGCGGCATCACATGGCGTCACCACCACTTGCCCCCCAGCACCCATACTGGCAGTAATAGCATAGGGACCCACCATAAAGAGTTCACCATGAAGTGGTTGGTTGGCTTATACAATTTGATCAAAATGTAACTAAGAACCTCGAGTTCGTTATATAATGTAGCCTAGCGGCAGTAGATCATTGTGTGATGTGTGGATGTGCGGTCCAGTTCTTTTTCTTTCCCCATGTTGGTTTAGTACATTCTATCCCTTCATTTATTTTGTTTTTCCTGGTACCAGCACTCCGCCCCATTCGACCCAGGTGTTTTTAAATTAGCAGGAGACTGCATATAGGGGCCACCTACTTCCTCTCAGCTAGCATCTGAGACCACAGGGAACATTGAGTATTCAACACCTGTTCACACATGGTGAGCCTTTTTTTCCCTGTTCACATGGTGCGATATTGCATGTCGTCTGCCGCTTCTGTGGTGCGGTGCTGGTGGGAGCCCGGGGCCCGGAGCCATGGGGGCTATGCCTGCCAGAATGGGTGCTAGTGGGCAACCGGGTCTTGGTCCCTGCCGGCGCTGTGCTGCAGCTGTGGTGGACGCAATGTGATGCCGCACACAATAGCGTAGGGACCCACCAAAAAGAGGTCACCTTGAAGTGGTAGGTGGGCTTATACAATTTGATCAAAATGTAACCAAGAACCTCGAGTTCATTATAAAATTAGCCTAGCGGCAGTAGATCATTGTATCATATGTGGATGTGCGGTCCAGTTCTTTTTCTCTCCCCATGTTGGTAAGTATATTATTACTGCATATATTGACTGCATGTATATAGTCTAAAATATATGCTGTTTAATAGGTTAGTGGTGATATGATGTTTTTACGATACCACTCTGTATAGTTTGTTGATAGCCCTTCCGGTCTGATTTTAAGTCTCAATGCTTGATGTATTGCGAAAGCGAGGCTTACGACGAACTTTTTTTCCTTGGTTCGTATGATGTGCATCCGATATCAGGGAAGAATTTGTAAAGAAAAGATTGGGGGTCATTTACTAAGGGCCAGAATCAGTCTTTTTGGTCGGGTTTCCCGAAAATTACCAGTTTGCGCCGAATTGTCCCGGGTTTTTGGCGCACGCGATCCGATTGTGTCGCATTGGTGCCGGCATGCATGCGACGGAAATTGGGGGCGTGGCCGTCGGAAAACCTGACGGATTCAGAAAAACCGCGGAATTAAAAGAATAAAATGTGTCGCTTGACACGCGCTTACCTGCACCCAGGATAGGATGGTGAACTCCGGCGGACTTCAGCGCAGCAGCGATACCTGGTGGACATTGGGCGCACTATTTTAGTGAATCGACGGAAGACCCGAATTCTCGAGGGAGAACGCGACGCTGGATCGCGACAGGACCGGGTAAGTAAATGTGCCCCAATGTCTCCGATATCCGACTTCTTGGATATAGCATAAAAATCTAAGTTACCAGTCTATAAAGTCCCCATTTTCAGCATATAGACTCTACTACTGTAAGGCTACATGCACATGATGTATGCCCACGGTACTACGGTATACATCGGTGCCGGGGAGAGGAGGAGGGGCAGAGCGCTGCTCACCCTCGCCCCTCTCCATAGGAATACACAGCGCACGGCACCATATTCCATAGAAAGATAGGACATGTCCAATCTTTCTACGGGCTATGGAACGGTACGGTGCCGCAAGTGTTCAGTAGCTTACCGCTTCCGTACGGCGCTGCAAGGCCATTGAAGTTTATGGGGGACGTATATATGTGGTGTTTACAATTATTTAGCACATTCAGTGTCAATACCAAAATCTTTATTAACACTCACACATATATTATATAACAGTATATAAATATGCATATATCTTAATAAATACAAAATCCAAATCACAGAGCCCACATTATCCCAATCCACCCCTACAATACAAATGCAAGCATCAAGACACATACATAAACAGTTTATAAGGGAGAAGTATGTATAGGGAGGTTAACAGGAAAAAAGTTGGGTATCTAAAGCAACAAAAACATACGGAGTAGAAATCAACACTGCAGCAAACACTTACTGGTAATACTGTTAACCTGCCGATCGCCGTCGGCAATGCAGCCGGTGGTATTAAAGAGCTGCCATCTTGGCTTCTCACTCCCAATGACCAGGGAGCGGAGATCCGTTGCTATGACAGTCACAGGTCACACAAAGACCTGAGGCTGTCTTGTTTTGCACCATCTATTACACTGTGCGATTTGCTCATTGTAATAGATGATGTAGAAAATATACTGTAGTATGACAGTATACGGTAGGCTCAATCAGACAACCTACGGTTAAAGTACCCTAGAGGTCTGAAAAATAGTAAAGTAATTAATTAATTTAAAAAACCTATAAAATTCAAATCACCCTACCCTTTCCCTAGAAGTGATATAAATATAAATAAACAGTAAAAATACTACATACATAACACATAAAAGGTATTACATGTCCAAAATGTCCGATCTATCAATATATAATAATGGTTATTCTAGGCTTTTAACCCTGTAACAGAAAATAGCACCCAAAGTTTAAAATGGCACTTTTTCGGCATTTTTAAAAATATAAAAAAAAAATAATAATAAAAAAAATCAAAAGTCTGTACAGTCGTAAAAATGGTAGCATTAAAAACATCATCAAAAGTTGCAAAAAAGGACACCACACACAGCTACGTATGAAAAAGTTATTAGCGCCAGAACATGCCAAAATTACAAAAAAATTTTGTACAGGAGGTTTTAATTTTTATACAAGTATGGAAACATTTTAAAACGTATAAATTTGGTATCCCCATGATTATACCGACCCAAAGAATAAAGTATAAATGTCATTTGGGTTGCTCAGTCAAAGCTGTAAAATCCAAGCCCACAAGAATAGTGCACAAATGCATTTTTTTCACCAACTTCACTACATTTGGAATTTCTTTCCTGCTTCCTAGTACACGCCATGGGATATTAAATACTGTCACTATGAAGTGCAATTTGTTACGCAGAAAACAAGCCCTCGCACAGCTCCTTACATGGAAAAATGAAAAGGTTATGGATTTTTGAAGGTGGGGAGTGAAAATGAAAATGCAAAAAACAAAAGGCGCCTGGTCGTTAGGAGGTTAAAGGCACTGTTATTTTACAATTTGGAAGTAATGAGTTATCATGCGTGAAATAATGTTTGATGTGTTACATACCAACATGCATTTCAGATTAAAGGTTTCTTTCTAAGACACATTATTGAAGTATTCCTAGTAAATGCAATGTGAAATTGGTGGGGGATCAACTGATGGGACCAGCAAAAAGTTGTTGCAGTGTTTACTTATGTGTTTTGCAGACTCTTGTAACTCAGATTCCAATTAATAGAGTTCTTTCTATCAATTAAAGCCCCTAAAGTGAAACCCTCTTTAAGGCGCAGTTCTGTTAGAATATAGAATAGGTAATCCAATTAAATATAGAAGGTACCATCCTAGCGTTATGACCCCTTATGCCCCAGTAATTTTCTCCATATCTGGTGTGACATCTCATTTTATTTTACCATTTGCTGAATATCCACTCTAGTGTACATTAGTTACTCCTTAACTCAGGAGTAATGTAAACTTGTGTACTGCAGTTGCTTTTTTTAGAAGCCTGTAACACAGATACAGCATAAAAATAAAGTCTTGTGACAAAGAAATGAATAAACTTGGTTAACCACAACTTAAACCGCGTCAGTAACTGTAAGCAGAGAGTATGTTTTATTATTAGAACTCAAGAAAAAACATTTTAACTAGAAAGGACTATTAAGAGATTTAGATAATTCTGAAAAAATAAAGGGAACACTAAAATACCACATCCTAGATTTCAATTTATGAAATATTCCAGTTGCAATTCTTTATTCATTACAAATTGGAATGTGTTGAGAAAACCAAAACATAAAAAATGATCAATGAAAATCAAACTTTCAATTGCATTTATTTGGAATTACACTCCTAATCAAAGTAGAAAATCATTTATCATACTGATCCGACTTGCCTCAAGAGAAATGCCTCAAGAGAAGGAAATGAGGCTCAGAAGTCTGTGTGGCCTCCACGTGCCTATATGACCTCCACATATTGCCCAGGCACGCTCCTGGTGAGGTTGTGGATGTACTCCTGAGGGGTCTCCTTGTTGACCTGGATTAAAGCATCAGTCAATGACACAATGTTTCTTTGGTGGATGGAACAAGACATGAAGTCCCAAATGTGCTCGATTGGATTCATTTCTAGTCTAGCCAAATAATGAATTTTGTGCAAGCAGGGTCTGCTTTAAAGTGACTTTCCATAGGACAGTGCAAAATGGGAAAACAGAACTTGTACCACAACTGCGCCAAAACAACGGCAAACAGAGACAAAAACCCCAATGATAAATTCCCTTCATTGTGCTTGTTGCAGATTGAATGCATTTCCTCTTGACATTTCCATTGGGCCTCATTTATTAAAATTGTCTGACAGCAAAACTGCTCTAGTTTCTCCGAGCAACCAATAAGAGCTCAAATTACATTTTAAAAACTGCTGTGGGACAATGAAAGCTGGGCTCTGATTGGTTGTCGTAAGCAGCTGGAACAATTTTGCTCTTAGATACCTTTGATAATACTCCCCTATTAGGGCACATTTACTTACCCGGGCCCTCGGAGTTACCGAAAGTGCATTGTCCGTCCGGAATGCACTGTGCTACGATTCACGTACATCGTGCGCCCGATTTCCTTCATGCGTCGCTTCCCCATTCAGGTACATGTAAGTGCTTGGCTTTTGACAAAATTTTGAAGTTAAAATCGCGGTTTGTCTGAATCTGTCGGATCGCCCAACGGCGGTCCACGGGGCCCTTGGTAAATGAGCCCCATTGTGTTAGTACTAATATTAGGCACTATTTATGGCAAAATTTTGGAAAAATTCTTCATTTTCAAAGTTTTAAATGTTTTGCTTTCTAGGCAGATGGTTATCAAGGTCTTTGGATATTTTGACTAACATTTCCGGAATATCTGCTTAATGTCTGAATTATATTTCATGTGTCCTCTTATTTTTCTAGGATGTTATGAGGCTTAGAACTTTAGGTGCGATTTTGCAAATTTTCATGAAAATCGCCAAAACTCACATTTTGAGGGAGAACTCAGCTTTCAAGTGACTCTGAAAGGCCTAAATATTAGTAAAACAGCATAAATTTAGTGTGATGGTGTGGGGGGGGGGGTTTGCTGGAGACACTGCAGCATGCTATTCAATCAGTTTTGCATTTACTTGAACCATCATTTATTTTTTAACAGGACAAGAACCCCAAACACACCTCCAGGCTGTGTAAGGGCTATTTGACCAAGAAGGAGAGTGATGGGTTGCTACGCCAGATGACCTGGCCTCCACAGTCACCAGACCTGAACCCAATCGAGATGGTTTGGGGTAAGCTGGACTGCAAAGTGTTGGCAAAAGGGCCAACAAGTAACTGACAAAGAAAGTATAAAGCATGTCCCCAAAACTATCACCTGCCTGCTTGCCCCTGCGTGTCTTAGGTGATATGGGACAACTCGAAGACAGTCCCACCCTATACCAAAATGGGCACATAAAACAGGACAAACACATAACACAAAAGTGAGGTCAAAGGTCCAGTCGCAGCAGAAAAGCTAAATAAGGCACAAAATTGCAGATTCAAAGGGATAGTCTCAAAACAATAGCCAAACATCAGAAAACCAGAAGTACAGAAGTATAGAAAGAACAGAAAACTGAGTAACTAACATGGTAGAAAGCAAAACTAAACCAGCACAAGACTGCTTGAGAACAAGACACATATGAGAGACCAGAATCTCATCTCAAGGAAGATTGGACCATGGACCTGTTGTTGGACCATGGAAGACTGCAGTAGGGTAAGAATGAGATGCAAACAAGTCCATGGCATATTGAGTCCATTCGTTTACCTTTTACGCGTTGCACAAAGACATGGTGGTTGGAACAAAATGGGGCTCATTTACTAAGGGTCTACGGACTGCAATTCTGTCCGGTTTTCCCGAATAGTTCCTTTTTGGGCCGAATTGCCCCGGATTTTTGACGCACGCAATCTGATTGCGGCGCATCGGCGCTGCCTTTCATGCTACAGAAATCAGGGGCCGCGCTGTCGGACAACCCGACGGATTCGGACAAACCGCGGAATTTAAAAACTAAATTGTGTCGCAAGATCAAGCACTTACATGCAACAGAAAGAAGAAGGTGAACTCCTGCAGATCTCAGCGGGGAAGCAACACATGAAGGAAATTGGATGCACGACCTTAGTGAATCGCGGCAGTGCTGGCGTCTGTGCTGGTTTGTGCAGCAAAAATTTTAATTTGTGCCGCTATCATTTTTAATATATTCATACTTTTTTGCAAAGGTCATTAGAGTTCATTTCTTCCAAAGTACAATGTGTTTGCTAGCTCCCCCTGGTGATCAAATCAGGGAAGTGTCACTAGGTTTGTTTTTTAACAGTTCATCCTAAACACCTTGAACACCTGAACATACCTTAAAAATTATAGCAGCACAAACAAAAATTTGCACAGCACAAACCAGCACAAACGTAGCAGAATTGTTCGGCACCAGTTTTGTTTGATTTGGGCAATGTGGGGGGGTGGTTGACCTCTGATGACCTCTGGAAACATTCATTAAAATCTCAAAAACGATAGTGGCACAAACAAAAATTTCTGCTGCACAAACCAGCACAAACATAGCACAAACGTTTGACACCAATTTTGTTTGATTTGAACAAAGTGGGGTGGCAACTTCACTCAGGTCCACTGTTTCCATCTTGCATCTTTGTCCCTCTATTTTTTGCCTGTATATGTGACATACTGTATGATGACTTACTCCATTGTATTAGCGTATTTACTTTATTTACACACTTGTTAGAAAACATGTGGTTTCACAAGTTTTACATGAAGTGGCTGTCTGTGACTTTTGCTGGTGCAATGTCACAGCAGTTATGGGATGTAAGTAATCGGCTTCTGTAATAAACGTTATTTGGCTTTTCTGCAGAAAGTACATCATATCACATGACATCTAAACAAACTACACCCACAAGGAAGATAGTACCGAAAACATGGGAATTCTAAACACTGATTATCTAGTTACCAGAAGTGTTTGTGTTTTTTTGAAAATCCAACAGGAAACCTGCAATCACTTGTTTAATAAATACACATGTATATGGAAACAAAGTTGTAAAAATAATGCAATATTCAACAAGAAGTTGCAGTCTATTAATAATATTCATCCTATAAATGTACTGTACAATTCTAAAGTATATGTTAGCTGATGAAAATGAGGCTTAAAGGGGTTTGCCCATGAAAGAAAATTCTTCCGGCGATTCACTAAGGCAGTTCCTCCAACATCCACCAGGTGTTGCTGCTGCGCTGAAGAGCATCGGAACACACTGGAGTTCACCGGCCTATTCCTAGTGAAAGGTAAGTGCGTGCCAAGCGACACTTTTTCTTTTAAAAATGCGGCTGTTTTTCCGAATCCATCGGGTTTTCGTCGCGTGCATGCCAGCGCCGATGCGCCACAATCCGATCACGTGCACCAAAATCCTGGGGCAATTCAGGGAAAATCGGCGCAAATCGGAAATATTCGGGTAACACGCCGGGAAAACTCGAATCGGGCCCTTAGTAAATGACCCCCACAGTGTGCTGAAAATGTGGTTAGATTATCAAGGTGCAGGATTATATACACTTTCATTTACCCTCTGAACATTAGACTAGTATCTCACACATAGAAAGATAGATGAGACAGGTCAGAGATTAGATGATCAGATCCAGGCGATACATATTACATATAATGGGGTACATACATCAAACTTTTGGCTTGCCTTTTTCTTTAATTTTTGAGACTCTTCATATGTGCTCATTTGCAACTTTATTTGTGCATAAAACGGTCTCCTTTCAAAGTTTGCCATTGTCTAGTTTTCTGCATTGCTCCCGAGTTATTGCCTGAATACAGATGTGAAAGTGGCGACATTTTATAAAAGTCACAAATTGGGTTGCAAATCTACAGCTGCCTCTGACCAGGCGTAGACCTTAGTTGGAATTTACTGTGACTTTTTGTGACTTCTGTTGAAAAAAGTTGCAAATTCACTAAAGACCAAAGACCAAATGTGTCAATAAGGAATATCCTCTAAGATACATCTGACCAGCAGAAAAGCCAAGAAAAGTCCCAAAAAACAGACAGACAAAGCCAGACTTATGATACATGCCCCCCAATGACATTCTTAGCTCTGCTAGATCTCTGCTCTGCCACAACCCACTGTTCGGTCTGATGTGCCTACAGGGCCGGATTAAGGGTCAAGGGGGCAATTTAGTGGCGGCCCTGTATAAACTGTAGTATATAGCCAACAACCCCCTCTAGTATATAGCGCACTGGCCCCTGTAGTATATAGCCTGTCAGCCCATGTAGTATATAGCCTGCCAGCCCCCTTTAGTATTTAGCCTGCCAGCCCCCTGTAGTATATAGCCACAATCCCCCTTTAGAATATAGACTGCCACCCCCTGTAGTATATAGCTTGCCATCCCCCTGTAGTATATAGCCTGCCAGCCCCTGTAGAATATAGCTGCCAGCCCCCTGCAGCTAGCCAATCAGTCCCTGTAGAATATAAAGTCACTGTTGTGTGTGAATACACACCAAACGAACCTGCTCAAAGAATGTAGAATATAGCATGCCAGTCCCTGTGGAATATACCTGACAGCCCCCTGTAGTATACAGCTGCCAGCCCCCTATTGAATAGAGCTGCCAGCCCCCTGTAGAATACAGCCTGCCAGCCCCGTGTAGAACATAGCTATCAGCCCCCTGTAGAATATAGCCTGCCAGCCCCCTGTAGAATACAGCCACCAGCTCCCAGTAGTATACGGCCGCCAGCCCCCTGTAGAACATAGCCGCCAGCCCCCTGTAGAATATAGCCTGCCAGCCAACTGTAGTATATGGCTGCCAGCCACCTGTAGAATATAGCTGCCAGCCCCCTATAGTATATAGCCAGCCAGCCCCTATAGCATATAGCCTTCCAGCCCCCTCTAGAAAATAGCCTACCAGGCCCCTGTAGAATATAGCTGCAAGCCCCCTGTAGTATATAACCTGCCAGCCCCCTGCAGAAAACAGCTGCCAGCTAGCCAATCAGTCCCTGTAGAATATAGCCTGCCAGTCCCTGTAGAATATACCTGACAGCCCCCTGTAGTATACAGCTGCCAGCCCCCTATTGAATAGAGCTACCAGGCCCCTGTAGAATACAGCCTGCCAGCCCCTTGTAGAATATAGCTACCAGCCCTGTAGAATATAGCCTGCCATCCCCCTGTAGAATACAGCCACCAGCTCCCAGTAGTATACAGCCGCCAGACCCCTGTAGAATATAACTGCCAGCCCCCTGTAGAATATAGCCTGCCAGCCAACTGTAGTATATAGCTGCCAGCCCCCTGTAGAATATAACTGCCAGCCCCCTATAGTATATAGCCAGCCAGCCCCTATAGCATATAATTTCTACCAGCCCCCTGTAGAATATAGCCTTCCAGCCCCCTGTAGTATATAGCCTGCCAGCCAACTGTAGTATATAGCTGCCAGCCCCCTGTAGTATACAGCCACTAGCCCCCTGTAGTATACAGCCACTAGCCACCTGTAGAATACAGCCACCAGCCCCCAGTAGTATATAGCCAGCCCCCAGTAGTATACAGCCACCACTCCCCAGTAGTATACAGCCACCAGCCCCCTGTAGAATACAGCCACCAGCCCCCTGTAGTATACAGCCACTAGCCCACCTGTAGATACAGCCCCGCCCCAGTAGTATATAGCCAGCAGCCCCCAGGAGTATCAGCCCCACTCCCAGGAGTATACAGCCACCAGCCCCCTGTAAAATACAGCCGCCAGCCCCCTGTAGTATACAGCCACTAGCCCCCTGTAGAATATAGCCAGCCAGCCCCCTGTAGTATACAGCCACCAGCCCCCTGTAGAATACAGCCACCAGCCCCCTGTAGTATATAGCAAGCCAGCCCCCTGTAGTATACAGCCACCAGCCCCCAGTAGAATGCAACCACCAGCCCCCAGTAGAATACAGCCAGCTAGCCCCTGTAGTATACAGCCACCAGTCCCCTGTAGAATACAGCCATCAGCCCCCTGTAGTATACAGTTGCCAGTCCCGTATAGAAGATAGCCGCCAGTCTCCTGTAGAAAATAGCCACAAAATAATAAACTTTATACTAACCTCACCTTCCCTTCCAGTGATCCCATGACGCGGCAGGCTCTTCCTCGTTCTTCGGGCAGCCGCCGGCCACTGATGACACAGATGCCATTGCTGGAGGAGATCACAGCTGCGATCTCCCCCAGCGATGGCAGCTGTGTCTCACTGACACAGCTGACATCCTAGACCCCTATGTGCAATGCGGGCGGCCACAGGCAGCTGCGCATCGCACACTGAGACTGTCAGCGACTCAGCTTAGCTGAGTCGCTGACTGTCAGAAACTGGTGGTGGCCCCTTTAAAAGTGAAAGTGGTGGGGGCCCCGGGGCTCTAGCCCCTGGAGCCCCTCCTTTATTCCAGCCCTGTGTGCCTACCCCAGATAAGGAACTTATCTACCTGTAAATTGTAGCTCTCCTCACACTGTGATGTGTTGTATGCCAGCAGGAAGTGAGTGTATGTGAGCTCATCCTGGAATGCAAGGGTGGTGGCTAGAGGCATAGAGTGGCATCGAACAGGAGAGCAAGAAGTCTGCCAACCCTAAAGTCAGAAGGTACAAGGTCGGAAACCAGGGGCAACTGAAATTGTGTACACCCGGATTGATAGAGATTGGAATTATATCAGTGAAATACTGTATTTCTGTTAATATCAGTGAATTAGAGAATTTGTTATGTTGTTATTCTGAGTATATTTAAGAAACTTGTCTTCGTGGGAATACCCGTAAAATAAACATGTTTTTTGTAATGTGTATGTAAGTGTGGGGGACAGGATATTAGGTAATTTACCAATATAGATCAATTAAAAGTTCTGCACCTCTTTATTGATATGTAAACTGAAGCCTCTTGTATGGACATTTCAATAAGGGGGGGGGGTGTCTGCACTGGACATTTCATTAAATGGGGGGCTGTGCACTGTACATTTCATTAAAGGGGGGCTCTGCTGTGGACATTTCTTTAATGGACATCTATCACCAGATCAGGGATTGTAAACCAAACACACTGACATACTGGTGTGAGCCCCCTCTGGCAGGATCTGTTGTTCTTTTAGCTTTTTATGCCCTGAGGGGCTCCAGGCTCCATAGAAGTTAATGGAGTCTGGAGCCCCTCAGGCTCATTTACTTAGTTTTTAAAGCCCTTTTTTCCTAAAATCTAAAAGATTCCTTGATCTGGTGACAGATGTTCTTTAAAGGAGTGTTCTGCTGTTAACATTTCGTTAAAGGAGGGCTCTGCTGTCGACATTTCATTAACATTTACAACAGTAAAAGCGTTACTATCAGGAGGGGCTATAGAAAAGGGTGCATTTCAGATTGGGGTCGGTGGAAATGGCACATTATATGGGTTGGCGTCAGATATAAGGTATATGCATAGTGACCAATTTTTTTTCCAAGGCACCATGGTAAGGGGGTTAGTGACCCAGTCCCTGAAAAAAAAATCAGTACAGGCTGTGGGGCACGATTATGGGAGTGGAGATCAATTCCAGCCAGGGGTAGCATTCACATCTCCTACACTGTCTTGGAGATCTGGTCTGGACAGTATTCCGGTAGGATGGTGAATGTGGAATTGATTGTCTTTTCTTAATAAATGGGTTGTAAGAGCACGTTTCAAGTTCATCATTAAATTACAAGACAGTACAAAATAATTATATAGATTAATACTCAAGTCCTAACATGCAGGCTGAGAGGGCCCTAGTCATGTGAACAGCCCATGACCCATGGGACACTTAATCCGCAACTGCAGGAGGCTTCACTTATATATCACATATCAAGAAATCTGTGGAGAACTTAAATATATATTGGTAAGTTACCTAATATTTTGCCCTCCTTGATATTACATATCAAGAAAGCCATGCAAAACTATTAATATACGTATGTTGGTAAATTACCTACTGTCCTGCCCCCACACTTACACACACATTTTAAAAAAAACATGAGGTAAAGTGGCCAACCTTATTAGGTATTTAGTGGGTGCTCAGATTTTAAATAATCCCAGGGCCTCTTATAATCTTTCAATTGGACTAACTCCAGTGGAACAACAAAAAAACTGCACTCGATTTTTGAATGCTGAACCCAAATTTTTGGCTGAAGTCCAGGCTTTACACAGACCCAAACATTGCAGTAAGTGTCCACTCGTCACTAGTCATAAGCATGCTGTAGTCACAATCAAGAACAAAAAGTACTGAATTGTTTGAAAAAAAAAGTTAGAACTGGGAGCTCAATTTTGGTATTCTGTTATTACTACCAATTGGGGCTGGAACAGGCCATTTTGGTGCCATAGGTAGACAAGATGGAGCCAGCAAAACACCCTCAGCGGCTGATCCCTTCTCCCTCAGATATTATAATTCCACCCTTTGTGTGTCCTCACAAAACTTACAGTTTTACTGCATAATTACCCTCAGGGTCTGATTAAGGGTGGTGGGGAAGCACAGGCGCGAT
Source organism: Engystomops pustulosus (assembly GCA_019512145.1). Taxonomy (NCBI): domain Eukaryota; kingdom Metazoa; phylum Chordata; class Amphibia; order Anura; family Leptodactylidae; genus Engystomops; species Engystomops pustulosus. Next base: position 88,888,649 of record CM033646.1, on the reverse strand, counting down.
TTATATGCGGAGCGACACAGCGCCTTTCAGGCAGCTGCGTCGCTCCGTTCTAAGCAGTGACACAGGCGTCATGACGTCGCGCAGCCCCCTGTAGAACACAGCCACCAGCCCCCTGTAGTATATAGCAAGCCAGCCCCATGTAGATACAGCCACCAGCCCCAGTAGATGCAACCACCAGCCCCCAGTAGAATACAGCAAGCTAGCCCTGTAGTATACAGCACCAGTCCCTGTAGAATACAGCCATCAGCCCCTGTAGTATACAGTTGCCAGTCCCGTATAGAAGATAGCCGCCAGTCTCTGTAGAAAATAGCCACAAAATAATAAACTTTATACTAAACTCCACATTCCCTTCCATGGATCCCATGAAGCGGCGCAGGCTTTCCCGTTCTTCGGGCAGCCGCCGGCCAAGATGATGACACAGATGCCATTGCTGGAGGAGATCACAGCTGCGATCTCCCCCAGCGATGGCAGCTGTGTCTCACGACCACAGCTGACATCCTGACCCCTATGTGCAATGCGGGCGGCCAGGCAGTTGACGCATCGCACACTGAGACTGTCAGCGACTCAGTTAGCTGAGTCGCTGACTGTACGAAAACTGGTGGGGCCCTTTAAAAGTGAAAGTGGTGGGGCCCGGGGCTCTAGCCCCTGGAGGGAGCCCTCCTTTATTCCAGCCCTGTGTGCCTACCCCAGATAAGGAACTTATCACCTGAAATTGTAGCTCTCCTACACTGTGATGTGTTGTATGCCAGCAGGAAGTGAGTTGTATGTGAGCTCATCCTGGAATGCAAGGGTGGTGGCTAGAGGCATAGAGTGGCATCGAACAGGAGAGCAAGAAGTCTGCCAACCTAAAGTCAGAAGGTACACAGTCGGAACCAGGGGCAACTGAAATTGTGACACCCGGATTGATAGAGATTGGAATTATATCAGTGTGAAAATACTGTATTTCTGTAATATCAGTGAATTAGAGAATTTGTATGTTTTATTCTGAGTATATTAAGAAACTTGTCTTCGTGGGAATACCCGTAAAATAACACATGTTTTTGTATGTGTATGTAAGTGTGGGGGACAGGATATTAGGTAATTTACCAATATAGATCAATTAAAAGTTCTGCACATCTTTATTGATATGTAAACTGAAGCCTCTTGTATGGACATTCAATAAGGGGGGGGGGGGGTGTCTGCAATGGACATTTCATTAAATGGGGGGCTGTCACTGTAATTTCATTAAAGGGGGGCCTGCTGTGGACATTTCTTAATGGACATCTATCACCAGATCAGGATTGTAAACCAAACACACTGAACATATGGTGTGAGCCCCCCTGGCAGGATCTGTTGTTCTTTTAGCTTTTTATGCCTGAGGGGGTCCAGGCTCCATAGAGAGTAATGGGAGCTGGAGCCCCGGCTCATTTACTTAGTTTTTAAAGCCCTTTTTTAAAATCTAAAGATTCCTTGATCTGGTGACAGATGTTCTTTAAAGGAGTGTTCTGCTGTTAACATTCGTTAAAGGAGGGCTTGCTTGTCGACCATTTCATTAACATTCACAGTAAATGCGTTACTATCAGGAGGGCTATAGAAAAGGGTGCATTTCAGATTGGGGTCGGTGAGTGGAATATGGAAATGGCACATTATGGGTTGGAGTCAGCATATAAGGTATATGGCAGTAGTGACCAATTGTTTTTCCAAGGCACCATGGGTAAGGGGTTAGTGACCCAGTCCCTGAAAAAAAATCAGTACAGGCTGTGGGGCACGATTATGGGAGTGGAGATCACTTCAGCAGGGTAGCATTCACATCTCCTACACGTGTTTGGAGATCGAGTCTGGGAAGTATTCCGGTAGGATGGTGAATGTGGAATTGATTGTCTTTTCTAATAAATGGGTTGGTAAGAGCACGTTTTCAAGTTCATCATTAAATTACAAAGACAGTACAAAATAATATATAGATTAATATCAAGTCCTACATGCAGGTGAGAGGGCCCTAGTCATGTGAACAGCCATGACCATGGGACACTAATCCGCAACTGCAGGAGGCTTCACATTATATCACATATCAAGAAAATCTGTGCGAACTTAACAATATACTTGGTAAGTACCTATATTTTGCCCTCCTTGATATTAAATATCAAGAAAACCATGCAAAACTAATTTAATAACGTATGTTGGTAAATTACTACTGTCCTGCCCCCCACACTTACACAACATTTTAAAAAAAAACATGAGGTAAAGTGGCAACACTTTATTGGTATTAGTGGGGTGCTAGATTTTAAATAATCCGGGCCTCTTATCTTTCAATTGGGACTAACTCCAGTGGAACAACAAAAAAACTGCACTCGATTTCTTGAATGCTGAACCCAAATTTTTGGCTTGAAGTCCAGGCTTTACACAGACCCAAACATTGCAGTAAGTGTCCACTCGTCACTAGTCATAAGCATGCTGTAGTCACACAATCAAGAACAAAAAGTAATGAATTGTTTGAAAAAAAAAAGTAGAACTGGGAGCTCAATTTGTGGTATTCTGTTATTACTACCAATTGGGGCTGGAACAGGCCATTTTGGTGCCTAGGGTAGACAAGATGGAGCCAGCAAAACACACATCAGCGGCTGGCTGATCCCTTCTCCCTCCAGATATTATAATTCCACCCTTTTGTGTGTCACACAAAAACTTACAGTTTTACTGCATAATTACCCTCAGGGCCTGATTAAGGGTGGTGGGAGCCCCTGGGCGCAAACTGCTGGGGGCCCTTCCAACAATGTTTTTGGAAGTATATAGCCAGCCAGCCAGTCCATTAACGCCTGAATCGCCCACACGCTAAATAAATCGCGCCTGTATCTTAAAGACACAGGCGCGATTTATATGCGGAGCGACACAGCGCCTTCAGGCAGCTGTGTCGCTCAGTTTAAGCGTGACACAGGCGTCATGACGTCAGGCGCTGTGTCACTGTGCGGAGCGCGGCTCACAGGAGAGCCGGTTGAAGACGGGACCGCACGCGAGGGAGGCAGCTGCCTGAGGTGAGTATGATTTTTATTATTTTTCATGCACTTAATTAATTAAATTGGCGCTAATAAGTGTTGGGGAGTCATGTTATACTGGGAGGGGGGGGGGACTGGTATGTATTATATGGGACTACAAAATCGTTAATACTGGGGGGGGGGGGACGCATATATCAGTGGTGGCGAACTATGGCAACCGTGCCAGAGGTGGCACTCAGAGCCATCTCTATGGGCACCCGCCCCAAACAGGGATCAAGGCCTCTTGCAGTCCCAGGCAGACCCAGGACCCTAGAAGGAAGGACTACATGATAATACAAAATTCTTCTCCTTATTTCTACGGTATTGGGTGTCCTCAGGGGCCTATCCAATTTAAACACGTGAAAGAGAGGGAGTAGAGTAATAGTTATTGCTTAAATTGTCGCATTGGCACTTTGCGAAAAATACGCAGGTTTTGGGTTGTAGTTTGGGCACTCAGTGTCTAAAAGGTTTGCCATCAATGCTATATATCATTGGGGCCATAATTATTTTTATATGGGGGGGGGGGGGGTTGCTATATAGTATTTGGGGGGCTATTTATTTTATACTGGGGGGGATGCTATGTATAGATTATTTGGGCGATAATATTTTATACTGGGGGGGATAGCTATCATATATTATTTGGGGCTGTATAATTTTTCTATACTGGGGGGGATGCTATTGTATATTATTTGGGGCTGGGGCGATAATTATTTATTTTATACGGGGGGGGATGCTATATATATATTATTTGGGGCTATAATTATTTCTACTGGGGGGGATGCTATATATACTATATATATTAAGGCTTCTATAATTATTTGATATAGGGGGGGGGGGATGCTAATATATATATACTATTTGGGGCTATACCGTAATTTTTTATACTGGGGGAGCGCTATATATACGTATATATTATTGGGGCTATGTATGATTTTTATACTAGGGGGGTGTCTGTTATTTTATTTGGGGATTTGGGCTATAATTATTTTATACTGGGAGGATGCTATATATATTATTGGGGGCTATAATTATTTATACTGGGGGGATGCTATATATATATTGGGGCTATAATTATTTTATACTGGGGGGGGGAATGAATGCTATATTATTTGGGGCTTATAATTATTTATATGGGGGGATGCTATATATATAGTTGGGGCTATAGTTATTTTTACTGGGGGGAAGGGGAATGCTAAGAATTATTGGGGCTATAATTCCTTATACTAGGGGGGGGCGGGTATGCTATAATTATATGTGCCAATTATTTTTATACTGGGGGGATTCAGATATCACTTATATGGCGGCCATAATTATTTTATACTGGGGGGATTCAGTATATATTATATGGGGCCTAATATATTTATACTGGGGGTTCAGTACGTATATTATATGGGGCCATAATCATTTTATACTGGTGGGTCCCTGTATATACTTATATAACTATATCACTAAGCGGGGGGATTGTTATGGGATACAGTATATTACTAAGCTGGGGGGCTGTATGAGGGGTACGTATACCGTATATACCGGCGTATAAGACGACTTTGAAGACAGAAAAATCTTCTGTCTTCTCTGGGGTCGCTTATACGCGGGAATCGTCTTATACGCCGGTGTAATGACGGACGTTATAAGGACGATCGCGGTCGGATCGCGCTGAGGAGAGGGCTCACGGGGATGGCCCTCTCCATAGCGGTAAGTCTTTGCTATATTGCAGCAAAGGCTTACCGGTAACACCCGCGATCGGTGCTAGCACCGATCGCGGGTTTGTTTCACAGCGATGGCTCCGGCAGCCTCAAAAAGATGCGCATGGGACATACTCACCGCGCTCTCTTTTTTCTGCTAGGCGCCGCCATGTTTTCCCCGGGGCGGCGCCTAGTATGCGTCAGCAGCGGCGCGTATACTAGGCGCCTGCAGGGGAAGATCAATGGCGGCGCGGAACACTGAACACGAGCCCGGCGGAACATCGGGGCACCGGAGGGTGAGTATATAAGTTTAGTTTTATTTTAATGTGTGCTGTAACCTGGGGGCTTGTGCTGTATACCACTGGGGGGTGCTGTATACCACTGGGGGCTGTGCTGTATACCATGGGGGTGTGCTGTATACACTGCTGTGGTATACTCGTGTGTATACTACGGGGGCCACCAGTGCGGTATATACTGGGGCATGCTGATACTAAGGAGCTGTGTGTATACTACTGGGGCAGTGCTGTATACTACTGGGCAGGCTGTGCTGCTGGTACTACTGGGGGCTGTGCTGTATACTACTGGGGGCTGTGCTGTATACTACTGTACTGCGTTGAAACAGGGGTTAATGTGTCTTATACGGCGAATATATCTTAAACTCTAATTTTAAACAGGCAAAGTAGGGGGGCGTCTTATACACAGGTCGTCTTATACGCCGGAATAACGTATTACTAAGATGGGGGGGCTGTAATCGGGTCAGTATTTACTAGCTGCAGGGGCTGTATATGGGGTACCGTATATTACTAAAGCTGGAGGGGACTGTATATTTGGGGAAGGAAAGCATTTATTTAAGCTGTAGGGGACTCTGTATATGGGAGCTGTATATAATTAAGTGGGTGGGGGGAATAACGAGGCCTTTAAATATATGAGAGCAGGGCTATACAAAATAAAATTTATTATTATAACGTATATTTCGGCGTATAAGACGACTTTGAAGACTGAAAAATCTTCTGTCGGTCTGGGTTGTCTTATATGCCGGTAATGTTTTCTCACCTGCGCGATCCACTAAGATCCGCTGCTACATCGGCTGCAGTGACAGCTCCGTGGGTGCGGCGTCGCAGAGAATATGACGTCGGCACGCGGCTGACTGACGTTCATATTCTGTGAGCCGCCAGCACTCAAGAGCTGTCACCGCCGGCCGGAGTGTGTAGCAAGCGAAGCTTCGGTGGATCGCGGCAAAGGTGAAAAGCTCTAGAGAAAAATTAGAGAGGAAAGAGTGGGGGGGGAACATTATTATAAATATTACAAAAAAAATCCTGGATGACAATTCAGATGTTGGAATGTGCTGTATACTAGGGGGGGGGGGCAGGTTGGCTATATACAGGGGCTGGCTGTATACTGGGGGGATGGCTGGCAAAAGTACAGGGGGAGCTGGCTGGCGTATTACGGGGGGGACTGGCTGGGACATATATAGGGGGGGCTGACTGCATACTGGGGTGGTTGTTGGCTATATACAGCGGAGGGCGTAGATATACTGGGGGGGCTGGCGGTGGTATATGGCATAGTAGTTATATTCCTGTACATAAGGGGCAGTATTATAGTACAGTATGGTAACATTTACAGTTAAAAAGGACGATGGTAATGTTGTTTGGTATGCCTATGTTTATGAGCGAAGCTTCCTGCGATATACGCATGTCATAGAATTTAAATTAAAAAAGGACCATATTAAATTCAAATCTGTTTTTTTTAAATTTTTACCGGTGTTTGCATGCGTTGAATAGGGGTAGTCTTATACGGCGAATATATCTTAAACTCTATATTTAACAGGAAAGTAGGGGGGTCGTCTTATACACAGGTGTCTTATACGCCGGAATATATGGTTTAAATTCATTAGGGGCTGCTATATATTTGATCAGGGTTGCACCCGTATGTAAAATCATGTAAACATAATAACGGGTGAGGATTATTAGTTATAGGATACAGATTACTTTGCAACCATGTGTAACCAAATGTTGGGGGTCTGTATTAATAAATTGGGGGGTTGTATTTGATTGGTGCTTGGCATGCTATAATTCCAAGCGAATATATATATATATTATAATATATATATATATATATATATAATATTACATTAATATATATATATATATATATATATATATATACTGAATGGATGTTTTGTATGTGTGGAGAGGCGGTCCATTTGCGTTTGAGGGGTATAATAATATTTAGGAGCACAGTGTTGTTTTCCATGAGACTTATACTGTAAGTGACTGTGGATATTTTAGGGATGCCAGGTGGAGATGGATGCATGGAGCTGAAGATCATCTCCCGTGAATTCAACTGTGATACGTCATGGATTGGAGAACCCCAGAATAAAGTTATACTGACTGGAAGAGATTGGTCATCTATAAGGTACTAGATGCCACTAATGACTCCCAGAACCGGAGTCAGTCAAAAAGTGCAGTGCGTGTTCTTAGGGTGTTAATTGTAGTAAAGTTTAAGGATTTACTTAAACAGGAGGTTGGGGGGGGCAGCATTTTAATATTCGCCTCAGGCAGCAAATATGCTAGAATAGGCCCTGCCTGTTAGTATATAGCCTGCCAGCCCCTGTAGTATATATCCTGCCAGCCCCCAGTAGTATATAGCTGCCAGCACCCAGTATTATATAGCTGCCAACCCCCAGTAGTATATAGCTGCCAGCCCCCTGTAGTATAAAACCTGCCAGCCCCCTGTAGTATAAAGCCTGCCATCCCCCTGTAGTATATAGCTTCCAGCCCCCTGTAGTATACAGCTTCCAGCCCCCGGTACTATATAGCCACCAGCTGAGCTGAGTCGCTGACTATCGGAAACTGGTGGGGGCCCCTTTAAAAGTGAAAGTGGTGAAGGCCCCGGGGCTCGAGCCCCAGGAGCCCCTCCTTTAATCCGGCCCTGATTACCCTCCACAGTGCACTATCCTACAACTTATTAACATATGTTGCTCTGTGACAATGCCATCCCCATCTCAATTAATACATTTTGGTGTATGCTCTTGAACAAAAGTTTACCATTGACTGTGCAGATCTAAGTTGAAAAATTACAGCACCAAAATTCAGTGCAGAAATACAATGGATTCAAGCACATACCATAAACATAGAACCAGAACAAAGCTCAGTACAGAAATACAAGACCAGAAAAAAACTCAATACATAAATACAGGACCAGGCTCTGTACGCAAATAGTGCACCAGAAGCAAACTCAGAAAAAAACTACAGTGCCCACAGCAAAACTCAGTATTATTAAAATAGCTCCCCCTGTATTGTTAACCGGTTCCCGACCGCCTGCCGTGTATTCACGGGGCGCGTCGGGTCCCAGTGCATGGAGAGGGCTCACAGGTTGAGCCCTCTCCATAGCCGATAAGTCTTCACAGCATACTGCTAGCACCGATCGCGGGCGTTATTCCACATTGTAATGAATGAGGAGGACAATCCCCATATACTGTCATACTGTAGTATGGCAGTATATGATCGGATCGATCAGACAACCTAGGGTTAAAGTAATATAAAAAGGTCATACCGTCCTAAAATTGATATAATTGAAAACTTCATCAATAGTTTCAAGAAATGACACCACTCACAGCTCCATACAATGAAGTATGAAAAAGTAATTATCGCCAGAATATGGCAAAATCAAAAAAATAATTTTGTACAGGAGGTTTTAATTTTTGTAAATGTATAAAAACATTATAAAACCTATACAAATTTGGTATCCCCATAATCGTATCGACCCAAAGAATAAAGTACACATGTCATTTGGGACGCACAGAAACAGAGCCTTAGTGGGCCCCTTCATGGGTTACCCTCCAGTAGCCACACTGCCCCCCTAACCAGAGTAGCCAAACTGCCCCCCTCCCCCTCCAGCTACACTGCCCCCCCTCCAGCTACACTGTCCCCCTCCCCCTCCAGCAACACTGCCCCCCTCCCCCTCCAGCTATACTGCCCCCCCTTCAGCTACATTGCCCCCTCCAGCTACACTGCCCCCCCCTCCTCCGGGAAAGAAAAATCACCTTTCCTAGTTCCCTGGAGCAGCGCCTGCAGCCGCCTTCTTTCTTCGGCATGATGTGCGTCGGCTTCAGAGCCGTCGCATACAGTCGGCCCGAGTGGGCCCCTCCAGCACCCTGGGGCCCGGGCACTTGCCCGGATTGGCCAGATGCTGGCGCCGGGCCTGACTGTCACACAAGAAGAATAAGAGTGTACCTATTTTCGCTCTCAAATACAAACTAATCACTTTTATATTTCATGAAAGACACAAAAATAACATAATGGCTCAAAAAAAGGTGCAGAGTCGCGAGATTCATGAATGTGAACCACAATTGAGAAATCTAGTGCACCCTTCAAACTTTTTGATAAATTACATTTAAAAAAATGTAAAAATGTACACATTTTGCACATATAAGTACCAGGGTTTACAGCCTGCTCCAGGTAGAAACACCACATAACCTTCTATGTACTGCAACATGCAATCAAACACAAACCTCCCTGTGAATGATGATAACACAATAGATAATATTCATCACAAAAACAAAGCGGCGGTACTGGAGACTGGCTATGCAGTGGGGCCCTGGATGGTAATAGTGATAAGTGCAGAATACGATATATAATAAACAAAAGGTACAAATATAACAATAAAGTGCTGGAGATTAATGGGGCAAAGACTAGATCTGGATTTATATGTACTGACTCAAAATGGCTAACTACAAAAAGTGGAAGATGAAAAACAACATGGAGTAGATCTGTTGCAGGTGAACATAAGAGGAAGCCAGGTCCCCACACTTATCACCTAACTATATCACAGCTTAGAACGGATATAGTCCTTACCAATGTAAATTATATCACATAAAGGGGTGGTGTCATACGACTAAATTAAAATTGAATCTTATAGTACATATAAACAAAAAAGTCTAAAAGTATTGGCTATAGTACATATGATATGGTAATATCCCCACTTCCTGTCTACTCAGTTTGTGGCCAACTGCAGCTACTAGCCCCTTCAGGACTTAGCCCATTTTTAAAACCTGCCCTCTGTCACTATAAGTGGTTATACCTTTGGAACCCTTAAATATATCGGGTATTTGAAACATTTTCTCGTGACATATTGTCACTGATATTGATATTTGTTGTTAGTTAGTTAGGAAATTTGACAAAAAATTTGAAAAATTCTTTATTTTCAAAGTTCTAAATTCTCTAATTTTGAAGTAGATAGTTGTACCACCCAAAATAATTCATAACTTACATTCTCAAATGTTTGCTTTATGTTGGCATGTTTTTTTAAGATTACACATATTTTTCTAGAATGTTATGAGGTTTAGAATTTGGGTGCCATTTTTTCAAATTTTTTGGAAAATCTCCAAACCTCGTATTTAGATGGACCTCCTCAACTTTTAATTGACTGTGAGAGGCCTAAATAGCTAGACTCGTAAATTACCACATTATGGAAACTACACCCCTCAAAAAAAACATATCTGGTGGTAACCTGCTGTATGGGCGCACGGCCGGGCATAGGATGGAAGGAGACGCCATCCAGAGCAGATTTGTATTGTCAAATTGTACATGCTATAATTTTTTTCTGTTTTAATGTGGACATATGGGGCTTTTTTTTGCCACGAGATGCAATTTTCTGGTACATAATTATGGGTCATCTATAGCTAACTGATAAGATTTTATTACAATGAAAATCATCAATTTTTGGTGAGATTTTTTTGTTTTGTTTTTGTAAGCTGTAGTGTATAGCTTATCAGCCCCTGCAGTATATAGCCAGCCCATCCTCCAGGATATAGCCTGCCAGTCACTGCAGTATATAGCCAGCCTATGCCCCCAGGTATAAAGCCGACCAGCCCCTGCCCCGAGTATGCAAAGCCTTTAACAAAACAAAAATTAACACTGTACTCATCTTTCCAATGCCCTCCCCAGGACCTCTTCTTGCTTTGGTTGCCCTTTTTGGGTCACTTGGCATGGCCGGCACACACAATGACGTCAGCTGGTTGCCGAGGTCATTGTTTTTGAGCCAACAGTATCACGAGGAGACCCGAAGAAAAGCCCGAGGACCCGACGAGAACCCGAAGAAGCACTGAAGCATCTGAAAGTGTTAATTTTTTATAGACAGGAGTAAAAGCCGAGATATTTTTTTCTGAAAAACTCAGCTTATACTCGAGTACAGACGGTCCCCTACTTAAGGACATCTAACTTACAGACGACCCCAAGTTAAAGGAAACCTACCACTTCGGATAGGGCTTATAAGCAGGACATGCCGTGCACCAGCTCAGGGTGAGCTGGTGCCGGCACTTATCTTCGTTATGTTTTTAAACAGTTTTATAGCATTTAATCACTTTATGAATGTTTATATCTGAAATAGGAGCTTCCCCGCACCGAGGTCCGCACTCGGAGCACCATGCGCGTGACCGTGTGTGCCCCTGAATAGGAAGTGGTAGCGAGCATGGTTCGACGAGCGCGGACCTCGGTACGGGGAAGCTACTTCCAATCTAAACATTAATAAAGTGATTAAATGCTTTAAAACAGTTTAAAAACATAAAGATAAGCGCTGGCACCGGCTCACCCTAAGCTGGTGCACGGCATGTCCTGCTTATAAGCCCTATCCGAAGTGGTAGGTTTCCTTTAAAGACGGACACCTCTGCCCACTGTGACCTATGGTGAAGCTCTCTGGATGATTTACTATAGTCCCAGACTGCAATGATCAGCTGTAAGGTGTCTGTAATGAAGATTTATTGGTAACCCTTTACAGCATCTGCATCTGCAATTATAAAATATACAGTTTTGACTTACATACAAATTCAACTTAAGAACAAACTTATGGACCCTATCTTGTACGTAACCCAAGGACTGCCTGTATATACAGTAATTTGGAGACAATTTTTTTCACTTTAGCATCACTTTAGCGTCTGTTCAAATGGATAACTTTTTTATTTTTCATCTGACAAATCTGGTTAAGTGCTTAATTTTTGAGAGTAAAGTTGTTTTTTAGTGGTTTTATTTTGGAGCGTGTAACATTATTTTTAATCACTTTTCAGAACATTTTTTAATGGGTATTAAATAAAAATGATCTTTTTTCGGAATGTTTTTTGGAGTTTTTTTTTATACAGATTGTTATGGACGCAGCAATACCAAATATGTGTGTGTTTGAGTATTTTATTCAATTTTACTGAATAAAAACTAATTTGGAGAAAATCTTGTCCATTTTAGCATCACCATCTTTTCAGATGCATAACCTTTTTTATTTTTTGGCTGACAAATTTGGTTAAAAGCTTATTTATTTTAAGAAGAGTTATTCTTTTTAGCATTTTAACCCTTTAACGCCGAAGCCACTTTTCACCTTCCTGACACGGCCCATTTTTTCAAATCTGCCCTGTGTTACTATAAATGGTTATAACTTTGAAACGCTTTAACATATCCAAGTGTTTATAAAACTGCTTTCTCGTGATACATTGTGCTTCATGTTAGTTGAGAAGTTTTGGTGGTGTGTTCTGCATTTATTTATGAGAAAATCAGATATTTGGTGAAAACCCTCTCAGGTTTCAAGTCACTTTGAAAGGCCTAAATAAAAGTAAAACCCCATAAATTACCCCATTATAGAAACTACACCCCTCAACGTACTTAAAACAACTTTTATGAAGTTTGTTAACCCTTTAATTGTTTTACAGGGGTTAAAACATAATCGGATACAATTTTGAAAGTAAATTTTTTTTGGCTAAATTAATGTGTTTTTTTTTTTAAATTTGACAAATTCTCAGTGGATAAAATAACAAAACGCTCCACAAAATTTGACACTTCTGCGTATAACAATACCCCATATGTGGTGGTAACCTGCTGTATGGGCACACGCCAGGGCATCAAAGAGAAGCTGCGCCATTCAGAGAAGATTATGCATTGTCACTTTTTATTGGCTATTTGGACATATAAGGGCTTATTTTTTGAAAATGAGATGCACTTTACAAATATTTCATTTTAGTGGGTCATTAGCTTATTGATGAGATTTTATTAACTCTTGAATGTATGGGTGAAAAGAAAATTGTCAATTTTGGTTTCCTTTCTTTTTGTATTTTTTGGGGTCGTACACCGTACACTAAAAATGCTATATTATCTTTATTCTATAGGTCACTACATTACGGTGATACCTCATTTATATAGTTTTTCATTTATTTTTACAATTTTACTGGAAAAAAACTAATATAGAGGAAATCTCATTTGTTTTTGCATCACCCTCTTTTTGGAGACGTAACTTTAATATTTTTTGGTTGACAGAGCTAGTTTAGGGCTTTTTTTATGTGTTGAGTTGTCCTTTCAAGTGATACCATTTTGGCGCACATAACTTTTTTTGATCACTTTTTAGAACATTTTTGTGAAGAGATTTTATGAAAAATGTACATTTTGGCGAGTTTTTCATGTTTTGTTTTTACGGCGTTCACCGAGAGGGCGCAATCATATTTTCTGAGTTATTGTATGGACTGTTACGGACGCGGCGATTTTTGTGTTTAGGGGACTTTAACTTTATTTAATTAATTATTTTTATTAAAAAATGTTTTTATTCAATGTTTTAAACTGTTTTTATTCACTTTTACAGTTTAGCTTGAACAAGCGATCCACTGATCGCTCGTTCAAGCTCTTCTTCACATTACACAGTGTAATGCAGATGTATTACACTGTGTTATGTAACCCTCTGAGCATGCTGCACATGCTCAGTGTGTTACAGCTGGGTCCTGCCAGAAGGACCCGGCACACGGAAGAGGATTGCGTAGCCTCGGGCACTAGCAGTCCCGGGGCTGCGATCGGAGCCACCCCCCCAGTGAATGCCCCTAACACGCCGCGGTCAGCGCGACCGCGGCATGTTAGTGGTTAACACCCGCAATCAGAAAATTCTCCTATCGCGGGTGTTAGAGGCGGGTGTCAGCTATAATATATACATATATGTTACGTAGTAGTGACGTAGTAGTACTGCAAGTTGCGGGAACGCACCTCCAGCGATGCAGTACTATTAAGTCAAATGTCGGGAAGGGGTTAATTAAAAATGATCTATTTTCACTCAAGCATGCGCAGACAGTTTACAGTCACATCTGGAAGGCATCTGACTGCGGGAGGTAGCTCTGGGGCATGAAGCAACCTTGGGGTGCCCAAAAGAGGATCGGATCCCCAGTAAGTCGCACAGTTGATCCAATTCCTACACTAAAGACCCTTACATGCCGCGGTCATGCTTACACTTGCACTTGGAGCCGGGTCTGATCGCAAATGTCAGAGCACGGTGTCAGCTGTAATACACAACAGACAGCTGCTGCTTCTGGTGCCGGTTCCGTTTGTGAGCCGGAGGCCAGAAGCAGGACGGAATAGAACGCCCTGGTGCGGGAAGTATCTTCGCGCAAGGACGTACTGTTACGTTCAAGTGCGGGAAGGGGCTAGTTGACAGCAAAGAAATGTTTGCAGAGAACCATAACAAAAATATTGATTTATAAATTGAAGCCCAGCAGACTCCACTGCAGCTGGTCTAGGGCTTGCAGTCTCTTGCTGCTTTAGGTATAAAACTAACAGTCTCAATGCTTTTCTTCACCCTAGTAGATCAGGTCCATCATCAGGAGACCAAAAAGTATTTAGATAGAGAATGTAGATTCCTATCTAGTTATTAGAGACAGCCAGACACTGATGGTGTATCTGGCTGTGCAGAGATATGTACCTCACTAGATAAGGTTCTGCTGGAGCCCTGACAGTGGATTTCAGTAGAAGTGTATAAGCTTCATGCTCAGCCCCACTTTTTCCTGCCTACCTGGATGTCCCACCCAGGATGCTGTTGTCACACTGAGGGGCAGTCTGTAAGAAGGAGCCTGAGCTGGGAGTGTAGGAAGGAGATACAGAATCTATTATTGGTTATTGCTAACTTAAAAGATATCCATAATAGTTCTAGTCCTACTTCCAAGCTGCACACAGTAAACCAAACATTACACATCAAAATACAATCAAACTGTGTCAATGATGCAAAGGGTGTACTCTGATCCCTAAAAAGGCACAGTGATTACTTGATGTAAATGATATATAGTTGGGTATTGTGAAAACTCAAAATGGGAATCTGAAGACACTGTTTGATCACAGTGTTGGTATGAATTACTCCACTGTAGGAATGTGCATGACATAGCAGGTAGCATTATCCAGGTATGTTAGGAATTGTAGACATGCTGTACCCAGAAATATATTCTACCCCTCTAATGTATAGTCTTCTATGCACTCTTCCTATGTGATTAAACAAAACAATAGGTAATGACGAGAATGTCATTGGATCCTTGTCAGATGTAAAAGAAATAAAGTAATTCAAGCCACCTGGCTTGCCTGTATTAAGGCAAAATGCCCACTAAGCTTCTTTTTGGTGTATCCGTTTGTCCCAGTCAACCCATCTTGGTGATGGACGGAGCCATTCAATACCTTGGAACTTCAATAATTTAGAGTCACCATTGTGATAGGTCCAAAAGTGCTTGGCTAAGGCTTTATCCTCATTGCGCCTGATATTGCCCACATGATCAAATATTTGTGTGCTGAATTCTCTAAAGGTCATACCTACATTTTAGGGCAGGGACAAGTAGCCAGATAGACTACCCCTGCAGTATGACAGTTAATACCGTAAATTCCTTGTTTGTGTATGTAGACCCTGTTAGCACACTTGTGAAGTCCCTGGATTTATGTATGTATTTACAAGCCATAAAAGTGCCACATTTAAATGAGGCAGTGAGGCGATGTCAGTCCAACCATGTACCCCTAGTGAAAGATGACTGTGAATAGTCTATCTCTCAAATTTCTTCCCCTTTTGAATGTGTACAGTGCTCAGTGGTCTTGTCACAAATGTACAGATCCTGTTTAAGTATATGTCATTATTTTTATGTCCGTGGCTTCTTTGTAATCATAGGTTCCAATGAAGCATACATCATGCTAATTTATAGAAACATTGAATAAATATGTTGAGGGATATCCCTGCCGTATCCCCATACATCATGTTATTTTATAGAAACATTGAATAAATAAGATGAGGGATACTTACTATATTATCAATATACTTATACTATACTATCGATATTTACATACACATGACACTACAGTGTTCCATCATGTCGAAGTCCTTGCCTGTTTAAATGCTATCTTTATGTCACAGGCACCCTCGCGATCCATGTCTCGGATCCCGGGTGCAACCATGCCCCCCGAACTGCTCCTGCTGTCACGTGCACCCCCGCAATCCTTGTCACAGATCGCGGTTGCACCCGTGCCTTCCGTGTTGGCCTTGTTTTTCAGGCAATGGGCTTACCTCTCCATGCTCCCGCTCCCATCCAGACCTTGTCCTGCGCGCATCCCCTCTCCCTAGGGTGCATGCGGTAGTGCTCAGAGATTTAAAGGGCCAGCGCACAGGTGATTGGCGCTGGCCACTTCCGGGTCTGTATTTATTCCAGCGACTCCCATCATTCCCCGACGGTTCTTCAACCCATTCCTCTGAAGAGAAAGCCCTCCTGTGTATCCAAGCGTTCCTGTGTATCTAAGCGTTCCTGTGTCTCCAGCGTTCCTGTGTGTCTCCAGCATTCCTCATCCTTATGCCAATCTGTTCCTGTGTTCCTGATCCGTGTGCCAGCTTCTGTGTTCCTGACGTGAGGCCTTATGTGCCTTCCTGTGCTGATCTCCCGCTGTCACTCCGGGTAGGTACTGTGTGTTGCTACCTGTATTGTGCACCTGTGAAGATGGTGGGCTCTGGTCCCAGGTGTCGGCTAGTACCATCTCCTGCGGTGGTCAAGAGAGTCCACAGACTCTGAATCCTGACAATAAGATCCGGCCATGGACCCCGCCAAGGAGCCACGTCAGATACTGGCTGAACTTTCCGGGGTTGGCGCCCGGCAGTCGCTGCTGAGGCTGCCCAAGGAGAACTTGTAGGCCAAGTTGCTTCCGCTCTCCAACAACTGCTTGACTACTCCTGCGGCAGTTCCAGCGACTACCCCTGCGACTTCTCCTGTCATCCTGGCTTGTCCACCAGTACCAGAGCCTAGGCTAAGACTATCTATGCTTGATAAATACATTGGTGATCCTAAACTATGCATAGGTTTCATCACACAGTTCGCGCTGCACATAGAGTTAATGCTACCTCAGTTTGACACTGAGCGCTCCAAGGTGGCATTTATCATCAGCCTCCTCCCCGGGAAGGCTCTGGCCTGGGCTATTCCTCTGTGGGACAGGAACGATCCAGTTACGGCCATCCATACTACTTTCCTGGCTGTATTCAGGTTTGTGTTTGAGGAACCTGCATGAGGCTCCTCAGCAAACTTACACCAAGGAGACTCATCTGTGGTTGATTACGCTGTCAAGTTCCGCACTTTGGCATTTTATCTATCCTGGAACGACACAGCCTTATCTGTGACCTTTAGGACTATCTTCACGGGTTAAAGATGCATTGGCCACCCGTGATCTGCCGACTACTCTGAGTGGTCTCATCACCCTGGTCACCCTGCCTGTATGGTGCCAGTCTATAGCCAGTCTTTAGCCATAATTGTTTAGCTAATTTTGTAATCCATAATTTGGGGTTTCTAAATAGTTGAGATATTTATGCAGAAAGGTGCCTATCTGCATTCTATTATAATTTAATGAGAAATGTATTTGTAGTGGCAGTTCCAGTTTCAACTGAAATTTGAGTGAGTGTCAGGGCTGAGAGTAGAATTTAGCGTAAAGGTGTCATCTTACATAGGTGGACAAAGCTTTCTATAGCAAACTGAGAGAAATTTTAAGTGCACCCCGTGACGTAACCTGAGAGTGGGGGTTAGTGTAAGAGCTCTGATTATCACCAACATTAGCTAAGAAATTATAATGTAGTAATGATGTAAATGGAAAATTCACTACTAGCTGCAGCATGTCTATGATTAACCCTATGCTTCACTGTCATTCACCTCCTCCAATTCCCCCTAGTTTTAAGGTTAGTGTTTTTAGGTTGATCTGACACATTTTTGAGCTGTCAACCCATCTAAGCTTTCATGACAGATTTAATAGACAGTTCAAAGCAAGTGATTAGAGGGGGCTCACAGGTTGGTGCATATTGTTTGGTGCATATTGCAGCAAACACCCACCGGTAATACACCGATCGCAGGTGTTAACCCTGCAATCGCCTCTGGAAAATCGGCCATCAGCCCTTGGGTGCCATTATGTTGGCACTCCTAATGATGTCATCAGGGAGCAGCATCTGTTGCTACGATAGCCTCAGGTAACACAAACACCCAAGGCTGCCTCGTTATACGCCATCTATTACAATGTTAGATTTCCACATTGTAATAGATGATGTGGAAAGTCCCCATATACTGCCATACTGTAGGATCAATCAGACAACCTAGGGTTAAAGTACCCAAGGGGTCTGAAAAATAGTAAAAAAATCATAAACATGTTAGCTATCGCCATGTCCCAAAATGTCCTATTTGTCAAAATATAATAACGGTTATTCCCAACATTTAACCCTGTAACGGAAAATACCCCAAAAACCTGAAACTTTAATATGCCATTTTTCTGCCATTTTGAAAAATATAAAATATTCAATAAAAAGTGATCAAAAGGCTATACAGTAATCAAAATGGTAGCATTGTAACATCATGAAAAGTCGCAAAACATTATACTACACACAGCCATAGGCACTGAAGTATGAAAAAGTTTTTATCACCAGAACATGGCAAAATGAAGATTTTTTTTTTTTGTACAGGAGGTTTTAATTTTTGTAAATGCAAGAAAACATTATAAAACCTATATAAATTTGGTATCAGTAGACATGCCATTTGGAGAGCACATTGAAAGCCGTAAGATCCAAGCCCACAAGAAAATGGTGCAAATGCTTTTTTTCACCTATTTCACTGCATTTCACAGATTTTTTTCCCACTTCCCAGTACACAGAATGGAATATTAAATATTGTCCTTAAGAATTGAAATTTGTTACCCAGAAAACAAGCCATAATACAGCTATTTCCATTGAAAAATAGGAAAGTGAAAAATGAAACAATTAAAAATGAAAAAGGGCCTGGTCATTAAGGGGTTAAGCCTCACTGGTGAATCAGGACTGGGTCTTTGACTCCCAAGACCATGGTTTCACTCTGGCATGATCATCTAACTTCAGTCCACTTAGATTCAGCAAAACTGTTACCAATGTAATCAATTTTAAGCCTTTATATATCTCCCCAACTAAATCTTAGTGGCCCATGTTTATTTCATGGAGAGCAGCTTCTTCAACATCACATCTCCGGCAGCCTTAGTTGGTGCTGGCTGGTGAGGATGGTTACATTTCTTTACATTAAATTAAAAAAAAAATAACAAGCTTAAAACATCAATACAATTAAATTACTAAATTAAAAGTATTTAAAAAATAAACCAGGAAAAGACAGTGTTGAAAATTGCTGAGGTTAAGCCTGATTTCATAGTTAAGGGGTTAATGTTAATAGGAAAGTAAATATAAAATGTTCCTATGCAGTACTGTATAAACAATCCACTGAAAGCTCCAGTATGAACAAACCAACAAAGGAAATGCTGGACATAGGGCATTCTGAAGCCAAAAGAGAAAAGCCTGACTGTGAAAGCATCAGAACTCTTTGAAGTAAGGGAGATAAGCAGCTGCTACACAGCTCTGACTCTACTTATCAAATAAACTTCAATCTGTGTAAACCTGTTTTTCCTGAATTGTATCTTTCTCCTATCTATTTATCAATAAAATGCTACAATTTTAATCTCTTTGAGAAATGTTGGTCTACATCTCTTGCTTCCATAGCATTGTGCAACATCCCCCACCGGGGCATAGATGCATGCCGGGTTGGTTCAGTTGGAACTGAGTCCAAGAGGTGGAAGCTGCAGTTCTGGGCTTAAAGGGAACCTGTCACCAGGAGACCCATTGTTAGCTCTCCCCCAGCCCCCACAGAGCATAGTACATACACTGCCAAAGTGTGGGGGGGAAACTGCTCCTTTCCAGGCCCTCCCTTTTGGCAACTGCCTGGTCACACAGCAGATGCTAATGAAAGGTACAATATAACATATCTTTTTTTCTGTAAAACCAATTTTTTATACAAAAACACTTTGGCAGTGTATGTACTATGCTCTGTGGGGACTGTGGGAGTGCTAAAAATGGGTCTCCTGGTGACAGGTTCCTTTTAAGTCTCAAGACTTCCCCTGTGTTCCAGGCAGTAGGCCTGAGGCGATAGTAGTTCCTGGGATTGATGGCTGGGACAGCAGGTGTGCTGCTCACACTGGCTCCTCACTGAGACCAGACTGAACATGTGCTTCCACCTAGCAGGGGTTTTTATACTCCACTTGGTCAGGTGGTAGCACCTCTCCAATCACACTCCAGCTTTCATAACAGAGATTATCATTGGATACACTAGCTAACTGTTGCCTTTCGAGGCAGTATCTACAGCTGCAATTACACAATACCCAGGTCCTAGAGCCGTCCTAGAGGGTTCACGACTCCGCCTAACAGCTCCTGACCTGGAGACGGCTCTATTCACAACTACCAGCCTGCCTATGAATTGGCAAGGGTGTTGCAATCGTTAGCATTCATTCACTTCTCCATCTAGCTACCAAACCATCCCACAAGAAGAAAAAGTGTGCACCAACTTTTAATTTTTTTGCCACTTAGCACAGCCACAATTCCTGGAATGAAAGGTGGAGTACACATTCTATTTCCTGCTCATCACTGTGAGCAAAACGGTGGAGAAAGTTTTTTCGTTGTCCTAAGCTTCCTTCCAGTTAAAGATGACTGACATAGAGAGGCATATTTATTAAACTGGATGCACCATTACAATGTACATATACCTGAATGGGCAGTACAAGAATCTCTCCAAAGATGTTTTTATAACTAGGCCTGTAACCAGGACAAGGGGGCATCCTCTGAGCCTAGAGGAGAGGCGATTTAACCAACATAGACAAAGATTTGTAACAGCAGTGAGACTGTGGAACTCTCTGCGGTAGGAGGATGTTATGGCGGACTATATGTACATGCTCGAGAGAGGCTTGGATGCCTTTCTGCACAGAAAAAACATTTATTTAATTCTTAAAGGTTGGTCTTGAAGGACTTGCGTCTTTTTACAGCCTTATATACTATGATACTATGGGGTCATCGCTATTTTTCGTCGGGTTTCCCTAATGTTACTGATTTGCGCCTATGTGTTTGCACCAGTTTTGGCTGCACTGTGTCTGCAGCAATACTCTGCACCTAGAGGGGTGTTCTGTTGCCTTCTGACACATTTATGTCGAATTCCGACATAATTTTGGTGCACGGCCATTAAACTTAGTGCACCAAAAAAACTGGTGCACTGAGTTTAGGTGCAGGTATACAGGGTATGCCAGATTATGGAAGGCTGTGCGCCGGAATTCAATAATGTATTGCACTCTGCACAATAGTGAGGAAAACATTAAAAAATCACAATTAATAAATGTGCTCCATAGTGTTTTGCCTGCACTAATATATATATAAAAGGAAAATCATTTTGAAATAAGTAATGTAGATGATTGTAAAACAAATATTTTTTTATCCTATGGACCAAAACATGGAGAAGAGTAGGATATTGTTGAAGCTATAGGAATTTTTTCCTTTGTTTTGCTAATTTCTTTTCAATGATTATTTACACCATTTTAGAAATGTATGTCCTTTTGATCACTTTTTATTAAAATATTTATGGGAGGCAATATTATGGTAAAAAGTGTTGATTCAAACATTTGGATGCTTTTTTCTGTTATAGCTTTCATGGCAGGTAATACATGTTTTTATAATTTGATAAATCAGACATTTTGGGACACTAGGGTACTCGAACTTGGGAGGGTCTAGTTGCTCCTGCAAAATACTGCAACTGTGTTATAATATACAGGAGTTACCAGGAGCCCGTGACCCTTCTACATAGACCCTTGATGTTGACCAGCCCAATAATTTTGTGTTGTGTGGTCCTCAAGGGGTTATAGTAAACAGTAGCGTTGCTACGGTGGTAAAAGATCCAGGACATGCATGTGTATTGCACCTTCAGTTGTGCCCAAACTGTACATAACCCCCTCATCTTGGGCCAATAACAGCTACTTATATACAGCTATAGACAACAACTACAGCTATGACGTGTCCTTGGATTTCAGTTGTTCTCTATCTTCTCCATTAGGACCAGCATCACCATGTCTCCTCTTTAGACACGTGTCCTCCCTGTGGAGTTTATGTTCTTCATTGTTCTCAGTGTCTCCAAAATACTGTAAGGTTGCATTCACATGTGGTGTTTTCCTCGTGTTTAAACAATGTAAAACAGTGGATGCAAGGTCCCTTAAAACTCCCAGTAGGAAATTTTCCCACAGCCCCCAGTAATGTCACCACAGCCCACACTAAAAAATTTACCCACAGCCCCTAATAATATCCCCCTTAGCCCTGGCAATGTCCCCACAGCCTCCAGTAGTATTGTCCACAGCCACTGTATACCCCATAGCCCATGTACAGCCCACAGTAATGTGCCCACAGTCCCCAGTAATGTCCCCACAGCCTCCAGTAGTATTGTCCACAGCCACTCTATACCCCATAGCCCATATACAGTCCACAATAATGTTCCCACAGTCCCCAGTAATATCCCCCAAAGGTCCCAGTAATGAGCCCACAGCTCTCTCAATGTGCCTCCTCCTCACGCAGCATTGATAAAAAAAAACACTTATACTCTCCGCTGTCTTCCCTTCCTCTTCTTTCTGTGCACTGCTCAACGGGGCGCTGTGATGTCATCACCCCATGTCTACTGCTCCCGACACTGTGAGCTGCCAGAAGCAGGAGTCTCTGTGTGATGGTCTCAGTATCTCCTTCTCTCTGTAATGGAGAATGGAGCTGATTCCCTTGATAGTAACCATATACAATTCTCCTAAAAAATATAAAAATCATGAAAGAGTACTGCTGTAGATCCCTTTAATTTTTATACTGAAGTAGTTTTCAGTATATAAAAGGCATAAAATAAGGGAGGCTTATAAACAGTAATATTTTTATGCCATATAACAGGTTCTGTAACAGTCAGCTATACATATTGTTACACAATATCAATATGTTGAGCATACGAAAAGATATTACATAAGAGAGTTACCCTGACTGTGAATTCTTTAAAAGAATAAGGCACTGAGTAGGGTTAAAATATCATATTGCTACAGGGCAAGGGTTAATGGGTGAAGTACTGATCCCTCCGCCCTTCTCTTTCCCCAAACAGTTTATATCACCATTCATTGTTGCATCATTTTGTAACCCCAGCCCCGGTGATCTCTGGTCGGAAACATGAAAAAAATGTTTACTGTAACGTGCTTCCCCCGGCTATCAAGAAAGTAAATAACACATTCTGCTTTAAGTGAACTTCTCATGTTCAGTGACTCAGATCTGGGGAAGGGGGGTTAGAGAAGAAAAAACTCACCGTCAAATTGCTGGTGATAAGGGTTAAAGACCAGAGTATAAATAGGTCTCCTCTCCTTCATTTTTATCATTAGGAACGTGAGTCTAAACTAAGAACTAGGTAGACTAAAGGCACAGGCATTTTCAATTTCTTGATAGGTATAATAAGAAACTTTATTACAAGCATATTTATTTGACTTTTTAAAAAATAATTATTTCATTTGACAATTTAAAACAGAATCTTTTTTTGTACTATTTTATATTTTTTTTATCTTGTGGCTATAATTTTTCAGAATTAATATAAAGACTTCATATATTGTCATGGACTACTGCAATATAATGAAAGGAAAGCAATTTGCCTTAAAACAAGTATTTTTAGTAAAGGGTTTTTTGTTTGTTGCATTGGCACTAAGTAGATCTGAAAGGGCAATCGCTAGCCCTATTAGAGACAACAGTCCGATTCTTGGTTTTGCAGACCAGGTTCGCATAAGACATCTTTATGCAGATAATGAGCACACACATCTACACCTCCAAATCTCCTCTGAAGGAAAAGTAAGTGGCACCAAGGAGAAGAACCAATATAGTAAGTATATGGTAATCTATCATTCATTTACATCATTGTTTAACTTCTTTTTCTTGGTCATCTTGATGTTTTAGGTGCCTGTATATATTATTTTGAAAATTCAGGTGTGAATGTAAAAAGGTCCAATATCCCATGTGTCACTGGGTTTCAGAAAGCTGAACCTTGATATGCTGCTTGGAGGAACCTTGCTTTGTTGAGCTGTTGAATGCAACTCAGCAACAAATTGTCATCCAAAATAAGGAAACATGTTTTATTCCTTCTAAAATGAAGAATATCAGCAGACACCCCTATAAAGATTCTGGGATACCAAGCTAATTGCAGTCAAACCTGAATATTGACTCCACATTCTGGTTAGTAGTCTGCATCTCTGTTGGTAATTTAGAACTTGACATTATGCCTACTTATGGAAGAGGTGTGAATTATACTTTCCTTTAAAATTAATAGTTTTCACTACTAAAAATGCTGGCACATGAAACTAGTCTTTTGTTTAGAAAATTTCTGATGCTCATGATGACTCGGCAGTCAGGCTATGAGCTCTCTATGAATTAAGTTCTTTACTAAACATCCAGACAGTATAATAATTTTTGTACCATCAAAAAAAGGTAATTAAAAAGACATACTAAATAGCTATATCAATGAATCATATATAATTATCTGTGATATATATATATATATAGTGGTGAACAGTTCATCTCATAACATACAGTAGACAGATAAAGTCACTGATCAAAGCGCTCTAAAGGAAATAACCAAAGATTCAAAGGTCACTGTTCATCTAATTGTATTTATGGTGCTATTTGCTATATCATCAGCATTACATCAGACACATTACATAATACACTCCTAAAGTCCATAAAATAGTAAGTTAGTCACATGAATTAGTTAAAGTATAGCCAGGATTGAGATATGCAGAAACTTGCATAAATAATAGTAGTTTTATGATTATAACCTTACATGGACACTTAGCTTTCTGCCTTTGAATGCTACACATTAATGCTAGGTGTAAGGTTATAACTGTGTGCTAACTTGAGGCATGGCCGTCATGCCAGTTCAGTCGGAAATGCAGTCAATCAAATGGATGATCTTATATTCCACTGAAAACAATGGGGCCATGTGCTAGCCGTGAAAAAAATGTGGGACTATGGCTAGCACATGGCTAGAAACATGGTCATGTGCATGTAGCATAAATTATAATTCTCCTTTCTCACAACTATCAAATATACCACTATGCTAACTGTTGGTATGCTAACCAACCTACAATTCTTTGGTCTTGTAGCTGTTGGGATAAAGTTATATGAATATGTTACATTTAAAAGGTGTTGTCTCATCAAAGGCAAACTCTTAAATAAAAAAAGTTGTCACCGAGCTGTAATTTCCCCCCTTGCTGTGAGAACTGTAGGGGACATATAGAATTGAATGTTGCTGTAAGCGACTAGGTCTCCTTATTATATGTGGGTGGAATGATCTTGGCAGTTGTATATAGAGTGGATGAAAGGGTCAAAATCTCAGGACCACGGTCAGTACCAGTGTTGTATGCAGGAGGTCTCAAATCAGGATAGGATATTCTTGTTTCATGTTAATCCAGAGCTAACACTACATGAATGTAATCATCTCATCTATTGGGCAGTGTCAGTTTTCCAATTTACAAATTTATATAATTTTGACCTGTATTTTATAACATTGTCCTCATCTGAAATATGCAGCATTTTTTAGAACTAAACAATGTTTTACCCTTTAGGTCTACTGGAAATCAAAGCAGTAAAACCAAGTATTTTGGTGATTCGTGGAATAAAAAGCACTCGCTATCTTTGCATGGACTCCAAGCATCACTTGTATGGATCGGTAAGTAGATTAAAGTGAATTAAAAGTAAATAAGGTTTGCGTTGCAGTACAGTAACTAAATATTATTAATGACAACATAAGCGAATGTAAAAATGTTCAAATTGTCTTCCATCTTTATATATGTGTAGAAAATTAAACAGTGACTCCACCATCCCATTAGTGATATAAGGCCAGTTGTTATGTTCTGTTGACTGTAATGCTGAGCACTAATAACATGTCAACATTCATAAAGAAAGGAGCTCATATTAGCGAGACCTAAATGATTTGGGGTCAAAATCTGATACAAAGACCTAAAAATTATATTGATAATCTCAGAAACTATATGAATGCTATATAAAATCTACCACTGTCCTCACCGCCATCAGTTAGCAAGGCAACCAGTGACCACCATTTACATTGACTCCAGATTCCTGTGGCTTATTGTGCCACTCATGTCCTATATTAAGTAGAATTGTCCTCAGTGTTACTGGACTCTAGGGAGAACAGCAGCAACAGGACAAGAAAATCAACACCACTTTATCGCTGGGGAGTCCTTTACAATATGATGTGTCAAACCTTGGTGTAGATTATAAGAAAGTTAAACAGAAAGTATTCAAACTCTAGAGAATACATGCAGCAGTAATTGTTGCTATAGCTGTTTGTTTTAATGCTTTTAGGCTATTCTATTGTATAGACTTTTAATTATTGAACCTGTTATATGGCAGACATGTTAAATGTATTGATCTTTAAAGCTGTTTTATCTCTAAATCTCTGTGGAAAGTTTTAATGTGCATTTAAATAAAATTGAAAGGTTTTATCATGTCCCACATTAAATACTGTATGTTCAGGTTATTTTAAAAATTAATTTTCCTTTTTCATATTTATACCACCAATTGTATAGACACCTGTGTTTGTCATCCATAGTAATGGACAGTTCCTACATATTCAATTACAAGTTGATATCCAGTAATTATGTGTTGCTTGGATAGCAAGGATGTAATGGCCCTGGCCCCCTTTAGATCAATATTTTTATATTATCTGCATGTTTTTGGGATATAATAATTAGGTTTTTTTTAATCAAATATTTATGGTGGTTGTTCCTTATTGTGTCTACTCTCCTGAATTATATCCTGAGCTAAATTAATGTATGATAAAATCAAAGTTCAACTTTGATATTCTAAAAAGCAGATTGGAAGATCATTCAGAAGAGGAGATGCAACAGCTAGTCTGAATCATTAAAAATTCTATTGAATCAAGTAGACCATTGAAATAACTAATACATTAATAACTACAATGACGTGCTGCTCCAAAAAAAAATTGCTTTGAAGTCAACATTCCTTTATAAAGACGAGATTTACAATTCCATCATATGCTGTTGTGATTTAAAATATTGTTACCCTTAGCAGAAAAATGTTGTAGACATACACTATAATAAAGAATTAAATTATTACTGACGCTTTAATCAGTCCTGTTACTTTGTCCCCGTGGAGGAGACACAGGACAGAAGATGGCCACTGGTCACATGTCCACATCACATGACCTGCGCCTACCTAGGCAGGTCATGTGATCACCACTACGTTTGGCTGTAGTTGGTTGGTTGCAGAGCATGCAGTATGGCCAGTGTTGTGATGAGGCGTCATCTCAGTGAGGCAATTTGCAGTGATGGCAGTTACACACATCATTACCATGGTGACTGGGAGCAGAACATAAGAGGGAGGAGAAGTTACTGAGAACTAAAAGATCATGAGACTTGTAGTTTCCAGTGGCGGCAATCTTGGAGATAATGCAAACAATCTAAGCTCCATTTTGTGATTAATGACATTGAGTTTTATTGTATTTATTTATAGCACTATGGGTTTATGTATCAGAAGTTCATATTCCCGCAATACCCCTTTAACTGTTCATTTACGTGATACAGATCTTTAATTAAACTGCAATTTTAATGCACTTTTTGTTTGTTGTCAAGCACTTGTTTCTTCACATAATGTATAGCTATTCTCTGATTCTCTGTACATCCAATGTCATAATCTTTCTCTAATGTTTATTTTAACAGATAGTTTATAAAGAAGATGATTGCAATTTTCGTGAGGTGCCTCTATCAGATGGCTACAACTTTTATTACTCAGAAAAACACCCAGCTCAACTCACCCTCACCCCAACAAGAGGAGGGCACCCATCAAGCAAGCTGGTCCGTTTTATTCCAATGGAGAGTTCTATTCCCTTGGAATCCTTGTTTGCAGAAGATTATTTTTATGATCACAGACCTGGCAGCTACTTAGACATCGAAGATCCGCTAAGGATGATAGACAGGTCCAACATCTTCAGTCCAAGCCTTGATTCATAGTCACGGAAGAAACTAATTCAAAAGAAGAATAGTTTGCAACAAGAACATGGTTCTTCAGTTGATCTTAATTTATTGAACTGCAGACAAGAACACTTGCAGAACTCTAGACAAGAAAAAAAGGAGAACTAACGCTGAAACGAGTATATCCTGTGGTTATAGCATATAGCATTTATTATCTTTTATGTTTATAACCTGACCAAAAATAATTAAGATGGAATCTCAAAATGAAAAAGATTTTTTTATACAGGAGGTCCTAGTGCACTACATTGATAATTCAAAATATACGTGTCAACTAAAAAAATTTAACTTTTTCATGACAATTGAAAACAAGATTGGAGAACGCAATGTAGTGCACTTATTTTAAGTTTTAGATGATCAAGTTATTACTTATGAGGAATTTTAGCTTATTTTTTATATTAATGTAAACATAAGATCTTCACCTCTTGCAAATCTTATTATCAAAGTAAAAATGCGTTGGAAGAGATGTATCAATCTGGCTACGCCACAAAACTGGAGTAATTTGCACTTAAAATGCTGTACATCACACCTACTGAAAGTTTTAGACCAATTTTAGGCTGTTTTCTGACTCCAACGAAAAGGGGAGATGTCTGTGCCAGAAATAACCCATTCGCAAGAAAATGCAGTCCGTGCGTCAGCAAATTCAATATTGTGCTACAGCAAACTAGACCAATTAGGTCTCCCCAGTTTTATACTGCAGCAGATTAATCATCCAGCACCAGACACAGTGATAAATCTGACACAGCAGAGAACTGTCTAGTTCTACTCTGCACTGGTCTGGTCTCCCGAACATGAATACATCTCCCCTATAGTGTGTATTTTTCCTTCAAATGTGGCCTGTGGCTTTTATTTTGCAATGCCACAAATCTGTACACTCATTCACTCTAAAGTCTTGTTTGCACATTGCGATATTTTAAGGAGTTTTGTTCCATACTGTAAAATATTCACTATAGCTTAAAACAGAAGGAAAAACTCCAATAAACACAATAAAAACAGATGCAAACAGTTGCAAGTGGATGGAAATCCATTTTACAACTATCATTTAATAAAATGTTTTGGTTGCTTACTTTTTTATGTGCTAAAAATGAAACATATCTTTATACACAGTGTATGCCCCACCATTCCCATCTGTTTGCATTCCTTTTTACTGTTTCCGTAAATGTAGATGACAATAATATGTTGTGAACATTGTCAACAGTGCTGAAGCTAATGTGTATGTACATTTGTACATAGTAATACTTATGTGTATGTACATTTGTATTACTTTATTATTTATTTAAGTATCTTATTTATTTATTTAGTTACATTGTGTTTGTCTTATTTATTAGATCATAATGTACAGATATTTTTTATTTATTTAAATAAAAAATTGTCTATTTATCAAACCTTTTGAGTTTTATGACATACTGTTTATTACATTATCACAGCTTTCTCATGGTAAGGATGAACTCTAATGGAATGTCAATAAAGCAATCTTCAGCTTTAAGTAAACATTTTCAGCTTATCTTGAGGTCTTTGCATACAGTTAAGGACTCATTTTTTCATTCCGTATATACTCGAGTATAAGCCGAGTTTTTCAGAACAAAAAATGTGCTGAAAAACCCCACCTCGGCCTATACTAGAGTCTATTAAAAAAAAGTGTACTCACCTTCTGATGCTCCCCCAGTAGGTCCTTTTCTAGCCATCGATGTTCTGGCTCCCGTCGGTCGAGCTGTGATGCCAGCGACTCACTGACATTCTAGTGTGTGCGCCACCATCGGCACACACTATGATGTCAATGAGCCGCTGACATCACGACTAGAGCGACGGCACTGCACTGAGAGAGGGAGAACATCCATGGCTAGAAGAGGACCTGCCAGGGAGCTTTGGAAGGTGAGTAAACCTTTTTTTTTCTTATAGGCTGGGCATCAGTGAGGGGCTGTACACTGGGGACAGAGGGCAGCAGTCTGTAGACTAGGGACAAGGGGCTGCAGGCTGTATACTAGGGATAGGGGGCTGCAAGCTGCATACTGGGGGATAGGAGGCTGCAGGCTATATACTGGGGGACAGGGGGCTGCAGGCTGTATACTGGGGGCAGGGGCTGCAGGCTTTATACTGGGGGCAGGGGATGCAGACTATATACTGGGGGTCAGAGGCTGCAGGCTATATACTGGGGGCAGGGGCTGCAGGCTATATACTTGGGGACTGGGGCTTTTGGTTATTTACTGGGGGCAGGCCGGGACCAATGCATTTCCTACCCTCGGCTTATACTAGAGTCAATTGTTTTTTTCCATTTTATTTGTTAAAATTAGGTACCTCGGCTTATACTCGAGTCGGCTTATACTCGAGTATATACAGTGATTTTTTTTTTTTTTTTTTTTTTTTCAAGTTGAAAAAACATCACTGATTAAGGGGCCCTTCAGAACAAAGTTACACTGTAAAATTAGATTATTTAGAATTTTTGGATATGAATATGGAATATGGAGATTCTATATATACAGTATTATAATGCATTAGGTGGAACTACATATGTCATCCTTAACACCTTCATGCAAAAGTACATATATGTACATCATGATGTCATGAAAGGTTTATGGAGAGGGCTTACAGGCTGAACCCTCTCCATATAGGTAAGATACAGTGCCTTGCGAAAGTATTTGGCCACTTTGAACATTTCTACCTTTTGCTACATTTCAGGTTTCAAGCATAAAGATATAAAATTGTAAGTTTTTGGTGAAGAATCAACAACAAGTGAGACACAATTGTGAAGTGGAGCAAAATTTATCGGTTATTTTAAACTTTTGTAATAAATAACTGAAAAGTGTGGCATGCAATATTATTCGTCCCCTTTACTTTCAGTGCAGCAAACTCACTCCAGAAATTCAGTGAGGCTCTCTGAATGATCCAATGTAGTCCTAAATGACTGATGATAATGTACACTCACCGGCCACTTTATTGGGTACACCATGCTAGTAACGGGTTGGACCCCCTTTTGCCTTCAGAACTGCCTCAATTCTTCGTGGCATAGATTCAACAAGGTGCTGGAAGCATTCCTCAGAGATTTTGGTCCATATTGACATGATGGCATCACACAGTTGCCGCAGATTTGTCGGCTGCACATCTCCCGTTCCACCCCGTTCTCCCGAATCTCCCGTTCCACCACATCCCAAAGATGCTCTATTGGATTGAGATCTGGTGACTGTGGAGGCCATTTGAGTACAGTGAACTCATTGTCATGTTCAAGAAACCAGTGTGAGATGATTCCAGTTTATTATATGGCGCATTATCCTGCTGAAAGTAGCCATCAGATGTTGGGTACAATGTGGTCATAAAGGGATGGACATGGTCAGCAACAATACTCAGGTAGGCTGTGGCGTTGCAACGATGCTCAATTGGTACCAAGGGGCCCAAAGAGTGCCAAGAAAATATTCCCCACACCATGACACCACCACCACCAGCCTGAACCGTTGATACAAGGCAGGATGGATCCATGCTTTCATGTTGTTGATGCCAAATTCTGACCCTACTATCCGAATGTTGCAGCAGAAATCGAGACTCATCAGACCAGGCAACGTATTTCCAATCTTCTACTGTCCAATTTCGATGAGCTTGTGCAAATTGTAGCCTCAGTTTCCTGTTCTTAGCTGAAAGGAGTGGCACCCGGTGTGGTCTTCTGCTGCTGTAGCCCATCTGCCTCAAAGTTGGACGTACTGTGCGTTCAGAGATGCTCTTCTGCCTACCTTGGTTGTAACGGGTGGCGATTTGAGTCACTGTTGCCTTTCTATCAGCTCGAACCAGTCTGCCCATTCTCCTCTGACCTCTGGCATCAACAAGGCATTTCCGCCCACAGAACTGCCGCTCACTATATGTTTTTTCTTTTTTGGACCATTCTCTGTAAACCCTAGAGATGGTTGTGCGTGAAAATCCCAGTAGATCAGCAGTTTCTGAAATACTCAGACCAGCCCTTCTGGCACCAACAACCATGCCACGTTCAAAGGCCACAAATCACCTTTCTTCCCCATACTGATGCTCGGTTTGAACTGCAGGAGATTGTCTTGACCATGTCTACATGCCTAAATGCACTGAGTTGCCGCCATGTGATTGGCTGATTAGAAATTAAGTGTTAACGAGCAGTTGGACAGGTGTACCTAATAAAGTGGCCGGTGAGTGTATATAATCCACCTGTGTGTAATCACCTGCTCTGTGATAGTCTCAGGGTTCTGTTTAAAGCGCAGAGAGCATCATGGAGACCAAGGAAGGTAGGTCCATGATACAGTTGTGGAAAAGTTTAAAGCCGGATTTGGATACAAAAAGATTTCACACACTTTAAACATCCTAAGGAGCACTGTGCAGGCGATCATACTAAAATGGAAGCAGTATCAGACCACTATGATGAACTGCAGAGATCTACAGCTGATGTAAGACAACAATCAGTTGTATGCTGCACAAATCTGGCCTTTATGGAAGAGTGGCAGAAAGAAAGCCATTTCTCAAATATATCCATTAAAACTCTTGGTTAACCCCTTAAGGACGTAGCCAGTTTATAGCTTAAAGGGGTTTTCCCACGAAAAAATTCTCACCTTTCAATCCCCTATTGATGTTAACACGATAAAGATCACTTTAGCCCCTTACTTTACAATGTTACTCAGTTTTATTGTTGTTTTAGCTCCTATCACTCCCTACGCTGCTCAGTGTAAAATCCAAGGGTGTGGGCAGGGACTCTCTAAGCAGGCACATTACTGTATTATCCATCTAGTTTTGTGGGGTGACAATGTGGTTATATTATTAGGGTAAAGGTATATATACACTTTCATCTGGCTTCTGACATTGTACTAACACACTGACACATACAAAGAGAGACAGATCAGAGATGATGATATGAATGAGATTACACAGAGGCTGAAAGTCAGAGGATGACAGACTTTTACACTGTTACACTGTGAGCACTGCTACATCTCACAGATCTGTGCCTGCTTTTTCCTTCCCCCGGATCACTTATCTCCTTGAAGTTTGTAGTTTGCAGCCTCTCTCTCTGCTTACAATGTCCTGGCAGGAAGTAATTAGTGTGAGCTCCGTGCAGGGGGCGTGGCTACAGGCTATATATATATATCTGTGCAATTCTGCATTTTTGTTAATAACAGTGAATTAGAGAATGTGCCCCATTTTTTGTATTCTGACGTGTCGCTTTATATGGTTCTAACTTTTGAACACTGTTATTTATCAACGCGATTATGAGATTGATTTTTCCTCACACATTGTACTTTATTTTAGCATAAATTTTGTCTGATAAGTTTTGAGTTTATAAAAATTTTTAAAAAAATCATAATTTGGGGTGTTTTAACAGTTTTTTAAAATAATTATTTTTTTTTATCCTACTGATTGTTATGGAAGTGGTTATACTGTATATGTGGGGTTTGTGTTAAGATTTAGTCTTTTTTGTGCATTATATGTCTCTTTATATGTTATGGGGTTTATGGGCTTTTTTTATTTATTTTTTTTTTTTTATTAACATTTTTTGTTTACTTTTTTACTAGTTCCACCATGGGACATGAACAAGCAATCATCTGATTGCTTGTTCATGCTAATACACTGCCTTACTGATGTATTGCAGGGTATTAGCTGTGTCTGTGTTTTTAATATGATGTCACATATCTTACAGGCACTGTCTATGGACAGCACTGGGGTCCTGATCAGACATCAGGGCTGCCATAGGAATGATCCGCACCCCCCGAAGTTGGGGGGCGCGATTGAGAGGGAGAGACCCCTTATAGGAAGTGTAAAGGCAGCGGTCAGGGCAAGCAGCAGAGATGCAAGGTCAAGTCCAATATGGGGTCAGCAAGAGGAGGTCCATGCATGGGAACGGGAACACAGGCACACGGACACAGGAACGCAGGAACACAGGAACGCAGGACACAGGAACCCTAGTAGTCGGTGACCAGGCCGGACCAGGAGCTGGGGCTGGTAAAGTGTGCATGTGACACGCTGGCGATGAGATAGGGGCACCGGTGAACCTGTGATCCGTGATATGGGTCACGGGACCACCTGTGACACATACTAGTATGCTGCAGAGCGCTAAGGGGTTAGCGTTGGGAGACACACCAAACATGTGGAAGAAGGTGCTCTGGTAAGATGAAACCAAAATCGAACTTTTTGGCCACAATGCCAAATGATTTGTTTGGCATAAAAGCAAAACAACTCATCACCCTGAACACACCATCCACACTGTCACACATGGTGGTGGCAGCATCAAGGTTTGGGTCAGCTTTTCTTCAGTAGGGACAGGGAACATGGTTAAAATTGATGGGAAGTTGCATGGAGCCTAATACAGGAACATTCTGAAAGAAAACCTGTTGGAGTCTGCAAAAGACTTGAGACTGGGACAGAGATTTATCTTCCAGCAAGACAATGATCCCAAACATAAAGCAAAATCTGCAATGGAATGGCTCACAAATAAAAGTATCCAGGTGTTAGAATGGCCAGGTCAAAGTCCAGACCTGAATCCAATCAAATCGGTGGAAAGAGCTGAAAACTGCTGTTCACAAACGCTCTCCATCGATCCCCACTGAGCTCGAGATGTTTTTGACATTAGAATTGGCAAGAATTTGAGTCGTGATGTACAGAACTGTTGGAGACATACCCCAAGTGACTTGCAGCTGTAATCGCAGCAAATATGGTGCTACAGAATATTAACTTAAAGGAATAGAAAAATATTGCACACACCACTTTTCTGTTTATTATTTTTTACAAAAGTTTAAAATATCCAATAAATTTCATTCCACTTCACAAATGTTTGAAACCTGAAATGTGACAAAAGGTAGAAAATTTTAAGGGGGCCGAATATTTTAGAAAAGGTGCATTGATACAGAGAGTTGATTACATACAGGTGGGTTATATTTATTATCATCAGTCATTTAGGAGAACATTGGATCATTCACTTCCTTATTTTTTACAATAGTTTAAAATTTCCAAAAAATTTTGTTCCACTTCACAATTGTGTCCCACTTGTTGTTCATTCTTCACCAAAAAATTAAAATTTTATATCTTTATGTTTGAAGCTTGAAATGTGGCAAAAATTAGAAAAGTTCAAGGTGGCCGAATACTTTCGCACGGCATTGAATATGATGCAAATAGTTGTTTCTCTACCCAATCTAATAAATGCATTTAGAGCTTTCACTAACCTTAAAAGTAATCCCTCAAAGTACCAGGCTCTTAATATATGAGACCTAGGAGCCATTTGCCTTTTTTCTCATGTGTGTTGTCAGGATTCGGGATGTGTGGATCCACTGGACCACCGCGGGAGGTGGTCCTAGCCGACACCTGGGACCAGAGTCTAAGTGGCACCTGGTCTTCACCAGAGCCCGCCGCAAAGCGGGATGGTCTTGCTGCGGCAGGGTATCACCAGGTCCATAGGTGTGACTAGCATGCGAGGGCAGCCAAGGTCAAGACACCTTAACGGAAGACAGACACGTGGTCGGGTCCAGGCACAGGGTCAGGGCAGGTGGCAGAGATGCAGGGTCAAGTCCAATCCGGGGTCAGAAATGGGAGGTCCAGGCAGATGGGAACAGGATCACAGGCACACGGGACACATAAACACAGCGATGCAAGAACACGGAGGAAAAGGAGGGGCTCTGGTAACACAGGAACGCAGGAATACATAGTAACACGGGAGCTGCAGAGACCGTCGCTAGAGCCAGGAGAGGTGAGTTCCCCAGTGGAGAGGCTCCGGGGGCACCTGTGACATGAGTCCTATGTGATCCACACTAAACTCTGGCAGACTTCCAAAAAGTATCTGAGAGCAGAGAGAATCTGACACAGCTAAATGATGATTTTGTGCTGCAAAAAAAACTCATTGGGGGGATTTATAAACGCACTTGCACCAAAATTCTGCTATTTTTTTCATAAAAAACACTGTCTAAATTGCCTTGCACCACAGTTATCAAGGCTTTTAAACCGCTTTGTCCGATAAACGGGGTGTGGACTAGTGAGAAAGGGGAGTGGCTTGCAGGATATCGTCCGTGCACCCAAGATTCTGGCGCACAGTTTAGACCAACTAAAAGTAGATCTAAAGTAGGAACCGACAGTCTTATACTTCACCAGAATTCATCATCATAGTGATAAATCTGGCGCAGCAGTGTTTTCCAGCTAGAGACTGGTGGAACCTGAGACACATTGTTAAATCCTCCCCATTGTTGCATAGCATACAGACTGAACTTTAAACTAACTATGAAAAACTCTGATCAAATTCACACAATTTTCACTGAGCAAAGCTTTACAGTTTTCAACACAGTTTGTTGGCAAGAGACCTAAGAAAAAGGAAATAATCCATGGGACAGGGGTTTTTTTACATGACACGAAAAGTTCTAGTAAAAGTTAGGTCTTAACACACTCACCCTCATCGCTATTATTTACACCTATTTATCTTACTCCTTGTTGCAAGCACCTCCTAACCAAACTCTTCCCCTTTTCTGACGAGTTGAGAGTTGGACCTGGTGCTGAACATGACTGATCATCAAAGATATGGGGGGAATGTATCAACCGGTGTATGACGAAGGCCCCTCCCTCCACAGCGGAGCCTCCTGATGTATGCAACAGGTTGCTTCAATTGACGTACAATTCTAGACCAAGAATGGCGTAGAAGTGCACCATAACCTGCCAACGTTCAGTATAGAGAGTTCTTAGGCCACATTCACATAGCCATTGAGGGACGCATATAGGTCCCTCATTGGCCAGCAATGGGCGCACAAGGCCATACAGAGCGGTATGGAGCAGCACACTTGTGGCACCATACCGTTCCATGCCCGGGAAAAGTTAGGAGATGTCCTATCTTTTCCTGTAACATGGTGCCATATATCTCCGTGGAGAGGGGTAGGGGGCGAGCATCGCTCACCCCCTCCTCCTCTCCCGTGCGCCGATGTGTGCCCGTTGTACTGTGGTACGTCGGGCACACAATTGTCTGAATGCAGCCTTAGGCCCACTCTGTCAGCAGAGTGGTAAAGGGGGAGAGGTAAAGGGGGAAATTACTTTGGCCCACAAGGACTCAGTTTCAAGGAAGCCAGTTTTGAGATCACATTGTCCTGTTTTCCCTGTCCCTACTCCAGCACTGCAAGATTTCTAAATCTGCTTCCAAACGCGTTCTCCTCAAATTTATGTTAATGATAGCCAGGGCCTGTGCCCCATTCTTTAAAAAGGGATTGAATTGCCGCTAATTTCACTATGGCATACCAAGTTAAATAAAAGGATGTGCATGGAGAACCTTATATCCTCTGTGCAAGGCACAGTTATCAAATTTGAAAGGACTTTCCTCGAGAGAATTTCAAAAGACTGAACGCTGCCAGGAGAAGTGAATGCCCTAAACAAGCAGCAGAGTAGTGTTGCATTTTGTGACAGTGGTTGCTTTTTCTCCCCTATTGGAAATGCTGTGATTTTCTGAGACACCAAGACATTCTAAGGATTTGGGCAACAACTTCATGTGAACATAATTCTTAACATCTTGAACAGATATTTACTGGTTGTTCAAATAGTAAATGTGCTCTATAAAAAAAACATAGGCCATTGTTCCTTTGCCCTCCCTAACATGTCAGTTACATTTATATTTAAATTAGATGTTCTGTTATACAGTCATCCATTAAAGAAATGTGGAACCTTTGCCAAAGCTTCTCCAACAGGTCCTGGCATGTCTTTCAGAATATTACAAAAGAGTTTTCTACAAACACAGCAGCACTTTCAAACAGCAGTTAATCTTAGACTTGCACAATCTGGATAGTCTGGATATGACGTTATGTCACAAGGCAGTAGGACATTAGTCACTCATTGTAGACAAGAAGCATCTGTGCACTTGGGGTTGACACATAACTGGAGGAGATAAGAAATAAAGTTCAGTCACCAATATCACACTAGAATTAATGCTAAGTCAGATGTTAGCTATAAAGTTTGGAAAAAGTATAAAGTATATGCCTTCCCATTCATTAGTACAGGGTCTGGAAAGATTCAAAGACATTCCTAGATTTATATAGTGGAGGACTTCCAGGATTATTATATTGATTTACTTGAAATGGTGACATGAAAAAAAAAAGAATAATAAATATTCAAAACACATAAAAGATGTAGATTTACCCTAAAAAATGGGTCAATAAAAGTCCATAAGAAGAATTCTGAGTCCTCAAAAACTGTAAACTTAATCTGCAAAGGGCAGATAAGAAGACCTAAACCCAAATTTAAAAAATCTGTACGGGTTTGGGTTACCGAACCCTGACCTGAACCCCCAAAAGTAACACCCTCATTTGGGAAAAGTCGCCAACTGCAATTAAATTGAGTGTCATTGCTCCTGATGATGTCATGCTCCCGATGATGGCGGGCATGGCCACCAAGATTTAAATTCTGCTGGAGAACTGGACATGAATCCAGACTGGAACTTTGTGGTTGGGTCCACTCAACGTAATTGGTCATGATGATGGTAAATTTAAAAAGCTATGGCTTTTGACAGGTGAGGATAAAAAAAGGAGGTTTTGAAAGCCAAACACTGGGTGGATACAATAGACAAGATATATTAAGGCTCTTTCATACGCAAAAAAATGTATCCATTTTCAGACCCTGTGATAAATGTGACCCGGGGGAGGCCTACTAGTAATTCACCACCTTATATTGGCCTAATTGAGTGTTCACAGCAAAGAGCCATTAAAACTCTCAAATCACCATGTTGAATAGGGACAGTTATGAAGTTATGGTTCGTCTCACCAGAAGACCAAATACATTTTTGGATTATTTATTTTCAAATCATAATAATCCATTTTTCTGCGCTCTAGGATACTCTGTTCCAGAGATATCAATACCTTTGGATAGGACCATAGAATATGGGTCAGGTTTGGTATCAATGATACCAGAACCATGACCCAATGACTCCCCCTTAAGAAGCTATGGCTTCTCCAGGGCTCTGGTTGCAGTACCAAGTAGGAGGAACCCATGACTCCTCCTGTAGGATCCATGACTCCTCCTGTAGGTTGGCAGAGGTGTGACCCCACCTGATGTAACCAGGCACCTCTGAATGGGCCGTGTCTTTGTCTGGGAACCACTTTACCAACAAGAGTAGAGAAGGAACTTAAGGTGTGGTCTATCGGGTTCCATTAGCCACACACACAAAGGTAACTAACTCACCGAACTGCTTAGACTTGTAGTGCTAACCGTGTATTTTGTGCTCTGTTCATTGTATATATCAAATGTGTATACTGTATTGTGCCCTTAAGGCAATTAAATATAAAATTTAACCTGTGTTGCTCTCTTATCTCGATCTACGAAATCCCCACGTCCGGGTTTCTTGCTTATATACATGCTACCGGGTTGGTTCCTCACTCTATATAATCCTGTTACTGACTGGGCTTATATTAAAGGAGAACTGGTGGCAGCACAAGACTGATAATATTCTGTCTCGCTGAGGTTAGTGAGTGGGATACTATAGCCATTCAGGGCTTTGATTTATTGTTGTGCCATATCTGGAAGTTGTGTGGACAACTTTAAATCACTTCCTGTGCCACTCAGAGCCCGTGCGTTCTGGTATTGTCTGTAAAAGGATAACTGAGTGACCTTGCGTACCCTTCAGGGGTCCGGAACGTCGCGGTTTCCTTCACATTGGTGGCAAGCGGTGGGATGATCGAGATAATAGTGTTTGATTGTGTGATCCATACTCTCAGACACTAAAGATTACCAATATCAGGATTTGCATTGGGATCTTAAGACCAGTA
This sequence comes from Engystomops pustulosus, assembly GCA_019512145.1. Taxonomy (NCBI): domain Eukaryota; kingdom Metazoa; phylum Chordata; class Amphibia; order Anura; family Leptodactylidae; genus Engystomops; species Engystomops pustulosus. Next base: position 88,849,077 of record CM033646.1, on the reverse strand, counting down.
CAGCGCTGGACACAGGCAGAGTGCATTTATAGTAAGGTGTGAGGTACATCAGGTTGCAGTTCTTTGTTAGTTACCGAGTTACCGAGCTGCGAGAATGGCCAGTAGGAGCAAAGGCAGGAAGAATACTGCCAGTGCTGCGGACATTAAGGAGGACGATGCAGTACCGCAGTTTGACCAGGAGGAGATGGGGGGCGCTATTGTTCAAGGCGAGGGGGAGATTTGCCCAGACTCCCCAAGGAGCCAGTAGCCAGTGGTCAGTCCCACATTGGACCACCCACTGCCCGCCCACCCACATGGTCTGATGGGCTCGGTGGCCATCTTGCAAGCCGCCTTGTCCAGTTTACAGGTGGGGAACCATGCTGCATACGAGACCCTCATGGCTGCTGCAGAGCGGTGAGAGCGAATGGAAGCAGAGACTGCAGAAAGGCAAGAGCGAGCAGAGGCTACAGAACGGCGGGAGCGAGTGGAAGCAGAGGCTGCAGAAAGGCAACGAGAGCGTGAACACAAGCTGCAGATGCTCCAGCTACAACAGTCTGCTCCTGCTAGTCCAGTGGGACTGGAGAACCATGTACCAAACCTGCGGACTGAGAACTTTCCTCTGCTGGATAAAGGTACTGACTTGGACACTTTTTTGCAGGCTTTTGAAAAAACGTGTCAACAGTACCATGTGCCTGCGGACCAATGGGTCTCAGAAGAATCACTGGTCTCAGGAAGGAGGGTTTTTCAGCAAGGACAAGAAAGTGCCAGAAGAGGTAGGTCCCCAACTGGACCGGCTCATGACAGGACCCATCCGTCTCCCTTGGCGATTGGGTCAGAGGCGGAGAGGAAGCAGACGCTAAATGCGGTCACAGCAACCATCGCCGCTGGGACATGCAATTGGAGCGTTGTAGCCCGCTCGGGTGCACATTAGTCATAAATCTGCCCCCCCCCCCTGCACTGCTCTGGAAGTGTGCACCCTTTCTTTTGGCGTAAGTCGGACAGAATTGTGGCGCACAATCCGTCTAATCACCAACATTCCTCTTTTGGTGCACATCTTTTCTGCCTTGCTGGACACAGCGCAGCTGTGACACAAAACTGGCGTTGACATGTACAAGCAGTTTGCATGTTGTTTTTAGTGCAAAGTCAGACAAAAACTAATGCAAATAGTTTAATAAATGTGAGTCATAAACTGAATAGTTAAATCTCATTTTGAAGGGGAAAACTGTTCAATAAATTTGTTTCACCTCTTCAGTAACACCTGTTAAAATGAGAAAAATGCACCTAAAACCACCTCAAAACTGATTACAATGCAGTTTTAACTGCAAAATCTGAACACACCCTAATATTTAATGGAAAAAAGTGCACCTGTTCGGTGTGTTCAAACGCTAATTACTGATGCAATTAACTGAAGACATTGCAGAGATGTCTCATACTCTGTCTGGCTTCTCCTTTTTTCTAAGCAACAACTCCTCCTTCCTTCTAATGAGCCAGAAGAGCTCTGGGTGGTAATACCAGAGCCCCTCCATGCTCGGCTTTACATGCTGTTATAATGTGCAGGAGCACATCTCTCCCTTACCCCCTGCTCCTTTAGCACTTCCCCACTCCCTCTTCTTTACTCTCGTGGGACAGGGGAAGTGGTTCTGCACAGTAAAACTGCCTGAGCACCTGCAGCAGAGTTGTATCCTGGTAACGTCCCCAGAGCCCTTAAGGCTCATTAGCATAATTGTAACAGTTGATTTTATTGATTTTAGCTGGGAGGAGTCCATGGATATCAAATATAAGAATATAACCCCACACATGCAGTGTTTGCACCAGTTCTGTCCGACGTGCGCCACAATTGCCCGGGAACAGTTTGCAGAAATGCGGGGGTGGTCATATCCAAGGACAGATATCTTGAATAACATGGTTACATTTTTCGGAAATTATCTTCACAAAGAAACTTATTGCATGCAATTGAAGAAATGTTTATATATGGCAGATAAATTAAATGTGAATGCCAAGATGAGAATACCTCTTTATTTAGATTTAGAATGGTCCAATTTTGTCAGTAATATGTTCATTTAGCCCTAAAATTTTAACATTCACAAAAGACAAAAAAAAGAAACCCCATCTTAAATTTTATTTAGCAATTTTCTTCTGACTATGGACATGTGGATGTTGCTTGTGGTATGGGCGCACAGCGTGGCACAGAAGGCAACGAAGGGTGGGGCATTTACCAATTTTGTCCTATAGAATTTAGTTGTTTTGAATTGGTTCATGGGTGCATTTTTGTGAGCTATAAAATATTAGTTTTTCTGGTAAAGTTGCCATATGAGAGCTTATCTCTGTGGGATGAGGTCCAATTTTCGGTCATACTATTTTGGGGTGGCTATGCCCTATTGCAGAAAATGTATTTCCTTTTACTTTTTTAGTGGGGTTGCAGAAAAAACATCAATCCTGTAATAGTTTTTTACATTTCCTTTTATGGTGTTCACCATATACCCTAAGTATCATGTAATTTTTATTCTATGGGTCAGTACGATTACAACGATACATAATTTCTATATTTTTCCTTACGTTTTACTAACTGTAGATTACAACCAAATTTTGGGGAAAAAATCTATCATTTTTGCATCGTCATTTTTCAGGTGGCATAGCTATTTTAATGTTTGGTCTGTATAGCTGGTTGAGAGCTTGTTTTTTGCAGAACATATAGGAAAGTATAACATATTTTTGATCACTTTTTATTGCATTTTATGTGGGACAAGATCTTACAGAAGACAGAAAACGGGCGCGGAAGCAATAAGAGGAGCCGCGCGGACATCGGGGAGCAGCTCTGCACATCGGGGCCACCAGAGGGTGAGTATATAAGTTTTTTGTTTTTTTTTAATGATGGGCAGGCTGAGGTGGCTGTATACTACTGGGGGCAGGCTGGGCTGGCTGTATACTACTGGGGGCAGGCTGAGGTGGCTGTATACTACTGGGGGCAGGCTGTATACTACTGGGGGCAGGCTGTATACTAGTGGGGGAGGCTGTATGCTACTGGGGGCAGGCTGAATACTACTGGGGGCAAGCTGGGCTCGCTGTATACTATAGGGGTCTTGCTGGCTATATACTGGGGGGGGGTTGTGACCAATGCATTTCCCACCCTCGGCTTATACTCGAGTCAATAGGTTTTCCCAGTTTTTGGTGGTAAAATTAGGGGTCTCGGCTTATACTCGGGTTGGCTTATACTCAAGTATATACGGTATATGGTTTTAATCATAATATTGTTTTATTTTTACAATATTTTACAACAATATTGTTGTATGGGTGATTACGGACATGACTATACCTTATATGGGGTTTGTATACTGATTTTCATTTTTTTAAATTTTATATGTAAGTGTTATATATATGTAACAGGGCTTTGGGTTTTTTATTAATTCATTTATGAGTTTGTTTTTCTTTAGCACAATATGACTAATTAGAATGTCGTAGCAAGTTCTGTGGTGGTATGGGGACATTTCTGTTCCTCATCTTAATATGCAGTCTGGCTGGTATTGTTTATTTACAATTGTATGCACTTGCTAAGGTATCCTATGTAGTCATGTTGTGTTTTATTGCCAGCCGACTGATATTAATTTATTTTGGTGTTTATATTTACACATTGTATATAGTATATTATGATTGTATGTTGGACCATGATCTGTACCACCTGTGCGCTCACCACCAATAGTTTCTGCATTTAATGGGTGTGTTTAGGACGTAGTGACATTGTTATCATTTTAATGAATTTAATAAAATTGATATTTTGTATTGAATTGAATGGTTGATCATCTTACGCCTTTATGATGTGTATTGCATAGTCTATTTATAGGTATTAAATACACTTTGTCTAAGTTCTGTTTCTATCTTTACAATTGTGCTTTCAATGTATGTTTTTTCAATCTCTCTCCCCTCTCCCTGTTAGGGTTCCTCATAGCTCAGTCCTAGGTCCTCCTCCCTTTTTAAGTACCAGTCTTTATGCTGATAATATTCAAATATATAATCTTCTTCATATAACATCACCCTTGCCTTACTACAGAACACCAGCAATTGTCAGACTGCTACCCTGTTTCCCCTAAACTAAGACATCCCCTGAAAATAAGGCCTAGTACAATTTTTCCGTCTTAGAAATATAAGGCCTCCCCTGAAAATATGACATAGCAGCAGTCATTGCTACAGCTCTCCCCACACCATATACTAGCATTGGTAGATTTGAATACTGTGACATGGGTTAGGAATTCATAGGATAAAATCACTGACTGTTGCATTGCAGATGTGCTACAAGCAGCTGCCTGGGCAGGAAGGGATAATTTAATGAAAGTGCTATTGCTAAACAAGAGATATGGGGGCCAATGATTTCAATAGAAATTCAGTCACAATAAATTGAGAGTTAGATTATATAATAAATGGTCAGCACAACCAAAGGTCTACATGAGCTGGTGGAAAAATACGTGCAAGCCATAGGCTAACAAGAAAAAAAAGGTATGAACCAAAAAATGTAGAGAATAAAAAATCAAAACTGTATTTGTTACAAACAAAGACACTGTAGGACATACAACTAAAACCATCTAAAACATGTAATATACATGTGACACGACTGGTGACCAAGGTAGGGTCAACTCAGTACTACCTCCTACAGATCACTCACTGGTGATAACACCTCCTCCCCCAATAAGTATGTTTGTAACAAGCCAAAATATTCCAAGCATATATGAAAGATAGTCAAAAAGAGTCTCTCACAGTAGTCATCAAAATCTATCCATTTGCCCTTAAAAGGGTGTCATAAAGTCAACAATTCCTATAAAAAAAACTCTCCTAGATATGTGTACATAAAGTGCAAGTGCATAAAAATCAATAATAGTTACCACAAACAACAGAACAAAAGTGTCAAACAAATTTCCATGTGAATATCCAGACAACAACCTGACAGACTCTTATAGGGACAGCATACAGATGGGAGGAAAGGCAGGGGTGAGGGTTCCCCACGCGTTTCGTCATCCTAGATGACTTCCTAAGGGGTACAAGAAATTGAGAGTTTGGAGAGTTAGAAGTATGTTAGAGAAGTTGATTTCTGTTCAACAATAAATGTGAATTCTTGATCATGTCAAAATAAGACATCCCCTGAAAACAAGTTCTAACCTCTTTAGGAGCAAAAATTAATATAACACATTTTTTTCAGGGAAACACTGTATCTTCATCCTCTCTTTACCTGAAGCTAAATCTATCTGCCCACAAGCGTAATGGTGGCCACCATTTTGGTCTATGGCAACCGTTCATGGTGTGGAGGGCATACTGTGCCTTGTGCATTATGTAGTACAAGGAAGTAATTGTTATTGTTTGAACAATGAAAAATTATACAAATGTACATTATACTTTCTGTATTAATTCCTCACTGTTTTCTAGATCTCTGCTTGCTGTCATAGAAAGCTTCATTGTTTAATTCCAGTGGACAGAAATCTGACCATGGTCACACAGGTGCACGACTCGTTATAACACACAGCTGTGATTACTGTCTATGACACTAATGAGCTGGAAATAAACAATAAAGCTATCTATAGAAAAACGGCAAGCAGATATCCAGAAAACTGTAAGGAATTCATACAGAAACGTATCATTAATTTGCGGAAGTGGGAATACCCCTTTAACTTCTTGTCATTCAGCCATCTACTAATGTAACGAAAACAATCTCTCCATTTCTGTCTGTTTTCTTAATATAACTTTGAAATAGCCGGACTCTTGTCAGGTGGTTTTGCTTAACTCTGACCTTTCCTTGAAATCCTACGTGCAGTAATCTGCATTCACCATTTCCAGAATATTCCCTTTCCTGACCATGGAACCTTCTGAAACCCTTACTGTCGCTCTGATTCACTCTTTTCTTATTGTAACTCCCTACTAACGGGTCTTCTATTTACTTATCTCTCCTCTAAAGCTATTCTTTATACAGTAGTCAGGCTCTTTTAATCTACTGCTTCACAGATAACTTCGGTCTGTGCCAGTCACTGCACCACCTTCATCCACAAAGTTCTACAAAGGCTGCACCTTCCTACCTCTCCTTCCTTACCCCTTACAGGACTCAGTCCTTTTTCATTTTTGCGCTTCGAATTTTTTTACTTCCCTCATTCCAGAAGTAAAAACATTTTTAATTTTTACATTTACATAGATGTATGAAAGCTTGTTATCTGTGGGGCAAATTGTACTTTTTACTGTCACCATTTAATATTACATGCAATGTAGTGGAAAGCTGGAAAAAACTTCCAAGTGCTGCGAAATCGACAAGCACATATGAGGCGTTTTCTTGGGGGCTCTGTTACGGCTTTCATTCCGCGATCCAAATGACACCTCACATTTATTCTTTGGGTCAATACAATCACAGGAATACCAAACTTATATAGGTTTTATTAGGTTTTGTAGATTTAAAAAAATTAAAACCTGTACAAAAAATATTTGCCATTTTGCCAAATACTGAGGCCAATAATTTTTTCACACTTTGGTGTACAGACCTATATAAGATGTGATTTTTTGCGTTAAATATTGGCGTTTTAATGTATATCAATTTGGGACCAATATGACTGTATTTGATCATTTTTTATTCAGATATTAATGGAAGGAAAAATGCCGATAAAGTGGCAATACGGGCATTAGGACGCTATTTTCTGTTACAGTGTTTATGGCTATATTTTAATAGAATTTGACAATAATTATGTATGATTTTTACTATTTATTAACCCCTTAAGGACCAGGCTCTTTTTCGTTTTTGCGTCTTTATTTTTCACTCCCTACCTTCAAAAATCTATAACTTTTTTATTTTTCCATGTAGAGAGCTGTGTGAAGACTTGTTTTCTGTGTAACAAATTGCACTTCATAATGATGGTATTTAATTTTCTATGCCATATACTGGGAAGTAGGAAAAAAAATCTGAATGCAGTGAAAAGGCTGAAAAAACGCATTTGCGCCATTTTCTTGTGGGCTTGGTTTTCATGTCTTTCACTGTGCGCCCTAAATGACAGGTTTTATAATGTTTTCATACATTTACAAAAATGAAAAAAAATCTTAATTTTGCCGTCTTCTTGCGCTAATAACTTTTTCATACTTTGGTGTATGGAGCTGTGGGTGGTGTCATTTTCTGCGACTTTTGATGACGTTTTCAATGCTTCTATTTTTAGGATTGTACAACCTTTTGATCACTTTTATTGCATTTTTAATATTTTTCAAAATGGCAAAAAAATGCCATTTGCGACTTTGGGCACTATTTTCCATTACGGGGTTAAACACAGTGAAAAACCGTTATTATATTTTGATAGATCGGGCATTTTCGGATGCGGTGATATCTAATGTGTTTATGATTTTTACTATTTATTTTACTATTTATTTATATTTATAGCAGTTCTAGGGAAAGGGGGGTGATTTGAAATTTTAGGTTTTTTTATATAATTTTTATTTTTTTATTTTTTTTATTTTAATTTTTTACTATTTTTCAGACTCCATAGGGTACTTTAACCCTAGGTTGTCTGATTGATCCTACCATATACTGCCATTCTATAGTATATAGAATAATCGCACATTGTAATAGATAGCCTAAAACATGATAGCCTCGGATCTTTGTGTGATCCGAGGCTGTCATGGCAACGGATCACCGCTCCCCGATGACGTTGGCTGTCACCATCAGTGACAGCACTGACTGTGGCAGTAACAGGCAGGTGTTAGCTGTATTATGCATAATAGTAAGTCCTGATGCACATAGGGGTTAACTCAATTTATGGTCCTACCAGTGCACTTAAATCTACCAGTGATCTAAGATTAATTTCTTCTTTAATCTGAACCTCCCACTCAAATCTCTAAATTCTAAATGCCACCAACCCATATATAAAGTATATACATACATACCTAAGGTACATCGACGATGTGTTCATGGCCTGGTCCGGATCTGAGTCTGAGTTCCATGATTTTGTTAAATTCTTAAACGAGGGCAACAAGATGAACATGAGATTCACGAGCAATTTCGGCAACAAACGTCTTGAATTTCTGGACGTCCAGGTGGACATTGTTGTTGACCGTATTCAAGTCAGTGGCTACCGAAAACCTACAGCCACTAACGCGTTATTGCATTTCGATAGTGCACACCCAGACCACGTTAAAAAAGCCGTACCATACGGACAATTCGTCCGACTGAGACGCATTAATGATACTGAGGACTCCTTTCAAACACAAGCTCTCGAATTGAGGGATAGACTTAGAGCTAGAGGGTATCCGGATGAAATCATCGGATCAGCATACGAGAAAGCCCTACGACTTGATAGGAGACAACTCCTGTATAGGGAGCGAAAAATGCAGGGAGAGAATAAAAAAGACAGATTTACGTTCACTTTCGATTTTGGACCCAATGAGGAAAACATTAAGAAAGCAATACGGAGAAATTGGAGGATTTTAGAGAGAGATCCCGACCTAGAGAAAGTAACCAGAAATGCACCCATAGTGGCTTTCAGACGAAACCCAACTATGAAAAATTTGCTGGTTAAAAGCAGATTCGGAGAAAACACGATTACCTGGTTGGATAGAGAAATTCCGAAGGGCAATTTCCAATGCCACAATTGTAACTTCTGTAAATTTCACCTTACTACTAATACCCTCAAGATTGGGAGTACCACAACGACAGTGAAACAATTCATCAGCTGCAAAACAGATTATACAGTTTATGTTATGTTTTGTCCTTGTAAACGTTTCTACATAGGAAAAACTATTCGACCCCTTTATGTTAGGTTTAGAGAACACCACCGCTCTATACATACAAGGAAAGGGTCCTCACGACTCATACAACATGTTAGAACGGCTCATGCAGGTAATCCAGATGTGCTTTCCTTTGCAGGCATTGAACAGGTCCTGACCAATAGCAATGGGGGAGACAGACATAGAGAATTGTTGAGATGTGAGGCACGATGGATTTTAAAGACAGAAGCAGAAGGCCCAATTGGCCTTAATGATAAGAATGATATGGCAGTATTTCTATGATCCAGGATCTAGCTGATAATAATATGCAATAATAATACTCATTTTTCCGTTTAGTATCACAGTGTTCATATGGAGTGATTTTAACATGTTTTTGTTAATTTGAGTTTATGACACGATGTATTTATCTACCTTCAGATCCGTGTTTGTGGCAATCACGCAGGTCCGGAGTGTATGTTTACCCTATTACGGTCACATGACATGACCGGACCACGTGACACCCACTACGGATGTACACACCCCCGGGAATTCCCACATCACATGACACTCCTCGACGTGTGACGTCAACGGAGGGGTATATAAGCCCACATCCGCTCACGTACCCCGTACGGCCAGACGAAGCGCAAGAGAGCGCGAAACGGCCCGTTGCCGATTGCACAGCGTGTAGCACCTCCCTGCCCCATGCCTTGGTGTTGAATAAAAAGAAGATTTCCCTAGTTGGGTGAGTGCCGCCTCTTTTTTACCTTTTTGCTTATATGTACACATCTTCCTGGTTGAGCACCACCCGTGTACTAGGAGTTTTTATCTCCCACCTGAACGCCATAATACGAGGCTGTCCAAGAATTTCCTATGCGAGCCTGGTAGTGCCGACGTTTCCTTTCAGACGGTAATTACACCATCTGTCGGACTCTTTTGTTGTTATCTCTAACACTTCTCTTGAGCTGCATACATTCTTTAGTATACCCTACCCTTTAATTTCCAAGGTTTCAAACATGCTACCAAAAAACATTCTTCAGGCAAGTTTATCACATTCCCTAACTGTATGTCTTTTATTCCTCTACATTAATGCAAATTGTTTACTCGTTTATGTAATCCCGCTGGAATTGATACCATTATACAATTTACTCTTCAGGTCTATTTACCATGAATTCTGTACCTGTAAGTGATAGGTGGTAACTAGAGATGGGCAAATTTGTTGAAATTTGGTTTGACCCGATTACCCAAATTTGTAAAGATTCGACCCGAATCGCATCATGGCGAATCACGTTAAAAACAGGTATTTTCTGGCTGCGGAGAGCCTGTAGGGTGTTGTAGAATGTTGTGCCATGCTTAAATATGCTGTGTTTTAGTATGACACGCACATAACAGCCACCGCTCTTAGAATCGCTTCACTCTTCAATTCCATGGGTGCTTACAGAAGCCAACCTCACCAAATAAGTGAAGATGGAACGCAGCCGGACAAGGTAACGTCTGAGCCAGCTCGAAAGGACTGAGCTGAGGGCCAAGATCCCACTATAACATGAAAGAGTGCACTCTTTTTACACTGACATCAGATGATTCCTTAGATTATGAAATCGTTCTGTTAAACACGGATACATGTAGAAAAGATAGAGTTTGGAGGTGACGTCAGCAGCAGCAGGAGCCCACAGGTGGCAGCAAAATGGAAAGTCACAGATTGGCACAATGATACCGTGTGGAGGAGGCAGCAACCTGGTAAGCCACAGAGTGGCACAATGATAGAGTATGGCGGTGTCATCAGCAGCAGCAGGAGCCCACAGAGTGGCACAATGATACATTGTGGAGGTGGCGGCAACCTGGTAAACCACAGAATGGCACAATGATACAGTGTGGGAGGTAGTGTCAGCAACAGCAGCAGGAGCCCAGAGAGTGGCACAATGATAGAGTTTGGAGGTGACGGCAGCAGAAGCAGCAGCAGGAGCCCACAGGTGGCAGCAACATGGAAAGCCACAGAGTGGCACAATGATAGAGTGTGGAGGTGGCGGCAACCTGGTAAACCACAGAGTGGCACAATGATAGAGTGTGGAGGTAGCATCAGCAGCAGCACCAGGAGCCCACAGAGTGGCACAATGATAGAGTGTGAAGGTGGCGGTAACCTGGTAAGCCACAGAGTGGCACAATCCTAGAGTGTGGAGGTGGCAGACAATTCCAGTCCCTGGTAAAGATGGTAGGAGACAGATGGAGCAACTGGCAGCAGATGTGTGGCATCAGGCGGGTGGCAGCATCAGAATAGAGGCTGAGGCAGGTAGTTAGAATCCAGACTCATTTCTCAACGTTTGGCTGATCTAATCTGATGCATAAGGCATTGGTAAGTTGAAATCCAGGCTGATCAAAGATTGATTCATCTTGACAAAGGTCAGTCTCTCCACATGGGTGGACAAGCGAGTTCTCCTTGTGGTAACGATGGCCCCCGCCTCGCTAAACACCCGCTCTGATGCCACACTAGTGGCTGGGCAGGACAGCTTCTCTACTGCAAACTCTGCAGGTTGTGGCCACGCATAAAGTTTGGCTGCCCAGTAGTCCAGGGGATTCTCTACCTGGGGTGGTAAAGTGCTGCCCAAGTAGGCCACCACCTACTGGTGCAGGGTCTGCTCCATGTCCTGCCACTGCTGCTGGTGAAGGCTACCCTCCTCACTAGGCAGGTGAAGGAAGTTGCTCATTAAGGAATCCAGACTTAAGCTGCTGATGGAGCTGCTCATGCTCCTACTCCCTCATCTCCCCACAGCAGCCGTGGCAGTAATACTTGAGCGATCACTGCCAGGAATCCCTCGGTCAGACCTGACAGAGGATGGACAATGGCACACAAAGGCAGAAGTCAACTGTCTTTTCAGTATTTCTCTATAGTACGCCAGCTGTTCCTCTCTCTTGGCAGCTGTAAAAAAGTCACCCATTTTTGACCGGTAGCGAGAGTCCAAGAGGGTGGAGAGCCAAAGGTAAAGCAGCATGCTGCGGGCGTTCTGTGCAAGTGAGGGACTCCCGGCCTCCATCTCCACTGTATACTGCCACGGTGATTCTGGGTCATCTGCCTTGCCTTCTACCTCCTCCGGATGCTCTTGTCACCTGAGTGGAAAAATCACTGATTTCACCAGACTCAGACTGCTTGTGCTCCTATGTCCTCCTCCTCCAGTTCAGCCCCCACCAGACTCATGTGGCCATGAGATGTAGTCTCCACATCTCCAGTGCCCTGACTAGACAGATTTTACAGCATGAGTTCCAGGACATGAAGCAGTGGAATGACGTTATTCATCCCGCAGTCCTGGCGTTTTACAAATAACATGGCCTCTTCAAAGGGCCTGAGCAAACGGCAGGTGTCATGCATGAGCTGCCAGTGGCAGACATCAGAGTTACACAGGGGCGTACTACTGACCACTACTGTCATCAAAAAATAATTAATGGCTTTTATCTGTTCATACAGGCGGTATAAAATAATGAGGCTGGAATACCAACGGGTGGAAACATCGCATATCAGACTATGTTGGGGGAGGCCGTCCTGACGCTGCAACTCAAGGAGAGTGTGCTTGGCTTTGTAATCTAAAGTGCATGCACAGTTTCCTGGCCATTTTTATAATGTCTTGCAGATGGGTGGAAGACTTTAGGGACCTGTTGACAACCAGATTAAACACAGGGCGCAAGGGCCATCCCTCCTTGGTGCAGCTCGGACACCATGTTCCTCCCATTGTCTGTCACCATGGTTCCGATTTTCAGTTGTCATGGAGAAAGTCACACATTGATTTCTTGTTGCATGACGCGGAGCAGTTCCTCCCCTGTGTAACTTTGTTCGCACAGGCAAACCAGGTGTAGAACTGCGTGTGACACCACTGTGCCCTGCACATGTGGTATGATGGAGCAGCACTTAAACTTGTGGAGTCTGAGGTGGTGGTGGAGAAGGAGGAGGCAGACACTGGCGCAGGAGCAGCAGTTTGACAATGTGGAGGAGAAAGTGGTTCCGCGCTGCTGTGAACCTTGGAAGAAACCGATAAGCTCAAGGACTGTTCTACATATTTGTGAAGGGCTGGCACTGCCTTCTTGGAACTCTCCACTTCGGTTCGGTACAAGCCATAAGTTCTCTGAAGGGTGCAGAGTCCACGACTTGGAAAGGGAGGGACTGCAGTCCCAACAACTGTACCTTAGGATGGCTGGACGCATACAGTTGTCTCTTTGTAATCAATTCTTTCAATGACTGCTGGCACCATGCGTAGCAAGGAGCAGGAGCATCTGGACCGGGAGATGAAGTCAAAGACAAACAGCTCTCTTCGGCAGAGGTGCTGGAGCCTTGACTGGCTGAAATGGCATATGTGCCACTAGGTGCTGCTGCTACTACTAATGCCGCTGCCTCGGTGACTCAGTGTACCACTGCTTACTTGGACCTCCGAAGCGGGGTTTGTACCCGTTTAGCACCCGTCCTCTTACTGCTGCCACCCTGCTGACTCATGGCCACAGTAGCGACCTGCTGCCTGATCTGCTGCCTGATGCAAAAACTGACACTCTCTTCGTCCGACAATAATTAATCCCTTGCTACACCCAGCTCCCAAGATCGATCGGCTACATTATTGTCAATTTGCGTTTCCCGGTCACTGCTATTCTCCTCAACGGTGTCAGTATGCACAGCCTGCCTACTGCATGAAGCAGCAGATGTCTGCCCCACCTCTTCACTGCCAAGCAGCTGCTGACTGACTGCAAACACTTCATCCTTGCTGTATAGTGGTGCTGAGCCCGGACCACCTAGTAGCCCTCTGGCTGAGGGAAATGAACAGGACAGAGGCTGGTTGAGGACAGGTGAGGGCCGCTGATCTGCTCCTGGGCCATGCCAACTAATTGTTGTATCTGACGAACCCACAGACTCTTGGATGAGGTTGTCAGATATTAAATTTGAGGAATTTGGTGACCTAGTCAACCAATAATCAACCTTTGGGTTGTTGATCAACATACTGCCACTAGATGACAACGGCAGTTCTGGCCTCACAGAGTCACCCCTGCTGCAAAGTCCCCTTACTGTGCTGCCACCTCTGCCTGGTCCATCTGCCACCTTTCTGTCTGACATAGTGGTTAATCAGCTACGTGGATTTGACACGTATTTCTTGCTCTCAAGTTTAGCAACACAAAAAGTATGGGAATTTGCATTATACAGATACCCCACAACGGACACCCTGTAATTGGAGCGAAAATCACTCTATAAACTACTTGGATTTGACATGTATTTCCTAATCTCAACTTTAGCAACACAAAAAGTATGGGAATTTGCATTATACGGATACTTCACAATGGACACCCTGTAATTGGAGTGAAAATCACTCTATAAAATATGCAAATTTAACACTTATTTGTTGCTGAGAACTTTATCAACAAAAAGTAAAGGAATTTGCGTTATGCAGATACCACACAACGGACACCCTGTAATTGGAGCAAAATCACTCTATAAACTACGTGAATTTGAAACTTATTTGTTGCTGTGAACTTTAGCAAAAAAAGTATGGGAATTTGCGTTATACAGATACCCCACAATGGACACCCTGTAATTTGAGCAAAAATCACTCTATAAACTTTGTGGATTTGACACGTATCGGCTACATTATCGTCAATTTATGTTTCCTGGTCACTGCTATTCTCCTCAACGGTGTCAGCCTGCCTACCGCGTGAAGCAGCAGATGTCTGCCCCACCTCTTCACTGCCAAGCAGCTGCTGACTGACCGCAAACACTTCGTCCTTGCTGTATAGTGGTGCTGAGCCCGGACCACCTAGTAGCCCTCTGGCTGAGAGAAATGAACAGGACAGGGGCTGGTGGAGGACAGGTGAGGGCCGCTGACCTGCTCCTGGGCCATGCCAACTAATTGACCTAGCTCTCAACTTTAGCAACACAAAAGTATGGGAACTTGCGTTATACATATACCCCACAACAGACACCCTGTAATTGGAGTGAAAATCACTCTATAAACTACGTGGATTTGACACATATTTTTTGCTCTCAACTTTAGCAAAAGAAAATTATGGGAATTTGCGTTATACATGTACCCCACAACAGACACCCTGTAATTGGAGCGAAAATCACTCTATAAACTATGTGGATAGTTTGAAAAAAGAACTGCTATTTGGGGTATACAGCTCCCCCTAAACGCACACCTGGGGTTGGAGCAGAAATCACTACAGCACAGTACAGTAGAAGCAGCTGGAGGCTTCAGACAGAACATGCAGTGTGAAATGCCAAGATTGCAAATGGCTGACAGTTTTTATAGGGCTGTGTGACATCACATAAGCCTGCCGGTCGCTGATTGACCTACAGATCTGCAGATGTCATCAAGGGTGTTCCTTTCTCCTTTCCCAGAGTTCTCTGCCCCATTTAACCATTTGGCTATTTAGAAAAAAAAAACTTTGTTCCCACAAATCAGCATAAACTTTGGATTCGTGATGAATTGAATATTCTGTGAAATTCGGTTTGAATTTCACTTCGTTCAAATTGATTCGCCCATCTCTAGTGGTGACAGATTATTGCAGCATTATTTATTTATTCTGATGCCCGATAGGGCAGTTTGCCTATGTAGTGTGCAGGGTGCACCTGATTCAGGAATTGTGGTGCCTGTTCTGTATGAATCTGGTGCTTCCTTCACTTCCCTGATATAGAGTGGACCACCTTTATGTGCAGATATGTGGCATTGACACTTCTTAAATACACAAGCAGTTTACACATAAAAGAATGTGCAAAGTCCGACAGAGAACTGGCGTAGAGGCTTTAGTAAATGTGACCCATTGGGGGTCATTTACTAAGGGCCCGATTCGCGTTTTCCCGATGTGTTACCCGAATATTTCTGATTTGCGCCGATTTTCCCTGTATTGCCCCAGGATTTTGGCGCACGCGATCAGATTGTGGCGCATCGGCGACGGCATGCACACAACGGAAATCGGGGGGCGGGGGCCAAAGAAAAACCGACGGATTCGGAAAAACCGCCGCATTTAAAAAAAGAAATGTGTCGCTTGGGACGCGCTTAACTTCACTTGGTCCGGCCCGGTGAACTCCAGCGCGTTCAGATGCTTTTCAGCGCAGCAGTGCCACCTGGTGGACGGCGGAGGAACTACCTTGATGAATCCCGGCCGGACCCGAATCCACCGCAGAGAACGCTCCGCTGGATCGCGGACAGACCGGGTAAGTAAATCTGCCCCATTGTGTTTGGATATTTACCCCATGATCTGTAGTGCTTTGGAATATGATGGTGCTTTCAAATATTTATTATTTGTTTCTATCCACATCTGTACTTGGCTGAGAAAATCAACAAAATCTGTAAGAAAGATGCAAGTGGAAAAGCTAGGTGAAAGGTTGAAGTGTCAGAATGATATCATGTCATAGTTGTCTTTAATTCATAAAATACAAGTGCAATAATCTGATAAGGGTCATTGACCTGCGCAAATAAAAAATACTACATCAGACAATGCCAAAGTTCACCTTCAGGGAAACCTCTCCCTGGCCAAGCTACATAATAATGTAAGATACACATCATACAGGCGGCCAATGGAATGCAAGAATAATCTTGTTTAAGTCAGCATTTTCCTTTTTGATTGTGCATAACACATAATTATGGGCATTCAGTCTATCCAAAAATTCAACTTTGGAATAGTTTTAAAAGGGAACATTTCACCAAAAATGGGGCCCATACAGAAGCAGCATAAACCTGATACACTTGATCCAATCCATCACTCACTATTACAATTTTAGTCCAACAGGGAGTCTGAAATTGCCTCTGCTACTTCCATTTCATGTGCATTTCACAGTTGAAGAAGAGGTCAGTACACCTCACTACACTGCGCCTAAACTGCCCTGTACTGCTATGGCTCTGAATAATGCGAATCTCATCCAAAGAGGATGATCAGTTATTCACCGTCACTGATGATGTATCTTAACCCTTTAAAGACCTGGCCATTTTTTGTTTTTTAATTTCTATTTTTCACTCCCCACAACCAAAAATCTATAACATTTTTTTTTTAACCGTAAAGAGCTGTGTGACGGCATGTTTTCTGCTTAACAAATTGCACTTCATAGTGATGGTATTTATTGTTCCATGCTGTGTGCTGGGAAACGGGATAAAATCCCAAATGTGTTCTTGTGGGCTTGGTTTTTACCCCTTTCACTGTGTGCCCCAAATGACATGTCTACCTTATTCTTTGGGCCGGTGTGATCATGGGGATATCAAATTTGTATAGGTTTTATAATGTTTTTATACATTCACAAAAATTAAAACCTCTTGTACAAAATTATTTTTTTAGATTTTGACATCTTCTGGCGCTAGCAACTTTTTCATACTTTGCTATAGGAGCTGAGGGTGTGGTCAATTTTTGCAACTTTTGATGCCGTTTTCAATGCTACCATTTTTAGGACTGTACATCCTTTTGATCACTTTTCATAGAAGTTTTTATATTTTTCTAAATGTCAAAAAAATGCAAATTTGCAACCTTGGGCGCTATTTTCCGTTATGGGGTTAAACACAGTGAAAAACCGTTATTATATTTTGATAGATCGGGCATTTTCAGATGTGGCGATACCTAATGTGTTTACTGTTTATATTTATATCAGTTCTAGGGAAAGGGGGTGATTTGAATTTTTAAGTTTTTTTATTATAATTTTTTTTAAACTTTTTTATTTTTACTATTTTTCATACCCCCTAGGGTACTTTAACCATAGTCTGATTGATCCTATCGTATACTGCCATACTACAGTAGAAGACCCGAGGCTGTCATAGCAACCGATTGCCGCTCCCTGATGACGTGATGGGGAGCGACAATTTCCAACAATCTCTTTTTGAAGCCGACACAATTGTTGCTGTGATATGCAGCAAAGACTTACAGGCTATGGAGAGTGCTCAGCCATGAGCACTCTCCATGCACCCGCAGCTGACCTGTGATGCTATTACGTCACGGGTTTTTAAAGGGTTAAACTGCTGGAGCATCTGGTATCATAAAGTTCAGCATGGGGAGATTGTCCCTATAGTGCACCTGCCAAAGGCTCTACTGTAGTTCAGAGCCTAAAATGCATCTTGAGGATACAAATCAAGGGGGATATATACCAGAAGTGTCTGAGGACTGTAGTTGCCATGGTAACCAATTATAGCTTTAAATTCATAAACAGCCATGGGGAAAATGGAAACTCAGGGTGAGATTTATCATACGCTTCCGCTCCCCCATGTCCAGCTGGATACATCAAGAGGCGTAGGCCAGGTCTAATGTAGTTTGGAGTAGCTTTACGTAAAAAAAGGTCAAACGAAAGTTTGTAGGTTTTTCAAAATAACGCAGGCACAGGATGGGAGCGCCAGCATCCGTGCCCCTTTACGCCCCTTCGATGCCCACATGCCATGGAGGTGGCGTAGTCGCTACCTTAATAACAAATTCTTACCGTGCACAAGAATTTGCGATTCTGTCACAGCTTCTACACCAGAAAAGTGGCGCAGAAGCAGTGATAAATCTCCCCCTTACTTCTGATGGTTGCCATGGACTTTTGATAAATCTCACTTCATTTTTTTAAAAGTATATCTACAGTGCTTTATTATCCACGAGACCTGTTGTGCACCAGAAAACTGGTGGACAATGCATTTTAAATCCCCCCAATGCGTTTTATAATTACTTGTTGAAAATTTTGTAAATAAATCAGTTCATTGATATATAGCAATGGACGACAACTTGGACGACAACTAGAGATGGGAGAATTAATCAAAATACGATTCGACCTGGTTCGCCTAATTGTCGCATGTGAAGTAACAACATATTGTATCAAAGAGTTATCGGTAACACTAGCGATCGGTGCTAGCACCGCTCGAGGGTGTTTTCCCTCCGATGGCGGCCGGCTTCAAAAAGATGGCGGCACCCATGCTCGCCGGCATCGCGCCGAAATTCGTCGCTCCCCTGACATAATCAGGGAGCAGCAATCTGTCACCATGACAGCCTCGGGTCTCAGTTTAATCCCTTCATTACAATTTGCGATCAGAGGGAAATCCCCAAATACTGTCATGCTGTAGTATGGCAGTATATGATAGGATCGATCAGACAAGCTAGGGATTAAAGTACCCTAGGGAACCTGAAAAATAGTAAAAATAAAAATAAAAAAAGATTTTAAAAAAATTATAAGACTTCAAATCACCCCCTTTCTCTAGAACTGAAATAAAAATAAATAAACGGCAAAAATCATAAACCAATTACTGTAGCTATCGTCTCGTCAGAAAATGCCCAATCTATCAATATATAATAACGGTTTAACCTGGGCGCGGAAAACAGGGCCCAAATTCGAAAATGGCACTTTCTTGCCATTTTGAAAAATATAAAAAATTCAATATAAAGTGATCAAAAGGTCAAACAGTCTTTAAAATGATAACAATTAAAACGTGATCAAAAGTTACAAAAAATGACACCACCCACAGTTCCGTACACCAAAGTATAAAAAAGTTATTAGTGCCAGAATATGGCAAAATAAACTTTTTTTTGGGACAGGAGGCTTTAATTTTTGTATAACTATGAAAACATTATAAAACCTATAAAAATTTGGTATCCCTACCGCCATACAGTGAGGAGCACTACCGCCATACGGCGAAGAACACTACTGCCATATAGTGAAAAACACTACCGCCATACAATGAGGAACACCATCCCCACACAGTGAGGAATACTACCCCCATACAGTGAGGAACACTAACTCCATACAATGAAGACTACAGACATACAGTGAGGTAGACTACCCCCATACAGTGAGGAACACTGTCTCCATACAGTGAGGAACACTACCCCCATACAGTGAGGAACACTGTCTCCATACAGTGAGGAACACTACCCCCATACAGTGAGGAATACTACCCCCATACAGTGAGGGACACTACACCTATACAGTGAGGAACACTGTCTCCATACAGTGAGGAACACTACCCCCATACAGTGAGGAATACTACCCCCATACATTGAGGAACACAACCGGTATACAGTGAGAAAAACTACCACCATATAGGGAGAAACACTACCGGCACACAGTGAGGAATACTACCGCCATACAGTGAGGAACACTACCCCCATACAGTGAGGAATACTACAGCCATACAGTGAGGAACACTACCTCTATAAAGTGAGGGACACTACCGCCATACAGTGAGGAACACTACCGTCATAAAGGGAGGAACACTACCGCCACACAGTGAGGGACACTACTGCCATACAGTGAGGGACACTACCCCCAAACAGTGAGGAACACTACCCCTATACAGTGAGGAACACTACCACCATACAGTGAGAAACACTACCCCATACAGTTAGGAACACTACCACCATACAGTGAGGAACACTACCGCCATACAGTGAGGAACACTACCACCATACAGTGAGGAACACTACCGCCATACAGTGAGGGACACTACCGCCACACAGTGAGGAACACTACCGCCACACAGTGAGGAACACTACCCCCATACAGTGAGGAACACTACCCCCATACAGTGAGGAACACTACCCCCATACAGTGAGGAACACTACCGCCATACAGTGAGGGACACTACCCCCATACAGTGAGGAACACTACCCCCATACAGTGAGGAACACTACCGTCATACAGTGAGGAACACTACCACCACACAGTGAAGGAAACTACCGCCTTACAGTGAGGGACACTACCTCCATACAGTGAGGAACACTACTGCCATACAGTGAGGAACACTTAGCCCACACAGTGAGGAACATTAACTCCATACAGTAAGGAACACTATGGCCCATCTCTAACGACAACTATTGTTTCTATAAGCTCATTGTTATCAGGGGCATAACTTTAGGGGGTGTAGAGGTTGCAGTCGCACCTGAGCCCAAGAGGTTTAGGGGGCCCTTATGGTGTCACCTTCCCATATGAGAAGACTATTACTATAAAACATACATTATAGTCGGGGGCCTGGCACAGACTTTACACTGGGGCCCAGCAGCTTCTAGTTACGCCACTGGCTGATATCTATCCTCCTAAGCATTGTGAAAATATGGGCCTGAATGCTGTGGACCAGCAAACTGCCAAAAATTTTGCTTTCATAGAGATGGCCGCACTTGCTAATTATCAATTAATCAGGGACATTCCATTAGTAACACCTGGTTGTATCTTCCACCTCTTAATTTATATGGTAACAGGAAAGAACTTCATTTTTCACCTTTCATTTGACATTTTTACTTATTTTTTTAACTTCTGCAAGCTTTGTGAATATCTTATTAAAGACAAGTTCTTATTTCTCCATTTACTTTGGCTTTATCATGCTACATCCTAGTTCCAAATCTACTTATTACTCTATTACTATTCTACAGAATTCTGTCTTGCTAGCAAGACAAATAGTAACTCACTGACATGTCAAATTACAAAGGACCATCTCATTACCTACCATCTCATAGAGCAGTGATTTTCAACCTGTGTGCCAAGGTTGAGTGTGCCGCGGGGAAAGTTCCCCGAACTATGGTGCCCCCTGTGTAGCGCTGACACCACGCTCCCGTGTTTCTGCCCCCATACTTACCTACAAGCCCCACGTCGGCGATCCGCCCATCTTCTGTAGCTCCTGCACCGCGCGGCCCATGTCACGTGACTGACGCGACCTGACGTCAGGTCGCGTAAGTCACGTGACCAGAGGCCCGCAGTGCAGGAGCTACAGAAGGTGGGCGGATCGCCATTAGGAGTGAAGATACGCGGAAGAAGACATCAAGGGTCCTCGAAACACGCTTGTCAACCATTTTATTAAAACAAACTATCCACTAACTAAAGTAATCCACTTGATAAGGCGATTTATACAGCATTCACAGATCTGAAAAAAATCCACTTGATAAGGCGATTTATACAGCATTCACAGATCTGAAAAACATTTTATAAAAAAGGTTAATAAAAAGAAGTATACAGGTAGTCCCCGGGTTACATACAAGATAGGTTCCTTGGGTTTGTACTTTTGTGCTACGTCACTAATGTCAATTCAAGCAGGAAATGCAGACCGTAGTAATATAAGTTATTATCACACACATACAGCTCTTGCGAAGTTCACTCTTGGGGGGTTTAAATCATCTTTTTGTCGCCACGAGAGCTGCCTTTTAAGCCCTCAGGAATGAAATATGCCTAGCAGAGGTCCTTTTAAGTGTGGCAGATAATGTAATACTCCTCTATTTTAGTGTGTGGCTGCGCACACTATCTCAGGAGTGATGGAGAAGTATTTGAGAATGGAAAAGGCAAATGCCAAACAAGACCCTGGACACAATTCTAACCCAAATGAAGGCCCTAGTCTGAGAGTTGGACAAAAGAAAAAAGACAAGACGGTGAGCTCAAGGCAATACAGTGAAAGCTATCTTTCATTTGGATTTACTTCCACTGGGGATGCGACAGCATCAACACCACTGTGCTTGGTGTGTGGTGAGAAGCTTTCCAATAGCGCTATAGTGCCAAGCAAACTTAAACGCCATCTCCAAACGAAACACCCATCCGTTCAAAATAAACCGATGGAGTCTTTTGTACGCTTACGTACAAACAATGAGAAAGGAGCAACTTTTTTGAGAAAAAGCACAAAGGTAAATGAGAGAGCCCTCAAAGCTAGCTACTTTGTTGCTGAATGCATAGCTAAATCAAAAAAGTCCCACACTGTGGCAGAAACATTAATACTACCAGCTTGTAAAGATAATGTAAATGAGATGCTTGGCCCTGAAGCAGCTAAAGAGATCGCTAAAGTGCCTCTCTCTGATAACACAATTGTTAAAACAAAGGCTTCACACGAAAGTTTGTAGGTTTTTCAAAAAACGCAGGCAAGGATTCGGGTAGACGCCAGCATCGTGCCCTTTACGCACCTCATGCCCAATGCCATGGAGGTGCGTGTAGTCGCTTACTTAATAAAATCTGACGTGCACAGAATTGCGATTCTGTCAGCAGACTTCTACACCAGAAAAGTGGCGCAAGAAGCAGTGATAAATCTCCCTATTCTGATGGTTGCCATGACTTTGATAAATCTCACTTCATTTTTTTTTAAAAAAAGATATCTACAGTGATGTATTATCCAAGAGACCTGTTGTGCACCAGAAACAGGCTGGACAATGCATTTTAAATCCCCCCACAATGCGTTTTATATTACTTGTAGTGAAACTTTAGTAAATTGAAATCAGTTCATTGCTATATAGACACCCAAGGACGACACTTGGACCACAAACTAGAGATGGGAGGAAGTAATCAAAAACTACGGAGGTCGACCTGGTTCGCCTAAATTGTCGGGACATGTGAAAGTAAACAACATTATTGTACTCAAAGAGTATCGGTAACCTGCGATCGGGCTAGCACCGCTCGAGGGTGTTTTCCCTAGGATGGCGGCCGGCTTCAAAAAGATGGCGGCACCCCATGCTCGCGCATCGCGCTGAAAATTAGTCGATCCCCTGACATACGGGGAGCGCAATCGGCACATGACAGCTCGTGGTTCAGTTTAATCCTTCATTAAACATTGCGATCAGAGGGAAAAGGAAATCCCAAAATTATGCATGCTGTAGTTGGCAGTATATGATAGGATCGATCAAGACAAGCTAGGGATTAAAGGACTAGCGGACTGAAAAGAAATAGTAAAAATTAAAAAGATTTTAAAAAATTATAAGACTTGAAAGTGATTCACCACTTTCTCTAGAACTGAAAAAAAAATAAATAAACAGCGAAAAAATCATATAACCACGTACTGTAGCTATCGTCTCGTCAGAAAATGCCCAATTATCACTATATAATAACGGTTAAACATGGGCGCGGAAAAAGACAGGGCCCAAATTCGGAAAATGGCACTTTTTGCCATTTTGAAAATATAAAAAATTACAATATAAAGTGATCAAAAGGTCAAAACAGTCTTTAAAGTTAAAAAAAATGACACCACACACAGTTCCGTACACCAAAGTAGAAAAAAGTTATTAGTGCCAGACCGAATATGGCAAAATAAAACGTTTTTTTGGGGACAGGAGGCGTTAATTTTTGTATAAACTATGTGGAAAACCTTATAAAACTATAAAAATTGGTATCCTACCGCATACAGTGAGGAAACACTACCGCAATACGGAGAGGGAATCAACTACTGCATATAGTGAAAAAACACTACCGCCATACAAATAGGAAAACCACGCCCCACACGAGTGAGGAATACTAACCCTACAGTGAGGAACACTAAATCCATACAATGAAGACTACAGAACATACAGGAGGTAGACTACCCCATACCGTGAGGAACCTGTCTCCTATACAGTGAGTAACATCTACCCCCATACAGTGAGGAACACTGTCTCCATACAGTGAGGAATATCACCCCCGACATTGCGGAACACAACGGTATAAAGTGCAGAAAAACTACCACCTATAGGGAGGAACATACAGGACACCAGTGAGGATTACTACGCCATACCGTGAGGACACTACCCCCATACAGTGAGGACTACTACAGCCATAAAGTGAGGAACACGACCTATATAAAGTGAGGGCGACACTACCCCATACAGTGAGGAATGACAATACCGTCATAAAGGGGGAGGAAAGGAACATACGTCCACACAGTGAGGGACACTACTGCATAAAGTGAGGGAACTACCCCCAAACAGTGAGGAACACTACCCCTATTCACAGTGAGGACACTAACCATCCATACAGTGAGAAACACTACCCATACAGTTAGGAAAACACTACCACATACAGTGAGGGAACACTACCGCCATACAGTGAGGAAGAACAACTACCACCATACAGTGAGGAACACTACCGCATTACAGTGAGGGGACACTACCGCCACACAGGGAGAACGAATTACCGCCACACAGTGAGGAACACTACCAGCCCCATACAGTGAGGAACACTACCCACCCATACAGTGAGGAAACACTACCCCATAACAGTGAGGAAACAACTACCCCCAACAGTGAGGAAACACTACCGCCATTACAGTTGAGGGCCCCACTACCCCATACAGTGAGGAACACTACCCCTACAGTGCAGGAAACACTACCGTCATACAGTGAGGAACCTACCCAACACACAGTGAAGGAAAAACTACCGCATTACAGTGAGGGACACTACCTCAATACGTGAGGAACCTACTTCCTACAGTGAGGAACACTTAGGCCCACACAGTGAGGAACATGAATCCATACAGTAAGGAACACTATGGCCAATCTCTAACACAACTAGTTTCGATAAGCTCTTGTTATCAGGGGCATTAACTTTAGGGGTGTAGAGGGTTGCGTCGCACCTGAGCCCAGAGGTTTTAGGGGGCCCGTATGGTGTCACCTTCCATATGAGAGACTATTACTATAAAACTACATTATAGTCGGGGGCTGGCACAGACTTTCAATGGGCCCAGCAGCTTTCTAGTTACGCACATGGCTGCTAATCTATCCTCCTAAGATGTGAAAATATGGGCCTGAATGATAGTGGACCAGCAAAAACTGCCAAAATTTGCTTTCATAGAGATGGCCGCACTTGATAATTATCAATTAATCAGGGGACATTCCAGTAGTAACCTGGTTGTATCTTAACCTCTTAATTTATATGGTTGGTAACAGGAAAGAAAGAACTTCATTTTTAACCTTCATTTGACATTTTTACTTATTTTTTAACTTCTGCAAGCTTTGGGAATATCTTATTAAAGACAATTCTTATTTTCTCCATTTACTTTGGCTGTCATCATGCTACATCCTAGAATTCCCCAAATTTACTTATACTCTATTACTATTCTACAGAATTCTGTTTGCTAGCAAAAGAAAATAGTAACTCACGGACATGTCAAATTAAAAGGACATTCTCATTACCTACCATCTATATAGACAGCAGTGATTTTCAACCTGTGTGCCACGGTTGAGTGTGCCGGGGGAAAGTTCCCCGAACTCTGGGCCCCCGTGTAGCGCTGACACCCACGCTTCCGTGTTTCTGCCCCCATACTTACCTACAAGCCCCACGTCGGCGATCGCCCATTTCTGTAGCTCCATGCACCGCGCGGCCCATGTCACGGTGACGACGCGACTTGACGTCAGGTTCGCGTAAGTCACGTGACCAGAGGCCCGCAGTGCAGGAGCTACAGAAGGTGGGCGGATCGCCATTAGGAGTGAAGATACGGAAGAAGAATAAGGGTAAGTTATAAGGTATATTTGTATAGGGAAGGAAGCTAGGGTCTTTTTTTTATTAGTAAAGTAGGCTGTGGCTCGTTTATTTGTTACGGGAGGCCCAGGGCCTTAATTAGTAAAGGGAGGCCTCTAGGGCATTTAAATTAGTAAAGGGAGGCTCTAGGGCTTTTATTAGTAAAGGGGGGCCTATAGGGCCTTTTTAATTAGCAAAGGGAGCGGCCGCTAGGTCTTTTAATTAGTAAAGGGAGGCCTCTAGGGCCTTGTATTAGTAAAGGGTGGCCTCTCGGGCTTTTAATTAGTAAGGGGATCCTATAGGGCCTTTAATCGTAAAGGGGATCCTTCTAGGCCTTTTAACTAGTAAAGGGAGGCGTAGGGGCTCTTAATTAGTAAAGGGGGAGGCAGCCTAGGGCTTGTTATTAGTAATAAAGGGAGGCAGCTAGGGCCTTTTTATAGTTAAAGGGAGGCAAGCTTGGGCCTTCTATTAGTAAGAGAGCCGCGAGGGGACGTTTTATTAGTAAAGGAGGCCGCTAGGGGCATTTTATCGTAAAGTGAGGCGCTGAGGGACCTTTTATTAGTAAATGGGAGGCCGCTAGGGACTTTTTAATTAGTAAAATGAGTCGTCTAGGGTCCGCGATAGTAAAGATGGCCGTAGGGGGCTCTTAATAGTAAAGTGAGGCAGCTTAGTGGGCTCTTATTAGAAAGGAGGCGGCCTAGGGTCTTTAATTAGTAAGAGGAGGCTGCTAGTTGGGGCTCTTAATTATAATGGGCGAGGCCGTAGAGGTTTATTATAAGACATAGGCTTATAGAAGGGAAGGCAGCTGGGGCTTTGTATTAGTACAAGGGAGGCCGCTAGGGACTGTTTATTACTTAAAGGAGTCAGTAGGGGCTTTTTAATGTAGTGAAAAGGGAGGCAACTAGGGCCTTTGTTTTTATAGTGAAGGGAGGCCGCTAGGGACTTTTTAATTAGTAAAGGGAGAGCCCTATAAGGGCCTTTTTAACTAGTAAGAGAGGCCGCTAGGGGCTCTTAAATAATTAAAGGTAGGCCGCTCAGGGGCTCTAATTAGTAAAGGGAGGCCGCTATGAGCGCGCTTCGGTTTTATTAGTAACAGGGAGGCAGCTAGGGGCTTTTATGTCACGAAGGTAGGCAGTGCTAGGGCTTGTTTAGTAAAGGGAGGCCGCTAGAGGACTCTTTCTTATTGAGTAGCAGCGTAGGGCTAGAGTACGGGCACTAGGGCTTTTATTAGTAAAAGAGGCAGGCGGCTAGGGACTTTTTATTAGTAAGAGGGAGGCCCTAGGGGACATTTATATTAGTCAAGGGGGCCGCCTGACAATTTAGAACGTGGAGTGTAGTTTTAGTAAAGGGAGCAGCTGAGGGGTCATTTTATAGTGAAGGAGGCCGCTAGGGCATTTTATAGTGAAGGAGGCGCTGCTGGGACAGGGATAAGTGCTGAATTTTTTGTAGGAGAGTGGCATATAGTGAGAGGGCGTGGGCTGTGATAGGAGGCGCGCTGGAATGTTATTGTAGGGTGCGTGCCTTTACATATATTTACAAATATATATCATATATTATCTATGCCTTTCTTTTTATTTTTTTTCAAGATCTGAGGTATGCTGATTCATACTTCGCCTTCCGATTCGTTACATAATAACTGGATTTTTTTTTAAAAAATGTACAGGGTTGTTGGGGATTTTCATTTTGATAAATATATGTTCTTAAAAAAAATTGTGTGGTTTTTTTAGTTACTACTCAAAATTTGCCTTAGTATGGTGCTGTCTATATAGACGGCACCCATTACTAGCGAGGGATCATAGGTATGGGATCCGGTAAAGAAGGAAGTCAACAGAAAAGCATTGACATAAAGAGTAGGGGGGACCCGCAACAACGAGGGGTTGAGGGGTGAAGAGTGGAAGGTACGGTGGAGACGGGACAATGGGTAATGAACTCTGCCTAGTGATAGCCGGTCAAAGGTAAAGTACCCCTCAACCCCTGGGTCCCCGCCACAGGTGGAGACTGTACAGACAGCCTGCCGTGTATAGATGTCGGTGGCTGGGGCGTGCAGGCGGATTATTGGGCTGCTATATCATGGCACTAACACCCCACGTAATGTCAGGTGTGCTGCTGTATTGTATCTGGCTGGTTTGAAAAGGAGGGGCACCACACGTCATTTTTTTTAAATTATTTTACAAAAACGGTAGGAGACCCTCATTTCTATAACCAGCCAGATATAATACAGCGCAGCACCCTGGAGAATTACTGGAATTTGGAGCACACCACTGTTTCGGGTAAGGCCCAAACCAACCTGCAAACGCCCTAGTACCGACATCTGTAACGGTTCAGGTACTGGGGATTGTATCAAGCATCTGTTGGCGTTGGGGTCACCTGGTAGATAATGAGGGGGGATATCAGCCATTGTTTTTACCAGCTACCAAGGCCCAGTCCATCCACCATTACTGAGGCAAGTTTTGAAGTTTTAAAAAAAAAATTTTTTTAAGAACTATTTATTATGAAAATAAAAAAACCTCCTCCGAAACATCTCTTGTCAAACCAATTTTATAAACCAAACTATCACTAACGAAAGAAAATCACTTGTAAGGCGATTTTATACGCACATTCACAGATCTGCAAAAACATTTTATAAAAAAGGTTAATACCAAAAAGAAAGTACTACGATGTAGTCCCCGGTTACATACAAGATCGGTTCCTTGGGTTTGTACTTTTGTGTACGTCACTAATGTCAATTCAAGCGGAAATGCAGACCGTTGTAATATAAGTTATAACACACATACAAGCTCTCTGCGAAGTTCACTCTTGGGGGGTTTAAAATATCTTTTTTGGTCGCCACAGAGCTGCTTTTAAGCCCTCAGGAATGAAATGCCTAGCAGAGGTCCTTTATAAGTGTGGGCATAATGTTAATATCCTCATTTTAGTGTTGGTGGTGCGCTACACTATTCAGCGAGTGATGGAGAAGATGTTGAGCATGAAAAGCACATGCCAACAGGACCCCCTGTGACACAATTCGAATAACGAAATGAGGCCCTATCTGAGAGTTGGACAAAAGACAAAAAGACAAGACGTGTGACTCAAGGCAATACAGTGAAAGCTATCTTTCATGTTGGATTTACTTCCACTGGGGATCGACAGCCATCAAACACTAACACTGTGTTGTGGTGGTTAGAAGCTTTCCAATAGGCTTATGAGTGCCAAGCAAACTTAAAGCTAAACAGCCCTCCAAACGAAACACCTCGTTCAAAATAAACCAATGGAGTACTTTGTGTACCTTACCGTACAAAAACATGATACAAGGCAACTTTTTGAGAAAAAGCACAAATTAATGAGAGAGCCCTCAAAGCTAGCTACCTTGTTGCTGAATGCATAGCTAAATCAAAAAAGTCCCACACTGTGGCAGAAACATTAATACTACCAGCTTGTAAAGATAATGTAAATGAGATGCTTGGCCCTGAAGCAGCTAAAGAGATCGCTAAAGTGCCTCTCTCTGATAACACAATTCCCAGACGGATTAATGACATGTCTGCGGACATTGTTTTGGAAGAGGTGCACATCAGTAAGAAATTTGCCTTGCAACTTGATGATTCGACGGATATCAGTGGACATTGTCAGTTGTTGGCCAATGTGCGTTTTGTGGATGGTGCAGCCATTAGAGAAAACTTCCTATTTTGCAAGGCATTGCCAGAAAAATCAACAGGAGAGGCAATATTCCAAGTCACATCGGAATATCTTGATAAAAGTGGACTTACATGGAAAACTGCATAGGTGTCTGCACTGATGGAGCCACAGCCATGGTCGGGCGCATCAAAGGCTTTGTAAGTAGGGTTAAAGAAAGAAACCCAGATGTTCTTGCTACCCACTGTTTCTTGCACCGTGAGGCCCTCGTTGCAAAGACCTTACCAGCAGATCTAGCTCCTGTGTTGGATGATGTTGTGTGCATAGTGAACCTTTGAGATGTCGCTTATTTGCGTCTTTGTGTACAGAAATGAGAGCGGAAAATAAAATCCTATTGCTCCACACGGAGGTCAGGTGGCTGTCACGCGGCAAAGTGCTGGCCCGTGTGTATGAGCTGCGAGAGGAGCTTAAAATATTTCTTACAAACGAGAGGTCCGATTATTCAAAGCTGCTTGCAAGTGATGAGTGGTGTGCAAAGCTGGCATACCTGGCTGATATATTTCAACATCTGAATGAACTAAACACGCGGATGCACGGTCGAAATGAAAACCTGCTTACAAGCACTGATAAAATGAACGGATTCCGTTTAAAGGTGCAGCTCTGGCAACAACATGTGCAGGGTGGCAACCTTCAGATGTTCCCACTCACCGAGAAACTGCATGATGACAATACTGCTGCAATGTGCAAAGCGATTGGCAGACATTTGAAAACTCTTGAGGAGAAGTTACCGTTCTTTTTCTCTTCAGCCTTCACAGAATGCCTTGACTGGGTTAGGGCCATGCAGCTCATTATCCGTTGCTGGAAAGGACATGATTTTAAAGGAGCAAGAGGAACTCATTGAACTGAAACAAGATCGCGGTTTAAAGTTTGCTGATCTTCCTTTGGACAGTTTTTAGTTATCTGTTGCCAAGGAGTTCCCCATTCTGGCCAACAAAGCTATTTTGACATTGCTCCCATTTTCAACCACATATGTATGTGAGCTGGGCTTCTCAAGCTTGACTGCGATAAAAACTAAAAACAGGGAGAAACTGAGAACTGTTGAGGAAGAGCTTCGTGTGTGTCTTTCCACCATTCCTGCCAGGATATCCCTTTTGTGTTTATCGAAACAGGCCCAGGTTAGAATCTATATTATTAACTATATGTATAATATGACTGTTTTAGTGTCATTTTGTGCTATTTTGGTTGGTGGTGTGCCCCAGGATTTTCTAAGTATAAAAAGTGTGCCACGGCTCAAAAAAAGTTGAAAATCACTGTCATAGAGGATTGCTAATGTAGATACTGAAACTTCAGATGAGAAAACTGCTATTTTGCCACAGGCTAGAAGCTGCAGCAATCATTGACTGGACTTTTAGACATGTGATAAATGGATATAATGGACAAAAGAAAATCCAAAATAATGTTAATATAAAGTATTAGCTCACCCATAAACGTGGGGTTGGGGATTAGTTTTTGCTTTAAAAATAAATTTTAATGTATCAATAAAGATTTGAATTCAAGTTTAGTCTCTTAGTTTTTCTCTCTTGCGGTGTAGGACAGCTTCTGAACGTTTTCTAGCTGGGGATTTTCATTCCATTATGCTTCCAGACAGAAAGAATTTGTTACAAAAATGTATAAGGTAAACATGTCTGCACACACCTGGTAGCTTATGCAAGAGGCAAAGTCATTGCATAAGGTATGTCAAGTTGCAATAGAAAATGTGACCATTTTCTCTATCATTCATATTATAATAGAATTGAACATATATTGTTGAATGGAGTCTGCAGAAATACTGTGCTATTTATTTTATGGCAAGAGGGTATAGTTCCATTATGTCTAAAACCAAATTTTAAAATGAATTGGAATAAAAAAAAAAACAGAAAACATACAGGGGACATTGCATAGATTCAATGTATAGACAGTATGATGCACAATTAGGCCCCATGCACACGACCATATAAAAACGGCTGTATATATGGACCGGATATGGCCCTATGCTATCCAATGGGCAATACGGCCATCAATGTGTATGGCCGTTTTGTCCACCGTAAGTGAGCCGTATAAAAATATAGAGCATGTCCTACTTTCCACTGTATTTCCATTCCATACGTCCCATAGAGGTCAATGGGAAAGTATAAAATACGGGCCAGCTACGTGCTGCATACTCGTGTGCACCATATGCTGCCGTATATACGTGCAGTATCTAGAACCAGTGGGAGGTGCATTCTGTCAGCCAGCCAATAGTCAGCCATCCATCATTTGCCAGCTCACTGTATTTTATACGGATACGGTACAGATACGGTGCAATAGGTTGCCAAACTGTTATAATACATCCCGTATTTACGGCCAGAATACAGCCGTGTATACAGAACAGAAAAGACCATATGGTCGTGTGCATGAGGCCTTTTTAGGGCACATTCACACGCGGTATGCCCGCCGTGCGGGCATACCGCCATGCTGGAGAGGAGGAGGAGGTGACCCCCTCCTCCCTCCATAGAGAATAGCGCCGCACGGCCGCACACACGCCAAAAGATAGAGCATGCTCTATCTTTTTGCGGTGTGCGGGCCGGATCGGTGCCACACATGGGGACGTACATGCGGCCGCAGACGGCCATGTGAATGTGCCCTTAGATATAGAGTACTGTCGGAAATAATCACTTTGAAAGCTAAAGTGGGTTTATAAAGGGCACATCTTATATGGAATACAAACTACAAGTGTATAAATAGTTTACATATAATCAAATTCTCGACCTAACCACTAGTAATACTTATAAATAATGTCCAGTATACCGCATGTATACTGCATGTGAGAGCAGCCAGGAACAATGCAAATAGACTAGGAGGTCACATAACTGGCTCACCGAAAGCACACACCACAGGTCACGGTCGCTTTCCCCCATTTCCAACGTCACCAAAACATTATGGTCACCTGGTCAGAGGAGAGCAAATGGGGCTAAGTGCTTGAAGAATGAATGCACACACACACACACACACACACACGGGAACAAGCCTGGTGAATGGGGCTTTTTGTTTCTACTAACTTTACTTTAGAGGGTGTCGTATTCAATATATTGGCGGTTCCCTATTTAAGAACACTCGACTTACAGACGACCCCTAGTTACAAACGGACCTCTGGATGTTAGTAATTTACTGTACTTTAGCCTTAGGCTACAATGATCATCTGTAACAGTTATCAAAGGTGTCTGTAATGAAGCTTTATTGTTCATCCTGGTTCTTGTGACAACCCAACATTTTTAAAATCCAATTGTCAAAGAGACCAAATTGGGCTGGGGTAACAATTATAAAATATACAGTTCCGACTTACATACAAATTCAACTTAAGAACAAAC
Organism: Engystomops pustulosus; assembly: GCA_019512145.1. Taxonomy (NCBI): domain Eukaryota; kingdom Metazoa; phylum Chordata; class Amphibia; order Anura; family Leptodactylidae; genus Engystomops; species Engystomops pustulosus. The sequence goes on along the minus strand of CM033646.1, from coordinate 88,816,260 downwards.
CTACAGAACCTATCTTTACGTAACCTGGGGACTGTATTCTGTAGATTTTTGGATACTTTTTACTCATATGATATGTATCCTTATTCAATGTTGCACATATCACTTTATCTAATTTTTTACTTTTTTAGTTTTTCACATATTATTATTCTTTTGTGCCATATTTGTAATCACTTTTTATGAATTTTTTCATTTCCGCTTTCAAAGTGATTGTTATGTTCATCATTACTCTATATTTACCGTAAATGCTATAATTACAAAAATATGCAGAAATATCTCACCTCGGCTTATACACCAGTCGAAAAAAGAAAAAAACTTACATACTCACACTCCGGCACCCGCATGCTTGCCGAGGCTCCCAATCCGAGGTGCGGCTCCGGGCGTATCCTCGTTGGTCTTCTCTTTGCTGTATTAGCCGGCAGAGATGCTTGCGCCGGACTGCAGATCGCGTGGATGCGTCTCTGCCAGCTAATACAGCAGAGAGAACACCAATGAGGAACCGACCAGGAGACGAGCATTGGGGCACTGGAGGGTGAGGATGTAAGTTTTTTTTTGTATGTGCCTGGCAAACTGCAGGCTGGCTTGCTGTATACTACATGGGGCTGGCTGTATACTACATGGGGCTAGCTGGCTGCATACTTAAAGGTGCTGGCTGTATACTACATGAGTCTGGCATGATATATACTACATGGGGCTGGCTGGCTGTATAGTACATGGGGGCTGGCTGGCTGTATACTGCTGGGGGCTAGCAGGCTATATACTACTGGGAGCTGGCTGGCTATATACTACTGGGGGCTGGCTGGCTATATACTACTGGGGGCTTGCTGGCTATATACTACTGGGGGCTTGCTATATACTATAGGCGGCTGGCTGGCTATATACTGGGAGACTGTGACCGATGCATTTCCCACCCTTGGCTTATATTCGAGTCATTAGGTTTCCTAGTTTTTGGTGGTAGAATTAGGGGTCTCGGCTTATACTCGGATTGGCTTATACTAAAGTATATATGCTAATTGTGTATCTTAGTGTCTATATATTGAATCTATGAATTGTCCCCTGTATGTTTTCCCTTATTTTTCACTATATTTTGGTGACCTCTTACCTTGATTACCTTTTTAAATCTGATGAATAAATAAAACTTTATTATTATTAAAACTTTGGAGTATGGCATGATTTTTTAAATATATTTTAAAAGTCACTCAGATGAGTGGGTCTTATGTGTTTACTGTTAATAACTGGTAGGCCATGTTGCTTAAATGTTGCTCCTATAATAAAATGTTTGGCAAAAACCAATCTGGAAAACAATGCAACAATTAGCTTTTTTACACTAAATGCAATAGATGCATCACTACCGATTTCTGCTACGTACTCTGCAACTTTGATCCAATACGATGAACAACATAAGGCCAAGAGTTCTATGTTGCATCAGCTAACCCATTACTTTACATACAATATATACTTTAACATTCTAAACTTTTATTTTTCTGAAACAAATTATATAAATACTTTTCTTCAAACATGACAAGCAAATCTTATGTGCTGTCACGCAAGTAATTTATATATTCTGCCGTCTTTTCTTCACATTACATCAGCGACCAGATTAAACAACCTGAAATTCTCACGCAAAATTATATTTGTCCTCCCAGTTATTTTAAGTACAAGGTAAATCTGCATTGTGGCTGTGATGAAATGATCCCTCTGTATTTTACCTGCTGGCCTAGGGCTATATTTTCCACCTGTCAAAATGAACTGTTTATAATCGGATCTGATGCAACCTACTGGAGAAGTTACATATTTTTATGAATAAAGCTGTAGTTAATGTGGTACCGTAGTCTACAACCCAAATTTCAATGGGTCAATGAATGTAAGCAATGTAAAGTGTCTTTATATTGAATGAACTGAGCTTATACTGAACATATTTCTTGTTAACCATAGAAGAGAAGAAATGTTAAAATGTGTACTTCCAATAGAATAATATATGCATGGTGCACATTGGAAATAGATAAAGGCCTTCAATATTTATTATTGACTACCAGGACTAGTTACACTATTCATTTACAGTATTAAAGCCATGTACATACTACATGTTTGTAGAGTCATAATATGGCAAGCGTAGAAGCTGATAGAAATTCAGAGACATCATATTTAGTAGTGCAGAAGAAGTCTCCAACAGTATGAATGGCTGATATAAAAACCTTTAATGCTACAAATATATAAATACAACAAAACTCAATGCCATTCATCACAAAACAAAGCTTAAATATTTAGCTTTTATGATCCACTTAATTTTATGGGCTTTCTGAAGTAGGCAGAGTTGTCTCCAATATGGCCACCACAGTTTACTACATCTACCCTGATCCCTCATTTCTCAGTAACAGTTCCTCCCGCTTATGCTCTGCTCCCAGTAATGCCTAACAGACTGTTTTACTCTGTTTCAATAGTAATAAAGTGTTTAACTGCCATCGCCTCCCAGTAGCCAATAGTCACAGTGCCTCCCAGTAGCCAATAGTCACAGTGCCTCCCAGTAGCCACTAGTAACAGTGACTCCCAGTAGCCAATAGTAACAGTGACTTCCAGAGCATATTCTCAGCATTGCCTCCCAGAGCCATACTCCAGTACACAGTGCCTCCCAGTAGCCAATAGTCCAGTGCTCCCAGATAGCCAATAGTCACAGTGCCTCCAGTAGGCCAATAGTCACAGTGCCTCCCAGTAGCCAAATAGTCACAGTGCCTCCCAGTGCCATAGTCCACAGTGCCTCCCGTAGCCAATGTCACAGTCCTTGCCTACAGAGATAACATCTCAACACACATTGGTCAAACTGGATGCACTGCAACCACAGTCTACAGCCAAACTCAGTGATGACCTAGCAGGGAATAGGTAGGATGTGGACATGGACCAGCAGCCAAAGGGCCAGGAGCATTTAATTATTCATTTAGTGTATGTCCACAAGATTTTAAACAGCAACTAATTACATATTACTTATATTTTTTAACTCGTTTTTAACAAGAAAAACGTAGAAGAAGTGAATTTGCCATGCATGAATCATAAACTTGTCTTTTTACAAGAAACACAGGAATTTTCACTGTATCAAACAACATGATAAAGTATTTATAATGGGTACATACATGCGGAGGGCGGACTGGCCCTCGGGTCCTGGCGGTCTGGGGCCGGCCCGGAACTGGTGCGGGGCCGAGTCCGCACTCCCTAAACTTTTAACATAACTATAGTACCTGCATGTACGCTTCTTCTGCGTCTGTGTATACACTCAGCTACACAGGTCACACAACTGACTTCATTGCGCAACCTGTGTAGGTGAGAGGATGACACTACCAGATGTCAGGCTGCCTGTTTCATGTACCTCGGAGACTTGGCGTGGAGGCGCCGAGCAGTGATATCACTATCCCGCGCCTCTTACACCCAAGCCACCGAAGACCGGGGACGAAAGAAACCGCGCCAAAGAGGTGGAGTATTATGGTTTTTTAAAATACAGAATGAGGGGCATTATTTATATGTCTCGGGGGGGGGGGGCTGCATTATTCTATTGTGGCGTGGGCATAATTACATATGTCTGGGGTGGGGGGGGTTGGATTATAGTATATATGGGGCTGGCAGTGGGCATAAAATTATATGTCGGGGTGGGGGGGGGGGGATTATAGTATATTATAGGGCTGGCAGGGGCATAAAATTATATGTCTGGGGTGGGGGGGATTATTGTATATATGGGGCTGGCAGTGGGCATAAATTATATGTCTGGGGTGGGGGGGATTGATATGTATTTATGGGGCTGGCAGTGGGCATAATTATATGTCTGGGTGGGGTGGTGGGGGGATTATAGTGATATAGGGGTGGCAGTGGGCATAACTTATATGTCTGTGGGTGGGGGGGATTTAAGTATATATGTGGCTGGCAGTGGCATAAATTATATGTCTGGGTAGGGGGGGATTATTAGTATATATGGGCTGGCAGTGGGCATAATTAATGTCTGGGGTTGGGGGATGTTTGGCTGCAGGTGGCATAACTTATATGTCTGTGGTGGGGTGGGGATTATGTATATATTGGGCTGGCAGTGGGCATAACTTATATGTCTGCGGTGGGGGGGATTATAGTATATATGGGCTGGCAGTGGGCATTCATAAATTATTGTCTGGGTGGGGTGGGGGGATTATTGTAATAGGGGCTGGCAGTGGGCATAACTTATATGTCTGAGGTGGGGGGGGGGGGGGCATTATTCATATCCAGGGTGGGCATGGGGGCATAAATTCTATGTCTGGTGCAGGCATGGGGCATTAATTATGGTCTGGGGCAGGCTGGGGCCATTATTTTTTGCCTCGGTCATAGTAGGAGCTCTATCATACAGGGTGGGTCGGGAGGGGGGGGGTAGAAGGGGGTTATTAAAGGAGAGAAAGAAGAAAAAATTATGCTAACCATTACAGTATGTTACATTATGGGCACTATTTTTGTGGTGATAATATTTCAGGGGGCTCTATTACAGTATTGGGGCTCAGTATTGTGGTAGCAGAGAAGGGACAATGGGAAAGTGCAGCACATAAGACGTCTGTGTGGTAAACTCTGCAGGAATGCTGTGTACCTGGAGGAAGAGACAAGGAGGTGGTGGAACTAATGCGAAGATGAGGAACAGTGTACAATCAGAGGACACGTCACTGGATGCAATAGGTATGGATCGCACGTGTTCTGTAGTTGTTATATGATAAATACTGATTTTTTTCATGTTCGCTTCTGTGTATATTTAGTATTTAGTAGTATATTCTGTGTACATGGGGGCAGTATATATAGTAGTTATTATTCTGGCATAGGGGACATATTTGTAGTTATATTCTGTACATGGGACAGTATTATAGTAGTTATATTCTTATCATGGGGGGCATTCTATAGTAGTTATATTCTTGTAATAGGGGGCAGTATTATAGTAGTTTATATTCCTGTACATAGGAGGCATATTATATAGTTATATTCTGTAATAGGGGCAGTATTATAGTAGTTATATCTTGTACATAGGGGCAGTATTCATAGTTATATTACCTGTACATATGGTGTGTATTATAGCTGTTATTGCTGTACACAGGGGAAGTATTAAGTAGTTAATTCTGTACATAGGGAGGATCATATATATAGTAGTTATATTCGTTGTACATAGGGGCAGTATTATGATTATAGTATTATATCCTGTACATAGGGAGCAGTATTATAGTAGTATATTCCTGTACATAGGAGCAGTATTATAGTAGTATATTCTTGTACATAGGGGCAGATATTATGTAGTTATATTCCTGTACATAGTGGGTAGTATATAGTAGTTATATTGCTGTACACCGGGGGAAGTATTATAGTAGTATATTCCGTACATAGGGAGCAGTATTATAGTAGTTATATTCTTGTACATAGGGGGCAGTATATAGTAGTATATTCTTTGTACCATAGGGGGCGTATTATAGAGTTATATCCCAGTAATAGGAGCAGTATTATAGTTAGTTTATATTCTTCTGTACATAGGAGGCAGTTTGTATCGTAGTTATATTTCTGTACATAGGGGGCAGTATTATAGTAGTTATATTCCTGTACATAGTGGGGTTGAGTATAGTAGTTATATTGCTGTACACAGGGTAAGTAATAGTAGTTATATTCCTTGTACATAGGGAGCAGTATTATAGTAGTTATATTCTTGTACTAGGGGGCAGTATTATAGTAGTTATATCCTGTACATAGGGGCAGTATGATAGTAGTTATATCCTGTACATAGTGGAAGTATTATTAGTAGTTATATTCTGTACACCAAGGGGAGTATTATAGTAGTTTATTCTTCATAGGGTGCATAGGGAGCAGGTATTATAGTAGTTATATTCTTGTCATAGGGCAGTATTATAGTAGTTTATTCTTGTACATAGGGGCGAGTATCTATAGTAGTTATATCCCTGTACATAGGGAGCAGTATTATAGTAGTTATATCCTGTACATAGGAGGCAGTTTTATAGTAGTTATATTCTTGTGCATAGGGGACAGTATTGTAGTAGTTATATTCTTCTACATAGGGGGCAGTATTATAGTAGTTATAAATAACCATGAAGGGGCTGTTTGGTATGATAAACTTTGGAATATTTTAGGGAACAGGAGACTGTTTTAGTTTCTGAAGTTTTAATGCTGGCGCAGGAGTTCGTTTCTAAGGGGTCTACTGAAACCTGGAGCCCAACTTGGTCCTGAGTCCCAAATAAATGGAATAATCAGGGAATCCAGTGACTTGAAAAAGGATTTGGGGATAGGGACAAAAATGGTAGACGTTATATAAAGGCACTGTCATGGGTGCCCCTGTGACCCACATTTCAGGTCGCAGGCGCACTCGTGTGCCCCTGTGTAGCGGCACCCCACTACTCTTACCTCTCTGTGCTCCAGTGGCATCTCCTGTGACCCACTCCTAGGGTGTATACGCGCCGGCTCTGTGAGACTTAAAGGGCCAGTGCGCCTCTAATTGGCGGTGACCATCCGCTAACCTGTTAAATAGCCAACCCCTTTCTGTGACCCCTGCTGATACCTGTTTATTATCCGTTGTGACCTCCTGCTACATTCCTGACCTTGATTCTCTGCCGTCTTCCTTGACCGTGTGCTACACCCCAACCCCGATCCTGTGTTGCCTGTCCTGACCTACTGCCTGACCGTGACTCCAATTCCGCCTACCAATTCTGTACCTCGCCTTGGCCACCACCGTGGGCAAAGTCAAGCCTGTGGAGCGACCTGGTGGTATCCGGCCACAGCAATTTCAACCCATTTTGCGGCAGGCTCTGGTGAATACCGGGTGCCACTTAGACTCCGCTCCCAGGTGTCACCTTACGTCATCGTTTGCGGTGGTTCAGTGGGTACACTACTGCCGACCCTGACAGTAAGATCCGGCAATGGATCCCGCCAAGGTTCTGCTATGTGAACTGACTGATCTCACCACCATCATGGCGGTTGCCACATCACACTCCTGTACTCAACTGGCAGAGACCGGGAGGTTCTTCCCTGGGGACCGAAATGCCAGCAAGCTGTTTGGTGGTACCTTATCCCATATCCACCATGGATTCTCCAGTGTTATCCAAATCTCTGGTGGGTCTACCGCCCCTATGATTGCCCTTTAGACCTGTTGCCGGGTACATCTCCTCCACGGGGTCAGGTGTACCCACTTACTGTTAAATTCACGCTTTCAGTGAGTATGTCAATACAAAGGTTGCTTTGTCTGAGATCAAGCTCCTCTTAAGTGCCCATACACACAATGAACGAAAGTGCTAATATAAAGTGAAAGTAGTGCTACATATCACTCCCGTTTTAGATCTTAGCACTCTGCTGAGTATTGTTCATACACTGGATACTGACTATACATTGATCGGTCAGTGATCCTAATCTCCTAATTAAATCTCGACTGACGCTTTCTACAATCCCAGTATATGGGTATCGTGCCATCAGAGGCCTGTGAATACATGAAAGGGTGTAGGTAATAGCGCGGCTGCACATCACATTATTTTCTTCTGTGCAGCCGTCTAGACATCTCGGCACTATCGTGCGCATGCGGTTGCACGCCAGAGCTATAAAGGGATCGCCCCACCCACATGGGTGGCCCTCTTCGGCCACCTATCCAATCTGGATCCAATGGGCGTTCCCTGAGAAGAGGGCACGTACCTCAGCAGCCAATCACACTGCTTTCAGGTACCAAATCCAGATAAGGCATATACTGGACATTGTGACATGTCCAGTGTGCCGAAAGGAGGATCCATCATGTCAAGAACATTGCCCCATACTGTACCGAAGCCACGATCATCTGGCTTAGGTTCGGACACTTGATATATTGTCCCGACGTCCTCTTGTCATATTGCACGTAAAAACGGGGGATCGTATTGCAGCATTACCGTTAGAACTGACAAACAGAGTTAAGGCAATGCACAAAAAACTGCCAAACGTTATATCAATCAAAATATATATACAAAAGGCTTTATTGAAATTCAAAGACAAACATCACAAATTCCATATACATATAAAAACATTTAAAACACTAATGTACAAGCAATACAGAGCGGGGACCCAGGTGAGGTCCCCATATACACCTTGCTCCGACATGTATAGTTGTCTAAAAAACACCTACCAATGTCATGTCAAGATGCAGAGATAGCTCCTGCAGGACTGACCCGTGAACAAAATCGTGGGAAGCCTCACCTCACCTCCTGCCTCAACCCTCCGCCTGCTTGTCAGTCCTGAGGAGCTATCTCTGCATCTTACCTTTACGACTCTGGAGAAAACTTTTGCATAACTATTTATTCCGTCCGATCGACATTATTCTAGATTAGTACTGCATCACTTGATTTTTATAGCACACTATTTGAGCACTTGCACTTTGTGGTATTTGGTCGTTATTAGGAGATAAACTCTGCATTAATAATAACTTGGTTGTTGTTCGGGTTTTCCATCCTAACGGCATGTCATGGGCAAATGTCATTTGTGTATTGAACCAATAATTGTATGACATCTGGAGGGGGGTTTTTAGACACTATCAGTGTCGGAGCAATGGTGGTTATACGGGTGACCCTCACCTGTCCCCGCTCTGTATTGCTTGTAATTAGTGTTTTAGATGTTTTTATGTGTATATGGAATTTGTGATGTTTGTCTTTGAATTTCATAAACAGCCTTTTGTATATATTGTTGATTGATATAGAATGTTTGGCCGTTTCTAGCTCTGTTTGTCCATTTATATATTCTTTGCACAAGGCCACTTTTTGATTAACGTGGGCTGTGCCAGCCAATTTCTCTTTTTGGTATTACCGTTAGAACTGAACACTAGATAGAAAAGAATATTCTGCCAAATAGATAAAACTCTGGAACGAAGGAATGAGGAAAAAAGGATAAGAGGAAAAAGGAATAGGAGAATAATAGGAGATTGTGCAAACTTGTAATAAGGTATCATGTGTAATTCAGTCACCAAGTCAGGTCGCGCACACTCATGTGGCAATTTAAAGCTCCGTCTCCAGGGTTGCATATCTATGTAGCAAGTGGTGATTAGAGTTGGTGTTAGGGATATTGTCACATGCAGGTCCTTGGATTGGGTATTGCATAGGTCCCAAGGTCAGATGTAAAAGGAAAGACTAGGGGGGTGTAAAAATAACAATAGCTAATAAGGTCATTTAGACCCTGCGCGGTTTCTACGTGAACAGCAGTACCAGATCCATCTGACCTCACGTTGGGAGTGGGTGTGAGTCCCAGGTCACCTCCCCATATTGGAGGTGTTACCCAGATCCACACCTTGAAATCCAATACTGAGAATTTTTGATGTCCCCTGACATGTTCGCGAATACGTACACGAAACTCCCTGTATGTCTCCCCACGTATGAACCCACACATAGGCATGTCATAAGGTAGACCACTCCGGTGCTCCTATATTGATGAACTGTCGGATCTTAACGAGCGATGATTCCCGAGCTCGTCACTGATTTTCCAGTGTAATAAACGCTTACATGCCTTGCAGGAGCCACATTGGTTGGTTCCTGGTGGGGGGTTTTGGGGAAGCCATGTTTCCTGTATAGCTGGTGTCAGATGGCTGTGAACCAGGCTTGTCCCTGATTATTCTGACCTCGCCTGTATGTGATCTGTGGGTAGTCCCCAATTTGGTCCCCCATCAGGGTCCAGTATAAGAATCCTCCAGTGGCTTTCTTTAATGGCTTTGGTGCCAGTTTCCACACCAAGTAGGATTTGTGCGTAGTTTTATAGATTGTTTGTGGTCAGTCTTCCAGATGAAGTTTTACTAATTGATAATCCAGAAGGAGATTGTCTCCTGATTGGATTTGAAATGTGAAGAGAAAGAGCCAATTTGGTTAGAATTCAAGATGGTCACAAATTCCGCAAAAGCGTTCTTGGGTCCTTTCCACAGAATCAAGACACTTGGGGCAGATTTACTTACCTGGTCCATTCACGATCCAGCGGCGCGTTCTTCTGCAGGATGGATTCGGTCTTCCGGCGATTCACTAAGGCAGTTTCCTCCGAAGTCCACCAGGTGGTCGCTTCTGAGCTGAAGGCCGCCGAGGTCCGCCGGAGTTCATGATCTATTCCTGTGTTGGAAGGTAAGTGAGTGTCCAGGACCTTTTTTTTAAAAATGCGGTGGTTTCTCTGAATCCGTTGGGTTTTCGTTCAGACCACGCCCCCCTGATTTCCATGTGTGCATGCCGGCGCCGCTGCGCCACAAACGCAATCGCGCAATCGGCAATATTCGGTAACACGTCGGAAAACTCGAATCGGGCCCTTTGTAAATGACCCCCATTTCTCTTAAATCTTATCAATAATAAATGTGGGATATAAGATTCAAATCTTCATTAATACATGCTCCTTCTCCCACAGCCCAGGAAGAGATTAGCGTACGTGGGGCACAAAGGCTCCCCATCGCCCCTCCCTGAGCTGGTGGTCAAAATCGCCCTAAAAGGAAAAATTATGCTCAAGAACACCATTTAAGGAGTTGAAGAGTAAACTCGTTGTGGTCTTGTAATTGGTTGCCCCTAGATTTCTCAAAAAGGTCCCCCAGGGCTGGAATCCACATATAATTGGTAGGAATTATGCAGACCTTCCAACATCCGACTGGCTAGGTTATCTCTGGAATCCACATGGAAGCCTTCAAGGCGTTATAAGGCACATCCCTGTGTCCTAAGGTAGGATGGCAAGTGCTAATACTTAGGGCCTCAAATTGATCAACGACAGGTCAATTTTTGGGTCCAGCTGTCTATACCCGATACTATGTTACTATGGGAGACCCTTTAGGCAGTGGTGGTGACTATGGCACGCGTGCAGGAAGGGCACGCAATCCCGCTCTGTTTGGGCAGCACACCATCTCCACTGCACGTCTAGTAGAACTGGCAGGCAAGAAAAGAGCGGCGCGATCACCAGCCAATCCAGCGGATCTCTCTTGTGGGCTGCATCAGATCTGGTTCTGGGCTCAACATTGCTGCTAGAGGACACAGAGCGGGTCAGTACTGCCCTCCAGCCCCCTCCCACCTGCACCCTGCGAACACAAGGAGAGTGAGATACAGAAACTGCAGGGCAAACAGCAGCCAGCGCCCAGTGAGTACAAGGACCAAGCAAGTGCAGCAGGATGGTAGGCAGAGACAGGAGCTGCTCTATGTGTATAACCAGGCAGCAGGCAGGCATATTTGGGACACTAAAAACTAGTAGAGTGCTTATTGTTTTAGTGTCACCAAACTGCCCTGTATGACAGAGTATGTGGCCCACAATATACTACCCTTGGCACAGTTTCTCTACGTCACTGTCCAGGCTGCCAGTGCACACTGGGGTGCATCGTGACACTAGCACTCACTGACAGCATGGAACAGGTGCCCAGAGCTCTGGACCAGGCAGAATAACCCTCCAGCCCCTTTATTAGGATCCAACTGTCAAATGCTCGTTAAACACTAATTTCTATAACTCTATCACATGGCGGCAACTCATGCATTTAGGCATGTAGACCCAATGGTCAAGACATCTCTGCATGTGCAAACCCCGAGCATCAGTATGGGGGAAACAAGTGTGATTGAGCGTGCCTTTGAATGAATGGCTGTGTTGTTTAGTGTGCCAGAAGGCTTGGGTCTGAGTATTTCAGAACCTGCTGATCTCTGATTTTCTTGCACACCATCTCTAGGGTTTAAAGAATATGGTCCGGAAAAAAAAAACATCCAGTGAGCCGGCAGTTTTCTGTGGACGGAACTGCCTTGTTGTGTCCAGAGGTCAGATGAGAATGGGCAGATGGTTCGAGCTGAAATAAAAGGCAATCAGTGACTCAATCCGCCACCCCCGTTACAACCAGGTAGGCAGAAGAGATCTCGAACTGACAGTCGTCAACTTGATGTGCACGATGGGCTAAGCGGCAGCAAGACAAGCCACACCGGTGCCACTCCTTTCCACTAAGAACAGAAACTGAGGCTACAATTGCACAAGCTCATAAAAGTGGACAGTAAGCAAGATTGGAAAAATGTTGCCTGTACTGATGAGCCTCGATTTCCTGCTGCGACTTCGGATGTGTAGGAGTCTCAGAATGTTTGGGCGTCAACAACTGAAAGCATGGATCCTCCTGCCTTGTATCACGGTTCAGGTGCTGGTGGTGGTGTGTGTCTCGGTGTGGGGGAATTGTTCTTAGCACTCTTGGGCCCCTTGGTACCCAAATTGAGCAATCGTTGAAACGCCACAGCCTACCTGAGTTTGTTTGCTGTGACCATGTCCATCCCTTGTATGTACACATAATGTACCAACTTGATGGCTACTTCAGCAGAAATAATGCGCCATGACCTAAAGCTGAAATCACTCTCAGACTGGTTTTTGAACATGGAGATGAGGTCACTGTTCTCAAATGGCTCCACCGTCACCCGATCTCAATCCCAATAGAGCATCTTGGATGTGTGAACAGGAGATTGCATCATGATGGCAAGCCAACAAAATCTGCGGCAACTGTTTGGCCATCACTCAGTTCAAATATGGACCAAAATCTTGAGGATGCTTCCACACCTGTTGAATCTTTCACGAAGAAAAGCATTTAGGCGTTAGTGAAGGTAATAGAGGTCCACCAGTTATACTAGCATGGTTGTACTTAATAAGTGGCGTTGGTGTATATATGTGTGTAATATTATAATAGGTACTTGTGTGTGGTGTTGGTGTGTGGCCAGACCATGTGTCATGTGGGGATTTGATGGTAATTCACCTGACCTGGTTCCATGTAGATTTGCTTTGTGTTTAGTGCCTCCCACCACTCCACCACACAACAGACACTTACCCTACACATCCCGCTGGCCAGAATCATTCAACCCAATTCATATTGCCCCTGTATGGGGGCAGTGATTCCTCACGGATGGGGTAGTGTTCCTCATGTTAATTTGCTCCTGTCTTTGTGATATGAATGGAGATGTTGACTTTCTTCAGTGGTCTGTTCTTTATCTCTTATGGTGGTATTTTATCTTGTTGATCGGGTATGGATCAATCATGTGGCAGTATTATATGTCCCTTATAGTAGTGCTTGGTGTGATTTTAGCTAAATAGACGTGTGGCACTTGGCGAGTGATTACATGGAAGCTGGGTGTGTGTAGTTTAGCACTGGTTCTCTAAAAGGTTCGCCAATTCACTGCTTGAGGGGTTACATCCCTTATCTGAATTTAAGGGATCCATAGAATGTGGCTATTTGTGGGTGGAGGATCTTGCCTTGCTCCGGGCTTAAATCAAAGCATCTCTAAAGGCCATTGTAGGGTTGCTATTCCAGCGTCTACTAACTAAACAAAAACACTAATCTTACCTGATCGGTACGCGTATCTTGAAACTGCACTACTTTTATGTATTGCTTCGCGATACCCAGCATACCCACTTACCCCCATAATGATCCGAGCGATTGATGAACGATGAATCATGATCCATCAGACCCCGGATAGTATTTATTACTCATTTTCACTTATATTTGGGATGTGCCCACTCTTCCCCTGTTCAGGTCTCCCTAGGTTTCCTCATGACCGAACTGAGAAAGACATACAAAGGTGAAAATCTTGCTTACTGGGGGGGAATATTCTTGTCGAAGGAGCTTTTTTGAGGTTGGATGAGTGGACTCCCCTATAAGTCGCTCGGTTTCATCCACCAAAAGCCCTCATGGTACTCCAGGACATTCAAGGGTTCACTTTCTCAAGCACCCAGCTACCTGCACTACTGATCTACCTAATCATTCTGCTGCGAAGGATAACTTTTTCCCATGTAGCTTCTGATGAAAAGTTGTAAATCCTTCACCCAATTGAAACTGGTCAAATCTGAGTCATACAAATGATAAACCAATTCCAAAACCTTATTACTCCATACTTCCATTTTTTCTCTGGATTCACTTGATTAGATCCTGGAGCCAAAGCCGCTCCTTGAATCTGAATAGCTAGGTGTAGATGGAATCTAATTTGTAAGCCCTAATCCACCCACAAAATAGCCACATCTATGGACTCCCTTAAATTCATAGGACTGGTAACCCCCTAAAGGGTCGTCCCATTAAATTGGGTATATGGTGGTTGTGAGCCTGGTACGTTGATCAGATTTGAGCCCTATGATATAGCATTGCCATCCTACATTAGGACACAATGGATGTCTCCTTAAACGCATTGAAGCGCTAACTGTGGATCAGAGCATCTAAATCTAGCGAGTCTGGATGTGGGCTCTGTATATTCCATAGCACATGATATGTGGATATCAGGCCCTGGGGACCTTTTGAGATTAGGGTACCATCAGATGCACAAACGAGCTTTGTTCTCTCACACTCTTAATTTTGCTTGAGCATAATTTTTTCACTTTGACGGAAAGATTCTAACCACTGCTTAGCGTGGAGTGGCCGATGGGGACTCGTGTGCCCCTACGTACGCTAATCTCCTGGGCTGTGGAGAAGACTACTTATATGAAGATTTGGAATCTATACGTGAAGTCGACCCACATTTTTTATAGATAAGATTTATTAGACTGTCTTGATTCTGGGAAAGGACGCCCAGAACGTTTTAAGGAATTGTGACCATCCTTGAATTCTAACCAAATGGGTATTTCATCCACATTGTAAATCCATCCAGGAGACAATGCTCCTTCTTGGATTTATCAATTAGTAACACTTTACTTGCAAGACTCACCACAAACATCTATGAAAACTACTGCTACAAATTCCCTACTGACGTGGACCTGGCACGCGGAGCCAAAAGATTAAAGAAAGGGTTCCAGAGGGACAGTACCTCCATGGTGAGGAGGACTGCTGCTCTGACATGGCTCAATATCGTCTGCAACTCCGATTTAGACCAGGTTTCATGAAAGGAGGTATCCGTGAGATTCTTAGAGCGCATATCATGCGATTGAGAGACAGGGATACTCCGTCACTACTCACCTATATAAATTCTGCCCAGCCACAGATATAGTAATATGAGGTGGAAGACCCAAACACGGATCATGGGGACATATTATTCCCATTTTAAAACAAGTAAGGATTCTGGAGCTATTGGAGGATTATTAAACTAGACCCTGAGTTTGGGGACAATGGGGGACTACCCACATCACATGCCAGGGCGGGACGGTCAGAATTCCGCTGGACAGCGGTTCACAGCCAATCTGACACCATGCTCTACAGGGAGGACCCCCAAGATGGGCTCCGAAACCCCCACCAGAACGCCCAAATGAGGCTCTGCAAGGCAGGTAAGTTTTATACACTGGGAAAGATCAGTGATGAGCCTCGGTGGACTCATTCCCTGTTCCAAGATCCGACAGTTGCATCAATGGTAGGAGTTCCGGCGGTGAGTGGTCACTTATGACATGCCTATTGGGGTTCAATAAACGGGGGAAAGAAATACAGGGAGGGTAGTGCCCCGCCGTACGTATTCTGGAAATGTCAGGGACATCAAAAAATTCTCAGTGTATTGGATTTCAAGGTGTGGAACTGGTAAACACCTCCAAGATGGGAAGGTACTGGGATCCACACCCTAGTCTTTGCTGTATTAAGATCTGACCGTGGGACCTATGCAATGAACCAATCCAAGGACCTGTTTGTGACAGTTTATTCCACATCTAGCTCTTTAAATCATCACTTGATACATAGATAGATGCAATCCTGCAGCAAGGAGGGCTTTATGCCAATCGAGGTGTGAGACCTGCTTGGTTACTAAGATCACAAGGACGGCATTAAACGTTTGCACAATCCCTCCTATTTTATCCATATCCCTAATTTTCTCTTATCCATTTTTCATCTTCTCTTCCAGAGTTTGATCTTATTTGAAGATATTCTTTCCTATCTAGTGTTCAGTTCTAACGGTAATGCCGCAGGACGATCCCCCGTTTTTCTGCAATAGGACAAGAGGACTTCGGGGACAATATTAATATCAAGTGTCCGAAAAATAAGCCGGGATGATCGTGGCTGCGGGTGCGGTATGGGCAATGTTCTTGGACACATGGATCCTCCTCCGGCAACACTTGCCATTCGTCAACAATGCCTAGTATATGGCCTTATCTGGATTTGGTACTGAAAGAAGATGATTGGCTGCTGAGGTACGAGCGCCCTATTCTCAGGGCATCGCTCATTGGATCGGATTGGATAGGTGGCCAAGAGGGCCGCCCCTGTGGGTGGGGCGATTCCCTTTATAGCTCTGGTGCTGCGCACGATTAGTGCCAATACCGTCTAGGCGGCCTGCACAAAGAAAATAATGGATGTGCAGCAGCGCTGTTACCTACACATTTCATGTATTCACATGCCTCTGATGACACAATACCAATACCTGGGATTTGTAGAGAAACGCGTGGGTTGTATAGGCAAATTAGGGTCAATTTATATGTAGGCACTTTAGTTCCATTGTGTGTATGGGCACTTTACGAGGAGGTGATTCACAAGAACCTTATTGTGATCTCGCTGTTTGTCGCACATTGATGAATAAGTTAACAGCTACAACATCCTAGCACTTTAAGTCAGTGTGCAGACAGTGATCTGCCAGGACAAAGCAACCTGTGTTTGACATACACAATGAAGCCTGAATTTATCAGTTGTGGCTGAAGAGTGGCCTTTATTTTAATATCTTGTACAAAGAATTTTTAAGTGTTCTTTAACTTCAGGCAGATATAATTTCAATCATTGGAACACAAATCCTTGTATTGAGAATTAAAAAATTACTTTTGAGTACGACTAAACTGTGCCTAAAACCACACGAAGGTCGTCCTTGAACGAGAATCTGGCGAAGGGGTTCAACGTAAGTCCACTTCCCCTGCCAGTGCTGGGTTCATATTCGTGGCCAAAAGGATGAGCCACTACATCCATGCATTGACTATGCAGTCTCAAACAAACTTATGGGGAAGAAACCGCTACCATACCGATATCTTGACGGGCTTATGTGGAGCTCAGGTCTTCACCAAATTAGACGGTAATCTAATTCCACTTTGGCAGGCAATGAATTTGTACTTGTAAATTGGCCACTTCAAGTATCTGGTCATGCGGTTTGGACCAGCGGCCTTAAGGGCAAATCGCCTATACGCCAACCTGAAATGCCTATTCCATCAAAAAACAGTCTCTTCCTTTCTCACGGTATATCATCTCTGAAAGGGAATACAGATGGATCCACAAAATTGTCTGCAGTCATCTGTGGACCTCACCCAGTGGGGACTTTGTGCTATCCAGACATTCCTGGACTACTAAGGCAGTCCATTCCACCTTTTTCCTGGTATGTCTCCCATTGTGTCGATGACCAAGAAACTCCAATCATAAACTATGGCCTAAAGCAACTGAAGAGCTTTCTCCAAGGTGAAAGTTAATATGGCGAAACCATTCCTGCTTGAGGTTGAGGCCTCCTCGTGGTGAGCGGGAGCCATTCTCACCCAGAAAGGGCCAAAGGGGAATGCAACTCTCACTGCGTTTCTCCTAGAAACCTTCTAACTGCAGAGAGAAGTACGCTATAGGTGATCGGAGCTCTGGGCAAAACTGGCCTTAGATGAGTGGTTTTTTCTTTGGAAGGAGCTCGTTTATCCAGTCGGTATCTATAGTGATCACAATACTCTCTGATATGCATACCGACCTAATGCCTCATCCATTGACAGACTCGTTAGTCTCTTTCTCTCGCTTTAACACAGGACCATTTCAATCCAGCAGAGAAGAATGTCAAAGCTGATCCTCTATCATACCTCCGATTGTAGTGGGGGCAAACCAGCCTATTCAACACCATTACGTTCCTCCTGGAAAGGGCACTGTTGCTCCTAGGATCTATATCAAATTCTCTGGCAAAAGACCTGTGTCGGACTACTGCCCTTCGGAAAGAGGATATTTTATCTTGGGGACCCCCTGTGTGGTTGGGGGACCTGGGGGCATAGGATTTTCGCTCTCACTCTTGTTTCTACCGGTCGCCAGGTTCTGAGTAAGATGTTAACGACTTGTGAGTTGCTGTGTTTTCCTGTGCACCAAATAAGCATTCAGTCTCACACTAGCAGGTCTGCTTCTGCCACTGCCTATACCCAGATATTGCCAGCGACCACCGTGACCATGGACTTTATAACAGATTTTCATATTTCTTCCAGTCAATACTCGTCATCGGGTGGTCACAGACCATATCAAAAAATGTCCCACTTGTTCCTCTACCTGGTATACTTCGCTCCTCTTTGGCCAGCTGTTCTATCTCCACACCTATTCGACTTCATGCGACTCCTCAGACATTGTCTGGGCCGAGGGGTCCGTTTTTTGTTTTAAGATTTCTGGTTTTCCTTGTGCAACCAAAGGTTGCAGAGCTGGACTTTCCTTGCCTATCATCCCATCCAAACCAGCAATGGAGAGTCAATCAGCCTCGTGGGCTGTTATCTCTGGGGAACTTTGTTTCTGCTATACAGGAGCCTTGTCCACCCTTTGCCTTGGGTGTAATTCTCCTATAATTCCCTGGACCTTGAATTTGCCAACTGTGGACTCCATGAACTTTACTGTCTAGGACCAAAAATCCACACACACCTCTTTTTATTTTTTCGTGCCATCTGAGTTTTTTGCCGTGGAAGAGATTGGTTTGTAAGAACCTTCAAGTACATCTGAGGAGCAAATCTGTCCAGTATAGCGACATCTGCTGCACCAAAACCAGAAGCTGGACATGAAAAGAAGGTTCCTCTGTGTCTGTCCTGCTAGGATATCTCTGGATGAAGATTCCCAGCTTACAAACTCGGTTTTGTCTTCCTGGGTGCTGCAGCGCAGGTCTTCAGTGTCTTGGTGGACGTTCTGTCTGGTGTGTGAGGCAGTCTTTTTGCCTCTTTGGCAGGGAGTGCAAGAAGGACATTGAAATGGTAACATTTTAAAAAACGCTTCTTATTCCCAAAACTAGGCTCTTTTTTCTGGAGCGCTGCTGAGGAAATCCGAAACAGCGATATAGTTGCCGTCCGGCCCTTGGGGTGGTGGTTTAGGCAGGGACCCAAGGGCTCATTCAACGCATTATGTGGTGAGCCACTTTGGTGCGACAACATGGTCATGACAAGTACACAGAAATGTCTACGCACCATGGCGGCAACTCCGCTAATTCTGGCGCACACGCATTGACTTATGCGAAACACTTCATCATCACCCGACTCCGCTCCAGAGGGAGGTCTGCCGGTTTAAATATCCGCCACCCCTGATCCTACTCACAGCGCATTCTCATGAGAGCAGAAGCACGATACCTAGCGCAGCTTCGAGACACATTTTCTATACAGATTTGGTAAGATTAAGCCTCCGTGTTGGCTTTTTCTACATCCCAGCCCAAGATTCATGAGTTTGTGCATATGATCTTCTGTTTGCAAAAAACACAAGCTCACTGGTCACTCTAAAAAAAGAGCAGTGGAAGGGGAAATTGCAGACTGCAGACACAACAGTTTCATGCTGTACCAGATTGTTATTACAGTGTCTAGATAGTTGACCAATTGGAGTCGTTTAAGGCTGTCTCTCTAATAAGTCTCTTTACTTGCTACTTTCAGGCATGCTCCATTTTTTTGTAAAACACACTCATTTACTAGACACATGCCTATGTTGTACTAGCAAATAAAGGTCGATAATTATCACTTTTCTACGCCTAAGGGTAGTAGTTGTGCCTAAATTTGGTGACTGTTTTGCCAGAATTTCAAAGCTACAACCCATCTGTGATAAGCTTAATTTTGCCTCTATTAATCACTTGTACTTTAACACTGGTGTCTGAGGGGGGATACTGGCAGATTACACGGGGGACACTTGTCTGTACTATCTGCAACTTCTGCAAAGTTCTCAAGCTCGTGCTCTGAGCTCAGGATTTTGCAGAAGGTTTGTAAATAGAAGGTGAGAACTGTAAATAGAGTCTGCAGCTCTGTTGCAGAGTATCCAATGTCTGTATTATCTGTATAGTGTCTGCAGGGTTGGCTGAGCTTGATGCTAGAAATGAGTCTCTGCAAAGGGGCTTCAGTTACTTTCTCAGTTTACTTTCAGTTTTTCGGGCTGGAGTGTTTTTGCACCGTTTTTTGCCACCGTTTTTGCGGCTTAATGAAAAGTCGCAAGTGATGAATATCATTAGGCCACAGGAAAACTCTGATTGCTAGGATAAATGAGGAAAGCTGTTATTTTTGCTGCGCGGCTTGTTGCCGTTGATCGAAAAATGGCACAAAAAAACAGCCGTGCGTCTTATGAAGGTGCAAAATAACAGAAAAAACGAGTGATACCCCCAACTTGTGGCCCAGTCTCTGATTTGAGTTTCACTGCGATAAAATTTAGGTTTATTCAAATAATCATGGGTAATATCTGTGGCGGCGTCATCCTCATTTGACAAAATCTGGACATTCCTGTGAGTCTCCCCACCAGAGCAAATTTGTCATTGGAAACCTTTACTAGCGGAGTAGTAATCTGGAGTCTCTCGGGCAACCCGGAATTTCGCCTGTCAGTTTAAACATTTTTTCTGCTCTCTATCTTTGTATGTGAGAGATAGAACTAATTTCTGTACATGCATGATTGATTCTTTATTTCTGTCACGGGTGCACCGTTTGTACCTCTGTGGACCACCTCTTGACAGCAGCCTCACCTATCCGCTCTCCTTGCTTAGTGTGCGTTGTCCCGAATCCTAGTGCGCGGGGGTCGCCATCTGAAAGATTAAAAGGGCCAGCACCACCACTTAATTGGCCCTGGCCACCTGACTACCATATGCCTACAACCTCTTTCGTGACCCCCGCCAGATCGTTGTGCTGTATGACCACATGTGCCTGTCCCTGACCTACCACTACTCCTGCTCTGATCACAGTGCTCGCCTATCCTCGAACAATTGCCTGTCACCACACGACTTTGCCTTGGCAGCCACGCGGACCCTGACAGATTATACATGCCTTGAGCGGACAAAGTTGCACTTGTGGGAACGCCTGGTGGTACCAAACAAGTCCGACCGCTTTGCGGCGGCCTCTGTAGAAACCCGATACCACTTAGACTCCCGCGGTGTCGGCTTAACGTCATTCCGCACAGTGGTCCGCTATATGGCCTGGCTGACCTTACACTACATGACACTGCAGTTCCAGCAAGAGCCTTGCAAGATCAAGAACTTGGACAAGTCACCGCCATGTTGCAGCAAAGTGATTGGCTTAATCAGCACCCAATTTCTATCGGTTCTTATGTACTGCGGTTTTTTGTCTGTCTTCCACAGAAACCCAAGCTGGAGACTCTGCTGCTTATACGGGACTTTGCCGACGTCTTCTGTGAGAAACAAGCAGAGACTCTGCCACCACACCGTCGTGGACTGTCCTATAGAGCTTTGCTGCTGGGTACAATCTTCACCACCAGGTCGGTGGTATACCCATTGTCCGTACCCAAGGACCACGGCTAGGTCAGCCTATATCAAGGAGAATCTGCCGACAGGGTTGCTCAGCAAGTCTTTTCTCCTGCTGTGCTGGATTCTTTTCATGGCCAAGGAAAGATGGTTCTCTACGTCCCTGCCGAGAATATCATGGGCTAATGAAGTTAACATGAAGGAACCGCGGTACCCTACCTTGATCATGGAATGTCTTCACTAGTTGGACCTTCGGGAGCATATAATCTCACCCATCTGGAAGGGATGAATGGAAGACTGCCTTCAAACACCCGAGATGAGGGCACTTTGTGGGGCTTCTCATTACTACAGGGGGGTCTCAAATTACACACTATCATTAGATTAGTTTTTTTCTTTTCAGTGTTTGGTGGGGGGGAGGGGGGGGCCTAATTATACAAACGCATAAGATTATAGGTTGAATAATACAAAAATACTGTAAGCTAGGGTGATCTGGGAAGTAAATTTCTCCAACATTATTCAGTAGACGACAACGTGAGTAAAGGCTGACAGTTGTAAGATAGTAGACCATGGTGATTATGTTTGCATTTTGATTTCGTACACCTGCAGTTACCTAATGTGGTTTGTGTTGTCTCATTACAATCTACTCTCTTACCTGCACACACCTGCTCCCATCCTTTTCCATGGTTGTACTGCTCATATATCACCGAGCTCTCTGTTGGCTTGCTAAGGGTCGCTTGGTTCCATTATATGCCTTATAGAAAAATTACTAGCGGGGAACTTCATTTAATTGGTAAATATAGCCAGCAGATAATATCTAAGCCTGCAGCAATTTCTTCATGGACAAAGGAAACATTGTTAGTCCCACTCACTGTTGTTTTCATTTCTGGTTTTCGCTCTCCACCATGGTCACAAAAAACATACTTTGTGTATTTCATTTACAGAAAAAATCTATGAGGACTTATTTAACCCTCTGTGAATGGCCAGGCTTGGTTTTCGTTTTTTGTGTTTGCATTTTTCACCCCCGCCTTCAAAAATCTATAGATATTTTTTTATATTCTGTAAAGAGCTGCTGTGTGGGTGGATGTTTTCTGCTAAGAAATTGCACTTGTAGTGTTGGATTTATATTTAATGCCATGTTTGAGAGGTGAGAAATTGAAAATTGGTGATGGAAGAAAAAATGCAGTTGCCACGGGGCCATTTACTTGGGCTTGTTTGTAACTGCTTTCACGTACGTCAACATGACCATGTCTCTTTATTCGTTGGGTCAGAGCGAATCATGGGGACACCAATTATTTAGGTTTTATTGTGTTTTATACATTTAAAAATGAAGACTTCCTGTACGAAAAAATTATATATTTTCCCCCTTTTTGTGCCACTAATTACTTTTTCGCCAGACATGCAGCAGAGAAGTTCATGTTTGGTGGCCGATGATGCTAACATGTCTTTGCTACTTCTTTGGCGTACTGTAAATACTTGTGATCCCTTTTTAGAGAAAAATATATAAGTGATGACGTTTTTGGACTGTGGGTGGTGGGTACTATTTTCCGGTACAGGGTTGCAGGTTAGTGTAAATTAGGACTCTGTAGCCAAGAAATGATAGCTGCCAGCGCATCATGTTAGGCAGATTTCATGGAGCTGAAAGACTAGCTATTTAACTAACCAAATGGCAGTAACAGCCTTTTAGACACACACTGCTCTATCTTACCACCAACAAGTAGCGAGGGGGATACAGAGTGAAGCGGGCGGCCGTGCTGTTTATCAGAATTATAGTTACGCCTGACCAGTCATGATACCTCGTAGCTAGTCACTACAGGACCTATGATTGAACCGCTGGAATTAACCCCAGCGGGGGTGTAAACGAGCATCTGCAAGCTGTCCAGCTTATCAGGAGTGGGAGGCACCAGAGCACACCCCCCGTGTTGAATGGAGAGCTGTTTAATGGTTGTGAGGCTGTATAAGTATGTGCTTCTGGTGCTGGTGGCCACGCACCCTGCAGTATGTGTGTGTATAGGAGAGATACAACAGCTCCAGGAATGCAGCCATGTCATGTTTATAGCAGAACAGGAGAGGGTGAGTGGGTAACAGGGGTGACATCACTGCCTCTGACCATTGACCAGCCTATTCATGTGATAAAGAAAAGATGATTTTATAATGATTAATGTATGAATTGAGTAGATAAAGGCTGGGATAGGGATCCTTGTGAGCTGCTCCAGAACAGGGTAGAGGTGGGAAGGATAGGACACAGATGAGACACGGTGTCCTTTAACCAAGGATGTTCTCTGATCTTGAAGTAATAAGCCCGCAGTATCTGAGCTTAGTTATCGGGTCCAGAAGCGTGTTACCCCATTCAGTATTTTATCAAGGTTATTAATGAAACATGATTGAAACATGTCCTATATACAGGCAGTATTTATATAGATCTGTTACATGTAATCAGGGTTACAGCTAATTTTCTAAAGAATTATTTTACTTTTTTTAACAGCAATACATAAATTAGTATCTCCATGAACATTATTGTCAAAAGGAATAAAGGCGAATGTGATATATTAGAGTGCATAGACAATAAGATCTGGTGCTAAGTTGTGACTTTTTATGACAGAAAAGTGTCACAACTTTTTATAAATTTTAATTTACATGTTTTTAGATTATTTTTGTAAGAAATTTTAAAAGTTATTTGACAGAAATTTCCTCAGAAAGTTCTAAATAATTTGAAGTACAAAACTGTGGTCTTCAAACTATATTTATCTAGCCTCTATGGTGAATTGAGCCTTTTGGTGTTCACACATTTCCAGGTAATATCATTAGAATGTCAACATATACTGGGTTAGTGTGTTAGTATGTAAATAGAAGTTTGTACTGGTCACCACATCAATGGTTATATAACAAAATATTTGTTTTTAGTTTGGTATCATCTAGTAAATGAACTAAAGAATATCAGAAACGTTTTTTTATACCAGAAGTACGTCTAACAAACAGTACTTATAAGAGCAACCATTCAGCTGTTGAGAGCAGAAATGTTATTATGATAGGTGGGAAAGAGGAACGTGATGACACAAGGAAATGTCTACTAAGAATGTCAACAACATCTTCTTTTCTGCATCAGAAAGGGGAAAACCTAATATTGTGGACATAAGTGACTTATAAAGGCAGTCTGCAGTGAGTATATAACTTCACTACATTAGGACAAAAAATCAGCTCTTGCGGTATGCATTGTTAAAAAAGTATCATTTTATAGCTCAAGAATTTTAAAGTGGTTGTGACGATTAATTGTCAACACAGATCCCCAACAATCATTGAGAACGAGGTGAGACCAATAAAGGATTTCACATGGGCACCCATCACTTAGTTTGACCCGCTTTCTCATGATGGGGTGGGTCCCAAGTGGTCGTAAATCCATCCCCTCCCCGATTCCCAAGGTCTGAGACATTCACCAATGGAATAGTTGTATCTACGGGTTGGAGTATTAATATGAACTGTAGCAGAAAATAAAAACTAATAATGTCAACGATCCAAATAAGATTATATGTGTTCTTAGTGCATAAATTAAGAATTAGATCAATTAGACAGAGGGTCCCCAACCTTTTGCACCAGGGAACGGCTTTTAAGCTAGACCAGTTTTCAATGGCCGCAGTGGGGGCGGGGCTTTGGTCAGATGGGCGGTGGGGTGGGGTTATGGAGGGTGGAGCTATATAAAGGATATCAGGGAGTGCTACGGTACCTGGATCCATCTATTGGTTGGTGTATTTGTAATTATGAAATGAAAGCAATGCAAATGCATACAGGTATCGCCATGTCGTAATAAATGCATGCAAGGGATCGCCTCATGTAGTCAGGAAATGCCACAAGCGTTCACCATGTAGTATAAAATTGCAGCAGAATACCGCCATGGTAGTAAAAAGCATACAGAATACCACTCATGTAGTAACTAATAATGCATAGCACAGCATATCCGCCATGTAGTTAAACACGAGCATAAGAATATCGCCATAGATAGTAAAAATGCATACAGACAATACCGCCATTTTCCATGTAGTATAAAAATGCTAAGACAGAATCAGCATGTAGTATAAAATGCACACAGAATACCGCCATGTAGTTTAAATGCACCCCAGTAAATACCGACATGTAGTAATAAAATAGATACAAACGTTACCGCAAGTAGCTATAAAAGAATACGAGTACTGCCATGTAGCTACAAAAATAGAAGCTCAACTACCCGCCCTGACTAAAATAAACAAACATAAATGCAGGCATATACATACAGCATATATAAACATAAAACAAACGTAGATACAGCATATACACATTATAACATGCAAACCACCCTCGCAGATGCAATGGCGAGGTAAGTGCGTTAGCGGAATACGTCCCACCTGTAGTAACACCATATACACTACACGGTCCCTTATAGGATCAAGGGGAAATTGCAGTGGTTCAATCCTGGCCTGGCAAGGCAGATGTTAAATGTGATGTAATTCTAAAAAAGTGTCTGTGTTACATCATGGCCTCTGTAAGCTGAGATTATTGGAGGAGGCAGCCACCACCTCCTGACCAAAGGAGGGGTAATAAAACTAGGGCCTAAGAATGTCTGAGGTAAATCTTAGAGAGTTAGAACTGAGGAAGGTATCTTTTCCCCAATAGTCTAGTAGTGAGTGAGTGATGTGAGTACATCATCTGTCTAGCCAATAGACACAGAAGCAGGAAGAGCTAGCCACCTGCCTCTGAAGAGTGGACGGCGTATTAGACTAGAGTATAGTGTAGTGAAGGAAAGGGTACATTCGACCTTCAAGCGGCTGATACCTGAAGCTCTACAGGACAAACAGCATGAAGCTATAAGGGACACAGCTGCCACCAGCATGCCCTATACATCCAGGCTGCAGTGATACTTCTCCTGGGCTACGCTCAATCTCACCAATAATCGGCAACTCATCTACTGTTAAAGCACCGTTTTCTGCAGTTCCTGCCGGTTGCAATTAAAGATGTAACGGTTGTTTGTTCAACGTTCAGCTCGTCTGGTCCTGCTAATACGGTATGCCTACACACCGGAACCCTGTCACATCAACCCAGAGTCACACTGGGCATTAACGGGGTCTGCCCAGGGAGATCCGCTATAGCAGCCGCTCCCTCATCTTTTCTTGCCAAACACCACCCTGCTGGAGACTTTGCAACGGCTGTAGGACAGCCCTCCGGTTCCCGTACCAAGAATCCGTGACATAGCGTGCTTAGGACCGAAAGCCCGCCAGCCACTCCGGTATCGCGCCCGGCCCCCGGCTGTCTCCAGGCCTCACCTCAAGGGCTATGGCCCCGGTGGGGGGATGTTGCAAGTGGCGTCACGAACAGATAATACTTCTGCGCGAGCTGGCACTAAAGACTGTACTTTATTAAGAAAAAAGAATGTGCTGCCTACCCTGCTGCCATCCGCGGGTTTAGGGCCCACGTATTTGTGTGTTTCTACATTGAACTTATACTGCTGCAACGTGCGGTCGAGTGGCCGCTCCCGCACTCAAGAGGTTAATCCTGCAAGAACGTTTCAGCTCTGCTACACCGGCCGGCTGCTTGCCGGCCTGAAGATTGTTGACCTCAGACAGAGAAAACTGTGGTCGCAGCACGCCAGCAACTAATTCCAGGATCCGCCAAAACCTGCACGGGCGGTGAAATCCAGATGCACACACCAAAAGCTCCACCACGAAGCGAATGGCGCGAAAACCCGCCTACTGTTGGCGCAGGAAAAATTAGAGCCCCGCTAAGATCTGGCGGGAGGATCGACCTCCACCCCTGGCACGAGGCGGAAGTCCTGCCATGCCTCACGAAAGAAGCGCCATGATCTAAGGGATGTTGTAGCAGAGAGGAAATACATCATGTGGGGTCCTCCGCTCTGCCCTACCTGGTGTACGCGCGTCCCTGCGTTGATGAAGTCCTAGAGACGATGGTGGTAGTCTGCCCGGCTATTTAGAACCCGCGCGAGCCGTCCGAAGACTTCCGCGGGACATCGGGCACCGAGGATTAATCGGGCTTGCGTCACCGGGACCTGCTACGAACAGCTAAGGTGAGCAGAAGAGTACTCGATTCACGCGGGCGGATCATGTCCCTATCCGGCATGCCACTTCTGGGTACTAGGAGGGCCCACGTGGAGGCGCCACGTGGAGAGGCCCCGACTCTGCGGAGCCAACGCCTGGGTCCGGTATGGCCGTCCCACAGACTGGCTCCAAGGCTCTTACCCATCCGGCTACGCGGCCCCTGCTAGCCCCGCCTTTGGGGTTATGACCCTCCGGTGGTTCCTGCTCCTGTTCCGCACCTTACCTGCGACCCAAGGATGAATCCGAACCCGAAGCTGAAGCTCGGCCCTCAAGCACCGGAAACCCGCAGCTACAATCGGCCGAGGTGAGGCCATCCCGCCGGCCGTACTCCGAGACGCTGGCTCGGAGCCAGCGACGCCGAGAGAGAAGAGGACACCGCGGTCGGGTTTTATATGGCCGGAAGATCCACAGCGGGGAGCACTGGGGTCGAGAAGATCCGCTACCACGGCCTTGGAAGGTTCTTCGAACAAGCGGGAATAGGGATATGGCTAGCTACCAGGACTAGACAGACGGGAATATTTAACCCGCCGGTCCGTCAAGAGGCCTGATCGCGGAGAGCCCAGCACAACCTCAAGCCAGGCGAGTCGTGCAAGAGTTCTCCCTGCAGGATAGGCCCGCGTGACCTGGGCGGCTGGTTGGGATCGGATCCCCGACTCCGATGAGGACCGCTACTACCAGCAGGATGGATGGTATGAGGACGCCGAGTGGCGGAGTCCCCGAAACAACATCCCTTCCTCGGCTGCAGTCCCAGGGCGGTGACCATGTGTAATGCCCCCATCCACGGTTAATCGTGAGTAGGGTCCCATTGCCATACATGGGCACACGGGCATGAACAGGGGCCACCCCCAACCAGGTGCCCTGCTGGGAGCATTGCCAGGGTCCCGGGCTCGTCCGTGGGTCGAGGACATCCCGGCTGCGTGAGCATTGTCGGAGGCTTCACCCACTAGGCTCCTCTTCGCCCACAATTGTCACTACCAGGGGGGTGATGGACCAGGCCCCAGAAGAAACCGGAACGCAGGAAGGAGCCGCCGGCCGCCGCCGCAGGATTCCCTTTATTTACTTCATGGGACCCTCTGTGGGTCCCTGGCGCAGTTGACAGCCCCAGGCCTGGAACAGACGGACACCCCGGGCGACCGGGCTCTATCCCCATGAAGGTATACGGGAGGATGTTGCCTGCACCTGACATTACCCACTACTGCCATGGGGTGTCCCCAGCGGCCCACTCCCGTGAGGAAGCCACAGGAGTCCCTTATGCCTATGGGTCCTGTCTTTGCTGAAAACCAGGATAACTGACTAATCCTTCGAAGGGGCGGTAGCCCGCTCTTCAGTACTTTGTATTGTAAATATATGTTTTATTTTCGCCATTGGTTCCCAACGAGACAGAGACTTTCACTGAGAACTCTTAACCGTATTTATCTCAGTCAAGACGAATTATGTGCTATGATAGCACCTTTCCTCTGACACAGCAGACGAGTCATCCAAGGACTCTGTCCTCTTCCAAAATAGAGGGGACCCAGTAGCCAATAGTCACAGTGCCTCCCAGTAGCCAATAGTCACAGTCACATTGCCTACAGAGATAACATCTCAACACAACATTGGTCAAACTGGATGCACTGCAACCAACAGTCTACAGCCAAACATAGTGATGACCTAGCAGGGGATATCACAGGAAAGGTGATGTGGACATGTGACCAGCAGCCAAAGGGCCAGGAGCATTTTAATTATTCATTATAGTGTATGTCCACAAGATTTTAAACAGCAACTAATTACATATTAACTTATAATTTTTTAACTCGTTTTTAACAAGAAAAACGTAGAAGTGAATTTGCCATGCATGAATCATCAAACTTGTCTTTTTAGAAGAAACACAGGAATTTTCACTGTATCAAACAACATGAAAAGTATTTATAATGGGTACATACATGCAGGGGCGGACTGGGCCCGTCGGTCCTGGGCCGGTCTGGGGCCGGCCCGGAACTGGTGCGGGGCCGGTCCGCACTCCCTAAAACTTTTAACATAATCTATAGTACCTGCATCGTACGCTTCTTCTGCGTCTGTGTATACACTCAGCTACACAGGTCACACAACTGACTTCATTGCTCTGTGTATACACTCAGCTACACAGGTCACACAACTGACTTCATTGCGCAACCTGTGTAGCGTGGAGGAGGCTGACACTTACCAGATGTCAGGCTGCCTGTCTTCATGTAGCTCTGCAGCTTGGCGTGGAGGCGCCGAGCAGTGATATCACTATCCCGCGCCTCTTACACCAAGCCACCGAAGACCGGGGACAGAAAGAAACCTGCGCCAAAGAGGTGAGTATTATGTTTTTTTTTTAAATTACAGAATGAGGGGCATTATTTATATGTCTCGGGGGGGCTGCATTATTCTATATGTGGCAGTGGGCATACATTATATGTCTGGGGTGGGGGGGGATTATAGTATATATGGGGCTGGCAGTGGGCATAAATTATATGTCTGGGGTGGGGGGGGGATTATAGTTATATAGTGGCTGGCAGTGGGCAAAATTATATGTCTGGGGGTGGGGGGGATTATGTATTTATGGGGGGGCAGTGCAGAAATTAAATATGTCGGGGTGGGGGGGATTATTGTATTTATGGGGCTGGCAGTGGGCATAACTTATATGTCTGGGGTGGGGTGGGGATTATAGTATATATGGGGCTGGCAGTGGGCATAACTTATATGTCTGGGGTGGGGGGGATTATAGTATATATGTGGCTGGCAGTGGGCATAAATTATATGTCTGGGGTAGGGGGGGATTATAGTATATATGGGGCTGGCAGTGGGCATAAATTATATGTCTAGGGTTGGGGGAGATTATTGTATATATGGGGCTGGCAGTGGGCATAACTTATATGTCTGTGGTGGGGTGGGGATTATAGTATATATGGGGCTGGCAGTGGGCATAACTTATATGTCTGCGGTGGGGGGGATTATAGTATATATGGGGCTGGCAGTGGGCATAAATTATATGTTTGGGGTGGGGTTCGGGATTATTGTATATATGGGGCTGGCAGTGGGCATAACTTATGTCTGAGGTGGGGGGGGGGGGCATTATTCTATATCCAGGGCTGGCAGGGGGCATAAATTCTATGTCTGGTGCAGGCATGGGGCATTAATTATGTGTCTGGGGCAGGCTGGGGCCATTATTTTTATGCCTCGGTCATAGTAGGAGCTCTATCAATACAGGGGTGGGTCGGGAGGGGGGGGGGTTAAGGGGGTTAAAGGAGAGAAAGAAGAAATAAATTATGCTAACCATTACAGTATGTTACATTATGGGGCACTATTTGTGTGGTGCTAATATTTCAGGGGGCTCTATTACAGTATTTGGGGCTCAGTATTGGTGGTAGCAGAAGAAGGGACAATGGGAAAGTGCAGCACATAAGACGTCTGTGTGGTAAACTCTGCAGGAATGCTGTGTACCTGGAGGAAGAGACAAGGAGGTGGTGGAACTAATGCAGAAGATGAGGAACGAGTACAATCAGAGGACACGTCACTGGATGCAATAGGTATGGATCGCACGTGTTCTGTAGTTGTATATGATAAATACTGATTTTTTTCATGTTCGCTTCTGTGTATATATTTAGTATTATAGTAGGTATATTCTTGTACATAGGGGGCAGTATTATAGTAGTTATATTCTTGTGCATAGGGGACAGTATTGTAGTAGTTATATTCTTGTACATAGGGGACAGTATTATAGTAGTTATATTCTTATACATGGGGGGCAGTATTATAGTAGTTATATTCTTGTAAATAGGGGGCAGTATTATAGTAGTTATATTCCTGTACATAGGAGGCAGTATTATATTAGTTATATTCTTGTACATAGGGGCAGTATTATAGTAGTTATATTCTTGTACATAGGGGCAGTATTATAGTAGTTATATTCCTGTACATAGTGGGTAGTATTATAGTAGTTATATTCTTGTACATAGACTAATGTACAAGCAATACAGAGCGGGGACCCAGGTGAGGGTCACCCATATAACACCTTGCTCCGACACTGTATAGTGTCTAAAAAACACCTACCAGATGTCATGTCAAGATGCAGAGATAGCTCCTGCAGGACTGACCCCGTGACAACATGTCAAGATGCAGAGATAGCTCCTGCAGGACTGACCCCGTGACAACAAAATGCGTGGGAAGCCTCCACCTCACCTCCTGCCTCACCTCCGCCTGCTTGTCAGTCCTGCAGGAGCTATCTCTGCATCTTTACCTTTACGACTCTGGAGAAAACTTTGCAGTAACTATTTATTCCGTCCGATACATTATTCTAGATTAGTACTGCATCACTTGATTTCTTATATAGCACACTTTTGAAGCACTTGCACTTTGTGGTATTTGGTCGTTATGTAGGAGATAATACTCTGCATTAATAATAACTTGGTTGTTCTCGGGTTTTCCATCCTACAGGCTGTGCATGGGCAAATGTCATTTGTGTATTGAACCATAAATTTGTATGACATCTGGAGGGTGGTTTTTAGACACTATACAGTGTCGGAGCGTATGACATCTGGAGGGTGGTTTTTAGACACTATACAGTGTCGGAGCGAGGTGTTATACGGTTGACCCTCACCTGGGTCCCCGCTCTGTATTGCTTGTACATTAGTGTTTTAGATGTTTTTATATGTATATGGAATTTGTGATGTTTGTCTTTGAATTTCAATAAAGCCTTTTGTATATATATTTTGATTGATATAATGTTTGGCCGTTATTAGCTCTGTTTGTCCATTTATATATTTCTTTGCACAAGGCCACTTTTTGATTAACTTGGGCTGTGCCAGCCAATTTCTCTTTTTGGTATTACCGTTAGAACTGAACACTAGATAGGAAAGAATATCTGCCAAATAAGATAAAACTCTGGAAAGAGAATAGGAAAAATGGATAAGAGAAAATGAGGAATAGGATAAAATAGGAGGGATTGTGCAAACTTGTAATGCAGGTATCATTGTTATATTAGTCACCAAGCAGGTCGCGCACACTCAATGTGGCATAAAGCCCTCCGTGCTCCAGGAATTGCACATATCTATGTGCGGCAGTGGATGATTTAAGAGTTGGATGTAGGGATAAATTGTCACATGCAGGTCCTTGGATTGGGTATTGCATAGGTCCCAAGGTCAGATGTTAATACAGGAAAGACTAGGGGGTGAAAAAATTAAACATAGCTAATAAGGTCATTTAGACCCTGCGGTTTCTAAGTGAACAGCGTACAGATCCATCTAGCCTCACGTTGGAGTAGGGTGTGATCCCAGTCACCTCCCCATATTGGAGGTGTTACCAGATCCACACCTTGAAATCCAATACTGAGAATTTTTGATGTCCCTGACATTTTCGCGTAATACTCAACGCCTCTCCCGTAGTGAACGACCCCCATAGGCATGTAGAAGGGCGACCACTCCGGTGCTCCTATAAATGATGAACGCTGTCGATCTTGAACCGAGTCGCTGAGTCAAACCGAGCTCGTCACTCTGAGTTTCCCGTGTAATAAACTTCCATCTTTGCAGGACCACACATTGTGCGTTCCTGGTGTGGGGTTTTTGGAAGCCATGTTTCCTGTATAGCTTGGTGTCAGATGGCTGTTACCAAGCTTGTCCGATTATTCTGAACCTCCTCGCCTGTTTTATCTGTGGGTAGTCCCAAATTTGCCCCCCACATCAGGGTCCAGTATAAGTCCCCTCCAGTGACTCCCCAAATCTCCCTACTTGTTAAAATGGAATCATATGTCCCTTGATCCGTGTTTCGTCCGCCTCCTTACTTCTCTCATTTTTGCGTGAGAAGTATCCCTGTTTGCGCTCAATCGCCTATGATGCGTTTCTTAGGAACCTCAGCTGTGACAGAATTGAGCCATGTCCAGAGCAGTTCTACGCACACTTGATTACTGCCCCTTTGGAATCCCTTTCTTTAATTGCTTTGGGTGCCAGCGTTCCACACAAGAGGAATTTGTAGCAAGTAATTGTTCTTAAGATGTGTTTGTGGGTCATCTTCCGACCAGATTGAAGTTTTTACTAATTGATAAAGCCAAGAATGAGATTGTCTCCTGAGGGATTTGAAAGGTAAGGAAAGACCAATTTTTTGTGTTAGAAATTCAAGATGGTCACAAATTCCTCAAAAAGCGTTCTTGGGTCCTTTCCACCATCAGCATTGGGGGGCAGATTTGACTTACTGTTCCATTCACACGATCAGCGGACTCGTTCTCTGCGGTGGATTCGTGTCGTCCTGCGATTCACTAAGGCAGTTCCTCCGAGGCCACCATGTGTCCTTCTGAAGCTGAAGGCTGCCCGAGGTCCCCGTAGTTCAGGATCCTATTCCTGGGAAGGTAGTTGATTGTCCATCGACACTTTTTTTAAAAAATGCGGTGTTTTCTCGGAACCGTTGGGGTGTTTTCGTTCAAGACGCCCCCTGATTTCCTTGCGTGCATGCCGGCGCCGCACTGCGCCACAAACCGCAAACGGCGCAAATCGCAAATATTCGGGTAACACTGGTCGAAACACGTCGAATCGGGGCCCTTTGTAAATGACCCCATTGTCTATCGAATCTTTCTTTCTTGCCCAACCATCTCTAGGTTTACAAATATGGTCCGAAAAAGACAAAAACAATCCATGAGCGGCAGTTCTCTGTGGGCGGAAATTCCTTGTTGTTGCAGAGGTCAGAGAGAATGGGCAACTGGTTCGAGCTTATAGCAAGGCAACAGTGACTCAGTGCCACCTTACAAACAAGTGAGGGAGAAATCATCTGAATGCACAGTACGCGACGTTGAGGCCAGATGCGGGCTACAGCAGCATGAATACCTACACCGGGTGCCACTCCCTTTCACCTAAGAACAGGAAAACTGATTCTACACATTTGCACAGCTCATCGAAATTGACAGTATAATAAAAAATTGGAAAAAAATTTGCGCCTGTCTGAATTCCTCGATTTCTTCTGCTTCGACATTTCTGTTGGTTAGGTCATAAGTTGGCGTCACAACATGAGAGCGTGGATCCATCCCTGCCTTGTATCAAACGGTTTTCCGGCTGGTGGTGGTGGTGTCATGGTTGTGGGGTAAGCTTTTCTTATCACTCTTGGGCCCCTTTGTACCAATTTAGCATTCGTTGCAAACGCCACAGCCTACATTAGTAGTGTTGTGCCCATGTCCATTTCCCTTTCTGACATAATGTCCCACATCTGATGGCTACTACTTTCAGCAGGATAATGCGCACATGTCCATAAAGCTAAATGCATCTCAACGGGTTTCTTGACATGACAATGATTCTACTGTACCAAATGGCCTCCACAGTCACCAGATATCAATCCAAGGAGCATCTTGGATGTTGTGGAACGGAGATTTCCATCATGGAGTTGCAGCCACACAATCTGCGGCACCTGTGTGATGCCCTCATGTCAATATGGGACCAAAATATCTCTGAGGAATGCTTCCACACTTGGTTGATCTATGCCACGAAGAATTGAGGCAGTTCTTAAGGCAAAATAGGTCCAACCAGTTTCTACATGGTGTCTTAATAAGGGAGCCTGTGATGTATAATCATGTTGTATCTATGGTGAATGTATATGTGTGTGTGTGTGGCCACCAGACATGTTGTCCCATGTTGTGATTTGATGGTAAATTTCACCTGCCTGTCCATGTAGATCTCTGTTTAAGTGCTCCCACCTCCACCACCACACAACAGAACACTTTCCCCCTACACCATCCCTGCCGAATTCAACAACCCTTCTGAATTGCCCCTGTATGTGGGGCAGTGTTCCCACGGATGGGGGTATGTTCCTCACTTTATTTGCTCCTGCTTTGTGATATTAGGAGATGTGGACTTTCTTTAGGTCTGTTTCTTACTGTATGTGGTATTTATCTGTACTGTGTGACTGTTCATCCATGGTGGCAGTATTATATCCCTTATAAGTGGTATGTGTATTTTAGGCTAAATAACTGTGGCCCTTTGCGCTGATTACTGGCGGGGTTTTGTATTTTAGGCACTTGGTCTCTAAAAGGTCGCATCACTGCTTTAAGGGGGTCATCCCTTATGATTTTAAGGGATTCGCATATAAGTGGCTAGTTTGTGGTGAGGATCTGCTTGCTCCAGGCTCTTATCAAAGCATCTCTAAAGGCCTTGTAGGGTTGGCTTATCCAGCGTTCTATAACAACCCTATCTCTGAGGATACTTTCTGAACAATTTGTATGTGCACCCCTCGCCGATGCATGTGCAGGGAGTTTTTGCGAGATACGTCCCACATGCAATATAACCACATACAACTCTAACATGGTCCCTGCTGGACATAGGGGTATTGCATTGGTGAATCCTGCCTGGCCGCAAGGAGTTAAGTATTTTGTATGATGCAAGTATGCTATTGTCCCATGATCCTGTGTTACACACATCCTGTCCTTTGTACTGAGATGTGATTTGAGGAGCATCCATCCCACCTGACAAAGGGAGGTAAAAAACCCCCTGGCCAGGATTTCTAGATAACTTTGAGATCTTCTCTTCAGAAGATCCAAGTGTCTGAGAATCCTAGATATCAGTGCGTGAATGACAATCTCTGTACTGGGGCCCATACCAAAGAGCCGGAAAGCCTAGCCCCTCCCTCGGAAAGTGGACAAGAAAGACTAGAGTTAGTGTAGTGAGGAAAAAGGGGTATCATCTTATACCTTTACAAAGGTTGATACCTTAAGCCCTACAGAACAAGCTGAAGCTTCCCTACCAGGACACAGGCTGCCTCCCACCTGCCCGCCTGCATCCAGGCTGTGAACTATCTCTGATGCTCCCTCCGACTCACATCTCAGCAATCCATCTACCGTTAAATGCACGTTGCTAGGCGGTTCCTGCCGTTCAAATAAAGAACTGTAAGGTTGTTTTCTTCAACTTCTGTCCCGCCTGGTCCCTGCCTAATACGGCTGCCTTCATCACCGGCACCCGGTCCATCAGCCCAGATACTCACACTCGGGACATTAAGGGTTGCCCCAGGGACATCCGCTAAGGCAACAAGCAGCCTCCCCTCTCATTTCTTGCCAAACCACCCTGGCTGGAAGACCTGCCCAGTCTGTAGGACAAGCCCTCCGGTTTCCCCCAGTACCACGCACCGTGACAATAAGCGCGCTTAGCCGCGACCCGCCAGCCACTACTCCGGTACCGCGTCGGCCCGCTGACTCCAGGCCTCACCTCAAGGCTAGCCCCGTGGGTCCTGTTGCATATGTAATTGTTCCGATCCTAAGATACACATTACCCCCCTTTATCCGAGACTTGATGACGATAGAATGCATCGTCATCAAAGCCCCGGATAGTGGATATACTGCATTGTTCAACTATATTTGGAGGCCCCTGCCTCTTGCCTTCCCTGTCAGGTCTCTGAGTTCCTCAGTGACCGAAACTGAGAAAGACATCCAAAGGGAAATCATTGCTTAGGGGAAATTGTCTGGCGAAGCTTTTTTGAGGTGGTGAGTGGACCTTCACCTATAGTCCTCGTGTGTCATTTCACCAAACGCCCTATGGTATCCAGACATTTGCAAGTCACTTTCTTCAAGACCCGCTCCTGACAACTGTCTCCTATTATGCTGAGCGAAGTAACTTTTTCCATTTAGTCTTCTGATGAAAAGTTGAAATCCTTCACCCCCAATTGAACATGTCAAATATCGGGTTGCAGGTACAAATGATTACCAATTCCAAAACCTATTTGCCCAACTCTCCATTTTTCTCTTTGAATTCACTGATTAAGAACCTGGAGCAAGGCGATCCTGAATCTGATCAGCGAGGTGAGAAGGAATTTTTGAGCCTAATCCACCCCCAAATAGCCCATTCTATGGAACTCCCTACAATTTACATTAAGGATGTAAACCCCCTAAAGGGTCGTACCATGTATGCGGTATAAGTGTGTGTGAGCCTGTACGTTGATCAGTATTTTGAGGCCTTGGTATTGCATTTGCCATCCTACATTAGGGACCCAATGGATGTCCTTAAACCGCATTGAAGGGCTGTGGATTCAGACGCATCTCGCGAGTCGGACTGTGAAGCTCTGTATACATTCATAGCACATTTGGATATCGGCCCTGGGGACCTTTTGGATCTAGGGGGGCAATCCAAACACTTGTCCACAACGAGTTTGCTCTTCAACTCCTTAAATTTGGGCTGACATAATTTTTCACTTTTGAGGGAAGATCTACCACCTGACTCAGGGGAGGGCGATGGGAGCTCGTGTGTCCCTACGTACGCTAATCTCCTTGTCTGTTGGGGAGATAAGGAGCTGTACTTAATGAATATTTGGAATCTTATACGTACGTCCCACATGTATTAATAGATAAGATTTATAGACGATGTCTTATTGCTGGGGGAAAGGACCCCATAGAACTTTAAAGGAATTTGTGAACCATCTTGAATTCTAACCAAATGGGTATTTTCATTCACATTTGAAATCCATCGGAGACAATCTCCTTCTTGGATTTATCAATTAGTAAACTTTCATCTGCAAGACTACCTACAAACATTATAGAAAAACATGCTACAATTATTCCGCCACTTTGAGGGCACCTGGCACAGTGCAGCAAAGCCATTAAAGGAAAGGGATTCCAAAAGGGGCAGTAACCCCGTCCATGTAGAGGAGCACTGCTCTGACAGTCTCATACTGTCTGCAGCACCGATTGAGATCCAGGTTTAAGGAAGAGGTATCCGATGATATTCTTTAAGGAGCGCATCCATGCGTATTGAGAGGCAAAGGGATACTCTCGTCCTCCAAAAAAATGGTGCAATGGAGATGAAGTAAGGGGTGAACGAAAACGGATCATAGGGAAACATGATATTCCCATGTTAAACAAGTAAGGGATATTCTGGGTAGCTGCATTGGAGGATTATAAACTGGACCCTAGATGTGGGAGACCAACAATTGGGGACTACCCACAGTCACATACAGGCGATCAGAATATCGGGATCAAGTGGTTCACAGCTCATCTGACACAGCCCGACACGAGACATGGCTCCCAAACCCCCACCAGGAACGCACAAATGAAGCTCCTGCAAGGCATTTAAGTTTTATCACGGGAAGAGCGTGATGAGCTCGTCGGTGATCGATCCCTCCGTCACGATCCGCCAGTTCATCAATTGTAGGAGTTCCGGAGTTGGTCTACCTTATGACATGACTATTGTGGGGGTCAATAATGTGGGAAGAAATACAGGGAGTTTGTGGTAGTCTTCGGACATGTCAGGGACATCAAAAAATTCTCAGTATTGCGATTTCAAGGTGTGGAACTGGTAAGAACACCTCAATATGGGGAGTGACACTGGGATTGCACACCCAGTTCTTTGCTGTATTAACATTCTGACCGTGGGACACTATGCAATACCAAATCCAAGGACCGTTTGTGACAGTTTATTACTAAGCAGCTCTAAATCATACCACGACGTACATAGATATTGGACATTCCTGCAGCACGGAGGGCTTTATGCACATCGGTGTGTGCGACCTTCTTGCGTTATAATTAAACAATGGACCTGCATTAAAAGTTTGCACAATCCCTCCTGATTTTATCCTATTCCCCTCATTTTCTCTATCCATTTTTCCCATTTTCTCTTCCAGATTTTTATCTTATTTGTGCAGTATATTCTTTTCACTATCTAGTGTTACGTTCTAACGGTAATGCCGCAAACGATGCCCCCGGTTTTTACATGTCATATGACAAGAGGACTGGGACAAATTATCAATGTGCCACATAGCCGGATGATCGTGGGCTTCCGGGACGGGGTATGGGGCATTATTTTTTGACACAATGGATCTCCTCCTCGGCACCACTTGACATGTCACAATGTCCAGTAATGCTCTTATGGATTTGTGTACCGTGAAAGCAGCTGAATTGGCTTGCTAGGTTACCGAGCCTTCTCTCAGGGAACGCCCTTGGCATCCGGATTGGATCGTGTGGCAGCAAAGAGGGCCGCCATGTGGGTGGGGCGATCCTTTATAGCTCTGGTGCGCGCACGATAGTGCCATACCGTTAGGGCGGTGCACAAGAAATGTATCATGTCGGTGTATGCAGATCGACCTGTACAATACACAACCTTCATGTATTCAATGGCCTCTGATGAACACAAGTACCCATATACTGGGATTGTAGAAAGCGTAGGGTGTATTAGCAAATTAGGATCATTTATTTAGCATTTGTTCATTGTGTATGGGTCACTTAAGGAGGACGTATCTCACAAGCAACCTTTTGTGATCTCGCTGGTTGTCGCACCATGATTGAATATAAGTTACCAATACAACATTAGCACTTTAATTCAGTGTGCAGACATTGATCTCACAAGCAATCTTTGGTCTGACATACACACTGAGAAGCCGCATTTATTCAGTTTGTGGCTGAAGAGTGGCCTTTTATTTTGAGAATTTGTAATATAAAAGTGACATGGTTTAAGTGTTCTAACTTCAGGAGATATAAATTTCCAATCATTTGAACACAAACCTTGACTATTGAGAATAAAAATTAACTTTTTGAGTACGACTATGTGCCTAAAACCACCAGCTATGTCGGCCCTCTGAAGGAGAATCTGGAAAGGGTTTCAACCGTCAGTCCACTTCCCCTGCAGTTCTGGGTTCATATTCGTGCCAAAAAGGATGCTCACTCCATCCATGCATTGACTATTGCCAGTCTCAACTAAAATTATGGGGAGAAACCGCTACCATATCCCGATATACTTTGACGGCTTATGTGGAGCTCAGGTTTCACCAAATTAGACCACATCTAATCCACTTTGGAGGTCAATGAATGTACTTGTATGGTGGCCACTTCAAGTATCGTGGTCATGCTGTTTGGCCAGCCTAAGGGCAAATCGCTCTATACGCAAAACCCTGATAAGTGCCTATTCCATCAAAACAGTCTTCCTTTCCTCAGGATATCTCTCTGACAAGGGACTCCAGATGGATCCCACAACAATTGTCTGCAGCATCTGTGGCCTCACCCAGTGGGACGTTTGTGCTACCAGACATTCTGGACTTACCAAAGGCAGTCCATTCCTCAACCTTTTTCCTTGAGTCTCCCCTGGCGATAGGACAAAAAAAACTCCACATCAAACTATGCATCAAGCAACTGAAGAAGCTTTCTCCAAGGTGAGTCAATTGAGAAAAAAACCATTCCGCTGAGGTTGGATGCTCCTCAGTGGGGAGCTGGAAGCCATTCTCACCAGAAAGGGCCCAAGGGCTGAGCTCTCATCTTGCGGTTTTCTCCTGAAACCTTCCTAACTGCAGAGAAAATAATTCTAATGTGATCGGGAGCTCTGGGCATAAAGCTGCCTTAGATGGTGGTTTTAAATCTTTGAAGAGCTCTCATCCAGTTCTGTATCTATACTGTCCACAATAATCTCTTATATGCATAACGCCTAATGCCCTCAAATGCCATGACAGACTCTTATCTCTCTTCTCTCGCATGTTAACACTAGGATCCATTTCAATCCGCAAGAAGATGTCAAAGCTGATTCCCTCTCTCATACCTCCGATGTTATTGGGACAAAACC
Source organism: Engystomops pustulosus (assembly GCA_019512145.1). Classification (NCBI taxonomy): domain Eukaryota; kingdom Metazoa; phylum Chordata; class Amphibia; order Anura; family Leptodactylidae; genus Engystomops; species Engystomops pustulosus. The sequence goes on along the minus strand of CM033646.1, from coordinate 88,775,433 downwards.
AGCTATTCAACATATCGGTCCTCCTGAAAAGACTGTTGCTCCCTATGGGACTCTAGATATCAAATCCTCCTGGCAGACCTGTTGTCGGCTGCCCCCTGTCGGAAGAGTATATATCTTGGGGACTGTCTGGTTAGGTGTACCCTGGGTGCATAGATCTGTCGCTCTCATCTCTGTTTCTACCGGTCGACCAGGTCTGGGGTCAAGAGTACAAGACTTTGTGAGTTTCTGTGCTTCTGTGCCCCAAATAAGTCATCATGTCTCACACTAGCAGGTATGCGTTCTGCACTGCCTATACCCAGATGCCCAATGGACTCCACGTGACACATGGACTTTATAACAGTATTTTCCACTTTTTCATAATACCTGTCATTGGGGGTCACAGACCGATTTCTCAAAAAATGGTTCCCAATTCCGTTCCTAACCTGGTCTACTGCTCACTCCCTTCGGCCAGACTTGTTATCCCACACCTTTCGACTTCATGGACTTCCTCCACATTGTCTCGGGCCGAGGGGCCAGTTTTTCTAGTTCTGGTTTTTCCTTGTGGCAACAAAGGTTGCAGAGCTGGACTTTTCCTTTGCCATCATCCACACTCAACCACCCAAGTGGAGAGTCAATCAGCCTCTTGGGGATGTTAGCTCTCTGGCACTTGTGTTTCTGCTCTCAGGACGCCTTGGCCCCCCTCTTCCCTTGGGTGTACTTCTCCTATATTCCCTGGACCTGAATCTGCCAAGGTATCTCCTCTTTTGTCTATGGACAACATCCACACCACACCCCTTTTTTCTTTTTCGTGCCATCTGATGGTTCCCTGCCGTGGAAGAATGGTGTAAGACCTCAAGTACCATCTAGTGATAAACTCGCCAGGTCTAGGACATGGCTGCACCAAAAAACAAGCTGACATAAAAGTAAGGTCCTCTGTGTCTGTCCTCTAGGATATTCTCTGGCTGAAGTCCACAGCTACAAACTCGGTTTTTGTACTCTGGGTGCTGCACGCAGGCAGGTTCAGTTGTCTTGTGGGCCGTTTGTTGGGTGTTGAGGAGTCTTTTGCCTCTTCGCAGGGAGTTGCAAGGAAGACATTGAATATGTTAACATAAACAACGCTTCTTTATTCCAGAAAACTAGTCTCTTTTTTCATGAGCGCTGCTGAGAATCCGGAACAGAGATTGAGCTTGGCCATCCCTTTCCCGGCCCCTTGTAGTTCCCCCGGAGTGGGTGGTGGTTTAGCAGGCGGGACCCAAGTGGCTCACTCACTGCATATGTGTTGAGCCAACTTTTGTGTGCGCGACACATTGGTCCATGACAACTACCATGCAATGTCTAGACCAATGGACGCACACTCCGCTAATTCTGGCGCACACGCATTAGACCTTATGCGACACACTTCACTCATCAAACCCGAACTCCGCCCCGGAGGGAGGTACTGTTCCGGTTTAAATATCCGCCACACGATCCTACTCACAGCGCATTCCTCCTGAGAGCAACAATTCACGATCCTAGTCGCAGCTTCGAGACCACACATTTTTCTATACAGATTTGGTAACTTAAACCTCGTTGTTTGGCTTTTTTCTCTACATCCTCAGGCAGGGTCGGTCTGGCCCGCCGGGGGGGTCCGGTGATCCCCCTGGTGGCCCGACTCCTTCACTATGTGTGCATTGGCCTTTAATCGAAGGCTTGCTCCTCTACTCTTTAACAATAGTACTTGGCATCGTCAACCAGTACTATTGCTTACAAAACAGCGCGGCGCATACGTCCTGTGCGGCGCTCTGGTGACACAGGAAGCCCTTGCTAGCGCTTCCTGTGTCACTACCACGAGAAGCAGCCAGAGAGCGAACAGGAGGAGGGATCGAGGGGGGAGGAGGCGGGGAGCACCACATTCAAATCTGTGGGCTGTCTCCCCTGGAGGTGCAGCCCGGGCAGAGCTTACAGGAGAAGCCCCTCCCCCCACCCGGGCCTGCTGGTACAGAGGATGATACTGCTCCCACCCACCTGCCATAATGTTCCCCTGCCTGAGACCTTGAACCTGCTGCCGTATATCATGTAGTTAATGTGTTATGTGTGTTTCTTCCCCTTTTTAGTGTGTTTTGTCATGTGTGGTTATATATATCATTATAATATATAGATGGTACAACAGTCATGTGCTTGTATTAACTTAAAAATGTAATATCTGTATCTATAGGTGTAATGTTGTTCTATATGTGTTGTGTATATAGTGTATAACATGTATTAAAGGTGTGTATATATAGGTGGTCCTTATGTGTATAGACAGTATTACAGTGATATAGTATATGTGTGTGTATCTACGGTATAAAACATGACTAGTTTATATATAGGTGTAATATGTAATGTGTTTGTAATATTTTAATATAGTGATTGCTGGGGTAGCTGATATAGTGGATGCTGCTGGGGGAGCCTGTATATGTGCTTTCTGGGGGAGCAGTATACGTGATTGTGGGGGAGCTGTATACAGTGATTTGCTGGGGGACTGTATACAGTGATTGCTTGGTGGAGCTTTATACGGTGGTTGAATGGGGGAGCGTATAGCAGTGATTTCGGGGAAGCTGTATACCGTGATTGCTGGGGGACTGTATATCATTGATTTCTGGGAAGCTGTATACAGTTATTGCTGGTGGAGCTGTTATACATGATTTCTGGGGAAAGCGGGTATACAGTGATTGCTGGGGGCTGTATACAGTGATTTTCTGGGGAAGCTGTAATCAACAATTGATTGCGGGGGGAGCTGTATACAGTGATGCTTGGGGAGCTGTATACATGATTGCTGGGGGAGCTGTATAATAGTTGATGCTTGGGGGAGCTGTAAATCCGGTGATTGCTGGGGGAGCTGTATACATGATGTGCTGGGGGAGCTGTAATAACATTGATTGCTGGGGGGAGCTGTATACGGTGATTGCAGGGGGAGCTGTATACGGTTGTTGATGGGGGAGCGTATACGTGTTGTTGGTGGGCTGTAGTACGTGATTGTTGGGGGCTGTGTCCATGATTGCTGGGGGAAGCTGGTATACAATGATTTCTGTGGCAGCGTATACACTGATTGCTGGGTGAGCTGTGACGGTGGTCGATAGGGGCACTGTATACAGTGATTGGCTGGGGGAGCTGTATCGGTGATTGCTGGGGGAGCTGTAATGTAGTGGATGCTGTGGGGAGCTGTATATGTGATTGCTGTGGGGGCTGTATATTATTGATTGCTGGGGGAGCTGTATATTAGTGATTGCTGGGGTAGCTGTGATAGTGATTGCTGGTGTAGTCTGTGTATAGTGATTGGTGGGATCTGTACTACAGTGATGCTGGGTGAGCTTTATACATTGATGGCTGGTGACGTTACAGTGATTGCTGGGGAGCTGTATACAGTGATTGCTGGGGGAGCTGGATATAGTGATGCTGTTTGTCGCTGGTATAGGATTGCTGGGGAGCGTATACATTGATTGCTGTGGGACTGTATATGGTGATTGCGGGGAGCTTGTACGGTGATTGCGGGGGAGCTGTATACGGTGATTGCTGGGGGAGCTGTATACGTGATTGCTGGGGGAGCTGTATACGTGATTCTGGGGGAGCTGTATACGTGATTTCTGGGGAAGCACTGTATATGCTGTTGCTGGGGGAGCTTTATACGCTGGTTTGCTGGGGATCTGTAAACGCTGGTTGCTGGGGGAGCTTTTATACATGGTTGCTGGGGATCTTTAACTCAGGTTGCTGGGGGAGCTGTTATAGCGCTGGTTGCTGGGGAGCTGATATACGCTGGTGTGCTGGGGCAACTGTATACGCTGTTTGCTGGGGAGCTTATACCGCTGGTTGCTTGGGGGAGCTGTTTTACGCTGTTGCCTGTGGGAGCTGGTATACGTGGTTACTGGGGAGCTTTATACACTGGTTGCTGGAGGAGCTGTATATAGTGCTTGCTTGGCCGTAATATCCGGTCCTGGCGGTATCTTGTTTTTTACCTCCATGGCGGTCCTTATGAATTTTATACTACATGCGGTATCTCTTTATGTAATTTATATAACATGGTGGTACATTGTAGTATTTTGTACTACATGGCGTTATCTGTACGATAAATTTTGACTACAGGGGCAATGCTGTCTGCATGGTGTACTAAATGGCGGTACTCTGTATGCATTTTGCCTTGGCTTGATTTTCACCCCAAACCAATATGATGGATCTGGTCCTGACACTCCCTTATATATACATATATGGGGGGGGGGGGGGTCTTAAATTTTTCACCCCTGCAGGGGGCCAATGGCTGCAATATACTCGATGCGGCGAAGTGGCCGCTTGATACTTCACTGAGGCGTGCACCACACTCAAACCCTTAGATGGCCGGAGGGAATGGCGCATGGTTGGATAGCGGGGAATTAATAAACTAATGGAGCGGTGGGGGGAGGTGGGTGTCAGTTGTGTATCAGGGCCTTAATAAATATGTAGGGGGGGGGTGGCGCGTGTTTATATTGCCTTCAATAAATCTTGGGTGGGGGGTCAGTGTGTATGACATAGATATGTTTTATCCAGGTGACATTATATAACTGTAACTGTGTTATTTTTTAGGGGTGCATTTAGGGGGATCTGCTTCCCTCATCCCAGAATATTTCTATGTGTAGTAGGTTGGGCCCCCAAAATACAATTTCGATTCACTGGTTGGCCAGGCACCCCAGTCCGACCCTGCCTCAGGCCCAAGATTCATGGAGTTTGTGCATATACATTCTCATCTTCTGTTTGCAAAAACACAAGCTCACATGGTCACTCCTAAAAAAAGAGCAGTGGAAGGGGAAATTGCAGACGGCAGAACAACAGTTTCATGCTGTACCAGATTTATTACAGTGTCCCTAATAGTTACCAATTGAGTCGTTTAAGGCTGTCTCTATCTAATAAGTCTCTTTATCTTGCATAACCTTTCGGCATGGCTCCATTTTTTTGTAAAACACACTCATTTAGCTAGACACATGCGCTATTGTTGGTACTAGCAAATAAAGGTCATAAGTTATCACTTTTCTACGCTAAGGTGTAGTTAAGTTTGTGGCCTAAATTCTGGTGACTGTTTTGCCAGAATTATCAAAAGCTAGCAGACCATCTGGATAAGTTATTTCTTGCCTCTTATTAATCTACTTTACTTTAAACTGGTGTCCTGAGGGGGGATACTGGTCAGAATTACCACAGGGGGACACTTGTCTGTACTAGCTGCAACTCTGCAAGTTCTCAAGCTCTGCTCGGAGCTCAGGATTTTGCAGAATGTTTTGTAAATAGAAGGTGAGAACTGTAAATAGAGTCTGCAGCTCTGTTGCAGAGTTAATGTCTGTATTATCTGTACTAGTGTGCTGCAGGTCTGCTGAGCTTGATTGCTAGAAATTAGCTCTCTGCAAAGGGCTTCAGGTTTCTTTCAGTTTACTTTCTTTCAGTTTTTTCGGGCTGAGTTGTTTTTGCGACCTCGTTTTTTGCACACAGTTTTTGCGCTTTAATGAAAAGTCGCAGTGATGAATATCATTAGGCCACGTAAAACTCTGATTGCTAGTAAATGAGGGAAAGGCTGGTTATTTTTGCTGCGCGGCTATTTGGCCTTGATCGCAAAAATGGCACAAAAAACAGCCGTGCGTCTAGAGGTGCAAAATGGAACAGAAAAAACGAGTGATACCACTGTGGCCCAAGTCTCTGATTTGAGTTTCACTGCATATACATTTTAGGTTGATTCAAATTATCATGGTGTAATATCTGTGGCTGCGTCATCTCATTTGACAATTGGACATTCCTGTGAGTCTCCCCACCAGAGCAAATGTTGTCATTGAACCTTTACTACTTAGTGAGTAGTAATCTGGAGTCTCCTCGGGCAACCCGATGAATTTCGCCCTGTCAGTGTTAAAAAACATTTTTTCTGCTCTCACTTTGTATGTGAGAGATAGAATAATTTCTGTACATGCTTAATGAGTTGATTCTTTATTTCTGTCACGGGTGCACCTGTACCTCTGTGTACCACCTCTTGCAGCAGCCTCACCTATTCCGCTCTCCTTGCTTAGTTGCTGTCCCCCGACTCCTAGTGCGCGGTGGGTCGCCATCTGAAAGATTAAAAGGGCCAGCACACCACTTAATTGGCCCTGGCCACCTGACTACCATATGCCTACAACCTCTTTCGTGGACCCCCGCCAGATCTTGTGCTGGTATACCACATCCCGTGCCTGTCCTGACCTACCACTACTTCCCTGACTCATGATCCGTGCGCCTATCTGCGAACCTGCCTGCCCAACACGGACTTTGCCTTGGCAGCCACCGGACCCTACCAGATTTATACATGCCTTGGCGGACAAAGTTGCACTTGTGGGAACGACCTGGTGGTACCAAACAAGTCCGACCTGCTTTGCGGCGGGCTCTGTACGAAACACCAGATACCACTTAGACTCCCCGGGTGTCGGTCTTAACGTCATTCCCACAGTGTCCGCTATTGGCCTGGCTGACCTTACACTATCATGACCACTGCAGTTCCAGCAAGATTGCCTATGCAAGATCAGACACTTGGACAAGTCACCCGCCATGGTTGCAGCAAGTGATGGCTTAATCACACCAATTTCCTTCTACGGTTCCTTCTTACTACTGCGGTTTTTTGTCTGTCTCCACAGAACCCAAGCGGAGATCTGTCTGGGCTTATACGGACTTGCCGACGTTCTTCTCTGAGAAAAGCAGAGACTCTGCCACCCACACCGTCGTGACTGTCCTATAGAGCTTTGCTGCTGGGTACAATCTTCACCACCAGGTGGTGGTATACCCATTGTCCGTACCCAGGACCACGCTAGTCAGTCCTATATCAAGGATAATCTGCCGACAAGGGTTGCATCAGCAAGTCTTTTCTCCTGCTGTGCTGGATTCTTTTTCATGGCCAAGGAAAGACTGGTTCTCTCGTCCCTGCATAGACTATCATGGGCTTAATGAAGTTACCATGAGGAACCGCGGTGACCCACCCTTGACATGGAATTTCTTCACTAAGTTGGACCTTCGGGGAGCATATAATCTCACCCCCATCTGGATAGCGGATGAATGGAAGACTGCCTTCAAACAACACCGAGATGGGCACTGTGGGGCTTCCATTTCTACAGGGGTCCAATTACACACTATCATTAGATTAGTTTTTTTTCTTTCAGTGTTTGGTGGGGGGGTGGGGGCTAATATACAAACCATATCAGATTATAGTGAATAATGACAAACAATACTGTAATAGGGTGATCTGGGTAATAAATTTCTCCACACATAATTCAGTAGACGACAAGTGAGTACCCCCAAGGCTGACAGTTGTAAGATAGTAGACCATGGTGATTATGTTTTTGCATTTTATTTTCTATCCCACCTGCAGTTACTAATTGGTTTGGTGTGGGCTCATTACAATCACTTCTCTCCTACCCTGCACACACCTGCTCCAATCCTTTTCCAATGGTTGTACGACTCATAATATCACGAGCTCTGTCTGGCTTGCTAAGGGTCGCTTGGTTCCATTATATGCCTTATAGAAAAATTACTAGCTGCGGAACTATTCATTAATTGGTAAATATAGCCCAGCAATAATATCTAAGCCTCGCAGCAATTTCTTCATGGACACATAGGAAACATTGTTATCCCACTCACTGTTGTTTCAATTTCTGGTTTTCCTCTCCACCAGTCCAAAAAACCATAACTTTGTGTTATTTTGCATTTACAGAAAAATCTATGATGATGACTTAATTTACCCTCTGGAATTGCCAGGCTGTTTTCGTTTTTTGTGTTTGCATTTTCAACCCCCCGCCTTCAAAAAATCTATAATATTTTTTTAATATATGCCATGTAAAGAGCTGCTGTGTGGGGATGTTTTCTGCTTTAGAAATTGCACTTGTAGTGGCTTGGTATTTAATCTTTATGCCATGTTTTGAGAGAGTTGAGGAAATGTGAATTGGTGATAAAAAAATGCAGTTCCGGTTGCATTTACTTGGGCCTTTGGTTTTGTACTGCTTCCACGTACGTCACCACATGACCATGCTCTTTATCGTTGGGTCAGTACGATCATTGGGGACTACCAAATGTATTGGTTTTATTGTGTTTTAATACATTTAAAAATGAAAGACTTCCTGTACGAAAAAAGTATATATTTTCCCCCTTTTTGTGCACTAATTACTTTTTCCCAGACATGTTCACAGCCTAGAAGTTCATTTTGCTTGGCGATGAGCTAACATTCTGTTGCTACCTTTTTGGCGTACTGTAAATACCTTGTGATCCCTGTTTTATAGAAAAATAAAAGTGGACGTTTTTGTTGACTTTGGTGGGTACTTTTTCCGGATACAGGGTGACAGGTTAATTGTAAATTAAGGACTCGGTACAAGAAAGATAGCTGCCAGCGCATACATGTTAGTGCAATATTCATGAGCTGCAAGCTAGCTATTTAACTACAAAATGCGCAGTAACAGCCTATTTTAGACACACCTTCTCTATCTTACCACCAACAGTAGCAGGGAATACAGGTGTAAGCGGGAGCGGCCGTGGCTCGTTTCAAATTATAGTCGCTCTGACCTGTCATGATACCCCGTAGCTATGTCCACTACTAGGACCTACTGATTGAACCGCTGGAATTAACCCCAGCGGGGGTGTAAACAGCATCAAGCGTCCAGCTTATCAGTGATGGGAGGCACCAGCCACACCCCCGTGCTTGCCTAAGCCTGTATAATGGTTGTGAGGCTGTTATATTTATGTGCTTCTGGTGCTCGGTGGCCACGCCCCATGCAGTACTGTGGTGTGTATAGGAGAGATACTAACAGCTCCAGAATGCAGCCAGTCATGTTATAGCAGAACAGGAGTAGGGATGGGTAACAGGGGTGACATCACTGTCCTCTGACCATGTACCAGCCTATTCTACCTTATAAAGAAAAGATATTTTATAATGATTAATGTATATCTGAGTAGATAAAGGCTGGGATAGGATCCTTGTGAGCTGCTCCAGACAGGGTAGAGGTGACAGGTACTAGGACACAGACCTGATGACACGGTGTCCTTTAACAACGGATGTTCTCTGATCTTGAAGTAATAACCGCACTGTATCGACTAGTTATCGTCCAGAAGCTGGTGTACCCCATTGCAGTATTTATCAAGTTTAACAATTTAATGAAACATGATTGAACATGTCCTATATCACAGCAGTAATTTATATCATGATCTTTACATGATATCAGGTACACTAATTCTAAGAATTATTTTACTTTTTTAACAGCACTACATAAATTAGTACTTTCCATGAACATTATTCGCAAAAAATGAAAGGCAATGTGTATATTAGAGGTGCATAGACAATAAGATCTGTGCTAATTGTGACTTTTTAACTGACAAAAAGTGTCACAAACTTTTATAAATTATACAATTTCCATGTTTTTAGATTATTTTTTAAATTAATTTTAAAAGTTATTTGACAGAAATTTCCTCAGAAAGTTCTAAATAATTTGAGCTAAAAAACTGTGTGTCTTCAAACTATATTTGTCTAGCCTCTATTGGTGAATCTGAGCCTTTTGGTGTTCACATCATTTCCAGGTAATTCATTAAAATGTCAACATATACTGGTTAGTGGTCTAGTATGTAATAGTAAGTTGTACTGGTTCACCACAATCAATGGTTATATAACAAAATATTTTGTTTTTAGTTTGGTATCATCTAGTAATGAACTAAATAATATCAGAAACGTTTTTTTATACCAGAAAGTAGTCTAACAACGTAGCTATAAGAGCAACATCCAGCTGTTGAGAGCAGAACATGTTATTATGATAGTGGGAAAGAGGAACGTGATGACACAAGGAAATGTCTACTAGAATGTCAACAACATCTTCTTTTCTGCATCAGAAAGGAACCAATATGTGACAACATCGTACGATTCAAAAGCAGTCTGCAGAATGATATATACTTCACTACATTAGGGACAAAAAATCAGCTCTTTGCTGTATGCATTGTACAAAAATGTATCATTTTATAGCTCAAGAATTTTAAAGGGTTGTGACGATTTAATTGTCAACCACCGATCCCCAACAATCATTGAGAACGAGTGAGACCAATAAAGGTTTCACATGGCACCCATCACTTAGTTTGACCGCTTTCTCATGATGGGGTGGTCCCAGTGGTCGTAAAATCCTCCCCCTCCCCATTCCCAAGGCTGAGACTCAATTCACCAATGAATAGTTGAATCTGACGGTTGATAATTATATGATAGTACAGAAAATAAACTAATAATCAACTATCCAAATAAGATTAGTATGTGTTCATTATGCTATAATTAAGAATTAGATAATTTAGACCACAAAATAAAAAATACCCATGGTTAATTTATCTCACTTGGTGATTTGTATTAAAGGAATGGTTTCGTTACCTATAGTTATTTGTAGTTGATTCATTTAACAAAACCTTTTAACAATATCATTCTAACAACAAAAACAAAGGGGCGGGGCTTTCTGTTGAACACTTGCAGCTCTTTTCCAATTTTGGGCTTCTTTATTTTGTTTCCAATAAATGTTTTACTCATGTGACCATACCTTATATACTCAAGTATAAGTATGACATCTGGAGGGTGGTTTTTAGACACTATACAGTGTCGGAGCAAGGTGTTATACGGGTGACCCTCACCTGGGTCCCCGCTCTGTATTGCTTGTACATTAGTGTCCCCGCTCTGTATTGCTTGTACATTAGTGTTTTAGATGTTTTTATATGTATATGGAATTTGTGATGTTTGTCTTTGAATTTCAATAAAGCCTTGTTAAAACAAAGGCTTCACACGAAAGTTTGTAGGTTTTTCAAAAAACGCAGGCAAGGATTCGGGTAGACGCCAGCATCGTGCCCTTTACGCACCTCATGCCCAATGCCATGGAGGTGCGTGTAGTCGCTTACTTAATAAAATCTGACGTGCACAGAATTGCGATTCTGTCAGCAGACTTCTACACCAGAAAAGTGGCGCAAGAAGCAGTGATAAATCTCCCTATTCTGATGGTTGCCATGACTTTGATAAATCTCACTTCATTTTTTTTTAAAAAAAGATATCTACAGTGATGTATTATCCAAGAGACCTGTTGTGCACCAGAAACAGGCTGGACAATGCATTTTAAATCCCCCCACAATGCGTTTTATATTACTTGTAGTGAAACTTTAGTAAATTGAAATCAGTTCATTGCTATATAGACACCCAAGGACGACACTTGGACCACAAACTAGAGATGGGAGGAAGTAATCAAAAACTACGGAGGTCGACCTGGTTCGCCTAAATTGTCGGGACATGTGAAAGTAAACAACATTATTGTACTCAAAGAGTATCGGTAACCTGCGATCGGGCTAGCACCGCTCGAGGGTGTTTTCCCTAGGATGGCGGCCGGCTTCAAAAAGATGGCGGCACCCCATGCTCGCGCATCGCGCTGAAAATTAGTCGATCCCCTGACATACGGGGAGCGCAATCGGCACATGACAGCTCGTGGTTCAGTTTAATCCTTCATTAAACATTGCGATCAGAGGGAAAAGGAAATCCCAAAATTATGCATGCTGTAGTTGGCAGTATATGATAGGATCGATCAAGACAAGCTAGGGATTAAAGGACTAGCGGACTGAAAAGAAATAGTAAAAATTAAAAAGATTTTAAAAAATTATAAGACTTGAAAGTGATTCACCACTTTCTCTAGAACTGAAAAAAAAATAAATAAACAGCGAAAAAATCATATAACCACGTACTGTAGCTATCGTCTCGTCAGAAAATGCCCAATTATCACTATATAATAACGGTTAAACATGGGCGCGGAAAAAGACAGGGCCCAAATTCGGAAAATGGCACTTTTTGCCATTTTGAAAATATAAAAAATTACAATATAAAGTGATCAAAAGGTCAAAACAGTCTTTAAAGTTAAAAAAAATGACACCACACACAGTTCCGTACACCAAAGTAGAAAAAAGTTATTAGTGCCAGACCGAATATGGCAAAATAAAACGTTTTTTTGGGGACAGGAGGCGTTAATTTTTGTATAAACTATGTGGAAAACCTTATAAAACTATAAAAATTGGTATCCTACCGCATACAGTGAGGAAACACTACCGCAATACGGAGAGGGAATCAACTACTGCATATAGTGAAAAAACACTACCGCCATACAAATAGGAAAACCACGCCCCACACGAGTGAGGAATACTAACCCTACAGTGAGGAACACTAAATCCATACAATGAAGACTACAGAACATACAGGAGGTAGACTACCCCATACCGTGAGGAACCTGTCTCCTATACAGTGAGTAACATCTACCCCCATACAGTGAGGAACACTGTCTCCATACAGTGAGGAATATCACCCCCGACATTGCGGAACACAACGGTATAAAGTGCAGAAAAACTACCACCTATAGGGAGGAACATACAGGACACCAGTGAGGATTACTACGCCATACCGTGAGGACACTACCCCCATACAGTGAGGACTACTACAGCCATAAAGTGAGGAACACGACCTATATAAAGTGAGGGCGACACTACCCCATACAGTGAGGAATGACAATACCGTCATAAAGGGGGAGGAAAGGAACATACGTCCACACAGTGAGGGACACTACTGCATAAAGTGAGGGAACTACCCCCAAACAGTGAGGAACACTACCCCTATTCACAGTGAGGACACTAACCATCCATACAGTGAGAAACACTACCCATACAGTTAGGAAAACACTACCACATACAGTGAGGGAACACTACCGCCATACAGTGAGGAAGAACAACTACCACCATACAGTGAGGAACACTACCGCATTACAGTGAGGGGACACTACCGCCACACAGGGAGAACGAATTACCGCCACACAGTGAGGAACACTACCAGCCCCATACAGTGAGGAACACTACCCACCCATACAGTGAGGAAACACTACCCCATAACAGTGAGGAAACAACTACCCCCAACAGTGAGGAAACACTACCGCCATTACAGTTGAGGGCCCCACTACCCCATACAGTGAGGAACACTACCCCTACAGTGCAGGAAACACTACCGTCATACAGTGAGGAACCTACCCAACACACAGTGAAGGAAAAACTACCGCATTACAGTGAGGGACACTACCTCAATACGTGAGGAACCTACTTCCTACAGTGAGGAACACTTAGGCCCACACAGTGAGGAACATGAATCCATACAGTAAGGAACACTATGGCCAATCTCTAACACAACTAGTTTCGATAAGCTCTTGTTATCAGGGGCATTAACTTTAGGGGTGTAGAGGGTTGCGTCGCACCTGAGCCCAGAGGTTTTAGGGGGCCCGTATGGTGTCACCTTCCATATGAGAAGATATTACTATAAAACTACATTATAGTCGGGGGCTGGCCGACTTATCACTGGGGCCCAGCAGCTTTCTAGTTCACGCCAACATGGGCTGATAACTATCCTCCTAAGAGTGTGAAAATATGGGCCTGAATGGATGTGCGACCCCAGCAAAACTGCCAAAAATTTGCTTTCAGTAGAGATGGCCGCACTTGATAATTATCAAATTAAATCAGGGACATTCCAGTCAGTAACCTGGTTGTATCTTAACCTCTTAATTTATATGGTGGTAACAAGAAAGAACTTCATTTTTAACCTTCATTTGACATTTTATAGTAGTTTTTAACGTCTGCAAGCTTGTGGAATATCGTATTAAAGACTAATTCTTTATTTTCTCCATTTAACTTTGGCTGTCATCATGCATACATCCTAGAATTCCCCAAATCTTACTTATTACTCTATTACTATTCTACAGAATTCTGTATTGCTAGACAAAGACAAATAGTAACTCACGGACATGTCAAATTACAAAAAGGACATTCTCATACCCTACCACTCAATAGATCAGCAGTGATTTTCACCTGTGTGCCAATCGGTTGCAGTGTGCCGCGGGGAAAAGTCCCCGAACTAGGGCCCCTCGTGTAGCGTGACACACGCTCCGTGTTTCTGCCAACCCCATACTACCTACAAGCCCCACGTCGGACGATCCGCCCTTTATGTAGCTCCTGCACCGCGCGGCCATGTCACGTGACTGACGCGACTTGCGTCAGGTCGCGTAAGTACACGTGGACCAGGAGGCCCGCAGTGCAGGAGCTACAGAGGTGGGCGGATCGCCATTAGGAGTGAAGATAGCGGAAGAAGAATAAGGGTAAGTATATAAGGTTATCATTTGTATAGGGAAGGAAGCTAGGGTCTTTTTTTTATTAGTAAGTAGGCTGTGGCTCTATTTGGTACGGAGGCCTCCAGGGCCTTTAATTAGGTAAAGGGAGGCCTCTAGGGCCATTTAAATTAGTAAAGGGAGGGCTCTAGGGCCTTTTATTAGTAAAGGGGGGGCCTAGGGCCTTTTTAATTAGCAAAGGGAGGGCAGACTAGGGTCTTAATAGTAAAGGGAGGCTCTTAGGGCCTTGTATTAGTAAAAAGGGTGGCCTCTACGGGCCTTTTAATTAGTAAAGGGGACCGTAGGGCCTTTAATGTAAAGGGGATCCTCTAGGGCCTTTAATAGGTAAAGGGAGGCGATATGGGGCTCTATAATTAGTAAAGGGGAGGCAGCCTAGGGCTTTTTATTAGTAATAAAGGAGGCAGCTAGGGACCTTTTATAGTAACAGGGATGCAAGCTTGGGCCTTCTATTAGTAAAGAGAGGGCGAGGGGACTTTTAGTAGTACAAGGAGGCCGTCTAGGGGCTTTTGATCGTAAAGTGAGGCGCTAGGGACTTTTATTGAGTAAAGGGAGGACGCTAGGGACTTTTATTAGTAAAATGGAGGCCGTCTAGGGTCCGCGTATAGTAAAGTCATGCCGAGGGGCTCTTAATTAGTAAAGGGAGGCAGCTTAGGGTCTCTTAATTAGTAAAGGGAGGCCTAGGGTCTTTTACTTAGTAGGGAGGCTGCAGGGGTCTTATTAGTACAGGGCGAGGCTGCGAAGAGGGTTTTATTAGTAAAGGGGGCAGCTAGGGCCTTTTATTAGTAAGGGAAGCTGGGGCCTTTGTATTAGTAAAGGGAGGCCGCTGGGACTTTTTATTAGTAAAGGAGCAGCTAGGGCTTATTATGAGTAAAGGGAGGAACTAGGGCCTTTTTATAGTAAGGGAGGCCGCTAGGGACTTTGTATAGTAAGGGAGGCTATAGGGCCTTTTAACTAGTTAAGAGAGGCCGTAGGGGCTCTTATAGTAAAGGCGGCCGCTAGGGGCTCTTAATTAGTAAAGGGAGGCCGCAATGCCGCTCTATCGAGTTTTATAGTAAAGGAGGCAGCTAGGGCACTTTTTATTAGTACAGGGAGGCAATGCTAGGGGCGTTGTATAGTAAAAGGGAGGCGCATAGAGACTTTTTATTAGTAAAGTGAGCCGCCTAGGGGCAGTTTATTAGTAAAAGGGAGGTCAGGGCGAGCAGGGACTTTTTTATTAGTAAGGGGAGGCGCTCTGGGACTTGTATTAGTCAAGGAGGCCCTAGGGGATTTTTCTAGTAAAGGGGCAGCTGAGGAGGCATTTTATTATGAAGGGAGGCCGCTAGGGGCATTTATATAGTGAAAGGAGGCCGCCTGCTGGGACATGGTGATTGATAAGGTGAGGCCGCTAGGGAATTTTTTATAGTAAAGGGAGGAAGTAGGGGCATTTATTATGTGAAGGAGGGCCGCTAGGGATTGTAAGTGATAAAGGAGGCCGCGCTGGGACAATGTTATTTAGTGAAGCGGAGGCTGTGCGGGCAGTTTAATAACATATATTTAAAATATATATCATAATTATATGATGCCTTTTCTTTCTTATTTTTTTCAAGATCGAGGTATGCTGATTCATACTCGCCGATTAATAAAATGGTTTAAAGGGTGTTGGGGAGTTTGTCATTTTGATAAAATATATGTTCTTAAAAAACATGTGTGGTTTATTTTAGTTACTAAAATTAATACCAGAACCTTTCATTATTGCGCCGGACAGTTAAATGGTGCTGTCTAGATAGAGGCCCCATTACTAGGAGGCGGGGCCTAGTGTTTAGCGGTAAAAAAGGAAGGTTAACAGACCCACTAAGCATTACCCTGGTACCCACCGCCACCAGGTGGTGCCAGAAGAGCGTGGGTACAACGACACTGACGTCTATAGATGGTCAGGTGCTGGGGCGGCTGACAGGCTGGGATTATTGGGTGTGATGGCACTATATCAATGGGCACTCAACCCCAGTAATGTCAGGGTGGCTGCTGTATTGTATTGGCTGGTATGAAAAGGGTAGGGGGACACCCACGTCATTTTTTTAATTATTTTACAAAAACGGATAGTGAGACCCTCTTTCGATAACCAGCCAGATATAATGACAGCTGTCAGCACCCTGATATTACTGGAATTTGAGCACCCACTGTCTCCTGGTAGAGCCCAATACCAGCCGCAAACGCCCTATGTACCTGATCATCTGTAGACGGTCTGCTTAGGTACTGGGTGTATCAGCACTTCTGTTGGCGCGGGGTACCTGGGAATAATTAGGGGGAATATCAGCCTTTTTTACCAGAACAAGGCCCCAAGTCCGCACCATTAAATGAGGGCAAGTTTTGAAGTTTAAAAAAAAAAAACATTTTTTAAGAAACTATGTTATTAAAATAAACTCATTCCGAACAGCTTGTCAAACATTTTATTAAAACAAACTATCCAATAACTAAAGAAATCCACTTGATAAGGCGATTGATACTGCATTCACAGATCTGACAAAAACATGTTTATAAAAAAGGTAATCAAAAAGAAGTACCAGGTAGCCCGGGTGACATACAAGATGGTGTCTTGGGTTTGTACTTTTGTGCACGTCACTAAGTCAATTCAAGCAGGAATGCAGACCTGGTAATATAAGTGATTGATCAACACACATACAGCTCTGGCGAAGTTCACTCTTGGGGGGTTTAAATAAATCTCTTGGTCGGCCACAGAGCTGCCTTTTAAGCCCTTCAGAACTGAAATATGCCTAGCAGCAGGTCCTTTAAGTGTGGCATAATGTAATACTCACTCATTTAGTGTGTGGCTGCGCTACACTATTCTAGGAGGATGGAGAAGTGATTTGAGAATGGAAAAGGCAATGCCGAACCGGACCCGCGGACACAATTGAAAACAAATGAAGGCTCGTCTGAGGAGTTGGACAATAAAGAAAAAGACAAGACGGTGAGCTCAAGGCAATCAGTGAAAGCTAATCTTTATGTGGATTACTTCCAATGTGGTGACGACAGCCATCCAACCACTAACTTGTTGTGTGGTGAAGAAGCTTTCCAATAGCGCTAGGTGCCAAGCAAACTTAACGCCATCTCCCCAAACGAAACACCCTTCTGTCTAAATAAACCAATGGAGAGTATTTGTACGCTTACGTACAAACAACGAGGAACAGTAGCAACTTTTTTGAAAAAAGAACAAAGGTAAATGAGAGAGCCCCTCCAAAGCTAGCTGTACTTGTGCTGCATGCATAGCTAAATCAAAAAAGTCCCCACACTGGGCAGAAAACATTCAATACGTACCAGATTGTAACAGATAATGGAAATGAATGCTTGGCCCTGAAGGGCGAGCTTCACCCGAGGTAGATCGATCTGACTAAAGCCTCTCGCTGATTTAACACAATTCCCAGACGGATTATGACAGTCTGCGGACATTGTTGGAAGAGCTGTGCACATCAGGAGAAATTTGCTTGCCACTTGATGATTCGCGGATATCAGGGGACATTGTCAGTTTGTTGGCCAAGGTGCGTTTTGTGGATGGTTGCAGCCATAGAGAAAAACTTCACCTATGTGCACCAGGTATTGCCAAAAAGTCAACAGGAGAGGACAATATTCCAAGTACTATCGCGAATATCTTGATAAAAAGTGGAATTACATGGAAAAAACTGGATAGGTGTCTGCACTGATGGAGACCACAGCCATGGTTCGGGCGCATCAAAGGTATTGGTAAGTAGGGTGTTTTAAGAAAGAAACCCAGAGTTCTTGCTACCCCGTTCATTGAACCGTGAGGCCTCGTTGCAAAGATCCACCAGACAGGATCTAGCTCCTGGGTTGGATGATGTGCTGTGCATATGTGAAACCTTTGCGATGTCGCTTATGCGTCTGTGTGTACATAAATGATGGACGGGAAATATAAAATCATATGTCACCGAGGTCAGGTGGCCTGCTCACAGCGGAAAGGAGTTGCTTGGCCAGTGGCCGGGTGTACTGAGCGAGCAGAGAGGAGCTTAAAAATTTCTTACAAACGCGAGGGCGTACTGATTATCAAAGTGTTTCTTGCAAGTGGATGAGTGGTTGGCAAAGCGAATACACTGGCTGATTAATTTCAACATCTGAATGAACTAAACACGCGGTCATGCACGGTCGAAATAATGAAACACGCTTACAAGACACTGATAAAATGACAACGGATTACGTTTAAAAGGTGCAGTTCGGCCAACAACATGTGCAGGGTGGCAACCTTCGATGTACCCATCAACGAGAGAAACTGCTTATGACAATACGCTGTCAATGCTGCAAAGCGGGTTGGCAGACATTTGAAAACTCGTTGAGAGAGAAGTTACCGTTTTCTTTTTCTCATTCAGCCTTCACAGAATGCCTTGACTGGGTTTCGGGCCTGCAGTCATTTCCGTTGCTGGAAAGGACATGATTAAAGGCGCAAGACGGAACTCATTGAACTGAAAAAGATCGCGGTTTTGTTTAAAGTTGCTGATCTTCCGTTTGGCAGTTTTTTTTGGTATCTTTGTTGCCAAGGAGTTCCCCATTCTGGCAACAAGCTATTTGACTGCTCCCATTTTCAAACCACATATGTAGGTGCGCTGGGCTTCTGCAGCTTGACTGCGATAAAAACTAAAACAGGGAGAAACTGAGAAACTGTTGAGGAAGAGTTCGGTGTGCATAGTCTTTCCACCATTCTGCCAGATATCCCTTTGTGTGTTAGCGAAACAGGGCCCCAGGTTAGAATCTATATTTAACTTAGATAATATGACTGTTTTAGGTTCATTGTGCTATTTGGTTGTGGCATGTGCCCCAGATTTCTAAGTATAAAAAGTGTGCACGGCTCAAAAAAAGTTTAAAATCCATGTCTAGAGGAGTTCTATGTAGACTACTGCGAACACTTCAGGATGAGAAAACTGCTATTTTGCCAAGGCGTAGAAGCTTGCAGCAATCATTGACTGGGACTTTTTGGACATGTGATAAATGAGAATAATGGACAAAAGAAAATCCAAAATACTAAGTCTATAAGGTATATTAGCCACCTCTAAACGTGGGGTGGGGGATTAGTTTTTGCTTTAAAAATAAATTTTACGTATGAAATAAAGATTTGAATTCAATGTTAGTCTCTTAGTTTTCTCTCTTGCTGGTACTTGTGTAGGACAGCTTAGCGAACGTTTTTTCGTAGCTGGGGGCATTTCATTCCATTATGCTCCAGAAGAAAGAATTTGATTCAAAGATAAGGTAAACAGTCTGCACACACTGGTTAGACGTATGCAAGAGGCGAAAGTCACATGCAGATAAGACGTATGTCAAGTTGCAATAGCAAAATGTGTACCATTGTTCTCTATATCATTCATATTATATAGAATGAACAATATTGTGAATGGAGTCGTGCAGCAAATACCTGTGATATTATTTATGGCAGAGGGTATAGTTCAATTAGTCTAAAACCAAATTTTAAAATGAATGGCAATTAAAAAAAAAAACAGAAAACATAATGGGGAACATTGCATAGATCTCCAATGTATAGGATCAGTATGCTGCCACCATAGGCCCCTGAACACACGACGCCGTATAAAAACGGGCTTGTATATATGGACAAAGGAAGTGGCCTTATGCTATCCTAAGGCCCCCATACGGCCATCAATGTGTATGGCCGGTTTTGGTCCACTAAGTGAGCCGAAAAAATATAGAGCATGTCTACTTTCCACTGTATTTCCATTTCCATAACGTCCCATAGAGGTCAATGGGGAAAGTATAAATACGGGCAGCGGTACGTGCTGATACTCGTGTGTCCATATGCTGCCGTATATACGCCGCAGTTATCGATAGAAACCAGGTGGGGGTGCATTCTGTCAGACAGCCAAGACAACGTCAGCCACCATCATTCGCCAGCTCACCTGGATTTGTATACGGATGAGGGTACGAGCTATAGTCTGCAAATAGGTTGCCAAAACTGTTAAATACATCCGTATTACGCCAGCCAAGAACTACAGCACGTGTATACAGAAACAGAAAAGAAACAATGGGTCCGTGTGCATGCGTAGGCATTTGTTAGGGCACATTCACACGCGAGTATGCCCAGCGTGGGGCCATACACGCCAGCGGAGAGGAGGAGGAGGTGCACCCTCCTCCTCACCTCCATAGAGAATAGCGCCGCACGGCCGCAAACCGCCCAAATAGATAGAGCTTATGCTCTATTTTTTGCGGGTGATTGTCTGGGGGCCGCTGACGGGCCACAATGGGGACGTACCATGCGGCCGCAGACGGCCAAGTGAAGTGCCCTTTAGAATAGAGTACTGTCGGAAATAAATCACTTGAAAGCTAAAGTGGTGTTTAACGGCCAATCTTATCATGATACAAAACTACAAGATGATAAATAGTGTAATATAATCAAATATTCCGGACCAACCATATAGTAATATCTTATAAATATATGTCCGTATACCGCATGTATAATGCAGAGATGTCGAGAGCAGCCAGGAACAATGCAAATAGACGAGGACCTGACGGTCACACATAAACTGGCTCACACGAAAGCACACACCCACAGGTCACGGCCTTTGCCCCATTCCAACGTCCCCAAAACATATGGCACCTGGTCAGAGGAGGAGAGCAAATGGGGCTAAGTGCTTAGAAGGAATGAATGCACACACCACAAAACACCAACCCGACACAGCTGGGAAAGCTTGTCTACGGTACTTACTTACGAGGCCTTGCTTATTGGATTTCCATCAGCTAATAGTTTGTACTGTCTTTAGGGGTCGTGTAGTATTGGACCGGCCCGATTCAATGAAACACACTCGACTTACAGGACGACCCCTAGTACAACACCGACTCTGGATGTTAGTTACATTTACTGTATTTAGCCTTAGGTGCTACAATGATTCATCTGTAACAGTTATCAAAGGTGTCGTAATGAAGCTGTTATTGTTCCATTCTGGTTCATTTGTGAAAAACCCAAATTTTAAGAATCCAATTGTCAAGAGGCCAAAGTTGGTGCTGGTGTACAATTATGAAATATTACAGTTCCGACTGCAATAAAATCAACTTAAGAAACAAACCTACAGAACCATCTTAGTAACCTGGGGGACTGTATTCTGTAGATTTGGGATTACTTTTTATGATAGGAAGTATCCTATTCAATGTTGCACATATCACTTTATTAATTTTTTACTTTTTAGTTTTCTACCATATTATGATTCTTTTTGTGCATATTTGTAATCACTTTATAGAATTTTTCATTTCCGTTTCATCTTTCAAAGTGATGTTCTGTTCATGTACTTCAATAGTTACCGTATAATGCGCTATAATTACAAAACATAGCAGAAATATTCACATACGGCTTATACACCAGTTCAGCGTGAGAAAAAAAAAAAAACTTACATACCTCACACTCCGGCACCCGCATGTTTGCCGAGGCCCCAATCCGAGGTGCGGCTCCGGGGTTTCCTCGTTGGGGTCTTCTTCTTTGCGTATTAGCCGGCAGAGTGCTTGCGCCGACTGCAGATCGCCACTCGTGGGATGCGTCTCTGCCAGCTAATACAGCAGAGAGAACCACAAATAGTAACCGACCGAGGGAGACGGCATTGGCGAGCACACTGCGAGGGTGGGGATGTAAGTTTTTTTTTGTATGTGCTGGCAAACTGCAGGCTGGCTTTGACTGTATACTAATGGGGACTGGCTGTATACACATGGGGCGAGTGGCAGCATACTAAAGGGTGATGGCTGTATACTACATGAGTCTGGCATGATATTTACTACATGGGGCGTGGCTGGCTGTATTAGTACATGGGGGCTGGCTGGCTTGTATTACTGACTGGGGCTCGGGCCGTAGAGTGACCATATACTATCTGGGAGCTGGCTGGCATATCTATGAGGTCATATACTGGGGGCTGTGGCCTATATACTATGGGGCTCGGCATTACTCTGGGCTGCTATATACTATCGGCGGCTGGCTGGTCTTATACTGGGAGACTGTGACGATTGCATCACCAACACCTGGGCTTTATTGAGTATTAGGTTTCTTTTTGGTGGATAGACATTAGGGGTCTTCGGCTGTAATACCGGATTGGGCTGCTATACTAAAGTAATATATTGCATATGGATCTGAGTGTCTCTATATGATGAAATCTATGAATGGGTCCCCTGGATGTTTTCCCTTATTCACTCACATATCTGTGGTGACTCATAACCTGATACCTTTTTGTAAATCTGATGAATAAATAAACTTTATTATTAGATAAATGTGCGTATGGCATGAGTTGTTAAACTATTTAAAAAGTACACTCAGAGTGAGTGGGTTTAGGGTTACTGTTAATAACTGGTATGGCCATGTTGCCTTAAGATCGTTGCTCCTATAATAAATGTTTGGCAAAAAAACCATCTGGAAAACCAATGCAAACGAATAGTTTTTTACCCCACTAAATGTCAATAGATGCACACTACCGATTTTGCTAGCTGTACTTCTGCAACTTTGATCCAATACGCTGAACAACATAAGTCCAAGCGTTCTTGTTGCATCAAGCTAACCCATTACTGTACTATACAATTATACCTTTACATGTAACTTTATTTTTCTGAAACAAATATATTAAATACTTTTTCAAACATGACAAGCAAATCTTATGTGCTGTCACGAAGTAATTTATATCTGCCGTCTTTTCTTCATAATCAGCGACCAGATATTCTAAACAACCTGAATCTCACGCAAAATTATATTTGTCCTCCCAGTTATTTTAAGTACAAGGTAAATCTGCATTGTGGCTGTGATGGAAATGACTCCCTCTGTACTTTTACTGCTGGCCTAGGGCTATTTTTCCACCTGTCAAAATGAAAGATGTTATAATCGGATCTGATGCAACTATGGAGAAAGTTACATATTTTTAGAAAATAGTTAAGCTCGTTATAACTTGTCGGTACCGTAGTCTACAACCCCTAAATTTCAAAGGGGTCAAGAAGGATATGTAAGCAATGTAAAGTGTTTTATATGAGATGACCTGGCTTATACTGAACCATATTTCTTGTAATAGATAGACACGCATCAGGACCTAGCAGCAAGCAATTTAATGGACACCACTTCCAATAGACTTAAATATATTCATGTGCCACATTGCCAATCTAGATAAAGGGCCTTCAGATATTTATTATGGATGCCAGGACATGTACCATTATCCATTACAGTATTAAAGCAATGTACATACTACATGTTTGTAGAGTTATCATAATATGGCAAGCGTAGTAGAAGCTGATAGAAATTCAGGACATCATATTTAGTGAGTGCAGAAGAAGTCTCCCAAACAGCACATGAATGGCTGAGATCAAAAACATTTTAATGCTACAAAATATATTAAATACTCAAACAAACTCAATGCCATTATCATCACACAACCAACCAAAGCGGTTAATATTTAGCTTTATGATCCAACTTAATTTTATGGGTTTGCGAAGTAGGCAAGAGTTGTCCTCCACAATATGGCCTACGTTTTACTACATCTACCCTGAATCCAGCTCATTTCTACCAGTCAAACAGTTCACCCTCGACAGCTTTCTCTCTCCAGTAATCCTAACCTAGACTGTTATCTGTTGTTACAAATGAATAAGATATGAAATGCATAGGTCTCCAGAGCGCCAATCGTCTCAGTCCCAGTAGCCAATAGTCCACAGTGTCCTCCCAGTAGCGAACAGATCCAGTACCCCATCAGTCTGATTCCCAGTAAAGCCCCTATGATTATCACAGTGACTCCAGAGCCCAATAGTCAGACTAAAGTATCCAGTGCCTCCCAGTAGCTCATATACGTAACAGTGCCTCCCGAGTAGCCAAGTCAGATACAAAGTCACAGTGGCCTCCCAGTTAGTAGCAATAGTACAAGTTGCCTCCCAGTAGCCAAATAGTCACCGTGTCTCCCAGGTGGCCAATAGTCACATTGCGTTCCGGTAGCCAATAGTCACAGTGCACATTTGCCTACAGAGCCAAAACATATCAACACCAACATTGGTATCAAACTGGATGCACTGCAACCAACGCTACAGCAAACATCGTTGTATGACTCTAGCAAGGAATAGGTGAGATGGGACATGGACCGCAGCCAAAGGGCCAGGAGCATTTGATAATTATTCAGTTAGTGTATGTCCACAAGATTTTTAAAACAGCAACTAATTACATAACTTTATAAGTTTTAACTCGTTTTTAACAAGAAAAAGTAGAAGAAGTGAATTGAGCCATGCTATGCAATCATAAACTTGTCTTCTTTACAAGAAACACAGGAATTTTCACTGTATCAAACAACATGACATGCGCAATATTTATAATGGGTACATACACTGCAGTAGGGTCGGACTGGAGCCGCTCGGGTCCTGGGGCAGGTCTGGGGCCGGCCCGGAACTGGTGCGGGGCCTAGTCCGCATACTTTCTCCTAAACATTTATAACATATCTATCGTACCTGCATCAGTACGCTTCTCTGCGTCTTGTGTATCCATCAGCTACTCACAGGCACAACAACTGACGCTTCACCTTGCGCAATCCTGTCCTGAGGTGTGAGAGAGTGACCCACTTACCAGATGTCAGGCTGCCTGCTTTCATGTACTCGCAAGATTGGCGTGGAGGCGCCGAGCAGTGATATCACTATCCCGCGCTCTTACACCAAGACACCGAAGACCGGGGACAGAAAACGAAACTGCGGCCCAAAGAGGTGAGTATTATGGTTTTTTTTAAATTACAGAAGGAGGGGCATTATTATATGTCTCGGGGGGGGGGGGGCTGCATATTCTATCTGGGCAGTGGGAATAAATTAGCATTGTCGGGGTGGGGGGGGGATTTGGATTATTAGTATATATGGGCTGGCAAGTGGCATAAAATTATATGTCGGGGTGGGGGGGGGGGGATTATAGTAATATTATAGGGCTGGCAAGGGGCATAAAATATATGTCTGGGGTGGGGGGGATTATTGTAGTTAGATGGGGCTGGCAGTGGGCATAAATTATATGTCTGGAGGGTGGGGGGGATTATCGATTAGTGTATTTATGGGGCTGGCAGTGGGCAAATTATATGTCTGGGTGGGGTGGTGGGGGGATTATAGTAGATATGGGCTGTGGCATGTGGCGCATAACTTATAGTCTGGTGAATGTGGTGGGGGGGATTTTAAGGTTATATATGTGGGCTGGCAGTGGCATAAATTATATGTCTGGGGTAGGGGGGGGGGGGATTATTTTAGTATATATGGCTGGCAGTGGGCATCAATTAATGCTGGGGTTGGGGGAGATTTATTGTATATATGGACTGCCCAGTGTGGCTAGTAACTATATATGTCTGTTGGTGGTCGGTGGCGGATTATAGTATATATTGGGGCTGGCAGTGGGCATAACTTATATGTACTGCGGTGGGGGGGATTATAGTATATATGGGGTGGCAGATGTAGTTGGGCATTTCATAAATTATTGTCTGGGGTGGGAGGTGGGGGGATTATTGTAATAAGGGGCTGGCAGTGGATAACTTATATGTCTGAGGTGGGGGGGGGGGGGGCATTATTCATATCCAGGGTGGGCATGGGGGCATAAATTCTTGTTCTGGTGCACGGCATGGGCGCATTAATTATGGTCGGGGCAGGCTGCGGGCCATTATTTTATTGCCTCGGTCATAGTAGGAGCTATTCAATACAGGGGCTGGGTCGGGAGGGGGGGGGGTTTTGGTTATTAGTTAAGGGGGTTTTATTAAAGGAGAGAAAGAAGAAATAAATTATGTAACCATTACAGTATGTTACATATGGGGCCACTATTTGTGTGGTGCTGTGATAATATTTCTAGGGGGCTCTATTACAGTATGGGGCCCAGTATGTGGTTGGTAGCAGGAAGAAGGGCATGGGAAAGTGCAGCACATAAGACGTTGTGTCTGGTAAACTCTGCAGGAATTGCTGTGTACCCTAGAGGAAGAGACAAGGAGGGGGTGGAAACTAATGCAGAAGATGGAGGATACGAGTAGTAAATCAGAGGACCCGTCACTGGATGCAATAGGTTGGTCGCACGTGTTTGTAGTTGTAATGATTAAAAGTGTGATTTTTTTCATGTTCGCGTCTGTGTATAAATTTAGTATTGTAGTAGGTATCTTCTGTGTAACATGGGGGCAGTAGTAGTATAGTAGTTATTATTCTGGCATAGGGGAACAGTATTGTGTAGTATATTCTGGTACGATGGGGAACGTATTATAGTAGTTATATTCTTTCCATGGGGGCCATTCTATAGTAGTTATATTCTTGTAAAATGGGGGCAGTATTATCAGTAGTTAGATTCCTGTACATAGGAGGCAGTCATTTATAGTTATATGCTGTAATAGGGGCAGTATTATAGTAGTTATAATCTTGTAATAGGGGAAGTATTACATAGTTATATTACTGTACATAGTGGTGGATTATAGTCATAGTTAATTGTGTCACACAGGGGAAGTATTATAGTAGTTAATTCTGTACATAGGGAGAGGATCTATAGTATTATAGTAGTTATATCGGTGTTACATAGGGGGGCAGTATTGATCAGATTATAGTATTAATCCTGTACATAGGGCGCAGTATTAGAGTAGATCATATTCCTGTACATAGGAGGCAGTATTATAGTAGTATATTCTTGTACATAGGGGCAGTATTATATTATAGGAGTGTATATTCCTGTTAGTGGGTGAGTAGTATAGTAGTTATATTGCGTCCACCGGGGGAAGTATTATAGTAGTATATTCCGTACATGGGAGCAGTAGCTATAGTAGTTATATGTCTTGTACATAGGGTGGCAGTATATAGTAGTATATTCTTTGTACCTAGGGGGCCAGATATTTATAGAGTTATATCCCAGTAATAGGGAGCAGTATTATAGTTAGTTATATTCTTCGTACATAGGAGGCAGTTTGTATCGTAGTTATATTTCTGTACATAGGGGGCAGTATTAGTAGTAGTTATATTCCTGGACAAGTGGGGGTTAGGAGTATAGTAGTTATTTGCTGTACACGGGGGATAAGCTAGATAGTAGTTATATTCCTTGTGACATAGGGAGCAGTATTATAGTAGTTATATTCTTGGACATAGGGGGCAGTATTATAGTAGTTATATCCTGTACATAGGGGGCCGTATGATAGTAGTTATATCCTGTTACATTTAGTGGATAGTATTATTAGAGTTATATTGCTGTACACCGGGGAAGGATTATAGTAGTTTCATTCTGTACATAGGGTACATAGGGGAGCAGGTATTATAGTAGTTATATTCTTGTGCATAGGGGGCAGTATTATAGTAGTTATATTTGTGTAACATAGGGGCGAGTTTCGTAATAGTAGTTATATCCCTGTTACATAGGGAAAGAAGTATTTCTAGTACGTTATATGCCTGTACATAGGAGGCAGTTTTATAGTACGTTACTATTCTTATGTGCATAGGGGACAGTATGTAGTAGTTATATTCTTCTACATTACGGGGGCCAGCTATGAGAGTAGTTATAAATACCCATGAAGGGGCTTGTTGGCTGTTTGGTATGATTAAACTTTGGAATATTTTAGGGAACTGTAGGACTGGTTTTAGTTTCTGAAGTTTTTTAATGCGGCCAGGGAGTTACGTTTCTAACGCTAACGCAACCTGATCATTGGCCCCTTCGGCACGAATATAACTTGACTGAGGACGGGTCCTGAGCGTCCAAGATAACTGGAATAATCAGGGAATCCGTCGGATCATGATTGAAAAAGGATTTTGGGATAGGGACAAAAATGTGATACGTTATTAAAGGCACTGTCAGGTTCCCGTGACCCCACATTCAGGGCCGCAGCGCACTCGTGTGCGCCGTTTGCTAGCGTTGCACCCCCTATCTTACCCTCTGTTTCACCTCATTCTCTCCTGTTACCACTCCTAGGGTTATACGCCCGGCTCTGTGAGACTTAAAGGGAGTGACGCCTCCTAATTGAGAGCGTGACCTATCGCTAAAGCCTGTTAAATAGCCAACCCTTTCTGTACCCCCTGCTGATACTGTTCTTATACCGTTGTAACCTCCTAGTCACTGTCCTGACCTTGGATTCCTGCCGTCCTTCCTGACCTTGCTACATCCCCAACCCCCGACTCCTGTGTTGCCTGTTCCTGACCACTGTGCCTGACCTGACTCCAATTGCCGCCTACCATTCTGTACCCTCGCCTTGCCACCACCGTGGGCAAGAGCGGTGCGAGCGCTAACGCGGTGGTATCCGGGGGCCCAGCACAATTTTCACAACCCATTTGCGTGCGCAGGCTTGGTGAATTACGTGCGGGCTGCCACTTAGACTCGCTCCAGTTTGTTCACCTTACTTCATCGTTTTGGCGGTGGTTAAGTGGGGTACACCTACGTACTGCCTGACCGTACATAAATCCGGCAATGGATTCCCGCCAAGGTTCTGCTATGTGAACTGTACTGATCTCACCCACCATCATGGCGGTTTCCACATCAACACTCCTGTACTCAAACTGCAGAGACCGGGAGTGTCTTCCATGGGGAACGAAATGCCAGCAAGCTGTTTGTGTGTACCTTATCCCATATCCACCATGGATGCTCCAGTTGTTATCCAAATCTCTGGTGGTCTTCGCCCCGTATGATTGCCCTGTTAACCATGTTGCCGGGGTACCACTCCTCTCCGGGGTCAGGTTGATACCCCACTTACTGTTAAATTCAACGTTTCAGCGAGTATGTCAATACAAAGTTGCTTTTCTGAGATCAGCTCCCTCTAAGGTGCCCATAGCAACACAATGAACGAAAGTGCTAAAGTTAAAAGTGAAAGTATGCTACTATACTCAGTCCCGTTTTAGTTCTTAGTCACTCTGCTCTGAGTATTGTATACCACTGGATACTAACTATACATTGATCGGCATCAGTGACTCCTCATCTCCTAATAACATCTACACTCCTGACGCGTTTCTACACATCCCAGTATATGGGTATGCGTTGCCCCCTCAGAAGGCCTGAATACATAAGACGGGTGTAGGTAATAGCGCAGGTGCACATCCATTATTTTTTCTGGTTCGCCCGTCTAGACATCTCGGCAGCATATCAGTGCGCATGCGGTTGCACGCCAAGCGTATAAAAGGGGATAGCCCCACCACAATGGTGGCCCTCTTCGGCCACCTACCAATCGATCCACGGGCTTCCGATGAGAAGAGGGCACGTACCTCAGCGCCAATCACACTGCTTTCAGTGTACCAATCATAAGGCATATACTTGACATGTGACATGTCCTGTGCCGAAAGGAGGATCCATCATGTCAAGAACATTGCCCCTACTGTAAACCGAAGCACACGATCATCTGGCTTGTTCGGACACTTGATTATTGTCCCGACGTCCTCTTGTCCATATTGCAGTAAAACGGGGGGATCGTAATGGCAGCCATTAACCGTTAGAACTGACAAACAGATAAGGCATGCAACAAAGCAAAAACGCCAAAACGTTATATAAATAAATATTATACAAAATGCTTTTTAGACATTCAAAGACAAAACATCACCAATTCCTATATACATATAAAAACATTTAAAACACTCATGACAGCAATACAGAGCGGGGACCCACGGTAGGAAGGTCACCCATATACACCTTGCTCCGCACGTATAGTTGTCGTAAAAAACACCTACCAGATGTCACTGTCAAGGATGCAGAGGATAGCTCCTGCAGGACGACCACGTAAACAAAATCGTGGGAAGCCTCACTCACCTCCTGACCTCACTCCGCCTGCTTGTCATCCTCAGAGCTATCTCTGCATCTTTACCTTTACGACTCTGGAGAAAACTTTGGCATAACCATTATTTCTTTCGTTAGTCCGACATATCATAGATTATACGCTCACTGATTTGATTACTACGGGCACCAGTATTGTGGCATTGCACTTTGTGGTATGTTCGTATCTAGGAGATAATACTCTGCATTAATAATAACTTGGTTGTTGCTACTCGCTGTTTTCCATCCTAAGCGGCATGTGCATGGGCAACATGTCATGTTGTATGAACCAATAAATTTGTATACATCTGAGGGGGTGTTTTTTATACACATACATGTCGGAGCACGAGGTGCGTTATACCGGGTTGACCCTCACCTGGGTCCCCGCTCGTATTGCTTGTAATTAGTGTTTTAGAGTGTTTTTATATTATATGGAATTTGTGATGTTTGTCTATTGAATTTCATAAAAGCCTTTTGTATATATTGTTGATTGATATAATGTTTGCCGTTTATAGCTCTGTTTGTCCATGTATATATTTTGTTGCACAAGGCCACTTTTTGATTAACGTGGGCTGGCCAGCCAATTTCTCTTTTTGGTATACCGTTCAGAAACTGACACTAGTAGGAAAAATAATTTGCAAATAAGGATAAAACTCTGGACAAGGAATGAGGAAAAATGGATAGAGAAAATGAGGAATAGGAGAAAATAGGAGGTATTGTGCAAACTTGTTAATGAGGTATCCATGTGTATTTAGTCAGCCAAGCAGGGTCCGCCACACTCAATGTGGCAATTAGAAGCCCTCCGTCTCCAGGATTGCACATATCTATGTACGGCAAGTGGAAAATGATTAACGAGTTGGCTGTTAGGATAACCTTGTCACATGCAGGTCCTGGAATTGGGGTATTGCATAGGTCCCAAGGTCAGATGTAGAAAGGAAAGACTAAGAGGTGGGGTTGAATAAAAAAATAGAACAATAGCTAATAAGGTCATTAGACCTGCCGGTTTCTACGTGAACAGCGTACGCAGATCCATATGAGCCTCACGTTTGGGAGTGGGTTGTGGATCCCAGTCACCTCCCATATTGGAGGTGTTAACAGATCCACACCTTGAAATCCAATACTGAGAATTTTTGATGTCCCTGACATGTTCGCGAATACGTACACGAAACTCTCCACGTATTGAACCCCACATAGGCATGTCATAAGGTAGACCACTCCGGTGCTCCTATAATTGATGAACTGTCGGATCTTGAACGAGCGATGAGTCACCGAGCTCGTCACTGATTTTCCCAGTGTAATAAACTTACATGCCTTGCAGGAGCCACATTTGTGCGTTCCTGGTGGGGGTTTTGGAAGCCATGTTTCCTGTATAGCTGGTGTCAGATGGCTGTGAACCAGCTTGTCCTGATTATTCTGACCTCGCCTGTATGTGATCTGTGGGTAGTCCCCAATTTGGTCCCCCACATCAGGGTCCAGTATAAGAATCCTCCAGTGAGCTTTCTTTAATGGCTTTGGGTGCCAGCTGTTCCACACAAGTAGGGAATTTGTAGCAGTAGTTTTTCTATAGATGTTTGTGGTCAGTCTTCCAGATGAAGTTTTACTAATTGATAAATCCAAGAAGGAGATTGTCTCCTGATGGATTTGAAATGTGAAGAAAAGACCAATTTGGTTAGAATTCAAGATGGTCACAAATTCCTCAAAAAGCGTTCTTGGGGTCCTTTCCACAGAATCAAGACATTGGGGCAGATTTACTTACCTGGTCCATTCACGATCCAGCGGCGCGTTCTCTGCAGTGGATTCGGGTCTTCCGGCGATTCACTAAGGCAGTTCCTCCGAAGTCCACCAGGTGTCGCTTCTGAGCTGAAGGCCGCCGAGGTCCGCCGGAGTTCAGGATCCTATTCCTGGTGAAGGTAAGTGAGTGTCCAGCGACACTTTTTTTTAAAAATGCGGTGGTTTCTCTGAATCCGTTGGGTTTTCGTTCAGCCACGCCCCCTGATTTCCATTGTGTGCATGCCGGCGCCGCTGCGCCACAAACGCAAATCGGCGCAAATCGGCAATATTCGGGTAACACGTCGGAAAAACTCGAATCGGGCCCTTTGTAAATGACCCCCATTGTCTATAAATCTTATCAATAATAAAATGTGGGATGTATAAGATTCCAAATCTTCATTAAATACATGCTCCTTCTCCCAACAGCCCAGGAAGAGATTAGCGTACGTGGGGGCACAAAGGCTCCCCATCGCCCCTCCCCTGAGCTGGTGGTAAAATCTGCCCTCAAAAGTGAAAAAATTATGCTCAAGAACAAATTTAAGGAGTTGAAGAGTAAACTCGTTGTGGTCATTGTATTGGTTGCCCCTAGATTTCAAAAAGGTCCCCAGGGCCTGATATCCAATATCATGTGGTATGGAATTATGCAGACCTTCCACATCCAGACTGGCTAGGTTATCTCTGAATCCACATGGAGCCCTTCAATGCGTTTAAGGACATCCATTGTGTCCCTAACGTAGGATGGCAATGCTAATACTTAGGGCCTCAAAATCTGA
Organism: Engystomops pustulosus; assembly: GCA_019512145.1. Taxonomy (NCBI): domain Eukaryota; kingdom Metazoa; phylum Chordata; class Amphibia; order Anura; family Leptodactylidae; genus Engystomops; species Engystomops pustulosus. The sequence continues at coordinate 88,743,037 of CM033646.1, read as the reverse complement.
TCAACGTACAGGCTCACATTTTGGGTCACGCTGTCTATACCCGATACTATGGTACTATGGGACGACCCTTTAAGGCAGTGGTGGTGAACCTATGGCACGCGTGCCAGAGAGGGCACGCAGAGCCCTCTCTGTGGGCACGCACACCATCTCCACTGCCGTCTCTATAGAACTGGCCAGGCAGGAAAAGCGGCCGATCACCAAGAGCTCCAGCGATCTCTCTGTGGGCTGCATCAGATCTGTTCTGTGCTCAACATTGCTGCCTAGAGACACAGCAGCGGGTCAGTGACTGCCCCTCCACCCCCTCCCCCTGCAGCCCGGGAACACAAGGAGAGTGAGAGACAGAACTGCAGGAGCAAACAGCAGCCAGCGCCCAGTGAGTACAGACAAGCAAGTGCAGCAGGAGGGAGCAGACAGGAGCTGCTCTATGTGTATTACACAGGCAGCAGGCAGGCAGATTTGGGACACTAAACAACTATAGGTGCTTATTGTTTAGTGTCCCAAACTGCCCTGTATGACAGATGTCTGTGGCCACAGATATACTACCCTTGGCACAGTTCTCTCGTCACTGTGCCATGCTGCCAGTGACACTGGGGTGCACTACACTGCCCTCACTGACAGCATGGAACAGGTGCCCAGAGCTCTGGACCAAGGGCAGTATATACACTCACCAGCCACTTTATTAGGTACACCTGTCCAACTGCTCGTTAACACTTAATTTCTAATCAACCAATCACATGGCGGCAACTCAGTGCATTTAGGCATGTAGACATGGTCAAGACAATCTCCTGCAGTGCAAACCGAGCATCAGTATGGGGGAAAAAAGGTGATTTGAGTGCCTTTGAATGTGGCATGGTTGTTAGTGCCAGAAGGGCTGGTCTGAGTATTTCAGAAACTGCTGATCTACTGGGATTTTCTTGCACAACCATCTCTAGGGTTTACAGAGAATGGTCCAAAAAAGAAAAAACATATAGTGAGCGGCAGTTCTGTGGGCGGAAATGCCTTGTTGATGCCAGAGGTCAGAGGAGAATGGGCAGACTGGTTCGAGCTGATAGAAAGGCAACAGTGACTCAAATTGCCACCCGTTACAACCAAGGTAGGGAGAAGAGCATCTCTGAATGCACAGTACGTCGAACTTTGAGGCAGATGGGCTACAGCAGCAGAAGACCACACCGGGTGCCACTCCTTTCACCTAAGAACAGGAAACTGAGGCTACAATTTGCACAAGCTCATCGAAATTGGACAGTAGAAGATTGGAAAAATGTTGCCTGGTCTGATGAGTCTCGATTTCTGCTGCGACATTCGGATGGTAGGGTCAGAATTTGGCGTCAACAACATGAAAGCATGGATCCATCCTGCCTTGTATCAACGGTTCAGGCTGGTGGTGGTGGTGTCATGGTGTGGGGAATATTTTCTTAGCACTCTTTGGGCCCCTTGGTACCAATTGAGCATCGTTGCAACGCCACAGCCTACCTGAGTATTGTTGCTGACCATGTCCATCCCTTTATGACCATAATGTACCCAACATCTGATGGCTACTTTCAGCAGGATAATGCGCCATGTCATAAAGCTGAAATCATCTCAGACTGGTTTCTTGAACATGAGAATGAGGTCACTGTACTCAAATGGCCTCCACAGTCACCAGATCTCAATCCAATAGAGCATCTTTGGGATGTGGTGGAACAGGAGATTCGCATCATGGATGTGCAGCCAACAAATCTGCGGCAACTGTGTGATGCCATCATGTCAATATGGACCAAAATCTCTGAGGAATGCTTCCAGCACCTTGTTGAATCTATGCCACGAAGAATTGAGGCAGTTCTGAAGGCAATAGGAGGTCCAACCAGTTACTAGCATGGTGTACTTAATAAAGTGGCCGGTGAGTGTATATATGTGTGTATATATATATATATGTATATGTGTGTGTGTGTGTGTGTGGCCACAGACATGTGTCATGTGGTGATTTGATGGTAAATTCACCTGCCTGGTTCCATGTAGATTTGCTGTTTAGTGCTCCCACCCTCCACCACACAACAGACACTTTACCCTACACATCCGCTGCCGAATTCAACAACCCTTCATATTGCCCCTGTATGGGGGCAGTGTTCCTCACTGGATGGGGGTAGTGTTCCTCACTGTATTTGCTCCTGCTTTGTGATATTAATGGAGATGTTGGACTTTCTTTAGTGGTCTGTTTATTATCTGTATGGTGGTATTTATCTGTACTGGTAATGGTCATCATGTGGCAGTATTATATGTCCCTTATAGAGTGGTATGGTGTGATTTTAGGCTAAATAGACGTGTTGGCACTTTGCGATGATTACATGGACTTGGGTTTGTAGTTTAGGCACTTGGTCTCTAAAAGGTTCGCCATCACTGCTTTAGGGGGTTACATCCCTTATGAATTTTAGGGAGTCCATAGAATGTGGCTATTTTGGGGTGGAGGATCTGCCTTGCTCCAGGCTCTTAATCAAAGCATCTCTAAAGGCCATTGTAGGGTTGCTATCCAGCGTTCTATAACAATCCCTATCTCTGAGGATACTTTTGAACATATTTATGTATTGTTCGCGATCCAAGATGACCACATTACCCCCTTTATCCGAGGACTTGATGACGATAGAATCATCGTTCATCAAGCCCCGGATAGTATTATACTCATTTTCACTTATATTTGGATGTGCCCCTCTTCCTTCCCTGTTCAGGTCTCTGAGTTCCTCAGTGACCGAACTGAGAAAGACATCCAAAGGTGAATCATTGCTTACTGGGGGAAATTTTGTCGAAGCTTTTTTGAGGTTGGTGAGTGGACCTTCACCTATAGTCCGCTCGTTGTCATTCACCAAAGCCCTCATGGTATCCAGACATTCAAGGTCACTTTCTTCAAGACCCAGCTCCTGACACTGTCTCCTATTATGCTGAGCGAAGAACTTTTTCCATTTAAGCTTTCTGATGAAAAGTTGTAAATCCTTCACCCAATTGAACATGTCAAATCTGGGTGCAGGTACAAATGATAAACCAAATTCCAAAACCTTATTCTCCATACTCTCCATTTTTCTCTGGAATTCACTTGATTAAGATCCTGGAGCAAGGCCGATCCTTGAATCTGATCAGCGAGGTGTAGATGGAATTTTTGAAGCCTATCCACCCCAAAATAGCCACATTCTATGGACTCCCTAAAATCCATAAGGGATGTAACCCCCTAAAGGGTCGTCCCATAGTATTGGGTATAGAGTGTGTGAGCCTGTACGTTGATCAGATTTTGAGGCCCTATGTATTAGCATTGCCATCCTACATTAGGGACACAATGGATGTCCTTAAACGCATTGAAGGGCTACATGTGGATTCAGAGACACATCTAGCGAGTCTGGATGTGGAAGCTCTGTATAATTCCATAGCACATGATATTGGATATCAGGCCCTGGGGACCTTTTTGAGATCTAGGGGTACCAATACAATGTCCACAACGAGTTTGCTCTTCAACTCCTTAAATTTGTGCTTGAGCATAATTTTTTCACTTTTGACGGAAGATTCTACCACCTGCTCAGGGGAGTGGCGATGGGGAGCTCGTGTGCCCCTACGTACGCTAATCTCCTGGGCTGGTGGGAGAAGGAGCATGTACTTAATGAAGATTTGGAATCTTATACGTGACGTCCCACATTTTATTATAGATAAGATTTATAGACGATGTCTTGATTCTGTGGAAAGGACCCCAAGAACGTTTTAAGGAATTTGTGACCATCTTGAATTCTAACCAAATTGGTATTTTCATCACATTTGAAATCCATCAGGAGACAATCTCCTTCTTGGATTTATCAATTAGTAAAACTTCATCTGCAAGACTCACCACAAACATCTATAGAAAAACTACTGCTACAAATTCCCTACTTGAGTGGCACCTGGCACAGCTGGCAGCCAAAGCCATTAAAGAAAGGGATTCCAAAGGGGCAGTACCTCCATGTGAGGAGGAACTGCTCTGACATGGCTCAATATCTGTCTGCAGCATCCGATTTGAGATCCAGGTTTCATGAAAGGAGGTATCCGGATGAGATTCTTAAGGAAGCGCATCATCATGCGATTGAGAGCAACAGGGATACTCTCGTCACTCCAAAAATGAGAAGTAAGGAGGGGACCGAAACACGGATCATAGGGACATATGATTCCCATTTTAAACAAGTAAGGGAGATTCTGGGAGCTCATTGGAGGATTATTAAACTGGACCCTGATGTGGGGGACCAAATTGGGGACTACCCACAGATCACATACAGGCGAGGTCAGAATATCCGGGACAAGCTGGTTCACAGCCATCTGACACCAGCTATACAGGAGACATGGCTCCCGAAACCCCCACCAGGAACGCACAAATGAGGCTCCTGCAAGGCATGTAAGTTTATTACACTGGGAAGATCAGTGATGAGCTCGGTGACTCATCCCTCGTTCAAGATCCGACAGTTCATCAATTGTAGGAGTTCCGGAGTGGTCTACCTTATGACATGCCTATGTGGGGTTCAATACGTGGGGAAGACATACAGGGAGTTTCGTGTACGTATTCGCGAACATGTCAGGGACATCAAAAATTCTCAGTATTGGATTTCAAGGTGTGGAACTGGTAACACCTCCAATATGGGGAGGTGACTGGGATCACACCCTAGTCTTTGCTGTATTAACATCTGACCGTGGGACCTATGCAATAACCAATCCAAGGACCTGTTTGTGACAGTTTATTCCTACATCTAGCTCTTAAATCATCCACTGACGTACATAGATATGTGCAATTCCTGCAGCACGGAGGGCTTTATGCCACATCGAGTGTGTGCGACCTGCTTGGTTACTAATATAACAATGGTACCTGCATTAAAAGTTTGCACAATCCCTCCTATTTTATCCTATCCCTCATTTTCTCTTATCCATTTTTCCTATTCTCTTTCCAGAGTTTTATCTTATTTGGCAGATATTCTTTCCTATCTAGTGTTCAGTTCTAACGGTAATGCCGCAATACGATCCCCCGTTTTTACATGCAATATGACAAGAGGACTTCGGGACAATATATCAAGTGTCCGAACATAAGCCGGATGATCGTGGCTTCGGTGCGGTATGGGGCAATGTTCTTGACACAATGGATCCTCCTCTCGGCACACTTGACATGTCACAATGTCCAGTATATGCCTTATCTGGATTTGGTACCTGAAAGCAGCTGAATTGGCTGCTGAGGTACGAGCCCTCTTCTCAGGGAACGCCCATTGGATCCGGATTGGATAGGTGGCCAAAGAGGGCCGCCCATGTGGGTGGGGCGATCCCTTTATAGCTCTGGTGCGCGCACGATAGTGCCAATACCGTCTAGGCGGCTGCACAGAAGAAAATAATGTGATGTGCAGCCGCGCTGTTACCTACACCCTTTCATGTATTCACATGCCTCTGATGACACAATACCCATATACTGGGATTGTAGAAACGCGTAGGGTGTATTAGGCAAATTAGGGTCAATTTATATTAGCACTTTAGTTCATTGTGTGTATGGGCACTTAAGAGGAGCGTGATCTCACAAGCAACCTTTATTGTGATCTCGCTGGTTGTCGCACATGATGAATAAGTTAACACTACAACATTAGCACTTTAATTCAGTGTGCAGACATTGATCTCAGACAAAGCAACCTTTGTTCTGACATACACACTGAAAGCCTGAATTTATCAGTTTGTGACTGAAGAGTGGCCTTTATTTTAATATTTGTAATAAAAGTGAATTTTTAAGTGTTCTAACTTCAGGCAGATATAATTTCCAATCATTTGAACACAAATCCTTGTATTGAGAATTAAAAATTACTTTTGAGTACCGACTAACTGTGCCTAAAACCACAGCTATGTCGGCCTTGAAGGAGAATCTGGAGAAGGGGTTCAAACGTAAGTCCACTTCCCCTGCCAGTGCTGGGTTCATATTCGTGGCCAAAAAGGATGGCTCACTCCATCCATGCATTGACTATTGCAGTCTCAACAAAATTATGGGGAAGAACCGCTACCCATACCCGATATCTTTGACGGCTTATGTGGAGCTCAGGTCTTCACCAAATTAGACCCAATCTAATCCACTTTTGGAGGCAATGAATGTACTTGTATTGGCCACTTCAAGTATCTGGTCATGCTGTTTGGACCAGCGCCTAAGGGCAAATCGCCTATACGCCAACCCTGAGAAGTGCCTATTCCATCAAAACAGTCTTCCTTTCCTCAGGTATATCATCTCTGACAAGGGACTACAGATGGATCCCACAAAATTGTCTGCAGTCCATCTGTGGCCTCACCCAGTGGGACTTTGTGCTATCCAGACATTCCTGGACTTACTACAGGCAGTCCATTCCACCTTTTTCCTTGAGTCTCCCATTGTGTCGATGACCAAGAAAAACTCCAATCCTAAACTATGGCCTCAAGCAACTGAAGAAGCTTTCTCCAAGGTGAAGTCTAATATGGAGAAACCATTCCTGCTTGAGGTTGATGCCTCCTCAGTGGGAGCTGGAGCCATTCTCACCCAGAAAGGGCCCAAGGGCTGAACTCTCACTTGCGGTTTCTCCTAGAAACCTTCCTAACTGCAGAGAATAATTACTCTATAGGTGATCGGGAGCTTCTGGGCATAAAGCTTGCCTTAGATGAGTGGTTTTATCTTCTGGAAGGAGCTCGTCATCCAGTCTGTATCTATACTGATCACAATAATCTCTTGTATATGCATACCGCCTAATGCCTCAATCCATGACAGACTCGTTAGTCTCTCTTCTCTCGCTTTAACCACAGGATCCATTTCAATCCAGCAGAGAAGAATGTCAAAGCTGATTCCCTCTCTCATACCTCCGATGTTATTGGGGACAAACCAGCTATTCAACATATCGTTCCTCCTGAAAGACTTGTTGCTCCTATGGATCTATATCAAATTCCTCCTGGCAAGACCTGTGTCGGACCTGCCCTTCGGAAGAGGATATTATCTTGGGGACCCTGTGTGGTTGGGGACCCTGGGGTGCATAGATCTGTCGCTCTCATCTCTTGTTTCTACCGGTCGCCAGGTCTGGTCAAAGATGTACAAGACTTTGTGAGTTTCTGTGCTTCCTGTGCCCCAAATAAGTCATCATGTCTCACACTAGCAGGTCTGCTTCTGCCACTGCCTATACCCAGATGCCCATGGACTCACGTGACCATGGACTTTATAACAGATTTTCCACTTTCTTCCAGTAATACTGTCATCTGGGTGGTCACAGACCATTTCTCAAAAAATGTCCCACTTCGTTCCTCTACCTGGTATACTGTCAGCTCCTCTTCTGGCCAGCTTGTTCTATCTCCACACCTTTCGACTTCATGGACTTCCTCAGCACATTGTCTCGGGCCGAGGGGTCCAGTTTGTTTCTAGTTTCTGGTTTTCCTTGTGCAACCAAAGGTTGCAGAGCTGGACTTTTCCTTTGCCCATCATCCACAATCAAACCAGCAAGTGGAGAGTCAATCAGCCTCTGGGCTGTTATCTCTGGCACTTTGTTTCTGCTCTACAGGACGCCTTGTCCACCCTCTTGCCTTGGGTGTAATTCTCCTATAATTCCCTGGACTCTGAATCTGCCACTGGTACTCCCTTCTTTACTGTCTATGGACAACATCCACACCCACCTCTTTTTCTTTTTTCGTGCCATCTGATGTTCCTGCCGTGGAAGACTTGGTGTAAGACCTCAAGTACATCTAGGAGCAAACTCGCCAGTCTCGGACATCTGCCTGCACCAAAAACCAAAGCTGACATGAAAAGAAGGTCCTCTGTGTCTGTCCTCTAGATATCTCTGGCTGAAGATTCCCAGCTACAAACTCGGTTTTTGTCTCCTGGGTGCTGCAGCTGCAGGTATCAGTGTCTTGGTGGCCGTTGTCTGGTGTTGAGGCAGTCTTTTGCCTCTTGCAGGGAGTTGCAAGGAAGGACATTGAATATGTTAACATTAAAAACGCTTCTTTATTCCCATAAACTAGGCTCTTTTTTCTGGAGCGCTGCTGAGAAATCCGGAAACAGAGATATAGTTGCCCTTGGCCCTGGTGGTGGTGGTTTAGGCAGGGACCCAATGGGCTCACTCAACTGCATATGTGGTGAGCCACTTTTGGTGCGACACATTGGTCCATGACACGTACACATGAAATGTCTAGACCATGGCGCAACTCCGCTAATTCTGGCGCACACGCATTAGACCTTATGCGACACACTTCACTCATCACCCGACTCCGCTCCCAGAGGGAGGTACTTCCGGTTTAAATATCCGCCACATGATCCTACTCACAGCGCATTCTCCTGAGAGCAGCATGCACGATACCTAGCGCCAGCTTCGAGACACATTTTTCTATACAGATTTGGTAAGCATTAACCTCCGTTGTTTGGCTTTTTCTACATCCTCAGGCCCAAGATTCATGGAGTTTGTGCATTATTACTCTTCTGTTTGCAAAAACACAAGCTCACTGGTCACTCCTAAAAAAAGGAGCAGTGGAAGGGGAAATGCAGACTGCAGAACACAACAGTTTCATGCTGTACCAGATTTATTACAGTGTCTAATGCTAGTTGACCAATCTGGAGTCGTTTAAGGCTGTCTAGTCTAATAATTCTCTTTTACTTGCATAACCTTTCAGGCATGCTCCATTTTTTTGTAAAACCACACTCATTTACTAGGACACATGCCTATGTTGTACTAGCAATAAAGGTCTACATTTATCACTTTTCTACGCCTAAGTGTAGTAGTTGTGCCTAAATTCTGGTGCACTGTTTTGCCAGAATTATCACAAGCTACAACCATCTGTGATAAGTTAATTTCCTGCCTCTTATTAATCACTTTACTTTAACACTGGTGTCTGAGGGGGGATACTGTGCAGAATTACACGGGGGACACTTGTCTGTACTATCTGCAACATTCTGCAAAGTTCTCAGCTCTTGCTCTGAGCTCAGGATTTTGCAGAATGTTTTGTAAATAGAAGGTGATGAACTGTAAATAGAGTCTGCAGCTCCTGTCTGCAGAGTATCTAATGTCTGTATTATCTGTACTAGTGTCTGCAGTGTCTGGCTGAGCTTTGCTGCTAGAAATGAGCTGCTCTGCAAAGGGGCTCAGTTTACTTCTCAGTTTACTTCTCAGTTTTTCGGGCTGGAGTGTTTTTGCACCCGTTTTTTGCACCAGTTTTTGCTTCTTAATGAAAAGTCGCAAGTGATGAATATCATTAGGCACAGTAAAACATCTGGATTGCTAGGATAAATGAGGAAAGCTGGTTATTTTTGCTGCGCGGCTAGTTTGCCGTTTGATCGCAAAAATGGCACAAAAAAACAGTGCGTCATTATGAAAAGGTGCAAAAATAACAGAAAAAACGAGTGATACATGTGGCCCAAAGTCTCTTGATTTTGAGTTTCACTGCTATATAATTTTAGGGATTCTTCAAATATATCATGGTGTAATATCTGTGGCGGCGTCATCCTCATTTGACAAATCTGGACATTCCCTGTGAGTCTCCCCACCAGAGCAAATTTGTCATTGGAAACCTTTACTAGCTGAGTAGTAATCTGGAGTCTCTCGGGCAACCAGGAATCTTCCTTGTCAGTTTAAACATTTTTTTGCTCTATCTTTGTCTGTGAGAGATAGAACTATTTCTGTACATGCTATGATTGATTCTTTATTTCTGTCACGGGTGCACCCGTGTACCTCTGTGTACCACCTCTTGCCAGCAGCCTCACCTATCCGCTCTCCTTGCTTCAGTGTGCGTGTCCCCGACTCCTAGTGCGCGTGGGGTCGCCATCTGAAATTAAAAGGGCCAGCACACCACTAATTGGCCCTGGCCACCTGACTACCTATAAATGCTCAACCTCTTTCTGTGACCCCCGCCAGATCTTTGTGCTTGTATGCCTACATGCTGCCTGTCCTGACCTACCACTACTTCCCTGACTCTGATCCCGTGCTGCCTATCTCGAACCCTTGCCTGTCCCCAACCACGACTTTGCCTTGGCAGCCACCGCGGACCCTGACCACGATTCTGTACTATGCCTTGGCGGACAAAGTTGCACTTGTGGAACGACCTGGTGGTACCACACAAGTCCGACCTGCTTTGCGGCGGGCTCTGTAGAAAACCAGATACCACTTAGACTCCCGGGTGTCGGCTTACGTCATCCTCCACAGTGGTCCGCTATCTGGCCTGGCTGACCTTACCACTATCATGACCCTGCAGTTCCAGCAGATTGCCATGCAAGATCAGCAACTTGGACAAGTCACCGCCATGTTGCAGCAAGTGATGGCTAATCAGCACAATTTCCTACGGTTCCTTCTGCTACTGCGGTTTGTCTGTCTTCCACAGAACCCAAGCTGAGACTCTGCTGCTTATACGGACTTTGCCGACGTCTTCTGTGAGAAACAAGCAGAGACTCTGCCACCACACCGTCCGTATGACTGTCCTATAGAGCTGCTGCTGGGCACATCTCCACCACCAGGTCGGGTATACCCATTGTCCGTACCCAAGACCACGGCTATGTCAGCCTATATCAAGGAGAATCTGCCGAAAGGGTTCATCTGCAAGTCTTTGTCTCCTGCTGGTGCTGGATTCTTTTTCCTGGCCAAGAAAGATGGTTCTCTCCGTCCCTGCATAGACTATCATGGGCTTAATGAAGTTACCATGAAGAACCGGTACCCACTACCCTTGATCATGGAATGTCTTCACTAAGTTGGACCTTCGGGGAGCATATAATCTCATCCCCATCTGTGAAGGGGATGAATGGAAGACTGCCTTCAACACCCGAGATGGGCACTTTGGGGCTCATTTACTAAGGGTCCAAATTACACACTATTCATTAGATGTAGTTTTTTTTCTTTTCAGTGTTTGGTGGGGGGGGGGTAATTATACAACAGCATATCAGATTATAGTTGAATAATACAAATACTGTAAGTAGGGTGATCTGGAAGTAATTTCTCCCACATATATCAGTTAGACAAGTGAGTCAAGGCTGACAGTTGTAAGATAGTAGACCATGGTGAGTTATTTTTGCATTTTTTTATTTTCTGTACACCTTGCAGTTACTAATTTGTTTGTGTGTCTCATTACAATCTACTCTCTCTACCCTGCACAACACCTGCTCACATCCTTTTCCAACTGTTTGTACTGCTCATATATCACGAGCTTCTGGTGCTAAGGGTCTTGGTTCCATTATATGCCTTATAAAAAATTACTAGCTGCGGAACTTCATTTAATTGGTACATATAGACCAGCAGATAATATCTAAGCTGCACAATTTCTTCATGGACCACTAGGAAATAATTTATTCCCACTCCACTGTTTTTTCATTTCTGGTTTTCACTCTCCACCATCCAAAAAACCATAACTTTTTTATTTTGCATTTACAGAACTATATGAGGACTTATTTAACCCCTGAATGGCCAGGCTGTTTTTCGTTTTTTGTGTTTGCATTTTTCACCCCCGCCTTCAAAAATCTATAATATTTTTTTTATATTCCATGTAAAGAGCTGTGTGTGGGATTGTTTTCTGCTTAAGAAATTGCACTTTGTAGTGCTGGTATTTAATATTTAATGCCATGTTTTGAGAAGTGAGAAATTGAAATTGGTGAAAAAATGCATTTTGCCATTTACTTGTGGGCTTGGTTTTTACTGCTTTCACTGTACGTCCAACATGACATGTCTCCTTTATTCTTTGGGTCAGTACGATCATGGGGACACCAAATTTATTTAGGTTTTATTGTGTTTTAATACATTTAAAAATGAAGACTTCCTGTACGAAAAAAATATATATTTTCCCCTTTTTTTTGGCACTAATTACTTTTTCAGACATTTCACAGAGAAGTCATTTTCTGTGCGATGAGCTAACATTTTCTTTGCTACCTTTTTGGGTACTGTAAAACCTTTTGATCCCTTTTTATAGAAAATATAAGTGGCGTTTTTTGACATTTGGGTGGGTACTCTTTTCCGTTACAGGGTGCAGGTAGTGTAAATTAGGACTCTGTAGCCAAGAAAGATAGCTGCCAGCGCATCATTGTTAGGCAGAATTTCACTGGAGCCTGCAAGCTAGCTATTAACTAACAAATGGCAGTAACAGCCTATTTTAGACACACACTGCTCTATCTTACCACCAACAGTAGCGAGGGGGATACAGAGTGAAGCGGGCGGCGTGCTCGTTATCAGAATATAGTACGCCTGACCCGTCATGATACCTCTTAGCTAATGTCACTACAGTACCTCTGATGAACCGCTGGAATTAACCCCAGCGGGTTAACTAGCATATTCAAGCTGTCCAGCTTATTCATGAGTGGGAGGCACAGCCACACCCCCAGTGCTTGACTGAGGCTGTATAATGGTGTGAGGCTGTATAATTATGTGCTTCCTGGTGCTGGTGGCCACGCACCCTGCAGTCTGTGTGTGTATAGGAGAGATACAACAGCTCCAGGATGCAGCCATGTTATAGCAGAACAGGAGAGGGGAGGGGTAACAGGGGTGACATCACTGCCTCTGACCATGTGACCAGCCTCATTTACATGATAAAGAAAAGATGATTTTATAATGATTAATGTATGAATTGAGTAGATAAAGGCTGGGATAGGATCCTTGTGAGCTGCTCCAACAGGTAGAGGTGACAGGACTAGTGACACAGACCTGATGACAGGTGTCCTTTAACCCAGGATTTCTCTGCATCTTGAAGTAATAAGCCCAGCATGTATCTGAGCTTAGTTATCGTCCAGTAAGCTGGTGTACCCCATAGTATTTTATCAAGTTTATTAAATAAAAATTGATTTCAAATGTCCTAATCTACAGGCAGTATTTATATCATGATCTTTTACAATGTATCAGAATACAGCTATCTAAAGAATTATTTTTACTTATTTAACAGCAACTACATAAATTTAGTATCTCCATGAACATATTGCTCAAAAGAATAAAGGGCATTTGTTATATAGAGTGCATAGACAAATAAGATCTGGTGCATAATTTGTGACTTTTTACTGACAGAAAAGTGTCACAAACTTTTTATAAAATTTGCCTGTTTTTAGTTATTTTTTTTTAATTTTTAAAAGTTATTTGACAGAAATTTCCAGAAAGTTCTAAATAATTTGAGCTACAAACTGTTGTCTTCAAACTATATTTATTCTTAGCCTCTATTGGTGATCTGAGCCTTTATTGGTGTTCACATCATTTCCAGGTAATATCATTAAAATGTCAACATATACTGTATTAGCATAGTATGTAAATAGTAAGTTTGTACTTTCACAAATCAAGTGGTTATATAACAAAAATAATTTGTTTTTTAGTTTTGTCATCATCTAGTAAATGAACTAAATAATATCAGAAACGTTTTTTTATACCAGAAGTACGTCTAACAAGTACTTAATAGAGCAACCATCCAGCTGTGAGAGCAGAAATGTTATTATGATAGGTGGGAAGAGGAAACGTGATGACACAAGGAAATGTCTACTAAAGAATGTCACAACATCTTCTTTTCTGATCCAGAAAGGGGAAAACCCAATATTGTGACATCATTCCTTATAAGCACTGCACTGAATTATAACTTCACTACATTAGGACAAAAAATCAGCTCTTTGCTGTATGCATGTTAAAAAATGTATCATTTATACTCAAGAATTTTAAAGTGGTTGTGACTTGTTTAATTGTCAACACAGACCCCAACAATCATGAGAACGAGTGGACCAATAAATGTTTCACATGAGGCACCATCACTTAGTTTGACCAGCTTTCTCATGATGGGTGGTCCCAGTGGTCGTAACCATCCCCTCCCCCATTCCCAAGGCTGAGACTTCACCAATGATAAGTTGATCTACGGTAATTAATATTATGTAGCAGAAAATAACTAATAAACAACTATCCAAATAAGATATATGTGTTATTAGTGCTATAATTAAGAATTAGATCATTTAGACCAGAGGTCCCCAACCTTTTTTGCACCAGGGACCGGCTTTAAGCTAGACCAGTTTCCAATGGCCCGGTGGGGGCGGGGCTTTGGTCATATGGGGTGGGGTTATGGAGGGGTGGAGCTTATAATATAAGATATCAGGGAGTGTCCGGACCAGATCCATCATATTGGTTTGGTGTAAAAATAAAGCAATGCAAAATGCATACAGCGTATCGCCATGTAGTATAAAATGCATGCAGCGTATCGCCATGTAGTATAAAATGCATACAGCGTATCACCATGTAGTATAAAATGCATGCAGAATACCGCCATGTAGTATAAAATGCATACAGAATACCACCATGTAGTATAAAATGCATACAGCATACCGCCATGTAGTATAAAATGCATACAGAATACCGCCATGTAGTATAAAATGCATACAGCATACCGCCATGTAGTATAAAATGCATACAGAATACCGCCATGTAGTATAAAATGCATACAGAATACCGCCATGTAGTATAAAATGCATACAGAATACCGCCATGTAGTATAAAATGCACACAGAATACCGCCATGTAGTATAAAATGCACACAGAATACCGCCATGTAGTATAAAATAGATACAACGTACCGCCAAGTAGTATAAAATGCATACCGAGTACTGCCATGTAGTACAAAATAGAAGCCCTGATAAATATCACAAATGCTGCATATACATACAGCATATATACACATAAACAAACAGTAGATACAGCATATACACATATACACATACATCTGCTAACTTATCAGAAGACATTCTTTTTCAATTAATTAACACATTTTATTCCCGAACCATGGTCCCTTTGAAAAATGCTCGAGTCTCCCATTGACTTCAATGGGGCTCGTTATTCGAGACGAGCACTCGAGCATCTGGAAAAGTTCGTCTCGAATAACGAGCACTCGAGCATTTTAGTGCTCGCTCATCTCTAATTCTGACTTATGGTCATAACTTTTGAACACTGTTACTTATCAAAGCGATTCTGAGAATGTTTTTTCCCACATGTTGTACTTCATTTTAGTGGTAAATTTTGGCTGCTAAGTTTTGTGTTTATTTACAAAAAATAAGAAAAAATTATGAATTTTTTGAAAATTTTGTCATTTTCAAAGTTCGAAATCATCGCATTTTCAGGCAGATAGATTTACCACCTGAATAAGTTGCTGAATAACATTTCCCATATGTCTACTTTACATTTATATAATTCTTGAAATGTCTGGATAATTTATTTTGCTGTTGCGCGGCTTTTCAGAATTGACTATTTTGGGGATAAATACTGTTTTGAATTAAATTTAAAATATTTAGCATTAAAACTACCCTACTTAATCAACCCATTTTCAAATCTACACCCCTCAAACTATCAGAAACAGCTTCTAGGAAGATTGTTAACCCCTTAAGATCTTCATAGTAATTGAATAAAAATGTATGTGAAATTTAGAATGGTCAAATTTTGTCGGTAATACGTTCATTTAGCCCTAAAATTTACACATATCCAAAAGATATATGGGCGCACAGCAAGACACAGAAGAGAAGGAGCGCCCTGTAGCTGCAGCCTCATTGGCCCATTTTGCAGGCTATAAAATTTTAACTTTTTCGTTATTGGGGCCATGTGATGGCACTTTTTTTGTGGGACAAGATGCTTTTTCCAGTGTTATAATTTTGGGATTGGTATCCCCTATTGCAGAAAATTTATGAACTTTTTTTTTAGGTCAGGAGTGGAAAAGCATCAATTCTGTACTCAATTTTTTACTTTTTTTTTGGTGTTCATCCTATAGCCCAATAATCATGCTACCTTTGTTCTATGAGTCCATACAATTACAAGGATACCATACTTATAATAATATTTTTTCTTATGTTTTACTAAATTTGCCAAATAAAACCCTAATGTGGGGGATAAAAATCTATCATTTTTGCATCGCCGTCTTCCAAGTGGCATAACATTTTTACTTTTTTGGCTACAGAGCTGGTTGATGGCTTGTTTTATGCAGGGCATGTTGTACTTTGCAACAGTATCATCATCTGGAGTACATATGTTTTGTTGATCACTTTATATTGCATTTTTTGTGGGATTAAAAAGGTAAACATCATAATTTTTGGCTGGTTTTTAAAGTTTTTTTTATGTTGTTCATCATACAGGTTAAATAATTATTTAATTTTATTCTACGGGTTGTTATGGACGCGGTGATACTATATGTGTGGGGTTTGTGTTATGATTTAGACTTTATTAGCATTACATGTCTCTTTATATGTTATGGGGCTTATGGACATTTTTATTGATTTATTACTTTATTTTTTATTGAAAAACATTTTTTTACTTCTTTACTATTTCCCTCATCGGACATGAACAAGCAATCATCTAATTGCTTGTTCATGATAATACTCTGCACTACTGATGTATTGCAGAGTATTAGCAGTGTCAGCCTATGCACATGCATAGGTTGACACTGTGCCTTTAAAGAGGACCTGTCGCCCCCCCCCCCCCCCACCAATAGTTTTAAACGATCTGACCTCTTACCAAATAAGAGGTAGGATCCTCGTATCCTGGCAGTCGGCCGTATTCATGAGGGGGCTGGCCGACACACCCCCTCCACGTCCCTGTTCAGCTGGGAACTGTAAGAGCTGATATATCGCGGCCTGTAAGTGCATATATTGCACAGTGCTGTGAATAAGCACGGCGCAGTCACATCGCAGAGAGCCGGCAGCGATTGCAAAATATATGCGCTGTTGCTGGCTATTCTTACAGGTCCTCATTAATCCGACTGACTTCCATGGGACAGGATACGAGGATCCTTATTTGGTAAGGATCGATTGAAACTAACTCTGCCAACCTAAATTTTCTTAAATGTCATTGCTAGAATAGGGCTGGGGGAGGATTATGGGGACATATTAGGTGGGGGTCTTTTGGGGAGTGACAGGTCCTCTTTAAGGGACCTGCCTGCAGGCAGCTCTGGGATCCTGATCGGACCCCAGGGCTGCTATAGCAATGATCGGCGCTCTCCGAAAACAGCTTGGGGTGGGGGGAATGTGGGGGAAAGACCCCCCAAAGGCAAGTTAAATGCAAGTACACAACTGCCAGTAGACTTACCATCTTATCTGGGAGAAAACTTAAATTTATATATATTAAGTTATGTTCCATCTGTAAACTTAACAGTAGATGAAAATGTTATTAAAAAGTATATGCATTTAATTTTGAACTCATGTTCAAAAATCTTATGAACACGTTAGACCCCAGTGATGTTACTGATTCCCAGTAGTCATTTCCCTGCTGTGTATATGTGACAGGTGCATTTTAAGAGTGCTGCATCATAGGAAATTGTTCATTTGGACATAAATCAGCCTGTAAAGAGTCACATACGTCAGTGCATTTATTAATATCTGTTGTCTTATTTCTTATGTCTGGAATGAAACCGCGTAGCAGACATATGACATATTACATTATAATCTTATGAGTTCATATTTCTATGAAAATAACACATATTAACAAAAAATATATTACAAACAGCTTCCTGTCATCTATCCAAGCACATTAGACCTTAACTATTGCCAAAGTGGCACATGGACAAAGTTCACCTGACAACTCTTGAGCCGTGTAGATATCACTAAAATAGTAAGACTATTTTTAGCAGTTAATAAGTGCTCAAGACTGCTGAGAAGCAAACGAAAGCTCACGTGCAAGTGCAAAATCTGTAGCCCACCATGAGCTGCAGCGAGCGGGTCCCTTGAGTGGCAATCTTGCTTCTTAAAAGGCCAAGGTGGCTAACTAGATCTTGGGTCACAGGTCTAGCGGGTTAATCCCATCAGTCTCTGTAATCCGATGACTGCTGTGGGTCTCACTATAGTGAAAAGGGGCATGTAGGGTGCAGCTTACAATCTCCTTGCCAAAAGTTGGTGAATAGGGGTGCCTCTTCATACAGTGGTTGTGTTTGCAAAATATTGTAGCAAACACCCACCGCTAATACCCTCAATTGGTGATAGCACCGATGGCAGGTATTAATCCTTCTGATACCGCTGGCGGAATTTAAAAGTCGACTTTGTTCCGATCGTTGCACCCAAGAATGTCATTGAGAAACGGCGATCGGCTGCCATGATACCATCGGTGCTTCGTCAGACCCAGCCATGTGGCGCATTGTAATGAAAACTATGTAAAAATGCCATATACTGCAATACAGTAGTATTGAAGTAAATGGTAGGAATGATCAGACCATCTAGGGTTAAAGTACCCAAGAGGGTTTTAAAAAATAATACAAAAATTTAAAAAACACCTAAAAATTCAAATCACCGCCCTTTCCCTAGAACACATTTAAAACATAATAAACAGCAAAAATTATAAACATGTTAGGTATCGCCACATCTCAAAATGCCTGATCAAAATATAAAACCGGTTATTTCTGGCGGTGAACCCCATAATGGAAAATAGCGCCCAAAGGTTACAAACGCTACTTTTACACCATTCACTTTTACACACATTTCAGTCGCCATGTGACTTTTGTTTAGCCTATAAGATACCAGTACAAGGGAAACCCCTAAAAAGGGGCTCTATTTGAAAACTAAATGTTTCAAGGTATACAGTATAAACATTATTTATGGGGTGACTATACCCCCATTGACTACATTTTATTAACTTTTTGGCAGTGATGAAAAAAAAAAAACTTTTCCGATATTGCTTTTTAACTTTTATTTTTTGTTTTATACACCAAACAGCATAGATAACATATTATTTGTGTTCTATGGGTCAATACGATTAGTGTGATATCCCATTTATATAGATTTTTCATGTTTGAATCATTTTGGTGAATAAAAACGCATTTGGAGAGAAAAATCCCTTGGTTTTGCATCGCCATCTTCTAAATGGCGTACACGTTGATTTTTTTGTTGTTGATTAGGGCTTATTTTTTGTGGGACGAGTTGTACTTTTGATTGGAATCACTGTGGGGTAAATGAATTTTTGATAATTTTTTATTGCATTTTTGTTCAGTTGGATGCACAAAAATCCAAATTTTTGCCATTTTTAAATTTTATTTTTTTACCGTACGGGCTTAGTAATGATTTTATTTCATTGTACAGGTTGATATGAATGTGGTGATACCTTTTATGTGCAGTTGTGTGGTCATTTTCTATTTTTTTTTATTATATGTGGGAGTTTGATCATTTATAGAGCAATTAGGGAGCTTCATTTTTTTAAATTTTATTTGTAAATTTTTTTTAAACTTTTTATTTTTACATTTTTTACTGTCCCAATCTAGGACTTGAACAAACCATAGGTTGACAGACACAGTGACAGTCTCCAACAGAATCTGTCATAGTGCTGCTACGATCGGCACCCCATAACTGGTGAAGGGGATGCTGATTGTGGGGAATAAGATTTTTAAAAACTTTATAAACGCCGTGGTCATGTAAACTTTGGGACACCGCAGAGCCATTTTTAATACAGGTGTGTAGTAATGTGACAGAGTGGCTGTTGCCCCCTCAGGTACTGGGTTTAAGGATGACTGCTCCCTCTCCTGTATAGCATCACTATGTCTGATAATGTCTTTGATATGTAATAGAAACTTGCCATCCTAATTTACTACTTCAGGCCAGGACTAGATACAGGGCATAGCTAATGGCGCATGAGCCCTGGTACAAAAGTTTAGCTTGGGTTTAGCCTACCTGCAATCTCTTTCCACCATATCATGTCAACTATCAATTCTGCTGCCATCGTCAACCCACATTTGGAAGTCAGACTTGGCCACTAACTGAAATACACTACACATGCAATACACATACCCATACACATTCTTGCTCTCCAGAAAGTCATCCAGGCCTCTCTTGAACATGTACATAGAGTCCGCCATAACAACCTCCTGCGGCAGAGAGTTCCATAGTCTCACTGCTCGTACAGTAAAGAACCTTTGTCTATGTTGATGGTAAAATCGCCTCTCCTGTAGGCGTAGAGGATGCCCCCTTGTCCATGTGAATTAACTGCCCATTCAGGTATTTGTACATTGTAATGAGGTCTGCCCTCAGTCGTCGTTTTTCCAAATTGAATAATCCCAAATTTTGTAATCTGTCAGTGTATTCTAGTTCCCCCATTCCCCTAATTATCTTGGTTGCTCTTTTCTGAACCCGTTCCAGCTCTACTATATCCTTTTTATACACTGGTGCTCAAAACTGTACACAATATTCCATGTGTGGTCTCACCAGTGATATGTATGAGGGCAAAACTATGTCTTTATAATGAGAATCTATTCCTCATACATCCCATAATTTTATTTGCCTTAGCAGCAGCTGCCTGGCTCTGGTCACTAAAATTAAGTTTACCATCCACCTATACCCCCCAAGTCTTTTTCAACTCCAGTTTTACCAAGTAATTGACTGTTTGGAACATAATTGTACCATGGCCAAAATGCATAATTGTACATTTATCTACATTAACTCCTTAAGGACGCATCCTGTTTGTACGTTAAAGGACACCTGTCATCATGTCTGTGTCACTTGTCCTGTCACTACTACCTGTTGGAGCAGCTCACAAGGATCCCATCCCAGCCTTTATCTAGTTATTTAATACATTATTCATTGTAAAATCATCTATTTTTTATCATGTAAATGAGGCTGGTCACATGTTCAGAGGCAGTGATGTCACTCCTGTTACCCCTCCCCTCTCCTCCCCCTGCTCATGTCTGTGTGTAATGTATAGTAAAGCATGGCTAGTGTGTGTGCTGCATCTGCTGACATGCTGCATCCTCCTAATATACAGGTAAGAGACACGACATCAGCTACACAAGTATCTGACATGTTTGCTGTAACATGGCTGCCTGGAGTTGTATCTCTCCTAAACACACACACATGCCAACCACAGCTGCAGGGGGTGTGGCCCACCAGCACCAGGAGCACAATCATTTGATCACCTCACTCCTCTAACACGGATGTCAGTCATATCAACTGGGGGGTGGGGTCATGCATAAGGTGGACGACTTGAAATCTATGATTATTGGACATTCACAGGTCTTGCATAAGCTGTAGGACTCATTGCTTAGGTTTACAGGATGTAGGAGAGACAATGAAGGGATAATGGACTGCTCTCTAATGGCAGTTTATGAAAATATATTAGTTTAGGGGGTTATTGCATGATGTGGTTCTTGGTAAACGGGGTATTCCAGGAATCCGCATAATTTCATATACAAATGGGCACTCAAAACGAGCTAATGTTATGGTTGTTATTCAAATTTTGCTCCCCTTAGCAGAAAATCCTGGTGACATAGACTGATGAAGGAACTTCAAAGTGTAGCTGCCCTTTAATCATCCGTTAATTCCTCCGCCGCTGGCCGTGCCGACAGAAGATGGGCCGCTGTAATGGTCCCCATCACATGCCGTGCACCTGCCTGGCAGGTCATGTGTCAACCACTACGTTGGCTGTAGTCGGGTGGTTGCAGGGCATACAGTATGCCGTGTTGTGATGGATGGCAGTTACCATCATTACATGGACCGAGGAAGTAAGTTGCTAACAGTGATGATTATACAGAGACAAGCATAGTGTTAGGAGGGATTTATTGAAACTAAGGATCATTGACATCTTGTGTTCCAGTGGGGTACCATCATTTAGTGATAACGTGCCACTACTTTGAAAGGCCATAATTTGTATCATAAATCACATTAGTTTAAAGCTCCGTTTTGTGCACTAATGACTGAGCACATTGTTGTACTCGATATTATATCATCATGGGTTTTTGCGTAGACCTTTGTTCATATGCCCTAATATCCCCCGTTAAGCTCAGTCCTTGTTTTTTTTTGTTATTGACCAGTCCTCGTCTTCCTGTTAAAACCTTTTCAACTTTCGCATTCCTGTGAGCTTTTGAGATGTTTTCCTCGATGGACATTGTAGTTTGTGTTCGTATGTCATTGTGTTGATCCCCTTCCTGTTTTTGGGGGTAACAATTCAAAATTCGGCAAATTTGGAAAAAAAAACTACAATTTTCAAAGTCTCAATGTTCACTTTTACAAACAGTCACACCACATTATTTTTGGGTTAGTCGGAACCTTTGCATTGGTTTCTTTTTATTTCCATAATGTTTAGTTTCCATCCTTGTATTTTGGATTGTGAGAAGGTTTCAAGATTTTCTTGAACATTGATAAAATGCCTAAATTTTTGTGACAATTCGTTTTGAAGTGTACCACAGAGGTTCTGTACATTCAGTAAGGAGTTGAGGTTAAATTATGATCCCAAAATTTTGGCATGCTTCTTCGCAAGTACGGCAATACCGACATGTGATGTCACATTGGCTGTTTCGTGCGCACAGCTATGTCCATGGTAAGTTAGATTTGCTATGTGGGGTTTTTGGCAGGCCAATTTGGCTTCAATGTTTTGTGGGTGACACAAGTGTAATCCAAAGAACCCGAAAAACAGTACAATAACAAAATCAACCTCCCACAGAGTCCCCTGTCCATCAAACTAGACCCCTCCAAAATTATAATAGGTTGCAGTGAGCATTTTAACCTCCAACATGCTTATCAAAATCTAAGGCAAAGTAAATTGTGCAGAGTTAAAAATGCATTTTTATCTAAATGCATTTTAACTAAAATGTCATTTTAGTGCCAAATATAATGTGCCCAACACATGCCACTTTAGACAAACACCCCAAAAATCATTCTGCTGGTTGTCCCGAGTACGGCAATACCACACGTGCCAATAATTGACAGGCTGGGCACACAGCAGGGCTGTGAAGGGAAGGAGTGAAATTTTGATTTTACAGCTCCGTTTTCACATGTTTGGATTTGGAGTGCCATGTCAGGTAACAGGGCCCGTGAGGTACCAGTGCAATAGAAACCCCCAAGAATTTATACCATTTTGGAAACTAGACCCCTCAAAGAATTTATCTGGGGTTGTGGTATTTTAACCCCCAACATGCTGGCCAAAATCTAATGCAAAGTAAATGGTGCAGAGTTAATAATGCATTTTTATCACAAAAATGTCATTTTAGTGCCTAATATATTGTGCCCAACCCATGCCACTTTAGACAAACACCCCAAAAATCATTCTGCGAGTTGTCCCAAGTAAGGCAATACCACACATGTGCCAATAATTGACAGATTGGGCACACAGTAGGGCTGGGAAGGAAAGGACTGAAATTTTGATTTTGCAGCTCCGTTTTCATACGTTTGGATTTGGAGTGCCATGTCATGTTCGCAGGGCCCGTGAGGTACCAGTGCAAAAGAAACCCCCGAGAAACGATACCATTATAGAAACTAGACCCATCAAATAATTAATCTGGGGTTGTGGTGAGCATTTTAACCCCCTAATGCAAAGTAAATAGTGGAGAATTAAAAATGCATTTTTATAAAAAAAAATGTCATTTTAGTGAATAATATATTGTGCCCAAGCCATGACACTTTAGGCAAACACCCAAAAAATCATTTTGCAGGTTATTACGGGTATGGCAATACCCAATATTGGCAATAGTCTACAGGCTGGAGACACGGACATTGAATTTTTTAATCAGAACAGTAGAAACCCCTGAGAACTGATCCTATTTGAAAACTACACCCCTCCATGAATAAATCTAGGGGTGTAGTGAGCATTTTAACCCTACAGGTGGACCACAAGGATGATGCATAATGGATAGTGCATAGTAAAATTATCCATTATGTCATCTTGTGCCCAGCTCCTGCTACGGGAGACAAACAACCCAAAAATCATGATGAGGGTTCTCCCGGGTATGGCAATACCCCATAAGTGGCAATAATCTACAGGCTGGGCACGCGGCAGAGCTCAGCAGGGAAGATGCAGCATGATGTATAAGATGTGTGAGCTGTGTGCATCAGATACAATTATATATCCAGGGACGTGTGGTAAATCTGGAAACCCATCTTCATGCATAACCCTGGTTTCTCGGGGCACGTGTCACAATGCTATATCGTTAGTTTTTTTATGCCTCTTTTGGAGCACACCCTGCACCTCTTCTGTGTCCTTCCCTTGCTGACAGTTTGTCTTGGAAAGTGCTGCCCTTGTACAATGCATGTTGTGGCCTCGCTTCCAGATGTACTAGCACTGGTCTTTAAAAATCAACTTCTTGACTACCACCTCTTGAAATTCCAAGAAAGTTCCCATCTGCATGATGTGTAAGGCCAGCTTCTTGTACCACACCCTCGACTTCCGCATGGCGTTCGTATGGCTGAAGCACCTGTTCCGACAAATCCACCCCTCCCATGTACCTGTTATAATCCAAAATCCTCTGCCATCTGAGCTTTTCCCCTAGCAGCGACTTAGGGAGACCTCTTTGATTCCTTCTAATGCTGCAGTTTGTCTGGAAGGAAGGCACTTGGACAGGATAACACTGGTGTAAAAATTTACCTGTTAGAGGTGGTAGCCCTGGTCCAATAGTGGGTGCACTAAATCCCACACTACTTTTCCAGCAATTCCCAGGAAAGGGAGGCATTCTAAGGGCACTATTTTGAAATCCTTCCCTTTATATATCCTGAACTTATAAGAGTACCCTGATGCACTCTCTGGAGTATACACTTCCATAAATCGGGCATTAAGATAATCTAATATGGGCCGGATCTTAGATAACCTATCAAAATTGGGGTCATCATCTCATCTCTGGGTGGGCACTGTGCATTGTCCGCAAAATGCATAAACTGGTGATTTGTCTTAGTGGTTGTGAGGTGGTGCCGTACCTCTTCCTGGATTAAATGGTTTACATTTAAAAGAGAATTTACATTATCCCTCATCATGCCTTTCACCAGGGGATTTTCCTGGGTAAAGAGGAGGTGGTAGTGCACGAAATTTGAGAGCTTTCGACTAAAACTATAAACCTTCTAAAATTTGTAAAAAATAAGCAAACGAAAATAAAAATATGGAAATAGAAAGAAGACAAATGGAAAAAATTTTCTACTAAAAAAATCTGTGACATTTTGTCTATAAAACAGATCAAATCAGTTAGATAAGTTAAAGTGTTAAAAAGTTATTATGACACAGAGACATTGGTCAGATTAAAAAAAAAACAAAAAACAGCTGAGCCTTAGCGTGCAAACTAGCTGCTCCTTAAGGGGTTAAATATGGTCACTATGAAGTATCATTTGTTATTTGTTGCCCTCACACAGAGCTTTACATGGAAAAATAAAAAAAAGTTACAGATTTTTGAAGGTGGGGAGTGAAAAATGGAAATGCAAAGACGAAAAAGGGCCTGGTTGTTAAGGGGTTAAAGTTTTAGACCATTTCTGGGCAGTTTTCTGACTTGTCTGTAAAGGGTCCATGGTCTAGTCTGTGACCAAGAACAGCTGTTCTTAATGTAGCTCCACACTCCAGACTGTGGAGTCTAACTCTGCACTGGTCTATTCACTGGCATTTTCATAAATCTCACCCACTGGGGCACATTTACTTACCCGGTCCGGTCGCAATCCAACGGCGGGTTCTCCAACGCTGATTCGGGTCCAGCCAGGATTCACTATGGTAGTGTCGCTGCTACGCTGATGTCCGCTGGAGTTCACTATCCTATCCTGGGTGCAGGTAAGCGCGTGTCAAGTGACAAATTTCTATTTAAATTCCGCATTTTTTCCGAATCCGTCAGGGTTTTTCGATTGCCACGGCCCCCGATCTCCGACGCATGCATGCCGGCGCCGATGCGCCACAATCCGATCGCGACGTCAAAACCCGGGTCAATTCAGGGAAAAACGGCACAAATCCGTAATATACAGGAGACCCGACAAAAACTAGCGATTCGGGCCCTTAGTAAATGACCCCCACTGTGTCAATAAAGTAGACTTCTGGATGGTGAGTACTGCCTATCCTATTCCTTCATCTGTTTGATATATTGTAATTATAGTCACGTTGTAAAAGTTGTTGAATGAAATATACCACATATACGCCACAGAGTAATGACCACACGTGTTCCAGGTATTCTTATTCGCATCCCATGTGCTCCCTCTAGTGACTGTTTATAAGTTTGCATCCACCATGGAAACCCAATGGAAATTGCAAAAAGTGACAGGACATCGTTGAAAGTGACTTGCGCAATTTAATAGCGGAGTGTAAATAAGACTGAAAAGCCATCAGTTCTTTATTGCTGGGAGAACACAGAGCCTTGTGTATAGCAGCAACCAGGAAGATCTGTCAACATTGTATTGCTGTAGCATGGTCCATGTGTGCAAACTAAAAAAATGTATAGTACACATAAGAAAACAAATCCTGCACCACCATCATAGCCCCTACTATAGTATAGTCACAGAACATTTCTAAATCATCTAAGGTAATTATGTAATAATACATTAAAATACAAGAGGCCGCTTATACATTATACAGGAGGACTAGAAAATGAAGTCTGCAATGCTCGAGGTAGACACTCTTGTTTTATCGTTTCTTGATGAGCCCCAAGTAAAAACACAAAAATAAAATCTAAGAAGTCGATGATTGTGATGTAGCAATGCCTCTTCTGTGTCACACAAGATATGTCCAGTCACTGGGAGTGCGGCCATACTGGAAGGAAAGAGAAGGAAGAGGTGTCATTACTGCTCATAATAATAGGCCCTTCTAAACCAGATACACAACTTCTCATATTGTGACCACTGCTAGAAAGGGGACAAAGCTGCTGTCACCAGTGTAATTCACCCACATTCGCATTGGTAGGCGGAACACAAGAGGCTACTGGGGCGTGGAGTAGCCCCAGGATGAAGGTGTTGGGGAACTCTTTCTACAATTTCTATTAAATGTGTTTAAGCAAACTGACAATATACACCATTTTAAATGTTGAGGTTTACTATCATTTCTACTAGTGATCTAATCTATCTGTAAAAATTAGAATTAGGAGAGATTCCAGAAATGAATGAAAAGGAAAAAATGCTATAACTAACAACAGTACAGCTTTAGATAAGAAGAGGAGATAGAAAAATGAAATATGTGCTGCAAATGTTTCCAGTGGTTTGTAGTTTTGTGGGTGTCTGATTCACTTGTGGGGGGGTCCGTTCAGGAGCCGATGCCCGAAGCTTGACGTAATACTGCAAAATGCAGGAGCACACCTCCCGCAATGCAGTACTATTACGTCAAATGCCAGGAAGGGGTTAAAGGAGAAGTTCAGAATAGCATTCAAGAAGACAACTATGGGAGAAAACATACCTGAATGTCTGAAAGTTCTTTTAAGAAGCGTTTTGCCATGTCAGGTCCGTTTTCCATTGTGGGTATGTTGTAGCTCTGAAAATATAATAAAATTCAATAATCATATAGTCTTGCATGCAGTAAATGTGTGACACAGCTAGAGAAACAAAGCTTTACACCAACAGGTTAAACACTGCATATGTATGTGGCAAGTAACAAAATACTTTGAGGGCTCTATACAAAACCCTTTATAGCTCTTTATACATTACATATTCTCAGAGCCTTTAGAATATTGGGCAAATGTATGAATTTATAGGTTGTAATTAAGAAATGTCTGTAAAAAATGGGAAGTATTATATGGGTATCTGGTAATACAGAGCCCATACTTTATGGCACATGCACACACAGATACCATCCCTTTGAGAAACCAGCCACTGCTACAACATTGTGGGGGACTCTCTATAGGCAGACACATATCATTACTTTTTTAAGTTCCACAGGGCATTCCATCAGTTAAACCCAGAAGCACTAACTGACATTATATAGAACTTTTATAAAACTCACAAAGTCTCTCCAAACTTTCTTTTGCATTTTTGGAATTGTTATGCAATATTTTGACAAAGTCCAAAAAAACACTGTGGGCAGATTAATAAAAGGGCCAAAGCCTCTGAGCCAAATCTGACAGGCAGCGGAGGTCCAAACACAGTCTTAGAACTGTCCCAAGGGGCTCATCTAATGATAAATAACCCTCCATAGAGTCCAGTAATGTACCCCTTTCTATGATGTCCACCGTAATCAGATATTAATAGGAAAATATTAGATATATTATGAGGTTAAGAACCTTTAATGCAGGGGTCAGGAACCTTTTTGGCATGTACTCACTTCGCCATTGTAAACTATCCGATTTACAGGACAAACCACACAGGCTGTTCCTGCACCAAAGAGCTCCTTTATTCTATTCTCTTTCAATCCCCATAGCACTTCAGCCATGGTAAACGTACGTTCCGAAACCTTAAATTCACCCTGCAGGGAACACACAGGAAAAGGAGATACATTAGTGTGTGAAGTGCACAATGGAAAGATCAGTATTATCTCCACCACCACAACCCGACCCCACGTGACCCCGGCACCACATCCCGACCACACGTTCCAGGTCTGTGTGATGACGAGACGAGAGCCATCTGTATTCCAAACACTTTCGTTGTTGGAGGTGAATTTATACTGGATGTGTGTGTATATATATACAGGCGGTCCCCTACTTAAGGACACCCGACTTACAGACAACCCATAGTTACAGACAGACCCCCCTGACCTCTGGTGAAGCTCTCTGGATGCTTTACTATAGTCCTAGACTGCAGTGATCAGCTGTAAGGTGTCTGTAATGAAGCTTTATTGATAATCCTTGGTCCCATTACAGCAAAAAATGTTTAAACTCCATTTGTCACTGGGGCCAAAAATTTTTTGTCTGGATCTACAATTATAAAATATACAGTTTCGACTTACATACAAATTAAACTTAAGAACAAACCTCCGGACCCTATCTTGTACGCAACCCGGGGACTGTATATATATATATATATATATATATATATATATATATATATATTGTATATATGTGTGTATGTTGTATATAGTGGATGTGTGTATATGTGCTGTATATGTGTGTGTATATGGTATATACTGGATGTGTGTGTATATATGCTGTATATCTGTGTGTATATGGTATATACTGGATGTGTGTGTCTGTATATGTCGTATATACTGGATGTGGGTGTACACATGCTGTATGTCTGCGTATATGTCGTAGATACTGGATGTGCGTGCATATATGCTGTATTTTTGTGTGCATACATGTATGAGTGTGCAAGGGGGCCCCATTCAAAGGTCTGATATAGGGTTCAGCCTCTGCCAGTTACGTCCCTATAAGGGTGCATGTTTCGGTGTCGTTTTTCTTATTTACTATGACGGAAAATGTAAAGGGGTACTGCTGCAGCCCCTTTGTGTCCTAAGAATCAATAGGAATAGCAGCAGACAGGTTGAAAGCTATTAAAGCACTATAACTTCCGGACTATGGACACCTTTATGCTTTAGAAATACATTCTGTATATTTTCGAGTATAAGCTAAGCCGAGTATAAGTTAAGGTACCTAATTCTACCACATAAAACTGGGAAAACATATGGACTCAAGTATAAGTCTAGGGTACATAACTAGCTAGCCCTGTTCCCCATCAAATAGCTATCCAGCCTCCTGCCCCCCCTCCCCCCAGTATATAGTCAGCCAGCCCATGCCCTCCAGTATATAGGCAGCTCCTGCCCCAGTATATAGCTAGCCAGCCTCCTGCCCCCCCAATATATAGCCAGCCAGCAAATGCCCCCAGTATATAGCCAACCCCTGCCCCGTTTATAGCTAGCCAGCCTCCTGCCCCCCCCCAGTATATTGTCTGCTCCCTGCCCCCCAGTATATAGTCAGCCAGCCCATGCCCTCCAGTATATAGGTAGCTGCCGCCCCAGTTTATAGCTGGCCAGCCTCCTGCCCCCCCAGTATATAGCCAGCCAGCAAATGCCCCCAGTATATAGTCACCAACTGATGCCCTCCAGTACATAGCCAACCCCTGCCCCTGTATATAGCTAGCCAGCCTCCTGCCCTCAGTATAGAGCCAGCGATCCCATGACCCCCAATATACACTCAGCAAGCACATGCCCCAGTATATAGCCAGCCAGCTGCCATTTTGCCCAGCACATAATAAAATAAAGTCAATACTCATTTCTTCTTGCATAGTCTGAGCGGCAACAGCAATAAATGCCGCACACACACTATGATGTCAGCCGCGGCACAGACCTGCCGGGGTGTTGGAAAGGTGAGAATTTAATTATTTTTTACTCAGAATAGGCTGAGTTTGGGTTTTTCAGCATATTTACTCGAGTATATACAGTAATTTGAAATTCTTATTGGTAAAATTATTTTAGTAATTTTATGAATTTAATGGGCAATAAATAAATAAGGTTGACAGAAGTGTGCATGTGCATATAGCACTTTTCTTACTGTTATAACCTACAAGGTTCATCAGGGATCTGATCTTGTGGATACGATTATGTGGTTGACCACATTATTAATGTGACACATATAGATAGCGTGTCCCCGCATAGATATCAACTGGGACAGGTTAATCCAACAAAAGGAGACCAAATGGATCTTCACCCTGGACACAGTTGACCCTAAGGGACTTAATGAAAATCTGTGTTTTGTTAGCTTTCTATGACCAGTGTGCATCATATCAGCCGGGTACACTAAAAGACGAGTGTACTCTTTATTCCCCTTTTTTATTCTGCACCATCCCCCTTTTTGCCCGAATTATCTAGGCAGGAGCGGTCTCCTATCTTTGTTTATATTTTCGGTCCCGAGCAGCCAATGGTAGTGGACACCGCACGGTCGGGGCGGTCCTTCTGGACATACCTCTGACGTGCGACCACATGACCGGACTTTGCCCCGCCTCTGATCACGTGGTCGGGGGTGTTTCGGCTTCCGGTCTTTCCATTGGCTGCAATGTCGAATGACAACATGGGGACGCAATGATGCGGGGAGGCCCGTTCCCAGGGTGCCCCCGTATTGGTCAGAGATCGCAACGTGACGACACAAGGGGGGTGGGGTTTAAGCATTAAATATCCGGCGTTCCCCGCGGGCGGCTGCCGTTGATATCTATGCGGGGTCACGCTCTGCACCTGCACTAGAACTGACCAGTGTCTCCTTCTTATCAAATAGCTGTTAAAGCCTCCTAAAATTATCTGTCAGATCCCAGTAGTTATTGACGTTCAGCAGTCTGTAGTTGGGGTCGGACCTTGTTTCTTTTTAACACAAATATAGTTTAGGATTCCTTATCTTTTTATCAGCATATATTAATAAAGGTTATGTTTTAACTATTAGTCGTACTCTCGTTATACCCACAGTGAATGAGCTCTAATACAGAGAGGTGAACAAACCCTTATCCTAACCCAGTGAATAATGATATAACCTACCCATTTTCGCGCCAGATCCAGTAGACTCTGTCTTGTCACTCCAGGTAGGATTAATCCACTTAATGGTGCAGTAACTAACTCTTTTTCTGCAACCACAAAGAAATTAATAAATTACTAAAATAAAAATACAATTAACATTAAAGGAGTTTTGGAAGAAAAATGGATGTGCTTAGTATTGCAACTCAGGTTCATTCACTTCAATACCTATCTACAAAAAAAGTCATTCCAACCAAAGAATTACAAAATACGATTATATCTTTATTATAAATCAAATGAAAAAACATTAAAAGCCAAAGAGACCAGGGCTGTCACATATAAGGGGAAACCAGAGACACACTACAAATCAGACCAAATCTTGCAGGGAGGGATGATGCATGGGGATAGGTGCTGCCCTCCTAAGGGAGGTGTGCCTGAGGAGATATGCTATGAATCCAAAGGAGGAATGATAATCTAAAATGGTATACATTTAAAGTGCATAGGCCTGTGCATCCAAATGGGGGGCATATCTTAATTAAGAGCACACATTCATTATAGCTTATCATGGAAACAAATAAGACAGCTCTATTCTATATCTTACTCTAAAGGTGAACAGATATATTATTTTATTATTATATTTCTGACGAAGGCTAGCGCCGAAACGCGCGTCGGGGCTTTTGTGTCAGACGGCAGGCGAACTAATTACAATGGGTATGTGCAATATGATTACTAATTACTGCTATCATGATAAATATATCTGTTCACCTTTAGAGTAAGATATAGAATAGAGCTGTCTTATTTGTTCCATGATAAGCTACAATGAAATGTGTGCTCTTAGATTAAGATATGCCCCCCATTTGGATGCACAGGCACTATGCACTTTAAATGTATACCGATTTTAGGATCATTCCTCCTTTTGGATTCATAGCATATCTCCTCAGGCACACCTCCCTTAGGAGGGCAGCACCTATCCCCATGCATCACCCTGCAAGATTTGTCTGATTTTGTGTAGTGTCTCTGTTTCCCCTTATATGTGACCAGCTGGTCTCTTTGGCTTTTAAATTGTTTGTCATTGATTTATAAGCAAGTATAATCGTATATTTGTAATTCTTTGGTTGGAATGACTTTTTTTGTAGATAGGTTTTGTGTTTATTGAAGTCAACCACGATGTATATGTATGAGTTTACTACAACAGTGGAATAGGAGAAGGAAACCCAGGGAAACATAGATTGAAATTACATGTTACTATACTCCCTCCACTGTATGTACATGCGTGTAGCTGCATTGTTAGTACTCATTCACTTCAATGTAGAGTTTAAAATGGTGTGTACTATAGCAATTATAAAAATTGAAATGAAATAATAATAATTTATTTAGCGCTACAGATCACGCAGTGCTGAACAAAGCTTGCTAAATCAGTCCCTGTCCCCATGGGGCTCACAATCTAATCAACCTACTAGTATGCGTTGGCGTGTAGGAGGAAACCGGAGGACCCGGAGGAAACCCATGCAAACATGGAGGAAACATACAAACTCTTTGCTGATGTTGACCTGGGTGGGACTGGAAAACAGGGTTTTCTGGTTTCTTAAAGGCTTGTACTATTGGCCCAGGTGTCTCAAAATAATAAAGAAGCCCCGGTACTCTGGTCCAGTGATGAATCTAACATTACCGCTGGTCTCTGTTAGAATATGTAGTATAATAAATATATAGTGATGGTTACATTTCAGTTTTAAAATGACAATTTTTCTCCTTTGTACTGGTGACGTAACTTAGTATAATTAGTCAGGTGGAAACGTCTCCTATCAGTGTAGAGTTTCAGTACCAGACACAACCCATAGATAGGTGTGACATGGTTTCTGAAAAAAGCAGCTTACCATGAACTAAGTTGTAGGGGAAAAATGAAAACTGCAGAATGATCACTGCAAAATGAGTTAACATTAGTATTTAAATGGATTTTTAAAGAGTGAAAATCACATAAACTAGCACCCACATAGGAAATAGCATTTTATTTGAATGTTCCTATGATCCCTGCACAAATTTTCCATTTCCTGCAGTGTTTATTTGCAACATGGACTACTATTCCCATGAAGGCTTGCACAGAAGGCTGTGTTTATTAAGCTCCTTCTCCCTCATAGCCCTTGCCATGCAGCCTAGTCAATAATGAAACACCTGCACAGGCATCAAGTCTGAGTACAGCACTTTTCTCCCCACATCACTTTGATCTCCAATGTGGTATCCAACTAGTAAAACCCCCATGTCAGTTCACTTTATACTGAGCTGTTCATTCTCCCTCTTTCTGATTGTCTGCAGATGGCACACCCACTGCTACAGACCATGTCAGCTGTTTGTTCTACCTCTTTGCTCATTGACTGCAGGCAGCCTGGAAAACTGTGAGCAGACATGCAGAGCTAACATGACTTGTTGCAGTGCACCCCATTCTGGTTTCTCTCCTTAATCATCATTCTTTTGTCAGGAGTCAGGATCCCAAATGTGATGGCAAAATAAGGGCTGGGAGTTTTCCAATGAGCAGCTAGTCTAGCAGGAGGGGGTTTGGCCAAAACGCATATGTGTTTGCAATAAAACGCAAGCGTTTCAGGGAGATCCCCCCTCCCACTTTTGTTTTGAAAGAAAACGCCTTGAGTAGTTTTGAATACTGGCACAAAATAACTGATGCAAAAACACAGAGATGTTAACTGACTAAAATGGATACGATCATAAGGGGCTACATAAAGGTTATGTCCGAAGGACTTGCAAAAATCAAAACCTTTGTTCACATCAAGGGAAACACATGATAATGCTGGCATCCAGGACAGGAAACTAGTAGTTGCGCACCTACATAGTCGGGCCCTATAAAGGTTTCCAGATATACATTCTGAACTGTAGAGTAGAAATATATTTGGGTGTAGGGTTGCCTTCCTTATGGAAATGGTTTTCAATTAATCTTTTCCCCTGATGATCACATTCACTGCTCATACTAAAAATAGACACTACCTTGTCTACGTTTCTGATGATCATAGTTTTACTATCCATGATAGCACAATATAAAAACAGAAATTCATAACTTGCCTCCTTGCTCATTAATCCAATACATAAAGAAGTTCATGGTTCCAGCTTCAGTCACTTGGTGGTCATCACCGTAGAGCCATAGTACCTGCTGACATCCTTCTTTGGTTGCTTCATTTTGCACATAAATAGTGGGCCCATAGTTTCTTTGCAAAAGGAAAGGAAATTTAGATATTTAAAATAAAATATTGCATAAAAATTTTAATAAATGAAATATTTATCGTTACTGCAATAATATAGTGCAGTGGTGGCGAACCTCTGGCATGCCTGCCAGAGGTGGCACTCAGAGCCCTCGCTGTGGGCACCCAGGCTGTCACCCTAGCACAGAGTTTGCCAGACAGGACTCAAGTCCTCCTATAGTCCAAGGAAACCCAGGCATGCCATGCTCAGTTCGATTTTCAGACACACATCCTGGACTGCCTGAGACTACTGGAAGAGTGAGAAGGTATGGACAGAGCTGGATTACTATTGGAGCTTCGGAACCAGGCCCCAGGTTTCTTCCTGTTTGGGGAGCCTGGAGGGAAGCTACAATGATAATCTGATTTTCTCCAATTTCTTTCTACT
This sequence comes from Engystomops pustulosus, assembly GCA_019512145.1. NCBI lineage: Eukaryota > Metazoa > Chordata > Amphibia > Anura > Leptodactylidae > Engystomops > Engystomops pustulosus. The sequence goes on along the minus strand of CM033646.1, from coordinate 88,708,445 downwards.
GTATTGGTGTCATCAGGATGCGGATATGATTGAAAGCTGTGACAGAGCAGGGAGCAATAAGTTACTGCAAAAATTGCCATGTTGGCACTTTGCAATAAATAAGTGGGTTTTGATTGTCATTTGGGCACTAAAAGGTTCACCATCACTGATATAGATGAATCTATGAAGATGTTTCACCTGACTCATATCCAGTTTTTTATTCCTTTACCCCTACAGGGGAGTTCTCTCTTATAAAAAGGGTTTTAGTAGTCTGTCTAAATCTGTATGGCAGAAGATGACGAGTGTGGCCATCCTGTGGTTGCAATGTGAACTGCGTCCGGTCAAGGATTTTGTTGAAACTTATCTGAAGGCCTTGTGGACAAACTAATAATTTTTTTTTTTGTTTTATTATATTATTACAACAAAACCATAATTTTCTGCCACAATGCTTTTTCCTCTTAATTTAATTGGCACCATTTTGGGAAGTGGAAAAAAAAAATTACAGCACGATATTTATGTCTACTTTTCCATTTTTTACTTCATGATTTGGATAGTTGTGTCTTTTTAATATCTTATAATCAATAAGTTCCGGTGGAGCCTTGGATTTCGAGCATTATTTGTTCCAGAAACATGATTGTAATCATTCATATAGAAAAACAAGTTTTCCCATAGAAAATCATTAGATGCAGGCAATTCATTCCACATTCCAAAAATATTTGGTCATGTGTAGTACAACATTTAGCCCCTTTATTTCTTTTACTTCTTCAATATTGTGTTATACAATTTTGTGAGAAAGGCAGGTACAGTACAGGGTGGGGGCTCACATTTTGTTTGTAAACCAAGTTCTATTTCATGTAAAATGCAAGCTTGTCTTGCAAAATGCTCGCACACCAAATCACTTGTAATTAAAGGTTCATCAGTAATTCATCAGTAAACATCTGTATTGTTGTTTATAAAACCTGGAAAGTCCAAATGAAGAACGCAGAATCAAAAGAAACATTTATAGCATATGCTGTTACTTACCCACCCAGTTTGTAGTTTCCTACTCCTCCCGTCCAAGCCCGTACATATTTTGGATCTGCCAAAAGCGAAACTGGAGTAAATCCTCCTGTTGGAAAGTATGGTCCCACAGGTCCAACAATGATATACAATAATGCATGGTTGGACTTTGTAACTCCAAGAGATGGCTGTGAGAAGAGAACAGATTTATTTGAATAGTAATATCGAAATAACCCCTAGAACATTACTTCTAATGTCTTAATGACAAAAATGTGGTCCATCCTTGTCTACAAGGTATGGCTCACTGCACAGACTTTCCAATAACATTGTAAAAATGTGTGAGAATAACTAAACAGCCAAAGGATTATATAAAAGATAATCTAGAACCGCTGCTTTCTAGTTTCTCGACCAAAATCAAGATGTGGTGTAAATTGCCTCTCTCCCCAATAGGAAGGGGAAATTTAATTAAAATGGTCCTCATGCCGAAACTTTTGTATATTCTACACAATTCCCCAGTCTGGATAGCGCAGATTTATTTTCACAGAATCCAAGGGCTGTTTCGCACACTGATCTGGAAGGGACAGCAGGCACATATTAGTTTGGACACGCTTCAGCGGAGTAAAACGGATGGTGGACTTGCTATCCCTAATCCATGGATGTACTTTCTAGCCTCTCAGATTCAGCATTTTTCAGGTTGGGGAAAGGAAGAGGGGCTTAACTCAGCAGGCAGACTGATTGTGTCCTGGACTGGGTTTCCCACCCCAGCGCATGCATTAGAAGCTAGCTTTGGAGGTGGTCAGATAAGCAAGAAACCTACCTTGATATTGATGGGGAAAATATGGACTAAGGCGAAAGCCATACTGGGAGTCTCTAAATATACTACTTTTAGTCCCATATGGAGGAACCCTGCTTTGCCTGAAATTTTTCGTTTAGAGGGGTTTTCTCCATGGGAAAGTAGAGGCGTTATTACTTTAGAGAATCTATGCTCTAATGGTATATGTAAAACATTTGAAGAGTTGAGAACTACACATCAGCTACCACAGGCATGGTTCTACCAATACCTTCAGCTGCGGCATGCTTACGATACCCAGAATCGTACAAGTCAGATTACAGTGGGACCTTGTGGAGCCTTGAAGTACTGACATCTACTACAACTAAGGGACTAATCTCCTTTTATAATGTCGTCTTATTGAATGACTCCCTAGGCGACGCACAAGTCAAGAGTCGCGTTAAATGGGAAAGAGATATAGGTCCTATAACTGATGAACAATGGTCAGACTGCCTAGAGATGGTGCCTACCTTATCCCCCAGTGAGGCCCATAGAATGTCCCATCTTTTCATGCTGCATAGGGCATATAGATCGCCACAGTTGCTATATCTAATCGGGGCCCGTGGAGACTCGAACTGCCCTAGATGTGGCTGTGAGGAGGCGGGCATCCTACACATGATGTGGGAATGTGGGGAATTGGAAAGTCTTTGGAAAGAAGTGCTAGAAATCTTAGGCAGGGTGTTCTCAGTAACCATACCAGCTGTACCTCTCTCCTATTTGTTTGGGATTTTGGATATAGATAATTTACTGAAATTCCAAACGGTGGGAATTCAGCGATCCTTGTATCAAATGAGGAAGTTGATAGCTGCACATTGGATTAGGCCACGGCCCCCAACTGTGCGGGAATACATAAATAGGGTCAATAATGTGATCATTCTGGAATATGGCTCTTACTTGAAAAGGAACTCCATAGCTAAATTTGAAAAAATCTGGGGGAAATGGATGGATACGGCGGGTCTGCCATCGCAACAGCTGTTACAAATTAGGTCAAGTTTGCAGTATCAACTCTCCCTAGCTGCATAGGTAAGTTTGGTATTGTGGCAGGGTGGCTGCCACTAGAGAAGCTTTTGGGCATAAAATGTGCATTTTGCCTTATGAAAAGCTGAGTAGAAGACAGACCTGGAAAAAGTTGGGTCTGTCTAATTAAGTTGATTAGTTTTCAGCTGGAGGGGCTGCACTAATACATGGGGCAGACTTCACACTGGGCTCCACCCTGGGGAAGAGACAGGCTACGGCAAAGGCCTGTGGAGCGGTGGCAGTGAACTGTTGCTGTGTTTTTGGGGTGGCTGGCAGTAGGCCAGCACCTGGTGAGGTAGGGAACCTCGATGTTTAGTTAGTGCCGGAGAGGCTTAGGTATTATTTTTATGTTTTGAGTTTGTGTACTGCCAAATAAAGCTGGCTGAGGCCAGTCTTAACCTTACTCACATTGTGTGAATTCCCTGTGTGTGCTGGTCGTCTGCTTAGGAGACGACGATCCCCGGAGCTAATCTCCTACAGTATTCAGATACATTGGTAAAGATAGGGAGTATTATCATTGCTGGGCACATATGCCCTACCCTTGGGAGATGACTCGGGGGAAGGGTTGTTGGGTTTCTTTTTTTCTTTTTTGCTATGTTATGATATGTGGTTCTCTTGGAATTCACAATATAGCAGATATCCTTAGGTCTATTGTACTCCAGGATGGTGGGATGATATAGGCCATGCTTGGCCAACTCAGTATGTATTTCCTCATAATGTACATTTGACCGCCTGAAATGGATAAATGCTGTATGTTTTTGTAAAAGTTTATAAAAAACAATAAAAATAAATATGATTAAAAAAAAAAAATGTGTGAGAAATGGACAAAAATTGTTTGGACTCATGTATCAAATTCTTGTTATTTACATGAAACCATAAAACCATAACATAATTGACTGTGTTCCCAAACAACTAAACACAGCACAGATTTCATTTTAAAGAGCACTAAAATCTGCAGTATAATTGGCTGCTATGAGAAACTAAGAAGCTTTTGTGTTAAAAAAATTTGATACAGATCATTTTAGAAAAAAAAAAAAGGAAAGTTAAAACAAGATGCAAAACAGCAGAACCAAAATGTACCTCTGTGCCAATAAAGGTCGGTCGAATATAGAGACTAGCAGAAGTGGATTTAGGAACCCAGTCTCTGTCAATGTCCAGAAGTCTTCTCAAGCATTCTAACAGTTCTGCCTTATCATAAGACTGAAAAAAAAGAGAATGGAAATCAATAATTCCTAAAATTCAACATGACTTATTTTTCTCTTTGTATCTGTACTCTGCTGCATAAAGAAACATCATAATTTTGAATACACTATAACACACTATAGTTAAGACTTACAGGTAGACAAGCCCGCAGCGCTGTCCGATGCATTCTTTCCATGTTCAACATAGGTCTGAAAAGACGAATCTGATTGTCCTCCCCTCTATAGGCCTTCATACCCTCAAAGAGCTACAAAATCAGACAGGGGGAAATGAGCAATAACTTCATGAATATATACGGTACCTCATGAAATGCATGTCACATTAAAATTCAATGCCAAATTTATGCACATTAAGTGTAAGCAAAATGAAAATATCCACATATATATGCAATTCAGTAAATGCCACTTCTATTCCAACTATGACATACTCAAATCCTCTCATTGTTTATCTAGATATATGTGTAAAATATGTTGTACAGATAAAGTATTACAGTATTAGGCAAGAAGTGAATAGTATAGTTTATATATAGACCACTGCCTTGAAGTTACCTGTGCCCTATTCTTTAAGCCCCACATACAGGCCCTCATTACAACCTCTCACCTTCAGATCTCGCATGGGATTCTTTCTCAACTCCAGAATCTACAAAATTACTATTCCTTTATATCCTCACCTCCTGCTTGGACTACTGTAAAATTCTTTTTTGTGGTCTCCTACCTAACTCTCCAAATTCTAAACCAAAAATAGCAAAAATGACAAATCCTGTCCCCTACATAGATTTCTGACCTAATAACTAATCCAGTCCCACATGTTATCTGTGATTCTCACAAGAGCTACTGCTTTCTCCTACTATTTGCTGCAGGACTACTCGTGCTTTCCCATACTCTGGAACTCCTTTCCAAAACATGTCAGACTGTGCCCTACCTTCCAAACATGTAGACATGAGTTGATAACCCAACTAAAAGTGCTATACTGCTATGCTGCCTAAAGTTCCATGCACACATCCGCAAATGGTAGCCATGAGCTAGTCGCAAAAATGCCAGCTAGTTTGCAGCCACCATAGAGAAGCATTTTGCATGTCTGAGCCATGTGGCCACAGCAAAGAAGATAAAGGAGGTCCTCTTACCTCCCAGCTTTGCTCCCTATGGAGAGGGGAGGAGTGAGCAGCACTTAGCTTGCGTCTCACAGACATGTGCATGGAGCATAATAATGCCCCATTTTTTTCTCCTAGTGAGAAGTTTCTAAAATTTGTCTCAAGTCCTTACAAACAAGCCAGATAAGTGACCACTGCAAAGTCACTTAAATCTATACTAATTTCACTTCATCTATCATTTGTCTGTGTGATTACAGGGGGGAGCTGACACATTGCTAAAGGCAGAACCAAAAAGAGAAATACAAAACAAAACACAGAAGCATTTTTCTTTACGATGGGTGCCTCTGTGGCATCACCAGAGGGTGCTCATGGGCCTCCGGCAAAAGAAGTATCTTCCCAATATATTCCATTACAGTTGTAATAATTGCAGTATATTGTAGGAGTGATCAGAACCCCTAGGGCAGTGGTGGCGAACCTATGGCACGGGTGCCGGAGGTGGCACTCAGAGCCCTTTCTATGGGCACTCAGGCCATCGCCCCAATTTCACCAGACGGGACCACAACCACCAAATCTTCCTGCAGTCCCAAGCAACTTAAGGGATGCTGCTCTCAGTGCTATTTTAAAGCGAAACTTTTGAAACTGCAGGAAAAGTGAGAAGCGGGGAACTGCATTGTCTTTGGAGGTCATCCTGCTTGACCCACTATTCCTCCATGGAGAGAAGCTACAATGATGCTCTGAATGTGCGCACCTTCTTTCAACTGCATTGGTGGCCTCACAGGCCGATACAATTGGATGATGTTGAAGAACAGGTAGCAATAATTTACTGCTTGAAATGCCATGTTGGCACTTCATAGTAAATAAGTGGATTTTGGTTGTAGTTTGGGCACTCGGTCTCTGAAAGGTTCGCCATCACTGCCCTAGGGTTTGAGTACCCTAGGGGAACTGAGTTGAGCAGTACGGAAGTATGGCCCTTGGACCAATAAATGTTGTTTACCCCTGGCCTAAATCCTTAGATCAGGAATTAAAAAAAACATTTAAAAGGAAATTGCATATTTTTTTATCATTTATAAAATGCTTGTGGAGTTGGAGTCGGTCCATTTATCACGATTCCGACTCCACCAAAATAGTTACAGACTCTGACTCCACAGCCCTGGACCAATGAATAAAGGAGAAGGGTTGTTTGGAGCACACAGAAAAAGATGGTGCAATATAAAATGGTGCTCTATATACATTTAGAAAAGCTCCGTTTATGAAGAATATGCAAACTTTTGTAAATGGCATCAACTCCTTCATGCTAGCATCTTACCTCGACGGAGTAGTGCAGTGCAGAAGAAGCAGGGTGAAGGGAGAGGTTTTGGAAGGGCTTAATCTGAGGCTTTCCCCAGCCTTTCTCGTTGGTCCATTCTATGGTCAGCATATGATCTGTAAAGGTTTTTCCAAACACCAGGTCTTTCACAGCCGGCTTCTCTTTAGGATGTTTGTTCAATTCTACTTGCAGGTCTGCGGCCTGAATTGAAGAAATAACAAGGTGACTATACGGCACATGTATATTCTTCCGGTTACATTCACAAATTAAACTTGAATTGCATTTAGGAAAAAAAATTTAAGCACCAGGGAGGAGACCTAAACACTTGCATTTGGCAACTAGTTGTTGACTAGCAAAACTTGTGTTTCTAATTCCCAAACTCAAGTGTTACTCTTCCCTGATCATCTAGAATTACACTTCAGTGTAACTTGTGAATGCAGCCTAAAGCATTAGCACTTGATTAATATGACACACTTCCTTTATTAATACTGTAAAATTCAGCGATCCTCACCTTAAATGTTGTGCTTGCTGCTCTCCATGAGATAATAGGCCAACTACGCTGTGCACATATTTGTCTGCACAAAACCTTAAAAAAGAAACCAAAACCAACATGTAAGCATGTGGGGCATACCATGTAACAACCTTACAAATAAGTATAGTCAGCCCTTTTTTAAGAATTTTGCATATGGTATTTACTAAAAAGAGTATACTGCGACCAACAAGTCAATTGGGAAGATTTATCAAGCTGCCAAAGAGTAAGAATGTGCTTAGTTGCCCATGGCAACCAATTACAGCTCAGCTTTCATTTTACCAGTGCTCATGAATATTTTAAAGGGGAGCTGTAATTGGTTGCCATGGGCAACTAAGCACATTCTTACTCTTAGGCATCATGATAAATCTCCCCCAATGCCTTGCTTGAAGTGGCTGATAACAGATGATGATAGATTGTCTGCCCACACTGAAAAGGGGGCATTCCCACAAAGACAAGTTTCTTATATGTACTCAGGATAACAAAATAACACATTCTACAATTCACTGTTATTAACAAAAAATACAGCATTTCACAGATGTAAGTCAAACCTGTCTCTACCAATCCTGGTGTATATAATTTCAGTTGCCTGTAGACACGGCCCTGTAAACTTATGACTTTAGGGTTGGGCCACCATCTTGGTTTTCATCAGCGTGCAGATGAGATTCCTGTCTCTCTCTGCACTGACCCTGTAGCCAGACCCCCTGCATGGAGCTCAGAGACACTCACTGACCACTTCCTGCCAGGAGATCATGATCAGAGAGAGAGGCTGCAAACTACAAGGAGATAAGTGATCTGGGGGAAAGGGGAGGCAGGCACATATCCGTGAGATGTAGCAGAGCTCACAGTGTAACAAAAGTCTGCAGCCTCTGTCTGTCATGCCTCTGTGTAATCGGCATCATGCATCTCATCATCTCTGATCTGTCTCATCTCTCTTATGTATACACTTATGCATACACTTATGTTACAGTATGCATGGAAGAGCTTGGATCAAGTATGCCACCATATGATGCATTCATGTCCCACTCCTTATAGCATTGTAAACTCTTGTGAACATGGTCACCATTACCTGGACAACAAGACAATGGTCCACTGTCCTTTCAGAATGTATAAGATCCTGCATTTATGTTTGGTCAGTCCATATATTTGGTTTGTGTGATAACAGATTGCACATGACAATGGAATAAGCATGCAGTACCAATATGTTTTGCGGACAACACAAATAGATATTTCTATTACATGTCCAAACCCCTGCCGATGTATAGGCAGAGGAGTAGATGCGAATAAGCCCCTTTATCTGTGTGTCCCCAGTAGGTGAGCCTGTACAACTCACTTAAGGGTCATATAGTTAGCTAGAGGTAATTAAGCAGCAGTAGATACTGCCTAGACAGGCAAGGGTTAAATCTGTATTTAATGTTCATTATCCAATGATGTTCCAACTTTGTAACTGGAGTGTGATTGGAGAGTGAGACCACCTGACCAGAGGGTAACAAAACCCCTGGACAGGAAATGACAAATCCTCTTTCCAGCCACCTCTCACCAGAGAGGTCTTGAGTTCCAAAAACTTCTTAGAGCACAGATCACTGAGTGGCCAGAGACAGCGTGTGGTGCACACCTCTAGTGCCCACACACACAGAACACCCAGGATTAAAGCTGCAGCTTCCAGCATTGGACACAGCCACATCCCAGTCTGCATCTACAACCAGGCTGGTGAACAAACTCCTGAGGTTCACTCTCCATGACCACTCTATCTAACAATCCGGTCTCTGTACAGAATTGTTTGCCGCGTTGCCTGCTGTTGGTTCGAATAAAGAACTGTAAGTTATTTTTGCACAATGTTGCTTGGTCCCTAATACGGCTGTAACATCAAGGGCTCCCCAATTCACTACTCATACTACGGACATTAAAGGGAACCTACCACCCCGATTCTACCTATAAAGGTAGAAGGGGTGGTAGGTGGATGAATGGGACGTGAGGATAGCCCTTTTGGGCTAATCCTCACGTCCCGGGTGGCTTTACAAAACTTTATTGGAGGAATATGTAAATTTTTTATGGCGGCTACTGGGTGGAGTAGCTGGACATGCTACTAGTGCGGCTACTCACGCCCCAGTAGCCACGTTACTCGCCTACCATTAATCAGAAGCTGCGATGCCGTGGACCAGGACGAGGGCGCGCAGCTACGAGGACTGCGCATCGAGATTAAATGGTAGGCGGAGTAACTGGCAACTGGGCGTGGAGTAGCCGCGACTAGTAGCCTCATTCCAGCTACTCCACGCCCAGTACCGCATAAAAAAATGTAACATATTCCTCCAATAAAGTTTTTTAAAAGACACCCGGGACGTGAGGATTAGCCCAAAAAAGGGCTATCCTCACGTCCCATTCATCCAGGTTCCCTTTAAGGGTTGCCCCAGGGAGATTCAGTACATCAGCCTCTCCATCCATATTTCTTGCACACACCACCTGCTGGAGACCTGCCAGGCTGTAGGACTGTACTCGGTCCCCATACCAAGCACTGTGACACCAGCGTGCCTAAGCCGCAACCGCCAGCCACTCAGGTTTTCTGGGCCACAGCTTCCTCCAGGCCTGTTGGGGGATGTTGCACATGGATCTCTCCATATGTCTTCTAGTTTTCCTCAGACTAGTGTTTGTTGCTGATACAACTTATGTTGTTTTTTTAATAGGCTGAATAAGGCCTTATTATAATAAAAGTGTAAGTAAAGTCGCCAGGTGTTTGTGTACTCTCACCCCAGCTGCTTGAGGACTCGGCTTTCAATATCATCATCAAATACTGTAAGGTAAAATACAAGACACAAGAATTTTTTATGTTCTTCAAAGGGGAAAAACTCCTGACCAGGACAGACAGCTTCATGGTAGCATTTTTAGTAAGTTATGCAAAGTTTTTCCCAGTAATGTCTATACCACAGTGCAAATGTCCTGTGTGACCAGTGTCTAAAGAGCACATCCTTTCTTAGGGAACTCCCGCACACCACAAGCTGAAACACTGCAGTTGTGGGATTTGGCCTCATTTTCCACAGAGGGATTAACAGCAGTTCATTAATTATGGTCCTGGCAGCACACTGAGGTAATGTCCCACTAGCACAGCGGGTACAAAAGGCAAATGGCTGATTTGCATTCTGCACAGCTCAGCAAGTTTAGTGGCGTGAGAAGCAACCCCCTGACAGGCAGACTCCTCCTAGAAGGTCGGCTGTGGAAGGACTCCTCCGCCCAAGCCAATCAGCCCAAAGATAGTTTACTCAGGATCCTGGACTCTGGACCTTCCCTCCCTCCCCCACACAGTGATGACTTGGGTCCTGGTCACCAGGCAGCCTGGAGTGAGCTGATGGAGAGTAGACAGATGAACTATCATATAGGAAAGGATCTCCAGCTCTCCGGCTGCTGGAGGAGGTCATGCAGAAAAGGGGGTGAGTATGCCATTACATAACACTAGATAGCACTCATCAGGTCCTACCCAGGCAGCTTGTGGCGTCCATAGGGCAGCATGTAAATTCAGGGCATTCTTGCACTTTAACAAAAGGTAGTAAAAACCAGCCATACTATGACCTTAGATTATAATAATGTTATGATATGTGCCAATAGAAAAGTTATGAATACTGACATGTAAACAGTTAAGAAACATAGGTGGGAGACAACTGACCTATCCAATACAAATACACATAACAGTACCTAGATTACCAGTTTCTCTGACAGGAGCTATGGCAAACCTCCCACTAAGTATGGGAAACCTAAATCTGCAGACACTAGGTATAAATGTTTAACAATACTTGCAGCTATTATATCTATGTACATAACTATCAATGTATTTGCATCTTTGGTGATTCCACTCCAAATGTGGGTTATCTGCCTCTGGACCAATTATTGAGAATTCCACCAAAAATTAGTTGTCTTTAACATACCTATCAGGTTGAAAAACATGACAGCTTTCTTCCAAAAACAGTGCCACACCTGACCATGGTTTGTGCTGGTATTGCAGCTGTATAGAGGATCAAGCTTTACTGCTATAACACACAATGCCCAAGGCCAAGAGAGGAGAAGGTTTTAGAGGAAAGCAGGGATATTTTCCAACCTCCGGACATCAACTTTAATGCTTGGCCTGGCGTATAGTTAAAAAAAAAAAAGTAAGAAAAAAGTTGCACAGATCCTGGTGTATGGTGTCAGCCGATGTAAGAGTTAATGGGAGTGATGTATGTTGAGGGCGCGTTCACACGTTGCATTTTGGTCGCGTTTTCATTGCGTTTGAAACGCATTACAACAGCTGATGAGAGGTAATTTGCCTAATTACATTACCGTTTACGCAAGGTGTGAACGCGCCCTGAGACTTAAATAAGCTGATACACTTGTCATTTCAGGTAGATCAATAAAGTAGTCCAATTTAACTTACACATGACCTCACACAGGAAAAACATTTTATCTGGCAAAGTAACCTTGGAAAATATTTCCAGGTGTCTGCACATATTGGTTTCTTCCCAGACATGTTTGTCAGTGATAAGCTAAGTTTGCAGCACATTTTCTGTTTCCCTCTCTGTAATTCTACAATGCTGTTACACAGATAGCCGGGCTTCTGCTCAAACACCCATGGGCAGTGTTCACACTTACGTATTGTAGCCCTTTAACCCTTGCTGCCAATGCTGTCTATGGCGTTGAAAGTATTAGCAGAAGGAGGGGGTTCTACACCTGTCCACTACTTTTGCCATTGGTTGTCACGGCAGGGGAATCCAACTTATTTTCACTGTGGGCCACATCAGCTTCATGATTGCCTGAGGGCGCACACACGTTGCGTATTGACCTGCGTTTTCATTGTGTTGAAACGCATTACAACAGCTGAGGAGAGGTGATTTGCATCACTGTTAACATTTCCGTTTACAAAACGCAGTGTAAACGCAATGTTAACAATGTGTTAACCAACTAAATGGTAATGTAATTAGGCAAATTAGCTCTCATCAGCTTATGTGATGCATTTCAAACGAAATGAAAACGCAACCAAAACGCAACGTGTGAACACGCCCTTAGGGTGATGCCACACATGGCGTTTTGAACCAGTTTTTGCTGCTTAAAAACGGTCCAAAAACGGTTTCAAAATACCAGGTGTGGCAACACCCTTAAAAAGTACTGAAAGTATTTGGTTTTCACTGCAGGAATGTATTTCAGTAGTTACCTTTGTATGGCATTACCATTAAAATCAGCCATTTCAGCGCAACCACAAAGCTAACCATATTTTTTAAATAAAGAGACACTGGCCTGGCCAGTATGTGCCCATATGGTGGCAAATTGTGAATATTTGCTACTGTGTGGGAACATGGTGACTGTCACAGTGACCCCCCCCCCCTTCTAACAAAGTAACAATATAAAACCAAATTGGTGCTGTACAAAAACATTTTATTGTGAAAATGTTTTAAACCATAGAAATATCGTAGAGACATGTTGCATAAAGGTAAAATGTTATATGTGCTTTGGAATAAAAGCCACAACATTTAAAACATTAAAAGGCCACCCAGAGAAAAGGTTAATAAAGGTTATTGAACATACATACAATCCTTCATAAGTGATGGCAACAGAAAAAAAAATATACAAAAATATAGCAAAAAGATGGAAAAATGCTAAAAATAGGTTAAACTAAAAACGTATTCTCTCCACTACTGCCAAGTTCTGTAAAAACATGTGCAGGTCGTAGAACACAAGAGGGCGCTCCTGCTGAGAAAAACCCAACTTCATTAACCCTTCTAAAACAAGTCTTTCAAATCCTAAGTGTTCCACCAGCAAAGAGGTGAACTTCTGATTTCCTTATATACTTTGGTCATGTTTTTCTCTTGGGACAAAGTTCTGTGTTCTAGGTAGTCCCAATACAGAGCTTTATACAGCACAAAATAATAAATAGGAAAACAAAATTAAAATGTCTTCCATGTTTTCATGTGGTGATTTAACATAATTAGTTTATCCCAAGACAAAAGCATGTCCCAATATAATTCCTTCACTCCTTCATGTATGACACTACCAAGTATGTCTTTATCATATCAAAAAACATTATTTTTACCAGGGTCATCTGTCTTTTCAGATAAGTAGAGCATGGGCTGCATTTTGGGGAATGCGGATATAAAACTATAAAAAAAAAATCTAATACTCATCCTTCACCAAAACAGTTCTTTTCTGTGCACAGGCTGTTTAAAAAACGGATGTGTTTTATAACGGACTGCTTAAAAACAGGTTCAAAACGCCACGTGTGCCACCACCCTAAGGCCTGCGCCACACGTGGAGCTTTTGTCTGCAAACGCAAACGCAGACAAAGTCACGCCCACCGGTCACACTTTCCGCTAGTGTTGCGTTCATAACGGGACGCTGGCGCACAGGGGACGGGCCTTGGCCGTATCACATATGCGTTTCCAGAGACGTTTCCTGGAAAACGCATATGCGATCGGGCCGAGGCCCCCTCCCTGTGCGCTAGCATCGCATTATGAAAGCAACACTAACGGAATGTGTGACCGTGCCCTTAGGGTGGTGACACACATGGCGTTTTTAGGCCTTTTTGGGGCCGTTTTTAGTTTGTAAAAAAAGCATGCATTTTTTAATGCATGCGTTTTTTACAATCTGAAAACAGCCTTAAAAACGCCAGGCTGTTTTTGGGCCGTTTTTAGCTAGTGTGTTTTCAGATTGTTAAAAAAACGCATCCGTTTTTTAAAAACTCATCCGTTTGTCCGTTTTTCCTAATTTGTGCACTTAAAAACGAACAAAAACGCATGCGTTTTTAAAAAACGTATGTGGTTTTTAATGCATGCATTTTCAACAATCTGAAAACGCACTAACGAAAAACGGCACAAGTTCTCAACTTAGGTCAGATGTAAAAACCGCATGCGTTAAAAAAACCGCCTCCTTTTTTTAAAAAAACGCATGGTTTTTAAAACAAACGGATGCGGTTTTTTCAATCTGAAAACGCACTTAGTAAAAACGGCCTAAAAACGCCACGTGTCTTCACCTTAGGCGGCGCCACACGTGTGCGCTTGTCTGGCGTTGCAACAAAGTCCGCTGCCCACCGGCGTCTCGTTAACGAAAAACACCGGCGGCTCGTTCTCGATCTCAGGCGTTTCCTAGAAACGCTGATGCATCGGGCCATGCCCCGGCCGGGGAGCGCGACTTTGTTTTGCGTTTCAAGCGCAGCACAAAGCGCCACGTGTGGCGTCCGGCTAGGGTTGCTAGACACACATGGGTTTTTGGGCGTTTTGGGGCCTTTTTTATATATGCGTTTCAGATCGTAAAACATACATGCGTTAAAACACAGCATCCGTTTTTTTTAAACGTCATGACGTTGTTTTGAAAGCATGCGGTTTTGTCCGCGTTTTCACGCGTGGCGCAAGTCGGAAAAATACAAAACGCATGCGTTTTCAAACCGCATGCGTTTTTAAAAACCGATGCGTTTTTTTACGCATCGTTTTTACGATTGAAAACGCACTTAGGGTGAAGACACTACATGGGGTTTTGGGCCGTTTACTAGTGCGTTTTCAGAGTGTTAAAAACGCATCCGTATTTTTAAAACGCATCGGTTTTTGAAAACGCAATGCGTTTTTGTCCTTTTTTCCGATTGCGCAATGAAAACGGCCAAAAACGATTCGTTTTCAAAAAACTGATGCGGTTTAAAAAACCGTGCATTTTTACGCATGCGTTTTTACGATCTGAAATGCACTTAGTAAAAACGGCCCAAAACGCCATGTGGGTTTCTCACCCTTAGGGTCGTGCGACACGTTCCCCTTTTCCTATAGTAATCAGTGAAGAGTGTCTTGCATTAAGACAATACAAGACACCAGGCGCTGATTGCCGATTGTGTGCATTTGCATGCAAACGCATATGTGCTCGTCTGCGGGCCACCCCAGTGCGTTTGGAATTCCGTACAAAATGAATAAAACGGAACGTGTACACCTACCCAAAGGGCGACTTTGCAACGTTGCGTTTGTGGCCTGTTTTTCATTGCGTTTGACTACAACAGTTTTGAGGAAGGTGATTTGCCTAATTACATTACAGTTTCATTGTTTAACACAGTAATGTATTAGGCAAATCCCTCTCCTCAACTGTTGTAATGGTCATTTCAAACACAATGAAAACGATGGCAAAAACTCAATATGTGAAGCTCCTCAGGTGTTGTCACACAGTGTGTTCTTGGACCATTTTTAAAACACTACGAAATCTAGTATTTCCAGGGATCGGTGGGTAAAACCAGCCCCACCAGTCACTGAAAAAAACAACGCAGGTCAGACGCAGCCCGATGCGCAACAAGGCGCAACGCCTGTTCCGGTCCACTCTTCTGGTAGCCGGCCCCTTTACTCGCGCCCATAAGATATGTACTTCTAATGAATTTAGAGAATAGTTGAACCTGTCACCAGGGACCACCACAACCACCATAGGGGGAGAGTTATCCATTATTGCAGGATTTTGAACAAAATGAAATTAAAACAGGAACGTGTAGCACCACCCTAAGGGCGCGTTTGCACGTTGCGTTTTGGCCTGTATTTTCATTGCGTTTGAACTACAACAGTTGAGGAAAGGTGATTTGCCTAATTACATTACAGTTTACATTTGTTAACACAGTAATGTAATTAGGCAAATCACCTCTCCTCAACTGTTGTAATGCATTTCAAACACAATGAAAACGCTGGCAAAAACGCAATATGTGAATGCGTCCTCAGGGTGTTGTCACACAGTGTGTTCTTGGACCATTTTTAAACATACTGGAATCTATATTTCCAGGGATCGGTGGGGTAAACCAGCCCCACCAGTCACTGAAAAAAAAACGGCAGGTCAGAACGCAGCCCGAGTGCGCAGACAAGGGGCAGGAACGCCTGTGCCGGCCCACTCTTCTGGTAGCCGTGCCCCTTTACGCCCATAAGATTATGTATTCTATGAATTTAGAAGTTAAAGTGAACCTGTCACCAGGGACCACCAACAACCACACATAGGGGGAGATTTATCATTAGGCAGGATTTTGAGCAGTTGTCTATGTGTTAGACTGGCAGGTTTCCAACAGTCGGATTTATAGTCTGTTGTATGTGCAGTGTTAAATGTCTTCTGATGCCACTGATCAGCTGTATGTGCTGTGTGCAAATAGACTGCACCAGTCGCACGTATGTTTAACATCTGCTCAGTTTTTGCCTTTTTGTGATGTTTTTGCACAGGAACTTCTCAGATACCTCAAACATAAAATTGAGATAAATCTCCCCCCTGTAGTAGCAACGAACCCACATACACCACCTCCTATGTCAGTGGTTGTGAACCTATGGCACTGGTGCCAGAGGCGGCACTCGGAGCCCTTTCTGTGGGCACCCAAGCCATCACCCCAGCATGAAGTTCACCAGACAGGACTCAAAGAATCTTCCTACAGAATCTTTCTACAATGATAGATGAATTTGCCCTCCTCCTTTCAACTGGGCTGGTGTCTTTAGGAGGCTGGAGGATTGAAAGTTGTCAATGAACGAGGAGAAACAAATTGCTGCCTAAATGGCTGTGCTGGCACTTTGCAATAAATAAGCGGCTTTTGGTTGAAGTTTGAGCACTCAGGCTCTAAAAGGTTCGCCATCACTGTCCTATGTGGTGTAGTTTTGCGATTAAATTTGTGTTCTTTTGAAAATTCTCAGTTTATAAATGTGGTGTTGCACACTCTGTGGTGTATTTTTTCCGCCATTGCGTGACTTGAGAGTTCGTTTTTTTTTCCTCGCAAAAAAAAAAAAAAACATGCAAAAACCATGCTTGCACAAAAATTTGCAACAGTTATACGCCAAGAAGCTACATAGAACTAATGATAAATCTCCCCCATAGTCTTTATACATGTTCTAATGATTCCTCTATCCATGGGAGTAGGGCAAGTATTCCTCTGATAAAAGACTGTTCCAGTCACCCCCTTTCTGAGGAGGGGGGGGGGGGGGTTATGATGTAGCAGTAGAACGAGGCAGCACTCACCAAAGTCTTGCCAAAATGCTGCATTAGAGGATGTAGCACATGAGTAAAAGCAGAGCTTGGCGACGGGCCATTTCACATTTCCAAGCACCATTTACTCATGTGCAACATCCTTCAATTAAGTATTTTGCACAGATATCGGTGAGTTCCGCCTCTTTTTTTAACAATACACTCCACTAACATTCTAAGGACTTTTGAAGAAGTGCAATATCGGACAGAACTTGGTATATCTTCATCCCACCTATGCCTACCGCCATTCCGTTTAACTTCTCCAGTTATCTCGGGTTTCCTAGGCAACCTGTTGCTGTAGCGAGAGATTCAAACCTCCGGCTCATCCTCCGACACTTCCGCCAGTTGAGCTTTTATACACGCGGTGTTCACTCACCCCACGTGTCATGTACCTAGGCGCTCCAGCACTGAATGGATCCAGGGCACAACGATTAGCTATTTCCATTTGTACTTGAAGAAGGGTGTTCCGCCCGAAACGCGTTTACAGTTTTTGGAATAAACAATTACAACTTACCAGAAGACTCTCTCCATAATAGCGCCGTGCCAGCCTGTTTCTTGGTTTTCTAACCCCATTTTATGCCATTTCTTGATTCTTTCTTGAAGCCAGATAGTGCCACTACATACTCTTCTGGATTGCTATAATTATGTCCCGGTGCAGTGTCACACACATACCCGGTCTGTCAGTCTCTATCAACATTCCAACAAGACCTGGCATATGATCAGGGTCCTGGCACCGTGGTGGTTCATGGACAGATACAGATCACATGACTCTCCATCTGAGGCCATTTTATGGTCAGCAACATCTGGTTGCATGGCCGTCGCAATGGGTAGGCAAAGAAGAGAGAATTGAATTGTATTGAAAATTGTGTTTCTAGGTGCCATGGATCCAGAGATATTCAGGTTCAAAGTATGTATGTATGATTTTCTCACATCTTGCTGTTTTAGGAAAGTATATTTTCTTTAAATAAGTATTCTGGATTTGTACATATTTTAGAGGAAATTTTGAATTTTCATGCAATTTTTGCATTTTATTGCGGTTTGCTGCAAAGCTGCATGAAGGTGGTAATGTGTATGAATTTAAAAGTTATTCTCATTTACATGGTGATTTCTGGAAAAATTTGATTTTGAAAAAATATAAGCCTTTTATTTTGTGTGTGATATATTTTTAAACACATTTGTGGATAGCAACCAAATATGTCACAGTCTTTGTTTTAGCATTTTTGGGAGTGTAAATTCTTGATGTTGTGTATTGTGGTGTATATAAATCTGCTCACTTTGTGTTATTATTTTTAAATCCCTATTTGTGCGTAAACCTCCACTTCGATGTGAGTTTTATGGAAAAACGTTATCAAGGCATTTTTGAATAATTTGTGTTGGTCACAACGTTACACGAGGGTGGTCAAATGTTAATTGCCAAATCCATCCCCTGGTTGTCTGCTTTCAAAATAATATAGGTTTTACGGGTGCCTTTACATTTTAATCTGTTTTATTGGTATATTTTGAAGGCTGTGACGGTCCTAAAATTTCTAGCTGAAAAGCTAGTTATTTCAGTTTTAGTGATATTATGTTGATTTATTTATGTGAACATATCAGTATGAGGCATTGGTGAACTCTACACATGTGGAGGTAAAATATTTTCTGTTTGGAGCACATTTTTTGCCATTAAAGTCAAATTGTAAGTATTATTTATCAAGTGTTTCAGTTTGAATCAAAATTGCATTGAGGCGCCTATGTCTGTATGTCTATAAAATCTTTAATGCAATTTTGAAAATGGGGCAAGTGTCTGCTTTCAGAAAATATGTGGTTTGCTGCGGTTTACTTTCATTCTTTTTGCTGTAATTTTGATTTTATTTGTAAACGTCAAAATTCTAAAAATTGTTCTGCCCAATAAGTAAAATATACAGAAATGCCTGGCAGTGAAAGGGTTGAATGTCCATGTAAAGATGCTTATCATCTATCTGTCTAGTTATCTATCTCCTATAATCTGACCATTTATACATCTCACTTTTTCTCTATTTTTCAATCAATCTTCTATTTCTCTTCTACTGTATTTATCTCTCATATCTATCTACTGTATATAATCTACTTTATAGCTCTGCATCTAGAAATCTTTCATATTTATCTTCTATCAAAATAATTATAATTAATAATTCCTTTATTTATATAGTGCACAAGGATTACCCAGCACTGCACAGAACTTGCCAGATCAGTCCCTGTCCCCAATGGGGCTCACAATCTAATGAACCTACCAGTAAGTTTTTGGAGTGTGGGAGGAAACCCACACAAACACTGAAAGAACATACAAACTCTTTGCAGATGTTGACCAGTCCTGCAAGGCTGTAGTGCTAACCACTGAGCCACTGTGCTGCTTATCAATCTCCCTACCATCTATCTCCTATAAAATTTCCCATATTACAATTTGTTTTACCATACTAAAGGGAGCCTCTTACAGTTTGTAAGACTGGTCATAAAATAGTTTTATTTTTGGGCCCCACTTTGTCTAGAACCAGCCCTGTCTAGTTGATGAGGAAAAAGCAAGGAGGCTTCAATTCATATATTAATAAAGTGCTGCAGAACTTTTAATAGATGTATATTGGTAGATGACAGGTTCCCTTTAAATCATAAAAAATGGAAAACCTTTTTTGTAGTATTGAATCCCTTACTAAAGTCTCGGGAAACAGTTTATCAAGAGCTCTGCTTACAACAATAACTATGCTTATATGCCTTAATACACAGTTGTCCAAATTGGAAACCCATTTTCATACAGTTTGTGCGTGTAGTATATTTTAATGAATATGCTTCATTAAATCTTCCCGACGGGCCAGAACTCATGGCTGCCCTATAAAAGGGGCGCATGCACATCAATGCACTGATCCTTCAAATTCATGAGTAACTTCTGTATAGAGAAACTGGTAAAACAGGTATAACATAAAGCACAAATCTAGCAGCTAAATGTCCCCAAGGCCCTGTATGTGTATTACTGAAGCACAAGGGCAGCTATCTTGTGCCTTTCACTATTTTTATGAACCAGAAATTTTAGGAGTAGTGAACACTGTAGATCAAAACGGGAAAATACCACAAAATTTCCGAAATGTCTTTGTGTTGTCCTATGTGAATATATATGTACGAGGGCGAGCACAAGTGTACCCGCTGTGAGACACCATCTTTTTTAAAATAAGAACCTGTTTTTATTTCAACAGTCGCCCTTTTAGAAAGATACACTCTCCCGAACATTCCGGACATTTTTTGAAACCCATCCAAAAGGAATTTGTCGAACTCATCCACAATACCCTCGGTTCAAAATGTATCCTTTTTTGACTGTTTAAAACCGATGCATTTTTAACTGAAAATGCATGCTTGAAAACAGTGTTGCGTCGGTCATGCGCTTGTCGTTTTTGACGCATTCCACTGGCTTTCACCTTGATTACATGCTAAGGGTTACATTGCAGTTCCACGCACTGCTAAAACGCAAGAGACTTAGCATGTAAGCCGTGAAAAATGCCACGGCTGTTTGTTGAAACGTTTTTGGCCTCGTTTTTAGCAGTCTGTAAAAAAACGCATGTGTTTTTTTTAACCAAGTGAATTAAAGAATTATCAAACTGTCAAAAATGCATGCTTTTTTTTTTACGCATGCGTTTTTTGATGGACCGCTTAAAAAGGGGCTAAAATGCGCTCAAAATGCCACATGTGGCATCCCCAAAGTCCGGGTAGCAAACACATGGCGTTGATGAGCCTTTGTTGTGGCATTATTTTAAATTAAAGCAGTCTAAGTTTAAAAACGGATGCCGCCGGCCTAAAAACGCCATGTATTTCGCGTTTTTTGGACCATTTTACAGCATGTGTTTTCAGTCCATTTGCTGTGCGTTCTTGGACCGTTTTAAAACACACTGCTTTTAACAGTTTTAAATGCATGTGACCAAGGCTGAAGCCTTTGGAATGCTTCAAAAATGCAGCAAAAAACAAAAAGCAATCGTGTGAAAGCGCCTTGGTGATGCCCACAACATGGTGTTTGAAACCGTTTTTGGTCGTTTTGAAGCCACTCCTCCGTTCAAAAAACGAATCCGTGTTTTTAAAAACCATGCGCTTGGACAGGTGTTTTCCGAAATTATGCACCAGATAAAAAAAGGGACAAAACGGATGAGGTTTTTAATAAAAACGCATTGTAATCACCACACATTTAGGCTGCAGGTTTGCGTTTTGTTGCTTTAATGGCATACTTTTTTTAACCCCCTTACCACACTTGATTGTGATTCTACGTCATGGTGCGGTCGCCTTCCCGCACCTTGACGGTTAGTATCACGTCATGGCGATCGCCCCAGGTTCGAAGCTGAGCCTTGCGATCGCCGTGGATCCCGCTAGGAGTGTAACAGCCGGGATCACGACTATTGCAGATCCGACTGTTTAATACCCGCGGTGTATCGGCGCGACTACGTCTACCAGGGAACCATGAGTTCTGATCAGGACCTCCCCCAGTCTGCATAGTAGCTGCTGTGCACGTCTAACATTGAGCTGTCAGCCTATGCAGAATACATAGGCTCAGGCTGACTATGTAATATGCTGCAATACATATTGGGTATCACAATGTCCGTAACAACCCGTCCAATAAAATGGTCACTGAACGCCGTAAAAAAAAAAAACACACAAAAAAAAATCACAAAAATTATAAAATTTTCAATCTGAGCGATCAAAAGTTGATCAAAAGTAAAATGTACCCCAACATGATACCAAAGAAAAAGTACGCTTGCCCGCAAAAATAAGCTCGACACCAGCACTGTAAAACAAAAAATATAACTATAAACAAGTAATTCTCACAAATGAGTTCTATATTCTGCAAAACAAGATAACCATAAAAAGCCATATTAAATGGGGTATCGCCTTCGTAATCATGATAACCCATAGAATAAAAATTACACATTATTTTTTATGTTACGGTGACGTCCGAGAAAAAAAAAATGCTAACAACACATAAGCAAGAATTAATGATTTTTTTAAACCCCATAAATAGGAAGAGTAATAAAAGCTGATTATAGCTTATTGAGCCACCCTGATTATGTACCTGAAACAGTGGATCTCCTCCACAAAAAAAGTAATCCCCCATCTGGTCAAATTACAAAAATAAACTTTTATAGCCGGTGTAAAATGTGACATTGCAGATCTGCTCCTGAATGGCGCATCTCCTCCATTCTCATGGCCGCCGGCACCTCAAACAAATCACCACCACATATGGGCATCCTCTGCTCGGGAGAATTGGTATCAAACTTGTGGGAGTTTTTTTTTGTCATTTAACTACTTTGTGACGGTTTAATTTTTGGGCCAAAATGTATATATTGCTAAAAAAAAATGACCAGTTGTAAATAGACCTCCATTTTGTTTTTTAACCACCTGTGAAGCATCTAAGGGTTAACACATACTTCTAAAGTTGATTTTTTTTACACATTGAAGGGTTTTGTTGTTTCCATAAATGGCATGATTATGGGGGTTACTGATGTTTTATAGAGGCCCTCTTAGAAATCAGTTAAGCTGGAGCAGTGGCCTCTAAATAAGGTTTTGGAGTTTTTCATAAAGATGAGAAAAATTGTTCCCAAATTATGAAACTCTCCTAACAAACTCGAAAAGAGAGAGGGCAGGATAAAACCATGCGATATAAAGCAGACATTCGGGAAAGGCATCCCTAGCCATTCTAACCACACCCACCCCATATCCCCCCTCCCTCTGCTCCTCCAATGCCTTTCATCATTTTTCCCCTTCCCCTTTCCTACCTCCGTCTGGCCCTTAGGTCCCCACCCTATCTCTAGTATTAAAGTTACTTGGGTGCTATGACTAATCTGCCCTGAAAAAGCAGAACATTTTGAATATAAATTAGTTTTTAGAAATGTTTGCCAAATTTAAACTTTTTTACAAAACCAAGCACAAAAAGATATCATCAAAAACGTTAATATTACTTTGAAGTAACAGTGTACGGTAATTAAAACACTCTCAAAATCCCCTTGATATGTTAGAGCGTCAAAAAGTTATAACCTCCTATAATGACAGGGCAAATTTTAAAGATGAGGCCTGGTCCTTTGTCTGCAAGCGCAGACAAAGCGCCACGTGTGGCGCCGGCCTAAGGGTGGTGGCACACGTGCCGTTTTAGCTGCGCACCGGGGCAAGCCGTGGCCTGATCGCATCGCAAAACACCAGGGGCTCATTCTCGATCACAGGCGTTACCATGGTGGTACACATGACGTATTGGCCCGGTTTTAAGCAGTCCATCAAAAAATGCATGCATTTTTGGAAAACACAGGCATTTTTTGAAAACGCATCCGTTTTTGACAGGTTCGACCAATTATCGAAATTGAAACTGGTCAAAAATGCATGTATTTTCAAAAACGCATTTGTTTTTTGACGTACAGCTTAAAAATGGGCCATCAGACAAGGTGGTAGCAGCTTGCCCCATGGGGGGAGAAGTGTCTGTAGATCTTATCCAGCTTCATGTAAATGACTCAGTAGTCAGACCTGTTCCCTTGCATAATTCAGGGTAATTCATGTGTAAATCCTGAAGCCCACTGTTATTAGATGTATCTTGCCACAGGCCGATTTAACAGCTTAAATGAAAGATACACAGCAGCAAGTTACTACTGATAAGAGAAGATCTGTAGCCTGTAAACAATTCCTATTGTTATTCTATTAAACAGAAAATGTTATGTAAATGCTGCATTCTTATGGATGTCAGACCAGATACTGCTCAACCAGCCAAAGTTTTCTATACTCAAAAGAAATCCCATTATATATCTTGGCACAAAAGGAAACCAGAATGTGATCTTTTGTTGCTTTGGTAATAGTTGTTTATTATGGTCTCTCACGCTTATTATACTGCATATAATAGGGGATTCGGCCATCTAAAACTCTTCACTTTGTATGCCCCATAACAGGCAAATGTATGTATACATTTATAGTACATAGGGGTTGATAAAGGTCTAACTGGTTTAAAAAAAAATTGCAATTAATCCCTTATCACCGACACTAGTTTTCATTTCAGCTCAATGACCAGAAGACCTTCGATTTTTCAAATCTGACTGTCTCACTATAATTGTGTTATACTTCGGACGCTTTACATATCCCGGTGGATTTTAGAATGTTTCTCGTGATACAATTGTAACTTCATGTTAGTTATAATTTAAGTGTACTGTTTGCGATTCGTTCTGAAAAAAAGTAAAAATTTGGCAAAAGTTTGTAAAAATTCTTCATTTTCCAAGTTTGAATGTTCTGCTTTCCAATGGAAGTAAAACTACCCACCAAAAGCTTGATAAATTACATTACGGAATGTCTGCTTTATGTTGGGAATGATATTTTATGCTTCCTCTCACTTTTCTAGGATGTATGGATGTGCAGAACTTTAGGTGCGATTTTTCTCATTTTCATGAAATGCCAAAACTCACATTTTAGGGAAAACTCATCTTTTTCCAAGGACTTTTGGTAAGGCCTAAATAATAGTAAAACCATCCAATTACCCCACTATGAACTTCAACCCTCACGTTTTAAAACAACTTCTCTTAAGTTCCATAACCCTTCTAAGTTTTCACATGGTTTAAAACGCTATGGACCTGCGATTTAGAAACTGAATTTTTTTGGACATACATTCATTTAGGCAAACGACAGTTGCAGAAATAAATTAATGATGAAACGCACTGCCCGTTTTGATGCCCAATTCTCGAGGTGTACTGATACCCATATGTGTGGTAAACTTTGTGTTGGGAGCACGCAGATATAGAATGTGGAAGGGCGCCCACTTCATACAGATTTGATTATTGTCAGCATTGTACATATACCATATAATTTTTTATTTTTTAGGGATACGAAATGACACTTGGGGGGCCTTATTATTTACGGGATAGATACAATGTATAGATAATTCATTTAGGTGCCTAAAGCTTATTCATGAGTTTTATTAACTATTTCAAGGGGGACACAAACAAATCATATTTTTATTTTGGATTTTGTAGCATTTTTTATTTCCCGCTCACCATAATGTAAAAATAGATATTTATCTTTATTCTCTGGTTCACTACGATTGCGTGGCAATGACCTACATTTATATGTTTTCTTATCTTTGTCTTAATTACCTGACAAAACCAATATTGGATAATATCGCATTGTTTTTACTATTACAAACTTTTTTTTGCCATAACTCTTCTGTATTTTTATGTTGTCAGACCGGTTGAGGGCTTATTTTTTTTTGCGAAAGATTTTTCTTTTCATCGTATCATATTAGGGAACGTAGCTTTTTTTGATCACTTTTTTTATAACATTTTTTGTGTGAGGTGTTTGATGAAAATTGTAATTACGGAAGTTTTTCGTAGTTTTTTTTTTCATCGTTCACCCGAGCGTGATTCAATATCCGATTGTAGATTTATTGTACAATTAATCGGGACGCGGTTGATAACCAAATAGTGTACATTTTTTGTGGTGTTTTATATACTGTTATTTGCATTTATGTGTAACTGGGGAGATTATGGGACTTATTTTATTTATTTATTTCATTTATTTATAAAATGATTTAATCTTTTTTTTTTTTACTTTCACATATTTTCCACATTTTGGCTGAACAAGCGATCACCGATCACTTATCAAGCTCTACACTGCAATACACTTGTATTGCAGTGTATAGTGTAAGTAACTGAACATGCCGCGCATGCTCAGCTACTTACAGCCGGGTCCTGCAGAGGCAGGACCCGGCGGAAGAGGAGCCGACAGCCTCGGGCACTCGTCGGGACCGTGCAGCGGCAGGAGGGATCGGATCCCCGGTAAGCACACCGGGGGGTCCGATCCACGGGGGACACACTTGCAGCGCCGCGTCATGCTTGACCGCGGCGTGTAAGGGGTTAAAACCCCTGGATCGAGTTTTTTTTCCTATCCCGGGTGTTTGCCGGGTCTGGGCTGTGATATCACAGCCCAGACCCGGCACTATACTGACCCGATGTCCTGAAATGTCCTGAGATGTCCGTAGAAAGGCGTCGCGTCAGAAGAAGTACCCTTAATGACCGAGGTAGAATCCCGATAGGGCGGTCATTAAGGGGTTAAAAACCAAATATATATATATAACACAAACACATACATGTATACAGGAAGTTTCCAGGTTACATACAAGAACAGTTCTGACGGTTAATACTTAAGTTGTATTTATACTGTATTCAAAAGGAAATCTACCATCAAAATCAAGTGTGATAAACCAGTGGCACTTACTCATATATCCAGGCACCATGACAGTGGTAATTTGTTATCCAGGACCTCTTTCAGTCTAAAATTTATGATAATAAGCCTGAAGTGCTACCCTAGCCCCTCAGTGAATGGACCTGACAGACTGTTACACTGTCTCTCCCTTCCCCCTGCTCCCCCAGCACATGTGCAGCCCCTAAGGCTCATTAGCATAATTTTAATTTGAGAAAGATGGAGGCCATGAATGACAAATATAAGAAGATTACCACAGTCACAGTGCCTGGATCTAGGAGTCAGTGTCCCTGGTTTATCCATGCTTGATTTTGATGGAAAGTTAAAACAGCTGTACAGGCAATACAAGATACCATATATACCTAAGTATAAGCCGACCCGAGTATAAGCCGAGGCCCCTAATTTTACCCCCAAATAAATACCCCTAGTATATAGCCAGCCAGCTCCCAGTAGTACACAGCCTGCCTGCCCCCCCCCCTGCAGTACACAGCCTGCCCCCTCAGCTCTTAAAAAAAAAACTTATATGCTCACCCTCCCCTGCGGCCCCGCTGCTCAAAGCGGCTCCTCTTCTTTCTTCAATCTTCAGTAACAGCCGGTATAGACGCGGCCATGTTGTCTCACGGCCAGCACATACTATGACATCAGCAGTGGCCGCATCATAGTATGCGCCGGCCGGGAGATAACATGGCTGTTAAAGAAGAAAGTAGAGGAGCCACGCCGACATCGGGGAGTTTATTTATTTTGACTTTTGTATAAGCCGCAGTGAGGTTTTTCAGCACATATTTTGTGCTAAAAAAAATTCGGCTTATATGCGAATATATACAGTAGGTTCTTTTGGTTTGTACTTAAGTTGAATTTGTATATTTTATAATTGTAGCTCAAGACAATTTTTTTTTTCCCAGTGACAATTGTATTTTCTAAATTATTTGCTGAATGAGAGCAAGGATTATCAATAAAATTTCACTACCGACACCTTACAGCTGATCATTGCAGCGTGGGACTAAAATAAAGCACCTAAAGAGCTTCACCAGAGGTCAGAGAGGTCCATCTAGAACTAAGCGTCGTCTGTATGTCGGTGTCTATAAAGGTAGATTGGGTGGCAGGTGGATCAATAGGACATGAGGATAGCCCTCACGTCCCCGCACTTTTTCGATAACTTTTATTATCTATATATGTCAATTTTGTTATGCGGCTACTGGGGCATGGAACCTGTTGAAACAGTGCGGGGACGTGAGGATTAGCCCTTAAAAGGGCTATCCTCACCTCCTATTGATCCACCTACCACCCAATCTACCTTTATAGGTAGATTTGTGGTGGTAGCTGCCCTTTAAGTAAGGGACCGTTTGTATTTAGTAAATGTAACTCCATCAAATTATATTGTTCAATGTGACAATTGAATTTAAAATTCTCATGTAAATATCAGTCATCCTGCAAAAAGTACAACATTGCATTGTACCTAGTTATGTGGCAGTACAGCTCTATTCTCCAAGTAGTGGCCACACCTGTTTACACTTGAATAGGAGCGGAGCTGTAAATGCTCGACTTGGCCAAGAACAGAGCTGTGTGCTTCATGATCAGAGGAGGTGCCAGGTATCAGGCCCTCTATAGATATTGGCAATGTATCTTACCATCCCTAGCCTACAACACCATACTTAGGAGCCAGTGGTGATCCAACTTATGTGAAGATGCTGTGTGGAGCTCTTGGGCTCCTTTGTCCCTTGCATACTGATAAAAGGGACAAGGATGTTATAGGTCAGGCACACTTGTAGTTGTATTGCTGTAGCAGTAAATACTACCGAGATTGTGGCAAGGAGAAACTTCACTCTTGTAAGTGATATTGGATTACACCTTTGCATATGTCCTCTCACATGACATAGGTTTCACTGATCATCCAGTATGTTCTTAAAGTTGTCAGCAAGATCCAACTTGTAGTTCAGCCCTGCATTTCCACTGCTATATACTATAAGGGTTGTGGAGTAGATCATTTTGTTATAGGCTGAGGGGTGACCTTCTGAAGGTCTTCTTAGAAAGCAGTGTATAGTTTGTCAGCAGTGATCTATGACAACCGTAGGTAGAGTAGTCATGAGATTTACAATGGAATGTAAGTCATCACAGGAAAAAGGCAGCCACATTAATGACACTCCTGTAGCTAAACTACACTCGTATACAAACAAGAAGTTTCAGTTCCTCCAATGGATGGATTCTGTCAGAATCTACTTAAAGAATATCTACCTTTAAAAATCCACCGTGATAAACTAGGGACATTTACTCATAGATCCAGGCACCAAGCCTGTGGTAATATTTTTATATTTGTCATCCACAGCTAAAATCAACTTTTTATAATTATTCTAAACAGCAAAAATGGCTACTTGTTTGAAGTTACCAGAACCCCCCAATACTGCAGCTTACACTATGCAGGACACAGACACAGTGATGAAACCTCCTATGCTGCGGTGAAATGACATAAGGCAGAGGAGAAGGGGGAGACAGCCTGTGAAGCTGCAGCACAGAGAGGCTCTGGTAACACTCCCCATAAGATTTCTGATTTCATAGCATAATTTTAAAAAGTTTATTTCAGAAGGAAGGATGCCATAAAAAACACATATAAAAGATACCCCTGGTTTATCCATGTTTGATTCCAGTGGTAGAATTCCTTTAAAGGCTATCCATTATATTCATGAGCAGCAGATTTGTTGCAGGATGTCCTGGAAATGTCCAATTTATCTTTGCATATGCTGCAGAAACAACTTCATTCAAATGCAGAGAACTGATAATCAATAACAGAAATGTCTGCAACAAATCTGTGGTGTAATTCAAGTGTATGGCTTCCACAGGACAACTCTCCAGGTTACTGAGGTGGAAGATGTCCTTTACATAAGGTCAGGACGACAATGAGGCTGCATCCACACGTTCCACCTGGATTATGTTTTGAAACGCAATCCAGACTGAACGTGTGTACGCAGCCTAAGGTAACTTTGGTAAGATTATAAAATAGAGTCAAGGGGTCACGTTAGGTTACATAGTCTAAGCTCAGGCATATGGCAGATGCTCGACTGCAGCATAGGCTGAGAATCAGAGTACTCCAGATGTGGTCACCCCTCTGAAGACTTTCCTAATTGGGGCAACCTCATTTTGGAGGGGTAGTCTGACATGAAATACTGCCTTTAAGCAGCAACTATTTTCTTTGTTGCATATTAGTCAATTCTAGGGTCAGCCTCCATTAAATATCATAACATTGTTATGTTATATATATAGTGGTGTGGGGTTAAAGGGGCTTCTGGATCCACAAGCACCCGGATTGTATATGTCCTATGATGGTCCACATGTATGCAGCAATGAGATGGAAATACCATTTATAGATAATTGATCCATATACATGTGTATGGAGAGTGCCAGTGCTATAATAGTGAACTTGGGGCGCACAGCTGTGGAGGGTGTCATGTTAGTGCCGAGTGGCCTGGAAGTATACATGAGCCGTGTAATGAGCCCACACAGCAGTACATCAGCCCCTACGTGTATGTGGAGCAGACCCCCCTGCTTCCTGTGCACCGGATAATCTTCCCCCGGGGATCCGGCGCTCTCTGTGTAGCCAGCACTCACCTTCATCCCGGATAAAGCTGCCCCGGCTGCCATAGTCAGTGACGACCCTCCCGGTGACTTGATCCGCTGCTCTCAGGGTTTCTAGACGCCTGCACAAGGCACAGGAGCTGGAGAATGGAAATAAAGCGGCGGGCGGGGCCAGAGCCAGCCATACATGTCTATAGAGCCGCACACACTGCCCACCTTTGTTGCACTGCCAGGTCGTTCTCAACAGGCGTCCTTATACAAGTGCGATCACTTCTATGCGGTTTGGTGCAGTTTTTCTAACTGAATAGGCAAAACATTTTCTTATCAAAGTTCAAGTAAAATTAAAAAAAAAAGCAGCACCAAACTGGATGAAGTTCTTTAGGATACAGTTTTTACTTAAAGGGGTTAGCCACTAGACTTTACCAGGGTAAGTATAATACCCTGATGGGGTTATCAAACCATATGACCATTTCATACTTACCCTGGGAAAGTTTCTTTGCATCAGGACTCGGGACTTCCTGTGGGGACTCTGTGTCCTGCTGGCTTCCAGCGGATGAAGGAGACCACATGGATGGCCTTGGCATACCCCTCCAACCACTGATATGTTAGTGGTTATTATGAAGTGGCCATTTACACATTCATTTCTGCACGGCCCCCCTTAATCTCCCATAAGTATGCAGATACAGGGACATCACAGGAAGCCCCTAGTCCTGCTGCAGAACCCACCATACCTGAGGACTGCACAGGAATTTTATCAGGATAAGGCACATGCGTGTCCTCAAGCAAAGCTCAACATACAACAGGATGTGCATGGGGACTAAGTATGATATGGGTGACCCTATTAGAGTCTTATACTTACCTTGGTAAATTTTTGTAAACCCTTTTAATGCCCTTCATTTTTTGATATACCCATACTCTGCTGCACTAAATGCCCCTCAAATGCTAATAACAAATGCTAACTACACTCAAACGCTGCAGGTGTACTCGGGTAGGATACAGCAGAAGGGTAACTTCAGACACCCCTATCTTCAGTTTTATAGTACCTACAACATTATTGTGTCTTAGATATGTCATATCAAAGATAAGAATTTCATCTTTCAGATCGCATCAAGCTTGTGGTTTTGTGGGCTACAGAACTGGAAGTACAGATAGTTAAAAACATAGTTTTTTTTTTTTTAATCTGCAGCTTGCATTTACAACTTTTGGGGGAATTTGAACCCCTGTCCCTTCCACCGCACATGATCTATCTAAAGCCTGGCACAGAATTGCTCTATAGCCTGAGCCATTCCCTTACTAGCCCACTTCATTACACACTCTGATAAATCTGCCCCTATGTATTTAACTGTTTGTATCTCCAGTTCTGTAGCTCACAGAACTAAAAGCCTGATACGAATTGAATAATGAGATACATATCTTTAATATAAAACCAGCATATTTGTCATTCTATAGAAATGAATACCCCTCATTTGCTGATGACATAACTATAGAGTGCTGCACTATATACCCCTCAACGATTGCTGCTATAACTATACAGTCCTGCACTATATACCCCTCATCTGCTGCTGAAATAACACTACAGTACTGCACTATATATCCCTCATCTGCTGCTATAGCTATATAGTCCTGCACTCTATACCCCTCATCTGCTGCTGATATAACATTACAGTCCTGCACTATATACCCCTCATCTGCTGCTGATATAACATTACAGTCCTGCACTACATACCCCTCATCTGCTGCTGAAATAAAACTGAAGTGCTGCAGTATATACCCCTCATCTGCTGCTGCTTCAACTATACAGGGCTGCACTATATACCCCTCATCTGCTGCTGCTATAACTATACATCGCTGCACTATATACCACTCATCTGCTGCTGATATAACTATACAGGGCTGAACTACATACCCCTCATCTGCTGCAGAAATAACACTACAGTGTTGCACTATATACCCCTCATCTGCTGCTGCTATAACTATACAGTGCTGCACTATATACCCCTCATCTGCTGCTGATATAACTATAAGGTGATGCAATGCACTCCCCATATTACATGCGTCCCTTTAATAGCTGTGGATGGCTGCACTACATACACATGTACTATAAATGGTAGACTCCCCATCCACTTGCTTATAGCTAGAGAGCAACTGTGAAAACTCTAAATTTGCCAATCAATAACTATCCCCATCCTTGTAGCTGACTACCTGTCTATCGTACTGCCTGCACATCCTC
The DNA here is from genome assembly GCA_019512145.1 of Engystomops pustulosus. Taxonomy (NCBI): domain Eukaryota; kingdom Metazoa; phylum Chordata; class Amphibia; order Anura; family Leptodactylidae; genus Engystomops; species Engystomops pustulosus. The sequence goes on along the minus strand of CM033646.1, from coordinate 88,676,532 downwards.
CTGCCAGTGTAGCACGGTTATAAGCACGCCACCTACAGACCACTGTGAGCAGCGCATGGTAGATGTTACCATTCGCCAGGACACATATAACACAAGACGTTGATTGAAAGCATGTGCTACGTTCTCCAATCCCCGATGTCATTTTCTAGTCCAATCAGAGAGCAGCTCTGCACCCACCTCCCTCCTGGGGCCATACAATGACAAGGGCGGCCAATCTAGCCAATCACACGCCGCCTATCATACACGCCTTTGTGTATCCGATCAGCTGATGCAATTCAACCGATATCAGCAGGGGGCGGCGGCTACGCTGCGTCACGTGTGACACTGGAGGAACACATTTCATATAAGGAACGCAGAGTGCCAACCAGCGGGGCAGCTACCACCCAGGGTGGCACCCAGCTTTACATAGTTTCTTGCTATATTACCTGCTGTGTATATCTGTGCGTGTATGTATGTATGTGTATGTATATATATTATTTTATATTAATATATATATTAGATTTACACATACACAGTGTATTTTTTCCATTTTTCATTATCATCTTTCTTGTAGGACATAAAAGTTTAAAAAGAACCTTTGCTTTTGGTTCCACCCAAGGCGTGTCACATTCTGGCCTCTCTCCAGTCTTCCTACTGTTCTAGTCAGGGCTCTGCTTCTGTCCTTCACAGGTCACACCTTCATATTCTCTCAGTCATTAGGTAGCATAGACCACACAACCAGCTTAGTGGAGAACCCCATCTTTTAATGGACATACTTACCACCTTTTCATTGGCAGAGACATAACTTTTTTCAGTTGATGTAGCTGTATAGGTTTTTCCCCACAACTTAAAATAGTACAATTTTAAGTACATATAATGTATTTAAAAGGACGAAATGATTGCAGTTGCAGGGTATGAGACCAGAAGTGCAGCTGCAGTCCTAGAGAAGGATTAGATAATCAATTATATCTGTGTCTATAAGGGTCTAAAAGTTCCTTTTTTTTTTTGCTCATTAATGTACACTCTGCACCCGCATCTTGACAGTAAAAAACTGAAATGTAGATATTTTTGGTAATTTATTAAAGAAATACTGAAATATCACAAGTATTACGATTATTTGCTGTGACACTCATATTTAACTCACATGATGTCCACTTCCTTCTAATCCTCCTTGAGATGGGTCTAGTCCTTCATTGGAGTCCAGCTGTGTTTAATTGAACTGATTGGATTTGATTAGGAAAGGCACATACATGTCTATATAAGATCTCACAGCGGATGTCAGAGCACATAAGAAATTTGAGGAACTGCCCAAGGAGCTCAGAGATAAAACACAGATCTAGCCAAGGTTACAAAACAATTTCTGCAGCACTCAATGTTCCTAAGAGCACAGTGGCCTCCATAATTCTTAAACAACATCTTTCAACAGGATAAAGGATAGTAAACCAAGGACACGGACATGTTGGTGTGCTTACTATGCCCTGATTTTTTTTTTTAAATAAAGTTATAAAATTTTGGGTGCAGACGATCCCCAGATACAAAAAAGTTGGGGAACACTGCTTTAAATGGAAGAATTTTGGGATGACCACAACTCTTCCTTGACATGGCCATCCATCCAAACTAATCAACTGTGGGAGAAGAGCCGTGGTGAGAAAGGTAACGGAGGACCCCAAGATCACCATGGCTAAGTTCCAGAGATGCAGTAGGGAGATGGTAGAAAGTTCCACAAAGTCAACTTATCACTCCCTCCACAAGTCGGGGCTTTATGGCAGAGTGTTCTGATGGAAACCTCTCGAAGTGCAAGACATATGAAACTGCATACAGTTTACAAAAAAACACATGAAGGATAACATTCTCTGATCTGATGCACACGCGCATGTGTCACGTGACGAGCTGCGGCTCACCGGACGAGGAGGATTTGAAGAGCGGGACCCGAAACGCCGAGGCAGCAGCTTGGGCTGCAAGGTGAGTTGAGCTATGAGTTTATTATTTTTCATGGGCAATTGAATTAATTAAATTTGGCTAATAAGTGTTTTGGGGAGTGCCATGTTTATCTGGGAGGGGTGGGTGGGGGACGGAATGGATTATAAACGTGGGACTACCAAAACGTTTAATTACTGGGGGGGGGGGGACGCTGATATATCAGTGGTGGCGAACTATGTCACGGTGCCACGAGGTGAGGCATCAGGCCTCTCTCTATGGGCACCCCGCCAAACAGGACTCAGGTCCTCTGCAGTCCCAGGCGCCCGGACCCTAGAAGGAAGCTACAAGATAATTACAAACTTCTTCTCCTTATTTCTACTGATTGGTGTTAGGGTGCCTATCCAATTTAAACACGTGAAAGAGCAGGGAGTAATAATGATTGCTTAAATTGTCGGCATTGGCACTTTGCGAAAAATAAGCGGGTTTGGTTTGTTGTAGTTTGGGCACTCATTGTCTAAAAGGTTGCCATCAATGCTATATATATCTATTTGGGGCCTAATGATGTTTAGGACGGGCACTGGTGCCAGAGGTGGCACTCAGAGCCCTCTATATGGGCACCCAAGCCATCACCCCAGGGTAGAGTTTTCCAAACAGGACTCAAGGCCACTTGCAGTCCTAGGACCCTAGAAGGAAGCTACAATGATAATCCAAACTTCTTCTCCTTCTTTCTACTGTATTGGTGTCCCAATACAATGGGACACCAATGGTGTATGGGTGCCTATACAATTTAAAACTGTGACAGAGCAGGGAGTAATAAGTTACTGCTTAAATTGTCGCATTGGCACTTTGCGAAAAATACGCAGGTTTTGGTTGTAGTTTGGGCACTCGGTGTCCAAAAGGTTTGCCATCACTGCCCTATAGGGTACATTCACACGTAGCCGTATCCCTGGCCAACATACAGCTGTGGCTGGAGAGGAGGAGGGATGAGCGCTCCTCAACAATCCCCTCTTCATAGAGAAGTGAGCAGCCGGCACCATAACACATATTTCCCCATGCATGGTCGCAGTGTGGTGAGATGATCTGTGCTCAACGCATTGTGACCGGGCGCAATAGACGTCAATGGGGACCAATATCCAGCGAGACTTTATACTGTAAGTGACTGTGGTATTTTTAGGGATGCCAGGTGGAGATGCTGCATGGAGCTGAAGATATCTGCCCGTGAATTCAACTGTGATACGTCATGGATTGGAGAACCCAGAATAAAGTTATACTGATGGAAGAGATTGTCATCTATAAGGTACTAGATGCCACTAATGACTCCCAGAACCTGTAGTCAGTCACAAAGTGTCAGTGCGCTGTCTTTAGGGTTGTTAATTGTTAGTAAAGTTTAAGGATTTACTTAACAGGGAGTTGGGGGGGGGCAGCATTTTAATATTCGCCTCAGGCAGCAAATATGCTAGAATCGGCCCTGCCTGTAGTATATAGCCTGCCAGCACCTGTAGTATATATCCTGCCAGCCCCCAGTAGTATATAGCTGCCAGCTACAGTTTACAAAAAAACACATGAAGGATAACATTCTCTGATCTGATTTAACTTTTTGGTGTTAATGCTAAGCGGTAAGTGTGGAGAAACCCAATTCAGCATCTATGGAGAGTCTTGGAAATAGCTGATAAACAGGGCAGATTATAGAATTTTTACTGCCTGAGGAAAAAATTGAGAATATTGACACCCCCCCCCCAGCGCCTAATTAAAGGGACCTGTCATCAGAAACTGACCTAATAAACCACTACCAGTATGTTATCAAGCAGCTGAACAGCTTCTAGAACATGTTTTTTTCCTGGCCCAGCTTGGTGACATCATCAGGAAATCAACTTTGAAGTGAGATGTAAGTTGGATGTATAAAGTCAGGGAGGAGGAGAGTTAAACAATGAGGTTATGCTCTCCCTTCCTCTAAGCGCCTA